>OX376358.1:0-1200000 GCA_947369235.1 Udea olivalis | reverse complement strand
TGCATCTTCCGGTGCCACCATACGTATGGGAGTGCCCCAGGGATCTATATTAGGACCTTTGCTTTTTCTTATTTATATAAATGATCTTTCTGATAGGTAGGAACCTATGTCAAAGATATTTGTGAGATAGTATTATTTGCTGACGATACCTCGTTGATTTTTAAAGTCGACAGAGGTAAGCAAGCATTTGACGATGTAAATAATACTCTCACAAAAGTACTATGTTGGTTCACTAGTAATAATTTATTACTTAATGCAAAAAAAAACAAAATGCATCAAATTATCTATGCCCAATGTGAGACAGGTTGATACTATTGTAACTATGAATGACGAGCCATTAGAATTAACAAATTCTACTGTATTTTTAGGAATAACTTTAGATTCTAAGTTACAATGGGGTCCGCATATAACGGCCCTGGCAGGGAGACTCAGTTCCGCTGCTTGTGCTGTTAGAAAAATAAGACTCTTGACTGATATTGAAACAGCAAGACTAGTATATTTTAGCTACTTTCATAGTGTTATTTCGTATGGTCTACTGTTGTGGGGTTCAGCTGCAGACTTGAACACCATTTTTGTACTTCAAAAAAGAGCCATCCGCTCCATTTACAAACTTAGACCACGCGACTCTCATAGGGAAGTATTTAAGAAGATCGACATTTTAACTGTGCATGCTCAGTATATTTTAGATAACATAATGTATGTGCGCAAAAACTTGCATCTGTTCAAAAAAAACAGTGACACTCATAAACATAATACCAGAAATAAAAACAAATTGAAAACTCCCAGTCTTAGGCTACACAAGGTGGGAAACTCATTTGTGGGTCAATCTGTAAAATACTTTAACAAAATACCTCAAAGTCTTGTTGATCTACCTCTTCACAAGTTTAAGTCTGCAATTAAAGCAAAGTTAATGAAACAAGGTTATTATAATGTAGAGGATTACTTGAACGACAAAAGTTTGTGGTCATAGTAGGAATAATCTGCTCCTCTGCTCAATATTGTGTTCTTTTTTCTACTCGCATTGACTGTACTCTGAATTTATTTTTTGTAAAACAAACAAAGTTGAAAAGAGTAACTATCGAGTTTCTTGCCGGAGTCTTCTCGATAAGAAGCAACGTCCGAACCGGTGGTAGATTCACATTATGTATATTCACGATGTGTACTAGTTAATATTGTACTATTTTATTTACGTTTATTATTATTATTTCTATATACTTTTTTTGACATGTCATAAGTGCTTTGTACAAGCTCAAATGAATAAATGATTTTTTACTTTACTTTACTTACTTTAGACCGCACGGCAGATGATGATGAATAAACATGTGGATGAAACACTTTCCATACTTCTTGACCTTCTTGCACCAAGATCATCTGACCTCAAACTAAGCTGAACTTCCTGTGGCAGAACTTGTTACCATGATTTAGTGCAAGTTCAAGTAGCAGAGGTACAGCCATCATCTGCTAGAGAAATATTAAAACAAGCATCTATTCTTATGTCCACATCTTGAATATGATAAGTGAAGGATAGATTTTTTTATTTTACTATACTTTAAATATATTAGCCAAAGGTTGACAATTAGGACATAATTTTCATATTGTTATAAATAACTAAGAGGTTAAAGGTCAGGGGCAGGGCCTAATGAGTTAGTTGTATTATCGGTAGTTCTGTGATTTAAGAAGATTAAGGATCCGAAAGCACTGTATTTCTACATAAAAAATAACAGTAAAATGATTTTGATTTTATAGTAATATTGGTAGGTGCAAGCAACCGGGCGGCTCGCTCCACTGGGTGCGTTATATTATGATATGTCATCCAATACGACAACGGTGCGCTTGTTTTTTAAGGAGCAAAAGGAATGAAGATTTTTATTTATTCACCTACAGGCTACACCCAACACACTGACGTTTGTAGTTGAGACATTGTATCGTGAAAAACTCATTTTTCATTACTCATACACGGAAAGTAAGCTTGAAGTTGCCTGAGCATAGGGTTGAAAGCTTCACTTTCAGCCCTAGGGCTGTAAAGTTTTTTTCAGCCCTAGGGCTGAAAAAAAATAACTGTCAAATGTCACCTTCTATTTTGACATTCCTTTTGCGGCAAGTCGATTTATTCTATTCAGCCACAGCCGTATTTAAAATTTCTTAATCTTGATTTCAAATGAATATTTAAACAATCGAAGCAGGAATATACTCATTCATGTATTAGTATTTAATTAAATAAATTTGAGCTAAGCATTTACGATAGAAATAAAAAAAGTATTTTCTTTAACTAAAATAAGGCGGGGGGGGGGGGGGGGGCTTCCATCATCATTGTCTAAGTATGCTTTTTACAAATATTTAAAAAAATGGTGGAATTCCACAGACAAAAAAAAGGTGGGATTGCAACTATTCGAACTTCATTCAGTTGATTCGTAAATCGAGTGAGAAGTTTATTTTTGTATTAAGATGAAATTCGCATTCATTGAATTTCTTCCAAAGAAGTAAATCTTCACGAACTTCTAACTTGATTAAAACTCCATAAATTTCTATAAATCTTTGTCAAACGCATCTCCGGTGTTCATTTAATCATGCCACGTAGACACTTGACCAGGAACGAAATGTTAAGAGCAGTGGGCATGATTCAAGCTGGCGCTACCCAAATTGCGGTTTCTGAAGCCATGAGGACCAGTCAGAGCGTTATATCCAGGCTTTGGTCACGTTATCGTGTCACGGGGAAAGTGGCACCGAGGAGCTCAACGCAATACAACACATGTACAGGACCGATTCATTGTAAATGCTGCACGAAGTCAACCAAATGTAACGGCGATGCAATTGGTTCAAAGGCTACAGAGAGAGTATGGTTTGCTGGTAAGCGGTTAAAATTTTAGAAGACGACTGCATGAAGTCAACCTACGTGCTCGTAGGCCACTTCGGGTACCAGCGCTAAGGAGAGGCAATCGAGGAAGAAGATTAAAATGGGCTATTGCACACGAAAACTGGAACCATTCTCAATGGTCACTTGTGCTTTTCACTGATGAATCCAGGTTTGGATTTCATCCTGATTCGCGAAGAGTACGCGTTTTGAGAGAACCTGGACGTTGGAATCAACTGCAGCACCCACAACAAGTTCATGCATATCAAGGTGGCACGATTATGGTTTGAGCAGGAATTCGTCTCGGCGGTAGAACGGACCTCGTTTGGATACAAGGAAATATGACTGCTCTAAAATACCGAGATGAGGTGCTAGAGCCTGTAATCTTGCCCCACAGACAGCAAATTGGACAAGCTAATGCACGACAATGCCCGTCCACATACGGCGCGTATCGTTACAAGTTGGTTACAACAGCATGATATCCAAGCTTTGGCCTGCACAATCCCCTGACTTAAATCCTATTGAGCATGCCTGGGATATGCTTCAGAGAAGAGCTCTTAGGAATTTCCCTGAAGATATTGTGCATGAAAACCAGCTTTTCTTGCATCTTAGCAGGACTTGGGACAATATTCCACAACAGGATATTGACACCCTTGTTTTGAGTATGCAGAACCGCTGCAGATGTGTCAGGAGAGTCTTGAGTGGATCCACGGATTATTAATTTTAAGTTTTATACAATTTTTATAAAAAAAATAGTTGTTTTGTTTAGGTTTTGATGTTTCAAAAATAAAGTTAAGATTTAAATTTTGTCTGAGGTTTTCCTCTTCTTCTAAGTTTTTTTAAATTTTAACTTTATCTAAAAGTTTATTCATCAGATCAGATAGGCTATTAAACAAGGTTTATTTTAATGTGTAGGTGTCTTAGCAAAAAGTTAATAGAATTTCAGTTATTTAGGTTTAATTGAAATATCCCAAGACCATGTTGATGTGTGTTCATTATTGTAAGAGAGTGTTGTTTATTGGATCCGCATTTGTGGATCGTAAATAAAATTAAGTGTATCAAAGACCCAGTGTTCTTACTTGGGCAAAACAGTAATAGATAAGTATTTTTGACCTTTCTACGTGTATTTTCTAGCTACAAAGCTTGTCTAAAATGAAGCCTGGAAAAATCTCTAACTGTTATGTTTGACAAACAGGTCAGCTGATTTTGCATTTCGTGTAGAAACTTGGATAACCTTGGTCTTGGTCACACTATCGATATTATCTTTGTGAAAACAGAGACAGAGCATACCTTGGTTGTTATAGCTTTGTTCGCGGAGATTAAATACCGTTGCATAAAGAGTATTAACTCAGTCGCCTCCTCGCGACCGCTGCAACGTGATATCTGATATTCTGCACCGGGCTTGTCAACACTTTCACACCCTGTGGCTTGTTGCGTATAACTTGTATAACGTGCACCTGTTATATTTTTTTATTTTAAGGTTTTCTTTCACTTTTGATATGAACCATTAATAAATCTGGTGTATATTGGTGGTTGCTATAGATGAATACACCCTAAAGGTCTTACAAGTTTGAGGAACCGTAGAGTGTACTGCATTATAGATATGAGTGTCACTTAAAAAGCAGCCAAAAAAAAAAATGTACTGTAACAAATAAGATAACTAAATAATCTTCATTGCACAAACAAACAAATACAGCAAGTTATACAGTAAGTAGACATAAAATGTACAATTTAGGCGGTCTTATATCTCTTCCAGACTACCTTCTGAAGGATACTTAAGTATAATAAAAAACGGGTAAGGCTGTGCAAAACAAAGGATAGGTAAGAGATATTCAAATAATAAACTAAATGAATTGTGTTTGTACGAGTAAACACAATACATACATTACATTACATTACACTGTACATTTGCATAGTATTGCATTTTAACGACGTCGGCGATTCATACTGATTTGACCTAGTTTAATTAGTCATTGTAATTAGCATAATCAATTTATAATTTTAGTGTTGAATAAAGACTACGACAATCGACATTTCTCTTATCATTTCTTACATCTGCATCAGTCTTCGGCACTCACAGCATATCAAATCTTTAACGTGTAGACCTGACACTGCACATTATAAATGGTCCTTCGAGCGACACTGAACCACGACATCTGGAGAATACACGACATTAATCGACATATTCGACATTGGTGAGTTTGTTGCTTAAGTGTAGTAGCGTATCGGTTTGGTCGGCCACCCAGAAGCGGGTATCACCGATCGAATTGAGAAGGGTGACGCGCATACTACGCAGAGGCTACAAATCTTACTAAGTTCATCATCATCTGACATTTTCGACATTATCGACATGGAGGTATTATTAAACCGCCAAAGCACTATCATCAATGAAGTTGAAAGGATTTTCACCAACTTTCGCAAGGACAGTGAGTCCAGGAAAACAAAGGACTACATTCAATTACGTGTGCAAGTATTGGACAATATGTGGGGTGAATTCCTGCAGAACAACTCTGAGCTAGAACAGCATAGAGACGACAAGTATGAATATTTTGCGAAAAACGACTTTGATGAGTTCAAGAAATATTTTGACAGTACAAGGGAGACAATTTCTTCTTTCAAGAAAATCCCACTCTCAAATGCATCTGACATGAAATTCAATGTTCCGGTAGCCGATGCGGGAAAGGCGGATAGCCAACCTTCAGATCGGCTGGAAGATCTGTTATCTCAGCAGAGGACGAATTTCAGAGCACTGCAACGTCTTATTGACAATATCGATATCACTGACATCTCTGAAAAGTGGGAAATCGAAGACGAGCTGAAGAACATACAGCATCGGTGGCATACTATTGACGAACTCCACTTGAAAATCGATAACCTGCTAAAAGGAGAAGATGGTTTCTATGATGGTGAATTCCAACGTATGGAAATGATTTTCAAGGACACGAAAAAAGCATTAAACAGGAAAATGTTTTCGACAAATCACAGTCAGCGATCTGTACCGCAAATTGATTTACCAGCATTTACCGGCAACTACATTCAATGGCCTACATTCTGCGATCTATTTACTGAGACAATCCATGCTAACACCTACTTGACAAAGACGCAGAAGATGCAACATCTGAAAAGCAAGGTTAAGGGCGAAGCAGAACGTTTGATACAACATCTTAACATATCATGCGACAACTACGACACTGCCTGGGACCTTCTCTTCCACCGTTACAACAACCCCCAAGTATTGTTCACTAAACAAATAGAGACTTTCTTGAACCAACCGACAGTACATAAACAATCATCGCAGGAGCTGAAAAAGATATACGACACCACAATGGAATGCATCCACGCCATCCATAATCTCGGGATTGACACCTCTACCTGGGATCCTATGCTGGTTCATCTGGTTGTCAAGAAGCTGGACCCCGATGCGTATACGGATTATAAGGAGTCACGCAAAAAACCAAGAGAGTTACCATCATTCGATGAGCTTATGGCATTCATTGAAAACAAATTTATTGCCCTTGAACCGTTACATAAACGAGAAAAGGAAACTTCTACACAAATAAGGCCCATTCAGCATTCTTCTTATAAACCGGCGTACAGCAACCCTAATTTTCAACCCAGATCGACGTTTAAGAATTATCAGACAGTTGCGACATTTACAAGGAAATGTCCGTATTGTGCTTCTGAGCACGACCTATACGCATGCAAGAAGTTCTTGAGTAAGACCTCAGAAGATAAGCTAAGGATAATTAACAAATTACAAATTTGCCATAATTGTCTTTATCAACATCATTATAAATGTACTTCGGTGAAACGATGCAAAGAATGCAACGCGGCACATAATACGATACTGCACGATACAATTACGAGCGTGTCACTGAGTGCAATGAACCCGTCTGCAAACGCGCTAGCTGAAACCGTAAACAAGGCGACAACTTCCAAATTTGTCAATCATGTTGCTACACATGATGAAGAGATTTTGCTGACAACCCTTTCGCTACGCATTAAGTGATCTGACGACAATTTTATCACCTTGAGAGCCCTTTTAGATCAGGGATCTCAGATCTCACTCATCTCCGAAAACGCAGCACAGCTATTAGGCTTACAACGACGACAATATCAAGCATCAGTATCTGGCATTGGCTTCGGTTCTAAGCAAGGAAAAGGGATCGTATCATTACAATGCAGATCAATTCACGAAGACTACACATTCCATACGCAAGCTCTGGTTATCAAACACGTGATAAGCAACCTGCCTAACGCTTCTTTCCCTAGACAGACATGGTCGCATCTTCAACACTTGAAGTTAGCGGACCCGGAGTACAATATCTCCCAACCTATCGACATCTTGCTAGATGCGAGCGTTTATTCCGACATCATTTTGAGTGGTCTTATCAAGGGACCACCGACAGCACCGATAGCACAACAAACGCTACTCGGATGGATATTATCACACAATGTGAAGACATTCAGCTGCAATGTAGTATTGACCAAACTTGCAGACTTGACAAAATACTGGGAAGTAGAAGATATTTCCGAAGAAAGCCCTTTGAGTCAAGAAGATACTCGCTGCTAGAAACTTTTCCAAGCTACGACAAAGCGATTAGTGGATGGCAGGTACGAGGTCGCGTCAAATGAACCAGATCTACTTTCTACATTAGCAACAGAACAAAAGGACATTGCGCATTTCGAGTTCAAGGACACCGAATCTCGTAAAACTTTGGGGCTGAGATGGACACCAACATCAGACACATTTACCTTTAGAAACATAATAGACAATGACAAGAAATCGATCACTAAACGACAAATACTATCTAAAATATCCAGGATATTTGATCCTTTAGGCTGGCTGTCTCCACTCACGATTCGAGCCAAGCTGTTATTTCAGAGGACATGGACATCTGACATTTCATGGGATGGAGAACTACTCAAGACATTGCAAGACGAATGGTCATTATTGCGACATGACCTACATAATATTTGTAATTTTACCATACCGAGACATAAGGGCGATACAGAAAAGAAATACCCACTCCAGGGATTTTGCGACGCATCGGAACAAGCTTACGCGAGCGCAATTTACATCGTGACGGAAAATCATAAAGGCGCATATACATCGAAGCTTGTTGCTGCAAAAACCAAAGTAGCGCCTTGCAATAAACAAATCACGTTACCACGAATGGAACTACTTGGAGCGTTATTATTGACACAATTAGTAAAAAGAGTAACAGCAACTATATCGACAGAGAACATGAGCATGTTTGCGTGGACAGACTCTATGATTGTCCTAGGATGGATTCATGGCGACAAGGCAAGATGGAAGCAATTTGTAGCAAACAGAGTTCAGCAAATAACAGACACTATACCACCGACATGTTGGAATCATGTCTCCTCAGAAGGAAATGCAGCAGACTGTGCGACAAGAGGAATGACGACAAAATCCCTGGACAAGCATTTACTATGGTGGACTGGTCCAGGATGGCTGACAAATTTTGACAAAACCAAACTCACGACCAAGACATATGAAACGCCTACAATCGAAACAAAGAAGGCAGTTGTACATGCAGCCTTACATCATAATAATTCATTTCTAATAAATGAATTACTAACGCAAAATAGCACCATTGACAAAGTCATAAGAACAATTTGCTGGGTGTTGCGTTTCATCGCGCGCTTGCGTAAAGTGCAAAGTTCATGTCCGAGTTTACTAACATCGACTGAAATGCAAGCCGCTTATCATTTAGTTATCAAGACTATTCAAGCACAGGAGTTTAAATTTGATCTTGAGGACCTTCGCGCAAAGGGTCACGTGCGGAGTAGTAGCAAGATTGCGAGCCTGAACCCTTTCATAGACCAGCAAGACATCCTGAGAGTTGGTGGCAGACTAAGCAACTCTGACCTATCTTATTCTGCAAGGCATCCCATCCTTCTGACGTCTGGAAGCCGTTTAACTGGACTTATCCTTCGACAAGCTCACTTTGCCATTTTACACGGAGGCCCGAAGCTCATATTGGCGTACTTCTGGGACCACTACTGGATCTTAAGTGGTCTCAGGTGTGTGAAACGGGATTTGAGGACGTGCATCAAGTGCAGTTACAGTCAGACACACCAACAACTCACCAACATCATGATCATAATTACTACATTACTTTATCTATTCTCCTTACTATCAGTGGGATATAGCCTTGAAACAACCCCTATTGATGCTAAGCAAGGGCTATACTTCGACCGGGTCGCTAACATGCAGCTGATACGTAATGAATGGAAGATCATCATCTACTACGACATGACGCCTTACTGGGAAGGAATAGCTGCCTACAAATAGTATTCAAAATATCTTCAAGATACATGCGCACCTATTCAAGAAAAAACATCATGCGACATCATTCTGGAACAGCTTAATGATGCATTTTCAGAATTAGAGTACTACAACTCCATTCTGAACAGACAAAACGCCACATCTATTCGAAAGAGACAAAAACGTGGGCTGGTTAACTTCGTTGGGAACGTCGCAAGCGATCTCTTCGGCATCCTAGATACCCGTTTTGCAGAACAATATCAAAAAGACATAACCCTACTGAGAGATAACCAGAAACATCTGTACAACTTGTTGAAAAACCAAACTGCTATAATAGAAGCCGAATATAATTTTGTGAAACGAGCTGAATCAGCTATACAGAAGCAACACAAAATACTTAATCGACACATCATGAATTTAGAAAAGGCTACAAATATTCTCAAGACAGAAATTGAGACTACACAGTATACAAATCAGTTTATTTTGGCCGTGATGTCTGCTAACGTCATGCATTCGTCCCTGAAAAATATACAAGATACACTCATTGACACCGTGACGAATATATATAATGTAAAGTTCAATATTCATCTAATGACACCACAGCATTAGACAAGACGAGCTCAACATCATTACTAGTCAGATTTCGAAAGACGCCATACTACCGATTGAGAACATCCAGACTGATTTCCAAAACATATATCATCTGTTAAAAATCAAGGCCAGAATGACAAGTGATTACATGTTATTTGAAATAAGACTCCCACTTGTCAGCAGAGACAATTACGAATTATATAAAATAATTCCAGTACCACAACAAACTCATAACGACATGATACAAATAATTCCACTGTCTCAATATGTAGGAATGAACATACAAAAGGATTCCTACCTTCCCGTGACAGTTGAGGACATTGGGCAATGTTTAGTACATAATTTAGAGACATATATGTGCTATTTACAAACCCCCATACATTCCATGAGATCAGACAAAGACTTATGCATAAAATTCAGAGAGAATAAAAATGAATGCCAGACAAGCAAAGCCGCATGTGAGAGCAAGTGGATAGACTTGAAAAGGTTGAACACCTATTTATATTTTTGTTGCGATAACTGCAGTCTGAGAGCGATATGCGCCGATCAAGTTACGACATACAGTCTGGCGCGAGCTAACTTAGTCAGCGTTTCTGACAATTGCGTTATCAAAGCTGAGAAATTCGTCATTTATTCCCATATGTTATTTGAAAACAGATTGGAGTTTAGAAAAGATATGGGACGACTTGAGATACCCGCTATAAACTCGATACTTAACATACGGTTAGAACAACCACAAACAAACAGCACAGACGCACAGAAGCTGGAGGATCCGGAACTTAGAGCAATCGGCGATCGAATAGCAATCCTGAAGGAAGATAGTTTTATAAATGATCAGATATCCTATCATGACATTCATCACTACACCGTCATATATATTCTGCTGGCTACGATAGCAGTGACTGGCATTGGAGCCACGTACAGATACATCCGACGTCGAAGACAGTGGACACGGGAGGAGCAGCAGGTCGCGTCACCTGAACCCACGCCGCGCCACCGCCCCAGCAGTGTGAGTCAGGACCGGCTGGACATCCCTCTACAGTCAACGCCAGTACAAGTTCAGTTTAAGATCCCTATTAATGACGGCCCCCTATGATGTTGTGATCCTCTTCTCTTTGAGTCGGCAATATGTACGAGTAAACCCTGTACATTTGCATAGTATTGCATTTTAACGACGTCGGCGATTCATGCTGATTTGACCTAGTTTAATTAGTCATTGTAATTAGCATAATCAATTTATAATTTTAGTGTTGAATAAAGACTACGACAATCGACATTTCTCTTATCATTTCTTACATCTGCATCAGTCTACGGCACTCACAGCATATCAAATCTTTAATGTGTAGACCTGACACTGCACATTATACAGTGTTACATAAAATACATATAGGTATTGTAATTGGATCACCAGTTTCCATTTTTAAGGACTGAAAAATTAAGAATGAGACATAATAAAATATCAAGTTACAGAGAGAGGAAGTACTTGACTTGGGATTTAAAGACATGTAAGGACTGAGATTTGCGGATGGGTAAAGGTAAGGAATACCACAGACGAATGGAGCGAACAACAAATGATTTGGAATAATAGGAAGTGGAATGAGGAGGGACTGTTAGATGTAGTTTCCAACAAGACCGCATATCTTCACTTTTGGCAGATTGCAGAAAGTGAAATAGTTGAGTTACGGAGGTGAAAGGGGATTAAACAAGACAGTGTAGAGAAGGGACAGAATATGAAGATCTCGGCGAAAACGTATTGGAAGCCTTTTCAACTGTGCCCGGAATTGAGACACATGATCGAATTTACGCAAACCGTAAATGATGCGTATGCAGAAATTTTGGAGGCGCTCGAGTTTAATGAGGAAATTTTCGCTAATATCTAAATAACAACAATCGGCATAATGGAGCATTGGCAATAGCAGAGCCTGCACGAGAGCTATTTTGATGGGTATGGGTAAAAACTGAAACGGAGTCTACTGAGGGAACTTGCCGAAGCAAACATTTTCCGGCTTACCTCGCCAATCTGTTTTTCCCAATTTAATGTACCATCAAGATAGATACCAAGGTTTTTAACTTTATTGCTGTAAGTTATTTGGATCCCGTCAAACACAATAGGAGGCATCGACTTCTACTCGATTCTCGCTACCAACCACGAGCTTCCTATGATAATAACTTGAGTTTTGTTGGGATTTACCTCGAGTCCAAAATCTTTGCTCCAAACCAAAATATATACGCGCCAGATCAGCATTAACAGTCCATGCGATTATATTAAAAGATCGTCTGCATACAGGTGGTAGAAAGAAGATAGGTTATGAGTGATTGAATTTATGAAAATGGAAAAAAGAAGAGGAGAGAGAACGCCACCTTGCGGAACACCGGCTGAAATATCGCGCCATGCGGAGAAAGAGTCCTGAACACGAATGCGTTGCCGACGTCCATGCAAGTAACTATGAAACCAGTCAAGCACCGCTGGAGATTTGTTTAGAGAACGCAACAGGCCAAGAAGAATGTCAAAGTCAACGGGATTAAATGCGTTACTAAAGTCAAACAGCGCCAACACAGTCAAACTCCTGCAGTCCATGCCACGCCAAATGTCGTCGGTAATCTTAACTAATGCTGTAGTCGTACTATGGCCAGGTCGGAATCCGGATTGAAATGAATTTAGGAGGTGGTTTAAGGAGAGGAAACTACTGAGCTGGAGATGAACAACACGCTCAAGTACTTTGAATAGGAACGGTAGTATGGATATATGCAAAAAGATGCAGGGTTAGACTTTTTTGGGAGAGTAATTACTTAAGCCTCTTTCCATACGGATACGGGAAGGTGTTCGAAAGGAGAGAGTGGTTAAGGATGTAGGTGAGAATTGGATTAAGGATATCAAGAAGGGGTAAGACCATATTACGACTGACGCTGTCGTTACCGACGGCATTCGATGCGACAGCCATGATATTCTTCTTAACATCACGGTCGGTCACTTACATAATAACATTTTAAAAACTTTATATTTTTGAGCAATCTCAATTCTTAAACCTCTATAGGGCGACCGAGCTATGCAATACCTATGCATAGTTCGTTTTCAGTTGGCCATTATGTACATGTTTATAGAGATGTCTGAGGTTTTAGTTTTAACCCTTAGTACTCGTAGGTAGGATAACTACCATGTTAGCTATCCAACTTAATCGTATGGAAATCCCGCATCTACATGACATGACAGTAACTCAAGAACGTATAATTTGAAATGGTTCCCCACAACAAGGTCGTAATTTACAACACAACATAGTTGAGTCATTAAATGAACCCTTCCGCAGAACGATTGCGTTTCGAGCACAACTTATGAGTGTCACATTTCCTCTTAAGTTGTTTTAGGCCAGCCATTCTCAAAGTGTGCTTTCAAATGTCATACTTAGCTTTATGAAGAAATAAATATCCGTTAACAACACACCACTTATCATGAGTTCGAAGTAAGGATAAATATCCTTGTGTTACGAGGTATCAGACTGACCAGACAAGGATTAAGCAAGAAACGTCTTCCAGCACACCCAGATTCGAGCCAGTTTAGGAAAGATCGTTTCCTGAATTGACCCGACCGTATATCGAACCCGGGACCCTACGGAATTCAAATTATCGACGTGAGAAACTGTGCTACAGTCACAGAATAGGTTATAAGTAGTACTCCGTACTACAGCGCACTTTGCCAATCGTGTTGTCGTTGAATCGTTTCGACTAACGATTCGTCGTCATGGGCGTCGTCATTAAATAAATAAATAAATAAATATCTGGGACAATTCACACCAAGATCATCTGACCCCAAACTAAGCAGAGCTTGTAATATATGGGTGTCAGAGACTGATAAACATACTTAAATATTTCTAAATACATACATAAATAGATAATAACACCCAGACACACAACAAACAGAAATGTTCATCACATACATGTTTGTCATGGGTGGGGATCGAACCCACTACCTCCGGCGTCAAAGGCAGGATCGCTGCCGTTGCGCCAACAGGCCAGTTATTAGATGTAAATGTTAAATATATGATTATTGATGAAACATTCACACAAGTCCAATTCATTATATTTTAGGGTTAAGACGACAAAAAAGGTTCCGTCGCCAATATAGTTTGAGAACCGCTGATCTAGGCAAACGAAGAGCCCTAGGGCATAAACAGATCAATGCGAGAAGGAGACGTGGCCCAGGACGACACGGGGCGATTTAGACCCGCTATAAATAATGACACTATGTTAAAAGCAGTGACAGGTTAACTAGATGCTGAAACGTTCATGTCTGGGCTAGGTGGATTTCGACCACACGGTTGAGATTCAAATTAAAAATCGGGAGGGTAGGAGGGAGTAAGAGGGGTTCAGTCACTATTATGAAGGTCGTTTTAGCAACATCCAAAAGGGGGTTGAAATAACAACCTTCTTTGATAAACTGTCCAATAAAATTTTGGATAATACAATATTCTTCTAACTCTCACTGCAAGATCTCTCTTTCTGACCTCTAGTCACCCAAAAAAACCCGCTTACTTATTTACATAAATATGTTTTTTTTAAATCGTACATCTACTACAGTACCACGAGTTGCCACTTTAAATTTACATTATCGTTCGCGTATTTTTTTTTAATAACGGTTTTGTAATAAGCTGTTTTTTTTTTCGCTAATGTGAAAATGCTTCAGATTATTATTTCTAGCTATATCTATAATTTGTTTATGTTTCCACGCCTTTCTAAAAATCAATAAATGTATGAATATGACGAATCCTTGAACTCGTAAAACTTTGTAACACCCCTACGACTTTAGTGCCATCATAACTATTGCTCCGTATGAAAAGTTCTAACTATACGGTACCCCTTTTTTTTGTTGGCCGGCACTTTCAGCAAGGGCCCAAAAAAAATTATCTCCTTTATAGTGGTAACTCGTGGTAGACGTACCTACAGATCTCCTTATTGAAAAAATTGTGACGAGTGACTAAGTTCAGAGCTCTTTACAACCGGCCTTACTTGTTCAAGAAGCAGGTTTCAGTTCCAATATTTGCTCACCATCAATAAATATCAAACAACCCAAACGCTTAGACAATCGTCAGTCGACCGCAGCGGCTGCGGTAACCGACACCGCTCATTTGCGGGCTGTGCGGCACCGATCCGTCCGTGATGTTTGGTTTCAACCAAAGACATACAACGGAATAAATAGCGCACGGGTATTTTGTCACTGCGAACGGAGCGGAGAGTGCTTTGTCTTGGCTGCAGCCTGGGCTTAAGGTCGCTCGCCGATGCTGCGTTCGCTCTGTCATCATAACGCACACATACACAGCAACACACAACTACACTGCAATCAATATTTTTCCGTGCATACAACTGTCCGTGCGCTCACTCAATGGGCCCGCTGGAAATCAGCGTCTGGGCTATCAGGCACAGGCATAAGCTGAGCGCGGTCCAATTCATTTTACGGACGTCGCGACACTCGCGACACCGCTATCTGTTATTGTATTTTCTTTTAATTTGTTTTGTTGTATTTTTGTTCATGTAAAATTGTTGTACTATGTAATGCGATGTCCATAAAAATAATAAATATTTTCTTTCTTTCTTTCTTTCATTGTAGGAAAATCAAGCGTGCTACAATTTTGCCCGGCGCGCGGCGGTTTAACCCGTCTTCAGTACGTCTACCGGTACGCCGTACGTCTACAGGTCCCGGCTTGTTTTCGGTAATCACACCAGGCATTATCATCTCAAAACAACCCCCAAGTCCAAGAGGGCTTTTGCCAGACGTGCGTTTGAGTGTTCATTTCTCAATCTACTTTCATTTAGCTCATATACAGAGAACTTTAATGATGCGTGTTGCTATCAAAATGCATGATTTTGACAGACATTGCCGTTCCATTCACGGTCGAGAGGACTAAATGAAGCAGCGTCGAAAGAAGTATATTGCACTTATTATTGAAGAGCAAAGCACACTCGCGTCATCCTGTCTTGCTCATGTCTGTGGTTTCAACTCTGCCATTGCTTTCGATTCGGTAGCCAGTAATCATGGGGAGCGAGAAGTTTTCTTCGGTTTTGATTCTATTTCATAAAAATGTGGATATTTGTTTCTTTTTGCAGTCCAGTGGAGCAAAAGGTAGGTATTACCGTTTTATATCGCAATTGTTTTTAACTTGAACCATTTAAGTTCTAAACAATACTGAGCAGACTAAAAATCAGCATCTCTTGGTAAGGTACATTTTATTTATGGACAAAGTCACGCTGTTTAGTCCATTTTGTTTTTATTTACCACTTTGTTGGATATCATAGAAAATAAGCAACATTTAATCAAATAGTTACGCTATCCGAACAATAATTCAAAAAAGATATAGACAGCAATAAAATCTTTACAGATCGCGTCATGTAAATAGAGCTCTAGGCGACAGTGGAGGAGATGGTTGTGCGCACGGGCACAGAATAAAATGCACTGGTACAGTGTAAAGGATCATACCACCAATTTGGCCCTAAATTTGCTCAATGCGCAGCACCTCGTACCCCCTCATAGTTCAGGTGAGGCCTGTGCCCAGCAGTGGGACGTATAAAGCTGTATTTGTTGTTGATGTTGTTGCTCAATGCGCAGGTCTTGGCCAGCGTTCTTTTTAGATGACGGGAATTAAACATTGCAGTTCCACTAACTTTTTATTGACTTACAAGGATACGGATCCTTGCTGCGACAAGCATTTGACCAGCTTTTTAATGACTTCATAGAGAAGTTACCCATGTGGAACTTGCCTCTCACACAATAACTTCATTCGTCGTGATGTCAGCGTGACACAAGGGCGCGCACGCGAATAGTGGTCGCGTCACGCGTGGCGGCCACGATCACGACACCTGCGCCGTGCGATGTAGGCCTGCCCTTAGACTGCCTGTCCTCCAATAGAATGGATAGTCTTCGTGGTTACATACAATCGGCTCAATAATAAGGTGAAGAAGAGAGACCAGTTCGTCTAGCACGAGTGCCACTTTAATTATTTTTTTTCTGGCTCTTTTGTGTGTTCTCCTTTCACACAAATTCTGCCAATGTCGAGTAAGGATCAAAGAAGTCTTATAGAGGGTTGGTCAGTGGATCTAATTTTAGGCTTATATTTCTTCAGCCCAGAACATGATCAAAGAGACACGATGGATAGTCGTCGGTGTAAGAGGAACTAATAAACTAAATCCACCACATTGAGCTCTTTCAGGCCGGCACCACCTTAAACATCAGGACAGCACTGGAGACAATCACAAACAAAAAAGTTACTCACATAAAAGGGTAATAGTACACTGGTTGTAAGGATTTATGCTAACCAGAGTTTAATACTATACATATTTATATAGTTACACAAATATTTAAAATAATGGGGAGAACACCTGAGGAGAATGTTTAGGTTAATCGGGCGAGGACCTTTAGAAGGGAGAGTGTCATATAGAGAGAGAGGGTACTTTTGACAATTGAAAAATATGTGCTCCGGTGAGCCCTCGTGCAAACCACATTCACACAATAAGCTGTCTCTTATATGAATTTTGTTGAGAAATACTAGGGTACAGGCATGGCCGAGACGTAAGCGACAGATAACAGAGGTACCTAGATAATTTGTTAGTAGATTTCAATTTAGAAAACCAAGGCTTGATTGGGATTATACCACTGAACCACTTTGAGAACTAATGAACTAAACCAACAAATAGTATCGCTTGGCTCTTGTCTCTAATGGAAGTAGTTCTTTATTTCCTAACGAACACAGGCTACATCCCGAGCAAGCCGGGCGACCTTGCTATCGAGGGTCCATCGCGATCCTAACTATGAGCAAAGAACAACTGCCGCGATTGGCCGCAAATAATAGAACAGAATAATATTAAATAATTTATTTTGGAGGTCCAAAAACACACAAAAAAATGAGAATAAAATATATACATATTTATGTAAAATGCGTATTTCACTTGGGCTATTTCTGCAGCACACTACCCGAAGTGGCACGTTCAGTAAATGCTTGAAAAATTGTAGTGTATAACCTTTTTAATCCGATTACTGCCTTTAACTCTTTAAAGTTTTATAATTTAGACTTCTTGTATGATGTAATTCTAAAGCTAGCGAGTGTCTTATAATTTTTGGCTTTAAAATCAGTTCAAGTGCGTAAATAAATGGTGTCGATTGAATTGTAAATAAATATTGTTGTTTTGTGTTGATGCTGCGCAGGTTCGTAAAAATGTAATATTATTCATTAATTAATAAGTATTGTAGTAATGATTGAATCTCATTTTAAGTGAACATTATTACATAAAATACACTGTTTAGCTAATACTTTGTTTGCTCATACAATCTTAGCAATCCCTTGTTAAAAGAAAAAAGTACCATCATACTTACCAAAATGATGTCCAGTAATATACATACACACAAAACTGCACAGAGGTTTTAATCACAATCACATCACGACAAACTCACTTGAGCAGACATTGTTAAACTAATCCATTTTACACCTGGCTGAACTGAATATCGCGCGAGACATATTTTGAAAAGAAAAAAGGAAATTCGAAAATCGAATCGTTCGAAGGCATTCGTGCGTCCCCGACGACTGCCGCGCGCCAGCGTGCCAGCCTTCAGCGACATCTGCCGTCTCTCTTACTCCCTTAATGATAAGTGCGGAGTAAAGGAGACCAAAAGTGTTAGGGAGTTAATCGAATGTTTGCAAAAAACGAGCTTTTTCATAGTATTGTTAACAAGTTTTCCTTTGCGGTACAAGTTTTATGATTAGTTACAGGCAAGTAACCTTTTGTTTTAATCGTCCAACGTGAGTTACAACATCAATAGTCTGTTGGGAATGTCTACACAATTACTTACACACGTTTATATTTGCAGAGCCTTTTAAATACACCGAATTATTATGTAATTCCTAGTTTTTAGGAGGTCTTCAATTGCAGTAATTCGGTTTAAATATGCCGTTTCTGCTAGTCTACTTGGTCTAGTCTATATCAAATAAAAGGTTTGTTCAAAATAGGTAGATATTTCGAAGCTTTTTCATTTTACACTGCTTTTATTTAATAAAGCAACAAAAACTATCAGTATACAAGGGCCTATAATTGTCCACTATTATCCATTTTTTATCATTAGTATCTTATCTAATCTATAAATTGAAAAAAATAAAAAGATGTCACTTTACCCAGGAATGGAACCTAGGGCCCGCACGCTTTTTGATCCTCTAGTGATAGTCTATACCTACACTACACTTAACTATCCAGGCGTAACTAACGCAAGTACCTAGGTTCAACAGAAGCTGCGACGTTAGTTTATGCGCGCTCGCAGTGTTATTAGAGCATCCGACGAGCGAAGATTCCTGACAGTGACGAGACGTGGCGCTGTACAATTTGACAGACCTTAGGCCACCGCGGCGAGGAGTACCTACCTAAGTACCACCAACCCCTACTCGATACACACAGTAGATGCTTTCTTCTTCTTCTTCTTAGCGTGTCGATGGAACCCGACAGATGCTTTTAATACACGGCGTCCAGCAGTACGACTTATTCTAAGTTGCACCAGGCTTCATTATTAGATTATTAAGCTTGCAGTTTACAGACACCCTTCAATTATTGTGTGACATACCTAAGATAACTAAATAAATAACGAACGCTTGGTTTAGGTGTTTCGTAAATTTGGTGTAATCAGAGTTCGGGGACATCGACAGCGACGTCAGAGCCCAAATTTCCGCGGCTTGGGCCAATGGCGTGAGGTGACTGGTGTCTTTTGTGATCCCAAAATGCCGACCAAGCTGAAGGGGCAAGTCTATAAAACCATCATTCGGCCTGTCCTTCTATATGGCAGTGAAACATGGCCGTTGCTAGAGCGACACAAGCAAGAGCTGCGCGTCACGGAACTGGAGAGGTTGCGGTGGATGTTTGGAGTCTCACGCAAAGATCGCGTGCGGAACACCCACATCCGCGGTAGCCTTTGTGGTCGTGACATCGCAGACAAGCTGCAGGAGTGCCGCCTTCGTTGGTATGGTCATGTCTCACGCAGATCGGCAAACTACGTGGGTAATAAATGTCTGGCCATGCCGCCTCCGGTACCACACACCAGTGTGGGTTCACAACCGGGATAGACCGCACGGATGACGATGATGATGATGATGGAGAGGGCATAGTTATCGAAGCCTAGCTAAATATAAGCTTATTTTGCAAAATAATATTAAGTTCGTTTATTATTACACATATTTTTTCCCTTACATATTTTTATCTTCTACTCCCTGAAGCGTCTTCAGAATTTTCTTCCCATTCAGACTAAAATCACTCTAGCTCAGACACTTATGCTTCCGATTATTGATTACGCGGATAGTTGCTATCCTGACGCTACTGAGCAACTCCTCGATAAGCTAGAACGTATTCAAAATGTCCGTATTCGCTTCGTATTTGGCCTTCGTAAGTATGATCATGTTTCTGAGTACAGAAAGCAATTGAAATGGCTGCCTATTCGTTTGCGGGGTGATTATCACATGATGGTTCTTGTTTACAACATCCTCTTCAGCCCTTCTTCTCCACGCTATCTCTGTGAGCGCTTCTCCTATCTTTCATCGTCCGGCAGAACTCATCGTTCAGCCTATAATTTACAGCTGACTGCCCCTACCTGTAGCACAAGCATGTATGGTGACTCTTTTACTGTTCAGGCTGTGAAACTGTGGAACAAGCTGCCCGTTTCTATTCGAGAGTGTCGCACTGTGGGTTCCTTCAAAAGATTGTTAAAAGAACATCTTTTAAAAAATGTTTGAATTGCGTTGGATCATATTAATAATAATAATTATTTTATTAATTTTTTAATATGTTTAATTATTTTAGGTAGGTACTTTTATATTTTATATTTGTAATAATATATGTCTATTTGTAAGTAAGCTGGTCTATTTATAGAAATTTTGATCTTTAAAATTATGTACACAGTTTTGTCTATCCATCACTGTTTGTTTTAGGCTTTTCCTTGCATCATGGTCTGCTGGAAGAAATCTCTCTTTAGAGTTAAGCTCACCTGTACTTTAGCTATCCTTATTTTTCTATGTAAAAAACTGTAATTTGTGTACAAACTAATAAATAAATAAAATAAATAAATATATATTTTTTTTCCATTTTAATGAAATTACGATTAGTTAGCTGTGTATTATTTGGCAAAAAACAGCTATGCGTAACTGCTGTGTTTAGGAATTCGTAGTTAGGCAATCATGTTACATCATCCTATCCTTTCGTACACAAAGGTACACTAGAAAAATTCGACCTGATCCTAGGGACTGAAGCTGCACACAATACTAGAAATAAAAACAAACTTATTACTCCAAGTCTTAGGCTACATAAGGTAGGACATTCCTTTGTGGGTCAATCTGTAAAATACTTTAACAAAATACCTCAAAGTCTTGTTGATCTACCTCTTCACAAGTTCAAGTCTACAATTAAAGCAATTATAATGTGGAGGATTACTTGAACGACAAGAATTTGTGGACATAGTAAGAATAATCTGCTCCTCTGCTCAAATAATGTATTCTTATTGTTCTTTTGACTGTACTCTGAATTTATTTGTTGTAAAACAAAACAAAGTTCAAAAGAGTAACTATCGAGTTTCTTGCCGGATTCTTCTCGATAAGAAGCAACTTCCGAATCGGTGGTAGATTCGCAATATGTTTATTTAGGATATGTACTATTATTGTATTATTTTATTTCCGTCTATTATTGTTTATATATATTTTTTGTAAATTTTGACATTTCATAAGTGCTTTTTTGTAAAAGCTTAAGTGAATAAATGATTTTTTACTTACTTTACTTTGACTTTTACTTTACTTCACTGAAGCGGGATTCGAACCCGCGACCTTCCGCAATCCGGGTGGCTGCTCTTCCTACTGATCTTTCTAGTTTCTATCTCTGTGTAGAAAAGTAGTGCAGTGTAAATGCTAAAAATAAAAATTCACCTATCCTTTTATTTTTATCATTTTTGTAGGGTTCTTTAAGACAAAGCTTTAAAACGCCCTTCCACTTTTTTACCAGCAACCTTAAAAATGAGTTATGTGTGCCGTCTTTAATAAAAAAAGCGTTAAACCAAACGAAGCAACTTTAAACTAGACGGACAGCTCCCTGCAACTATCAATAAGCGTCGTACAATGTAATCCAATCAATTTATTAGTACGAGCTGCGCCGAAAGGACTTTTCAATTATGTTCTTTTAGTATTTTTTGGGTATGCAAATCGGATTCGTAAGATACTTGTGCGTGTGCGCATACTTTATGCGCAGCCGTGAACATGGGGAGGCTTACTCTCGTTCACCCGAACACGAAGTATCAGCCATCGTTAGGCTTGAAAAAAACATAACAGTTTCAATTTACCTACCTTAATTTTTCTAGCCTTCTTAGCATCTTATTTTAATGTACAAAATACACAAAACTCATACACATCCCATATTTTGGCTTTTAGCCTTTCAAGGTTTATCGAAACTTTGTAATTATTTCTTGCACCTCGAAGTAGACCTCTTGAACAACCGAACGGCATTTTGAAACATGGCCGCCCGTGTCTCTGAACGCACAATGGAATTAATGAGGATGAATCCTGCCAACGTAATAGTTCGAAATAAGGCATGATTATAGGTATTGTTTGGCAACTCGAATTTGTTAACTCTATCATTAACTATGTTTAGTATGACCGACAGGCAGCTTCTGTAACACACGGAGAGTTCGTGTAACTTACTTTCCTATATATTCGATATTTAGCTTTCCAAGCCCATTTATTTTTATTTGATGTTCTTGTGTACATAGTTTGAGTGGGACAACCACCCACTCTTGGTGGAGAGAGAACCACAAGAAGGCTGTGGGAAGTGTTTGGGTGCAGAAGACGGCTAGTGGTGGCGCTCTTTTAAGAGGGCCAACAATGAAAAGTTACAAACGGACGAAAATTTTATATAAATATATTTTCAACAACTAAGTTACTTATTACTTTTTCATAACACAAGTTTCATTTCATTGCACCTCATAACTATGAAACTCGTCGTAAGCCCTCTCTGAAACTTTGCAAAATGAATACCTATCTCAAATGGTTAAAATTTCTGTAAAATTTATTTACATTTTCTGTAAATAAATTTTACAGAAAATGTAAATCATTATTTACACTTATTTTATAAATAAATAAAAACTCATTGAAGATTCGTATCCAGTGCGCAAGTCCGCCTACTCGGTCGGTTTCGTGGTTATTGTACTGGCATGTCAAACTTTCACTTAACACCCACTCTACCCAACTAATCATATCACAACATATCGCTCAAACCCCGCTTGTACCGACGCAAATGTATAAGCAACCAGTTTAACCCTACCACTACATGACGCTAATCTGACAGGCGGTCAAACAGACCCGGCTGTCACATCATATCCGTAGCAGTAACAGGTTGACATTGAAATGCACCAACGTTGAGTAATCAATGTATATAATGAATGATCAATCTAAATACGTCAGTTATTATTTAAAGAAAATATGCTCCGAATTTCTAAACTTATACCTATAGAGTTTGTGAGAGTGAAGGCTATGCTTTCCCAAGGTGTCAATATTTGATCGACTTTGTTTGAAGATACATACCATCAGGACTTTATCCCAAACGGGGTAGTCAGAGGCAAGTGACTGTTGCCGTCATGGTGAACGGAACACTTGGAAGACAATTTGTTGTTTGAAGATTACTTTTAATTAAAATATATTTAAGCAAATAAAAAATTGTACGAGTAGGTCAGTGTCTTTAACTGAGGCGACAACTTTTCCAAAACACAAAAAAACCACAAAGAAGTACGTCGAAGATTTTTTTGTTTTAATCTCAAATGTTCATTATTAACATTTTGAATTAAAAAAATATATATAGATAGGTCTTTGTATATTCTAGGTCGACAACTTTTAAAACTTTTTAATTTGTCTAATATTATTTCATAATAAATTCATTACACGAAAACAGAAGGAAGCCGCGGCGTTATTCCGTTCGCGCAGAACTAATCAGTGGCCCACCGAATGATGACGGCGCGCTAAGAAAACTCGGCTAGGACATTGATATTTAAAGGGTGCGAATGAGGATTTGATAGTAGTATGGTGAAAAACAAGCAATGTCAGAAAAGCTAGGAAAACACCTGATCAGGTCAGTTAATTTCACTCAGTAGGTTTTCCACTGCTGTGCACAGGCCTCCATCATTGGATCTCAGTCATCGCTGCAAACTATATTAACTAGGATATGGGCATAGCCTATGGTGGTAACAATCCTGTGGCTGTCTATAGGGTCCATACCCTGGCTATGAAAAATCCAATCACACACTTTTCCTAAGCGTCTTTTCAAGTACCTCTGAATTTCAGGCCGAGCTGAACTAAAAAAAATCTTGTACAAAACAATCTAAAATTCGGGGCTGAGATGCGGCATTGTAAACGGCCCTATTCCCACGAGATAACCTTGATCAGTGAATCCGTTACCCGTTCATTTACCAAGTCCAACAATGCCTATTGAATACACACATTCGCTAAATGGAGATAAATACATAGTTATTTAAATGTAAACTGCTGACAGCTAACAAGATGTATTAGCCTAGTAGCCCGTGTGACAGAATACATTTTCATCTAGGCGAAAAATAAGTTTTTCCTGTTACTCGTATGAATAAAGTCGTCCAAAATAAATAAATGTTTTCGTTTTCCTAACACGATGATCGCCGTGGCTGGTCTCCTGACCGGCAAACACTACATTCGTTAGTAATGAATGGTAGGTACATTTTTTTTGGGATTGTTTTAAAAAAGTAATTTCTGTCTTCGCGATAGTGTGGGTTGAGATCGTGGCAAAACTAAGTTATTGTTTGCAATCAATTTACGAGTAACTAATAAATTACTGAAAACTCCATTCCAACGATTTAATTATAAGCAAATCTCGAGCGAATACGCTATTTCGAATTTATCAACGAACACATCCGATAATGGCTATGCAAATGGCCGGAGACCTGAACGCGTGCAATTTAGCCTTCACGGCTGACGAGCAAGATACACCCTGTATGTCGTAAATAAAAACTGTTTGGAAGGTTGAAATAATTGAATTTGCCAATGAGTTTTTTAAAGTAAACGGCACGTCAGCGAGGTTTATTTATTGGTATTATGACAGAGACAAAAAAAACTTCGAAAATAAATGATATTATTAAAGGCATAAAATATCTTTTTGAGATCGGCTACCAGCACTATTGAGTAAGGCATTTAAAAAGGAATATGCTGGCCCATATTTTAGGTCACATAGGAAATACTTCCAGACCGAACCTATAGCCAGGGCGCGAGGGCTAAGTAGGCAATAAAAATCCTTAAAATATTTTCAGTGCTCTCCCAACTGGTAGAGCTCTGGTTTAAAATTTATATGATCTTATTTGGTCACAATAAAGCAAACAAATTATGTTAATTATTCAAGTTCGTTGTGTACTTAGTTTAAAAGCAAACATAAAAAAAACCTATTGCAATTTTCATAGACGTTTCAAACCACAATCATACCAACTACTTGATAAGAAATGCAGTTGAACCTCGCCCGTGGCTTGGTCGAATTATGAGATTCCTAATTAATTACAGTAATGGTCTTAATTAAAATAAGCTAAGAAGCTTATACGAGTAAAACCAGATACACTAATTCATATAAATCGAGCCGTCGAACTACATAAACGAATAGGTACTTAACATAACTACGAACGATATCTGTAAAACCAACACGAAACCTGAAGATTGTCAAATTGAATCATTAAAATCAACAACGATTTCCGTGAGTCGTTAATAACTCTGATGTTTACAAGTTTGTTAACATCGAGGCTGTGAGTTATGGATCGTTAAAGTTGGTGGTCTGGAACTGGTTCCTCATCAACGTCCGTATAAACTTGAGACGTCAATTTGAGGATTAACATAAAATTTATGGTTTGAAAATGGTCTAATTTCATAATCAAAATGTTTAGTTTGAGCCTCGCACTATAATATCTGGAAGGGCAATCAAGAAACACAGTATGATGTTATAGATATCTACATACAGGCAGTCTATTCGGAAGTTAGTTGAGGAAAATATAATAAATAGGATGTAGGTATATTACAAAAAGTAAAAACCCTGAGACTTCAAATTTTGAAAATTTTGAGTTCATAATACGTAATGTAGAAACTATCTAAGCGAAAATGAAATTTATTTATCTAACTTTTATTTTAAGGTCCATACAAATCACTAACGGTCAGTACTTTTTTTAAGAAAACCTTAAAATTAAAGTTAATTGAAAAAAACAAATTTTCGCTTATATAGTTACTACAATTACATCACTTACTGACTATGCCATATCGTTTTCGGAAGTTATTCGATAATCACCCGGTATTCAAAACTTAAAGCCACAGAAGGAACTGGTATCAGCACATTAAGCGTAACATAATACCTGCAAAAAATTTAATAAGGTGGCAGATGGGGCCCCGAGACAGGGGACCAAGATAGGACGCAGACTTGTAACTGTGACTTTGTATAGGCGCCACAATTCGCGCGTGGTCCCCTGTTTCGGTCTCCGGTCGCACGTTAAAGGCGCTTTGCGTAAAATCGCGTAAAACTTTTTTCTCTCGACTCCGCGACGCTAAAATTGACTAATTATCTCCATCACAGAATGACCCAATGAGCCTAAACATGTAGGTAGGTCTTGAAAAAGATGTACCTACCTATGAAAAGATTTTCAAAAGTGGTTAGCACTAGCAACGACACGGCGACGGTGTATGAAAAAAATCTAAATGTTCTGACCAATTATTATTATTTCGACTGGGGACGCTGGCAGTGGGCCGGGTGATCGGTCCGCTGGTTATGGGCCATTTCACCCAATCCCCGGAATTCTTCTGCCCAAAGTCTAACATCAAAATTTTATAGTCTACCTAGCTTGCATTAGAAACCTACAAAATGTGCTAGTTAGTCCTTCCAGACCAGCTGTCCACTGGTGCACAAAAACTAGTATTGATACCAGAAAACATTGACAAAGCTTCGCTTGTCATTCAAATGAGCGAGCGATTTGAATATTACAGAGGTTTGTCGCCCTGCCTAGTCCACTTTCTACGATAAGAAACGAGAAGGCAACGCAGATTTAGACCTGATTATCAGGTTTGGACGTGTTGGAGAGATACGAAGATAGCCCGAGATAAAGGTCGGTTTAGGTATATTATCTTGTTAAACTATTGCTCACTACTCTACTTTGTCTTTGTGGCCGTTCGTAAGTAATATATATCAACGTGGATTTATGCGTGGCTAGGGTGGTCTTTATGAATAAGTAATAATGCCAACTTTGACTTGATTTCAATATTGTAAAATACTGAAGTACTGTGTACTAGATAAGCCGGATAATGGGACCTACCTACACAACGTAATTCTTTCGACATGACGAGGCACTTATCTTCTTTATAATAAGATTTGAACACCTGACGCGTTGAAATCCAGAAACTGTGTCATAAAGTAATGTATAAACAAATGTGGATTTACATCATCAGCTAATTCATTGACATAACTCAACGTTAAATACTCTTCCAACTGCTGCTTTCAGTAGGTACCTAACATGAAAGGAATAGCAATGTATACGAGTATAATGGCTGCTCTTCTACGAATTATCTTTCAGAATGCTGCCCGTTATCCGAATCGCTTTGGTTTTTATCTGTGTTTTCCTTCACCGGAGAGTTATTTAACAATTAACAGAAAGATGGTTCCGGCCGGATTTGGACTCGAGACCACCGGGTTTCGAACTGGAGTGCATAACCCATACCTATTATTAGGCCCTCTCAAACAACTAACTAAAACATACTCGCAAAGTGAATAAATCATCACACCGAAGTTCATAATTTCTACTAAAGTTCATTCAAATGAAGCAACAGTTGCATTGCAGTTTCTACTAGTTACTAGTTCAATCCAAATTGAGCTAACCGCATCGGCCGTTCCTTATCGAGCGTAATTACGAGCGATCGACTCGTCTCGATTACGGGAGTTAAACCGATAAAACAAACGGAACGAACGGGCACGCTTCAAAAAGTTAGGGTTGCTTCTTAGTCGTCGTCATTATTTCACCATTTAGATTTTTGTGACCATTCAATCATGCACAGATTTTTATATCAACAATCAACATAAAAAAAAACTCTTCCGTTACTATAGTCGTTACACTTACTAAAGCCCAGATTTATCACATTAATTATTATCTTACTTATTGAGTATTGTAATATTTATTACTATCGAATAAATAAGTTGATGTTTAACTGAGACAAACATTATTTGATATCGACAAGAAGTAACTGGTAGATTCGCATTATGTTTATTTAGAATATGTACTATTATTGTATTATTTTATTTACGTCTATTATCGTTTATATATTTTTTTAGTGAATTTTGACATTTCATAAGTGCTTCTTTGTAAAAGCTTAAGTGAATAAATGATTTTTTACTTTTACTTTAACTTTTTACTTTTGATACCTACCTATAGATAGTTAAAGGTGTTCAAAGTCCAAGATAAGTCTAAGTTTAAGCTAAGCATGTCTGACTGACAAAGCACAGCCGAAAATCCTACGGGAGCGGTAAATAACGGCATTTTACGTTTATGCGCAAACGAAGTTCCGAGAGCAGAAGTTAGTTAAATACAAAACTAAATAGATGACGCGAATGTTTATATTTCCCGAGTCAATTGCAATTTTCATCTACCATCGTTGGTTTAATTCGTCCGCGCTTATAGAGCAAAGCAACAGATGTTAAAATCGAGTAGATTTACATTTATCAATCCACTGTTGATTGAGAAATGGAGAATTCCTTTCAATAAACCTCTTTTGGGCCTTTACAGTAAACTTTACAAAAACGCTTGGTTTTCTTTCATACAGAAGGAGGGATTTGCGTTATCTGCTTCGATTTATTATGGGGTGACTTTCGTTATCTCTTTTGATTTATGATTGAGGGGACAACCCTATTCAATAGAAATTGCGCCGCATTCTGCGCTAATGTAAATCGGACATCATGTCCTTGCTAAGTAGCACTGATCTTTTTAACCGACTTCAAAAAAGAAGGAGGTTCTCAATTCAACTGTATTTATGTTTTTTTTAATGTTTGTTACTTTATAACTTTCGACTGGGTGAACCGATTTTGATAATTCTTTTTTTATTTCAAAGCTGGTGCTTTCCGTATGTACATTTTAATATGGTCTAGTTCCCACAGTCCATCCATGAGAAAACTATTAAAGTCTTAAATCTAGATAAACTAATGCGCGACAAAAGAACGAGTAACTCAATATCACGCCAACCGTATTTGATAATTATTTTTTTATTTGAAAGCTGGTGCTTCCCTTGTGGTCCAATTTTAATTTGGTCTAGATCTGACAGTGGCATCCATGGGAAAACCATATAAGTCTTAAATCCACATAAACTATATGCGCGACAAATGGCCGAATAACTCAATATCACGCCAACCGATTTCGATGCTTCTTTTTTTATTGGAAATAATATACTTCAAGGGTAGTTTAATGAGAGTTCGGTCAGGTTCTGATTATGGGATCCATGACTAAGTAACGGAACTCTTAAATTCTCAGGACCAAATGCACGATACTTTTTCGATGTCTAAAATAAACAAGAACCGATTTACTGAAAATCAAGAAATAAACAAAAAAATTAACAAAAAAAAACAACTTCAAAAACAACTAATGTTGGTTTGTAACTACCCACATACATACTTAAGCGTGAGATGTAAAAAAATATGGAAATTGCTAGGTATATTGTAGGAAACATCCTCGGCTGACACCGACAATAATTGTACCTACATTATAATATCGTATAAGTTTTAGAAGAATACCTACGCAATTATTTTTTACTTTTTAGTGTTTTGTTTTGGAATAGTTTTTGTTGAAGTTGTTTTCTTTGTTATTGTACACCACTTCAGTTTAAAAAAAACAGAGCAACAAGCGCTCATTAGAGAATGGTGCCAATTTTTTAATTAAATACTGGTTAGGCCTTGGACACATGGAGCAAGCCAAATCTTTACACGTGATGAAACAGACAATAAGTTTTTGTGGAATAATTAAATTACCAACCTTAACTATAACATTGACAATGAAAGAAAAAACCAAGAACTTCAATAATTTTTTTGACATAAGTTTTATGCTTTTTCGGCACCATAATTTCCAAAAGCGCTTCTACTTTAAAAAATATTAGTTATAAAAAACAACACATCAACGATTTCATGACGCCTAAACTATAATATTTACGATGAGAGAGATTTTCTTCCTGAATTGACCTGACCGGGAATCAAACCCAGGAGTCAAAGCGAGCAACTGCTCTACAGCGTGCTAGACATTTTAAGTAACATTTCTATTCAAGAGGGGCGCTACCGTGCTGTTCTTAAATCCAATACAAATACTTTACTACAGACGCTTTAACGAGCGGGTGAAAACTCATGATACCTACCATACAGTTGGACAATCTATTCGGAGTTTCAGACTCTGAGATAAAGATCAATCTTTATTAGGATATTTAACACTTCGTGATAGATAACCTGATGTAACATAGAAAAACATTTTCCAGTTAATAGTAAGTATAATGCTATATTTATGAAAAATGTTTTATATCTAAACTGATAATTGGATATGGGCACAATTTTTTTAAATAAATACCTTTTTCTATTTGAAGTAAGTAACTAATTCGAATATTTCGTTGATCTAGCCGGAAGTGTATTTTTAATTAATTTTTAAACATTGCGAACTCATGACGTCACAAATTCACTTAGTGTTCCCACATGTGTTTTTTCCCCGATACGTGGTAAATAAATTATGAGGAGAAAATTACTGATTTACTGCACTTACGACTGAAACAGAGCTCGCCGCTCATCAAGTACAATCTCACGAGAATGTGGGAAGTAGACCTCAGATACAATTAATTTAACCAAGTTCTGAAACCAAGCCCTACCTGAAAGGGTTGGGATTATAGAGAATGGCTATTTTAAGTCCTACCTACACGTCTGGGCAATGGGCGTAAATTAATGTACGTATTATTGAAAATAACTTTGTGGAAAAATATATTTCACCTGGGGGAATTTTAAATCTGCTAACTGGAAACCTCATTAATACCATGCAGTTGAATCACCTAGCTAAAAGTCTCAGGTATGATGAAGATCGCGTCATTTCATTGGTTGATGGATAGATTATCAACCAATGTTGGAAATGATGTTTATACGACTCAATAGGTTTCGATTGTGAGATGTCAATTTGATTCAGTAGTCCAAAAAGAACCTTAATTTACTGTTCTCTGAGAGTGTAGCAGTATATATAAGTAGTGTTCTCGCTGGAGAAGACACTTAACAAGAAATTGGCCAGAACCCATCCCGCTTAGAGTCGTGAGACTGATTGCAGATGAAAATTTAACTCTTTGCGGACATTGGCAAACTGGGGTCGTTCGTTTGACCCCAGTTTGCCAACTTTAATTAAAACTATCCTAAATCCTTTGCTTTTAAAAAGGTAGAATATTTAATTATGGTATAGAATACAAATACCTCGGTTTTCGATTTAGGACATGTTTGATTTTTGTTCCCATACCCAATTGATTATGAAAAATATTTTTTACTAAATAAAACGCATTATTCAGACTGTTATTTACATTTATATAAACTTTCAACATCTGTAGATACATATCGTAAAGTACATAAAATCTCTTAAATGATATTTTTAAGCAACATACGTTGTCACTAAGTCAGTTAATTCTTTTAACAAATTATCTTTCATCTCTAAACTACCATTTTGGCAAATATTACTTCGTAATACTACAGCATCATTAGTAACTATAGCCTTACTTAACAACTTAATGATTTCGTTATCTTTAAAGATTGCAGCGCCTTTACTTACAAGGGCTAAAATTTGTTTCTTTAAAAGACCCTTTACAGTTTTTCTAGAAAGCAAGTTATATATTCTAACATACAATGCTACATGCTCACTATCTAAAGAATCGGTATGAGGCAATAAACTGTACAAAATATCTAAAGCTTCATTTTCTACGTCCTTATTTACTTTCAGTTCACCGATTTTGCCTGTATTACTGTTTTTGGCGACGCTTAGGTTTTTGGCGAATGAAATTATATTTATGCTGTGGATAATATTCTCAATCAACTCCAAAAATCTCCTCACCAAGTTTCTATCTTCTTTTTCCAGTTGTCTTGCAGCAGCGTGTAGCCACGACATCAATCCATATCCCTCTAACAATATCTCGAAGGCTCTTGGGATCGCTATTACAGAGTTGAGGACACCCAGAATCCTCTCCTTTGCTTTCCTGTCACTCATTTCAGAAGAATAAAAGTCCATAATCATTTTGAGGCACATAGTCTTGAAGACGACGTTAACATCTGTCATCGTTTTCGTTCCGTCTCTGATTACTTCGAGGATCCAGAGCCTTCTGTCTGCTGCCTCAACATCGCTGTCGTGGAAGAGGCTTAGGAAGTCTGGCACCAATGTGAAATCAACCTGCTGCTTCGCTATGAAGAAGTTGTTGACTGGTCTGTAGAGAGGGTCAGCTGGAGCTGTTGACACCATGAGTGCTCGTGCCAGGTACAAAGCGTCTACTGCAGGGAGTTGGGGGTTTTTCAAATCTTCAGAAACTTTGTCTTCTGTCGAGGTGGTGATTGCGGTGGATAAGCTCTGGCGCAGAGTAGTTACGAAGTCGGTCAGAAATAGCTTATCGTTCTTATGTCTCCTTGAAAGAAAAAAAATATTTTTGCATAAATGTACAACAGACATAATTATCTTAACGGCCTCCAAATAGAATACATAGCAGTGGAAATAATTAATTTTAAGTATCTATTCCAGTTATGCTTATTACTCACGTTTCAGTTTCTAACAGCAAACAGAATCTGTGCAGCACGTGGTACGCCGACGCCCTCATCAGGGGGCAATGAGAGCTGAGCGCCATCACCGGCACCGACAGCAGCCCCGTCCGCAGCAGCTTGAAGCACGACGCCACCGACCCCGGCGCCAACAAGTGGCTCAGCAAAGGGAAAAGGAATACAGGATCGTAGATACTCTCGTCATCATCCAAATGCGATGCAGCCACGACATCTGTATGAGTCTCCAGAATTTTTTCAAACTTTAACTTCGTCAGTAACCTTTGTACAGCCGCTTCATTATCTTTTATTGCTTTCACTTTAAAAACACCCTCTCTAGACGCAGTAAGCAGCGTCTTTTTAACAGATCCATCAGTAACACCAAGGTTCGCTGGCAAATCATAATGATATTCCAGGTTTTGCGTAACGGGGAAATTTCTTATAGTCCTTTCTATGGTCTCTTTGTCGAATAAATTCAAAATACGATTGGCAGTCGGGTGACCCCAGAGAGATGATGTTCTGCTCTTACGGACGGCGTAATGATTGGCGGCAGAATCGCCAAACACGTATGGTTTATATTCGTTAACAGGTAAGCCGTTACTTTCGTAATGCTGCAAAATCGATAGAATTACTCGGTCACAGGGACTTCTCGTTGCATGATATGAGCTTAAATAAACTGGGATCTGTTGCGTTTTCATGACAGATTTGTTGAGTTTTATTAAAGTATATACGAACTCCAACAATCTTGACTTAATGTCGGAACTGTGGTGACTCAACATTACATTCAAAAATTCAGAATGAGACGTTACCATGTCAAACAGTGTTGCTACATCCTCACTTTCTGGAGAGTAGAAAATCTTAACCAATGATGATAGTAAGAACAATAGTCGAGGACCAGGAGTGGATCCCTCGGCTGCCGTTTTCACCTTCAAAGAATCTTTCAAAACAGCTTTGCAGAAGTTTTGCCACACCGCACTCTCTGTTACTTTCTTGGTGTCCTCGTTTTGTTCAACAGCGAAACCTTTAGACTTACCTATGAGTATCACGTCGTATATGTTTGCGGTAATAGCGTCTATAATATTAGTTTCCTTATTTTCTTTTAATGCTATTGTAGTTACATGAAGCATTGACAAGTAATAATTGATGATCAAATCTTTTTTGTGGTGTTCATCTTGACAAACTTTTAAAAAGGCAGCTTGTATTAAATGAACATGACTTAATTCTACTACTTCAAACTTTTGGATCTTCGTAAATAATTTTTGACAGTCCTGTATATCCATACATTCCAGTATTAGTTTTCTAATAAATTCCCAGCATGAAATATAGATTTGTCCAGCTTTATGGGGTTTTTCTAGCATTTTATTAATGTTTGATTTATATTCCTCAAAAATACGCGATAAGAACTCTTTATTTTCGAGTAGGAATTGCTTATGATGAATTATGGCACATCCTAAAGGTAACGTTAATTCTCTTTGACTTAGGATTTCCGACCGGGATATGTGTTCCTTCACTACGTTACAAAATTTAAAATTAAATTTTAGCAAAATCGAAGCTAGCCTTGAAGTAGACTTCCTGACTGTCCCAGCACTGAAAAACTTCTTAAAGATTTCGTCGTTGACATAAACAGCATGATGCGGTTTATTTTCAAAATACTCAGTCAGTGCATTTTCTAGATTGGTCAGATTCGGGATAACTTCTTTATTTGTCAGCAATTCTGTGTACAACTTAACACTTTTTCTAATTACATGCTGAGGCGTATCTATAGCTATCAGCCTAGAATATTTGTTCAATAAAACTTGCAATATATCCAAAGCAAAACTAGGCTCTTTATCATCTTTTACACAGTATTGCATGTCTAGTCCAAATATCTTGTTAAATATAAACAAATCATCTTCATTGGACAAACCCACCACCTCTATAACTTTTATAATGTTTTCACTGCTCACATTTTTCCTCTTGTTAATTTTAATGAAAGCTTTGACAAGCTCATTATAATTTTTTTGCTGATATGATTTAAAGATTCTATGTTTCTTGTCTAAATAACTTATGATATCGCGATGAGTAGAGATTATTTCGAGTAGCATTTTGGTAGCTATTAAACTCGAATCTTCTTTTAAACACAGAGGATTGTATATTTTTAGAATATGTGGATTCTTGAATAGAGACAGCATTATTGAACGGCATTCATTTATTAGGTGATGTTTCTTCCCAATTTTTATGAGACAGTGTAAGTAATCAATGATTTTCTTCTGCTTTGCTGCATCTAATTGATCAATGTGTGTGAGCCGGACCACGCAAAATATCAGATACTTAGCCCATATCAATAATTCAGAGCTATCTATACTCTTAGCTATATTAACTAGGTATGAAACATCGTTAATTAAAATGTCACCTTCTTCTACTGAAGCTTCTTCAAGACATGAAAATACATCTATAGGCAATAAGTTCTCATCGTCAATAACAGATTTGGACATAGATTTTAAAGTATTATCATGAGCAGTAATACTTTCAGGTAGAGATATAGGCTGTGTTACCCACTCAGCCACGTAATTCCTAACATCTAGTTTGGAATCACCAATGAGGAGTTCCGTTAACTCTGGTGAATAATTCCAATTAAATAAATTACCAATATACATAGACAGGAAATGCTTTAAAATCTTCTTTGCCTCTTTATTGCTCTGTACAAACTGCATGCAGCCTACAATAAACGTCGAAGGTATTTTATTTTCCAAAAATACACTGTCTTCAGTACTTCGGTTTTCCATCAAATCATTAAACAATTTATCCAAACACGCCTCACTGTCCTCATTGGAAATTTCAAAGTGAACAATTTGATTCCTAATGTATGTAGTCAAGTCCTGAATATTAGTCAACACATATTCAACAATGTCAGCTATTAACGATATTGGATTAACTTTAGAATTACGTATCGAATATAGGATCAAGTGTATTTCGTCCTCATCTGATTCAAAAATTGCAGTATTTTTAAGAAAATGATGTAAAGTGTGTTTTGCTTCTAGCCAAGTATTATCTGCATCACTGGTGTATACTTCCAACATTATGAGGAATAAATCTTTAAACATTGGATTCTTTACAGATATAGCAGTTCTGTCCAAAGTCAACCACAAGGAGACAATTTTGAATTTCAAGAGAGCAGTTTTGTCACTGTTCAATGTGTTAGAATAATCTAAAATCTCTTTCATATTTATACTACCTTCTAACATTTCAAAGAAAGATGGATGGATGTCGTTATACAACAGCAATAAGTCTGTAAGGTGAATTAAGGCATCAGCATTGTCAATTTTAGGCAGTTTGTAATCTTGTACTTTGTCTTCAGCACTGTCTTGACCACTGATGGTGTCCTGGATCAATTTGACAACAGCAGTAGGAACAGGTAAGTGCTTGGGGAAAAAATACTCTAATTTATTCCTTAACTCCACTATGCGGATTGAATTATCTTCCAATTCAAATATTTGCATGTATCGCTTTAAAGTTTGCAGCATTTTCACTAGAACTCTAACACAGTATAATGAAATTGTTTGATCTTTCCCAAGGCTTGTATTTATTATTTTAAGTAATGGTACTGGAAGTGTGACAAATCTGACGAAATTTGCAGCTTGGGAGGAGCTCAAATTACTCATTCTAGGCACAACATTCTCTGGTTTCATCTTATCCAGTAATTTAACTACAAAGTCTACTGTTCTCTCCCAGATAGGAGAGTGTTGTGGCTCAAGACTCTGCTCCACAACATTCATCACAGCTCGGTGTAAATCTGGACATCTATGAACAATTTCCAAAATTGTATTGCACTCATTTTCATTTTCCCAAGGTCGTTTCAAGGTCAGCAAAGCTTTATATAAATTCTGGTTTTTATTGACATCTGAGGTTCCTAATGAGTTATCAATGAAGTATAAACCCAGTCTATGGGATGTAAATAAAGTGAGCATAATTTCTGACAATAAGGATATGACTTCTGGGCGAAGCTCATTCCTGACTTCATGACTTATTTCAGGTGGTCCTTTCCATGAGAAGATTTTGAACATATTATGTAATACTTGATGACTAAAAGTTTTGAGTTTCAAACTTTTTGATATGAACGCGTTTTCAATGACATTCTTTTTCAGGATGTTCAAAAACATTAAAACAGCTTCTGCCTCATCATGCACTAGGCCAGGTATTAGTAAAGCTAGCAACCCTTGCTTTTCCAACAATGCTTTTATAAGAGGTAAATGTCCATCAATGAGAAATGAAGTCATAAAGTGTACAAAAGTTGTACGTACATTGTCTTTTTCTTTATAATTAGTCTTTTCTAAAATATATTGCAGGTGTTTAGGAGTCAGAGGAGCATGACTCAGCACTTCTACTCCTAAGTCTGCATTCAGAGTAACCATTGATGTCAGAAGTTTAAGAATTATTTTACGGTGACGAGGTCCTGAGTTTTCACTGATCATAATCTCTACTGTGGACATAAAGTTGTTGAGGAAATATCGGCAGGCTTCTTCCGTGATTGTGATCATATGTGGGAGAGCGGACTGGACTTTGAGTATGATTAAATGGAACAAGTGGAAGGTGGGTGTGGTTAGGGTAAGGTTTTTTTTAGTTTCCTGATTAATTTGCCGCAGGATTTCATGTGAGTTACCCCCAGCGTTCAAATATTCCAGGATGTAATCTGTTTCATTATCAGGATTCAGGCAAACTTGAAGGAACTGCGTCAACACTGAAAAATTATTCACATATGTTATTTATAAAATGTATGTAACCATAAAAATCTATATGAATAGGTTGTTAAAGTTTTAACTTCGTTTATAATACAACAATAGAAACAATAATATATTATTTTCAACCTAAGCTTCTAATTTTAGCAATTAAAATCTCAGAAGAATGTGGTCAATGATTTTCAAGTAAAAATATCCAGTTAAGAACCAATAATACTAATAAAAACCTTTATACCTACTTAAGGACATAAAATAAAATGTAACTATCAATTTATTCGAAAACTTTCTCATTGATTTCTTACAGAAACTAACCAAAAAAAGCATTGTTTATCAAAGTATTTTAGCAGTCAACATACCCATAGTCTGCCCTTGTTTAGCAGCTAACTCTTTGCGGAAATGTTTGATATCAAAATCTCCTATTTTCCGGTATTTTTTTGGCTTGTTTTCAGACTTATTCAAGTCCGAAGATTCCTCGATGGGTTCACTTGAATTTTCATCATTATTATCCTTCTTTTGAATATTTATAGAAGGGGTATTTATTCCACCATCGTGCTTTCGTTTACCCATACTGATTTTTCCAATAAATAAGTATAAATTAACTGAAAAAACTATATTTTTAGTTAATCAGGTTCACACTACAATCTCACTCACCACATCACACGTGTTTTTGTTGTGACGTTTGTTTTTTTAAATGTCAAACCTTTAGACCTGGCGTTTCATAGCGCTGCGTTTATTATTTATTCGGTAGTCGGTCATGTCCACAGACTAACTAGGGAACAAGTTCAAAGTAATCTATTTAATGAAGTGTTAAATTGGTTGTATGACATGCACTGTTATAAAGAAAATCGATTCATAGAATTTGGTTTCACATATACTGTTTCTCATATTATCATTTCATTGAATAATCAATATACAGAATAGTTACTTCAAAGAAATTGAAATCATAGATTTTTGTTGCAAATAAAAATCATTTCTTAGAATATGAAATCAAGTATTAATATTGCTCATACTGTTTGGCTTTTGTAAGAAATATTCTCAAGAACATTTTTTTTGCCACTTATGTTCATTCACCGAAAATTCACTTCTGGCACTCGCCGGCTACTGCTGCTGAGTGCCGCGGCACGCTCGCTACGCCCGCTCGGCTAGTGCGATGTGGTCACAGTTCTAACCTAACCTAACCAACAGAGGCTTTTTAAATTAATGTCTGTTATTCAATTAATTATATTTTTGTGAAGTATGTTTCTAGGAAGTAAATAGTCGTTGAAATAATAATATTTGACATGAAAATATGTGGACTGAATATTATATGAAGTAAATAAAAAGAATAGTCGTTGAAACAATAATATTAGAAATAAAAAATATTTGAACCGAATATTATAAGGAACTTTTTCTGTGAACCGAAATTCTATGAAAATTCTGTTTGTGAAACAAGGGATCACCGTTAATATTAGTTAGGTAAAAGCACCACTGCTAGACTCGACCCTAATAACGCAATATGGCATGGGCATGGGCATGGCATGCCATTCCAAGTAGGTAATGTAGTGAGTGACTGTTGAACTGAACGTAGAAACAAACGTACAGTCAGCAGCAGATATATCAGAGCGGCCAGAGTGGTCAAATATATCTTAGCAAAGTAAATTTCAATAGGTGCTATACTGCAAAGTTATCATTAATATATGAACCTCTATTGTGTCATAAATATCTAAGCAGCTCGTTTGCTGTTAATGTCTAAACACACGACCTAGCATAAATATCTCTACACCCAGCGCACCACCTGTATCTACGCAGCCGGGATGATCATATATATATAAACATTTGAGAAACAATGACCTTACTCTATTGACGTACCGTCTAAGGTGCATAAATAAAAACCTGTCTCAAACAATCTTGACGTTTCACGAAAACAGTGCAGACTTGTCACTGCGTGTGTCTATCTCATGTTTAACTCTGTCAGGAGATAGACAGATGGTAAAAAATCCATACTATTCAATATAACAAATTCAAAGTGTGTTTGTTTGTTAGTTTGTCCTTTTTTCACGTCAAAACAGAGCAACAGATCAATGTAATTTTTGGTATGGAGATAGTTGAAGACAGGGAAGAGTGAAGGCTACCTTTTTATTTTGACCTTGGGGGCGAAGCCGCGACGATTAGCTAGTATTAAAATAAAACGACTAGGTACATGATGAAACTAGTCGTCGGTCGTGGTCCACCTGCTTAGTTTACCTACTCCAAATTTTAAGTCGACGGAGGCCCACTACGTGGGCATCCTACTCCTGAGAAGTTGGACCTTAGGGCATAGGCACGTACGTAACCAAACTATCCCAATCTAACTTTATTACTCCCAATTTATTGTATCTACTTATGTCAGAGGTGTACTGATTAGGTGGACCACAGGCAATACCGCAATGAAACATCAGGAACATGCTTCGTTAAAAGACCGATTGCAACATGCGCGCTATGACCCAGCGTAATTTGACGGCAATAAAAAATAATATCGACTATAGTCACACTGACTTCAACTACTTAGTTAAGTAATAGACAGAGGGGTTTATTTGGTACCTACCTCATTTGCAACATCATTCAGCCTAGTTTTCGAAACGTCCCGTAATTGCTGAAAGGTTACGGGTTCGAACCTAGCGAGTGTCTTTTTGTATTTCGGTTAGTTTTGTCTGACGGCTCAAAATCGTGCAACCAACAGAGAAACCGAATCGAATTAACTAAATTTTCACAAATCTTTTTGAAATTTATTGACCACATCACATGGTTGTTTAAACTTCACGCGTTCTGGCTTGGGAGGAGTTCCGCCTGTATCATTTTCCCACACAATTTCTTTATTGGATTAAGATCCGAACTCTTGCGAGGCATTTTGATAAGTATCAACCGAAGAACGGAGCATCGAACTTACTTCGCGGTAGCGGCTTTAATTTGCCAAAGAATGCAATTTACATCACACTCCTTAAAGTCTATAATTACATAATACACACATACTCCTATAATTTACAACCTTGTTTTGTTGCAAACAATTTTTTTAATCTAGTGATGTTGCTTAGTTACTATTGAAAGTTTGACTGCTTAGAAGGACTACTAGCTGCTAACGAATTTCTGATAGTAGTGTGTGTAAATGATAATGAAAAATAAACTGTTTAGATGTTATTGGCATGCTGACTGCTTAGTCACCAGTGATTTTCTAGCGGTTCACTTGTTAGTGACCAGTAGGACATGTAAATATTAAGTAAAGCAGACTGCTCAGATATGATTGAAGCACCAAACGTTCAAAAGTTAATGCTAATTTGACTGCGTATATATTTTACAATCTGAAATGTTTACTTCTTTATGAGCACCTGGACTGTATAGCGAGTTCTCCTGCTGACTGATCAGAATGGGTGAAAGTCAACAAATGGTTATGCAATTTGCTTCAACATTTTACTAGCTTAATAATAGCCTGGGGTGTAAGGGGGTCCTCCAACATCTTCGGGCCCCAAGCCAACCTCGCCTGCAAGCTGGTGCACCCTGCTGATCAACGAAGGAGGCTCTGGCAACGGCTCCGCTTTATGGGTTTGGAGGTCAGATGGCAGTCGCTCCCGTAAAGCCAACTCAAGCCAAAAACAATGGAAAGTCAGCATAGAGTACCCGACTTGTATAGAGCGTCGCCGGAAAACGACGCGCAGGGGGATCGCCCTACCCCTGTGTTAAGTGGGTTAGGGCTACCGGGCCTTCGGCGGGCCCGGTTAAAGACATTAGTCCAGAGGAAGGTCCGCTTCGCATCGTGTAACGTTGGCACGCTGACGGAACGCGCTCGCGAGCTGGCCGATGTGCTCGCCAGGCGGAGGGTGGCCGTGGCGTTCCTGCAGGAGACTTGCTGGAGAGGCAACAGGTCCCGGAACATCGGACACGGCTACAAGCTGATCTACGCGGGTTCTCCTGGTGGGCCCAATGGAGTGGGGTGGTGCTGTCCGAGGAATTCCAGAATAGTGTCTTGGAAGTAAATCGCGTTAGCGACCGCCTTGTGGTCGTGAGGGTGCTTATCGAAGGGGTCACTACCAATTTGATAAGTGCCTACGCACCGCAGGTCGGTTGTAGCGATTCGGATAAGGCACAGTTTTGGGAGCAAATCGACCAGCTCCTATGCACTATTCCATTGTCCCAGGCTGCCGCTGTCGGTGACCTTTGCATCGCAGCGGATAGTGAGTCCGGGCAACAGCTCTGGGATAGGTGTCAGGCAGCTATCACCGGCGCGGCGAGGGTGGCGTTGGCTGTGTCTCGGGGTGGACGTGGACTCGACAAGGAGACCTGGTGGTGAAACGAAGCAGTCCAGAAGGAGATCAGGGTAAAGAAAGCCCTCTTCAAAGCGTGGCAAGCGTCCAAATCTCCTGAAGATCGCGCTGCGTACAGGGATGCCAAACGTGCCTCTAAACGAGCTGTAGCCAGAGCCAGACGTGACCACTTACGTCCTTTGTACGACAAGCTGGAGTCGTCTGAAGGGCAGAAGTCCCAGGACCAGGTCGATTTTTTCTAGTTCCTATCTTTGGGCAGAAGCTCGTTTAGAAGTTGGTACGTTCGAGAGTCAAAGTGGCCCAGGATATTTCCATGTGCCGCTGTGTAAATGACACTCTTGGTACCTGCTATGGAAGGACCGCGCGGTGAAGGAGAGATGGCGCTCTTATTTCCACCAGCTGCTTAACAAGCAGCACAAAGAGGTGCAGCCACTTGAACTCCCTCCAAATCAGGGACTAGTGCCCCCGGTAACGCCTGATGAAGTCCAGTCGGCTCTTCGCCGCATGAAGAACCGGAAAGCTGTCGAACCCGATTTAGTCCCTATCGAAGCGTGGAAATCGATGGGCTCTCGTGGTGTGGGCATACTTACCCACCTTTTCAACCACATTCTCCTCACCGGAAAGATACCTGACCAATGGAGACTGAGCATTATCACGCCAGTCTTAGCCCGTTTCTGTTCAGCGTAATATTAGCCGTTCTGTCAAACTGATGTTTGCTTCCTAGACCACCATGAGCAATCACCCTGGTTGCTTATGTATGCTGATGATATAGCGCCAGCAGATTCGGACAGGGGACAGCTGGTACAACGGGTGAATAAGTGAAAAAATCACTTGAAAACGGCAGTCTGAAACTTAATGTGGCGAAGACGGAGTACATGGCCTGCAACACCACAAATTCTCAGTCCGTCCGCATAGGCGTTGACGTGGTCGAGCGCACCGTGTCAAATACCTGGGATCTGTGTTAAGCGCGTCCGGGGACATCGACCGCGACCGCATCAGAGCCCGAATTTTCGCGGCTTGGGCCAAATGGCGTGAGGTGACTGGTGTAATTTGTGACAAAATGCCGATCAAGCTGAAGGGGCAGGTCTATAAAACCATCAGTAGGCCTGTCCTTTTAGATGGCAGTGAAACATGGCCGTTACTAGAGCGACACAAGCAGGAGCTGCGCGTCACGGAAATGAAGATGCTGCGGTGGATGTGTGGAGTCTCACGCAAAGATCGCGTGCGTAACACCCACATCCGCGGCAGCCTTCGTGTTCGTGACATCGCAGACAAGCTGCAGGAGTGCCGCCTTCGTTAGTATGACCATGTCTCACGGAGATCGGTAAACTACGTCGGCAACAAATGTCTGGCCATGCCGCCCCCGCCAGTATACCGGTAGAAGAGGTCGACCCAAGAAGCGGTGGCTCGACGTCGTTAAGGGTGACATGCGTGCCATTAGACTCACCACTGAGGATGCACAAGACCGCGCGAAGTGGGCCAAGAAAATAAGAAAGGACCTGTCTGTGGGGACCCTGGGACCCCACACACTAGTGTGGGTTCACAACCGGGATAGACCGCACGGATGATGATGATATTACTAGCTTAATAGTAAGGGCTCAACAATTGAAAAGTATTTTAATAAAGATTTCTCTTCTCTTCCTAACAATACGCCTGTACGTTTTATTAGCAATTGTCAATACTGTTCCAGCTAGTTGCTAATAAAAACCAACAGGCGCTCTAAATCCAGAGAGAGTACAGTGCTTGTATATTGCTACGGTAGTAATTTTTTTCTTCGTTCCGCTTGGTAGTAACATACAATCCTAATAAGTGTTGCCCAACTATCGATAGTTGACCATGAAAACTATTAACAATATCGATGGTACTATCGATAGTATCGAAAATATTGATAGTATCGAACTACGGATGCCATTGATATGACGTCAACTATTCTATTATTTAAGGATAGTGGACTATGGATAGGCAACATAATCCTAATACTTCACACGGTGCCTCAAGCACAGATTAGCGTTTAAAGACTTTCAAGTTTTTAACTCGCGAGTTGATTCACGATATTGGGCACACCGCTGCTTATTCTGCTTAATCAACAAACTATCTTAGTTCTAACGTTTAGTTTAAATAAGTAAATGATGATTTTGGTAAGTATCGTACAAAGACTGATTTTCATATGCAGACCCCGTTTCACAAAACTGGCGCACAATCCGGTTCATTCATACATTATATGGTACAATAAAATCCTGAGGTAGCGGTAGGCGTCCGGCGGACCGGAGTTGTTTTAGTCCTTCCGGTCCGGGTTGCTCTATGTAAAAATCAAACACAGCATGACTGCGAAATGTTATATTTAAAATCACATCAAAATGTCTGTAATAATAAAAAATATTGTCATAAAAACGCTTGAATTCTTATACCTACACAAATAACGTAACAACTAGTCCACATAACCCTAAGAAAATATAGCTATATATTTTTTAATTTCTAAAGTATGTCAACGTTTTAAACGTATGATTGCACAAAACTTAGAAAAGACATACAGTATGGGCCATTTTAATGACATCCAAGTCGCGTCGCATGTCAAACTGTTTGGTGCAATCAGGCATAACTACTTTTGCAGTTGAGTTTTTTTACATCGGTAGGCATTTACCTTCATAACGCTTTGATATTCAATAACAAAAAACCAAATGAAATCATATTTCTTTCTTAATAAAATAATTTACATTTATAATCAACTCTTCGTAAAACGAAACGTAACTCAGTTTCCAATTATAATCACATTTTAGCTTTAATAAAGCCTAATTTGTTTGTTTTCGCTAAGTGTACTAAGCCGAAACAAATAATGTTAATAATAAGATTCGAAAACAATGAAATATTTTCTCCCAACAGCTACATATAATTTGTAGAATAATTTGTGATAAGCCTTTAACTGATGACCTGGTTCATATCTTTGCAGCATTGCATTATCTAATGATTAGATTCTAATCCAAGGTAGGTAGGTAGTAATAAAGTAGGTAAGTACTGGTAACATAAGATGACAGAGTTAGCCCCATATTCATAAAAGCTTGAAGAGATAACACTGGTTTAGCTAAGCATTGTTGTCACTTTCGCGAAAATGTAGACAGCGCTTTATAGGAAGTAAACAGAACAGCACTTAAGGTACAACTGCCGAAGCTAAGCTTAGGACACTTAATCACAGCATTCGTTCCGTAGAATTTTAATAATTCCTAATTTACCCTCTTATCCATAAAAAATAAAACAGTCTCACAAGACCGTTTTCACTTTGGTAAAACGCAATACAAAAATTGTGACATTTCACAAAAGAAACCGTTTAAATTTTGATTATAAAAAAATAATTTGGCTTAGTAATTTTAAAACCGCTAACAATTACTACTTACTATTACAGTTCTGAAAAAATAGAAAGCGTTTAGTCTTTAGTTACTTTCTTAGTTTACACATAACTAATAAAATAAACTAAATTCTTAACATCTCTAACAAAATCAAAAAAGGCACATTAGGTTCACACAGATTAGTAATCATTTTATAAATGTATGGAAATTTCCCATTGAAATGTCATGTGATAGGAGCCATATTGACTAGTTAATTTACCAAGAATCACTAGCAACGAAGTTATCAGGTAGCTTATACACTGCAAATTTGACAGCATTTTTATCACAATTAATTACCTTTTTTTGTTGGAATTAATTCACTTTAGGCACGTGATGTGACCAAATAGTTTGAAGAAACAACCTGTCCCAGGGATCTGAATTACTAATATTCAATAACTATATTTTTTATTCAATAATCAAAAACATACATAGAGTACGAATTGGACGTTGATTCTTTAGTATCGTAGTAGTATGCAACATAATAGTCAAAATATATTAAATAAAAAAAGTAAGTAATTACAAAACATAAAAGATATAAAGATTTTTTTGTTACATTTTTACTTGCAAAATAACAACATAACTGCGTGTAGCGCTGCCTAACGCGCAACCTAACGCCGCGTACTTCGCCGCTAGTGGTCCCTGCTCCTAAAAACTAAAACAATTCTAACTCCATCACTCTTCTCTGATCAGCTCCTCAAAGTTAGGCGCGATCTGACGGATCCTCTCCAGTAACACCTCAGATAGTCTTTGCGTGGGGTCTGTATCTGAAAATGTTTATAAGATTAAATAAATAAATGGCTCCGACGCTAAAAATGATCTCATATTTTTAATTCAACACGACGACATTATACAAGAGCCTTATGACATTTTAAGTCTATCATTTATACTTGCGCATCTTTCATGCTTATTATTAATCCTTTCATGCATGCTCTTCTCACACAGAATAAAAAAACGTTTCTAATACATTCCAATGCTGAAAAACGTTACGAGTACATTACAATGTAATGCTCGAGGCTAGTCTATACAGCCCTTTAGACACTGTTAAGACGTAGCTAAGTTATCTGTAATATGCCTTCGTTCTAGGAACCTAAAATAACGAACTAGAGTTAAATAATACGTAAAAAAAAGTATAAAAAGTATATTTATTATTCTAATCTCATTTGAAAAAAATTAATGGATGAATTTCTCAATTACCATTTTAATAATAATAATATGTACAATTTAAAAAAGGTATGGGCCGTGGGGCAAGGGTCCCAGAACGCTGGTTGCGTTTCCTCGCTGAATGGCTATACTGAGCCTTTGAGTGAGGAAGGAGCCAGCTCTTCTGTCCTTGCTGGTGGCCGCAAGTTTTGTGGCTAGTACCCCAAAAACTTTTTAAGCACGAGGACCCCACGGAACAAATGTCTCAACGCCAAACGGCACAAATATGTAGTCAGATAAAAATTACTCATATTGATGACACTGCTTGGCGTTTTCAGCTGCATCAGCAGCTGCCCCAGCCCTTGACGCTGACCCGGTAACATGGGAGGGAGCCAAAGTGTCCACGCATGTAGCGTCTCACACTGAGGCCCGCCCCCTCTCCCAAGGGATCAGCGACATACCATCAGGTCTCTTGCCATCATCACGTACCACGCCTCGAGGCTCTAAAGATGCGGGAATGTTGAATGCTGGCAAGAGCTCTCCTGATGATATCGTTTAGGGCTGCGTGACGAGACAGCCGCCCGCACTTGTTTGGCAAGCAAGCCCGTGGAGTCCGAGCTTGTCGACAGCTTTGCCGCACGGACACAAGTGAGGCTTGAAGAAAAAATTATAAGTAAATACTAATTTATCAGCCCAACATACAAAAAAAGCTTATTATACAACAATACAAAGAAATACAAAAACAATTAACCATCATGCAGCTAGCAGACGAACTAGCCAGAGGTGGTGCCGCTGAAGGCTTAATGGGTCCGGAACCCAGGCTGCCAATAGCCCACAACATCACCAAGGGACTAATTAAAAGGAAAATCATAGAAGCAACAAATAGACGATGGAAGACAACAACAGGCATGCGACAGTCCAAAATGTTCATCAGCGCCATGAACACGAAGAGGACAGGTCAACTGATGAAGCTGTCGAGGAATAGTGCACGCATGGTCATAGAGATCGCCACAGGACACTCCAGACTTAACAGGCACCTTACAGTGATAGGTATCAAAGATGACCCCACATGCCCGGAGTGCATGGACAGCGAGGAAACGAGTTTCCACCTACTCGCCGAATGCCCGATGCACTCACAAATTCGATGGGAGCTCATGGGGTCAGACTCATTAGATGAAGAGGACTTGAAAGAACTGACGGTGGATCAGATAGCAAGATTCTGCAGAGCCACGGGAAGATTCAACGGGACGCCGTGAAAATGGGACAACTTAGAGACCTCCTACAAGGGGGGCCCGGGGAATTGGGTGAAATGGCCCACCACAAACGGACCGATCACCCGGCCCACTGCCAGCGTCCCCAGTTGAAAATAATAATATTAACCATCATGTATAAAAAAATCCTTAATGCAGGGCCAACCAGGTCCCTGTCTCAGCAGGTGCCGCTGCAGCTATAAAGCTGCATCAGCGCTGGTATTCCGACAGGTCCTTGATTGGTGTCGCCCGATATCGTGTGCACGAAGGTTAACAGTTATTGAAACAAATACCAACAAGTGAGAAAAATAAATCAAAGAACTAGACCGAGAAAAAAAACAATTATGAGATAAAACAGGGTACGAAAATTAGGGCTGCTATACACCACCTCAACATACGCCTTACAAATTTTAAAATTCGGACCGCGGCTACTCGCAGTGCCACACCACAGATTACCAAAAAATTAAAAGTAAAAACAAAGAAAAAAGAAAAGAAAGATGCCACGTATTGCCCAGGTGTTATTTTATGCCACGTAGATTACCATCCTCAAATTCACCAAGATGAGCCAAAATACCGCAGTTAAACCCATAAAATCTACAGAAAACCAGAATGTGAGTCACTGGCCAAGCAGGCGGTGTAAGGTAGTCCGCGTGATAACATTTCTGTCGAGTTTTCCCGCAAACGCGTCGCGAGTAACCTAACAGTGAGTGCTGTTGCATTTAGATTGCCCTTTGATTCGAGATGTATAACTATTTCAGTTTGCGTCTAAATATATTAGGATTGGGCTACATTTGACCGCACCACATCGCACTTTCCTATGCTTCTATCCTTCTCTATCACTCAGAACTGTCATTTACTAGAGCGAGAAAGAGAACAAAGCAGCCCTTAACCGTTTTCAGGTCACGCAACGGCGCGGGGGAATATCGTTCCAGCACTGTGTAGCCGCAAATAAATAATCAACCAGTTTAAAGAAATGTGAACTCACTGTCGAAGTAGACGATCTCGCACTTGTTCCGGCACGCGTGGCTCTTCGACAGGATGGAGCGCAGCATCGAGATGAAGTCGGAAACCACCTCCGCTTCGTTGATGCCGTCCAGCTCTGGAAAAGGAAGAGGTTTGGTTCGTTTTAAAAATAAAGTCTAGTGCGATTCGGACTCGCGTTCTCACAGTACATTGGGAGTATTGAATAGCTTGTTGTTTCAGTTGGTAGATTTCTTGACTACTAAGCCATGTGTCGTGATTTCGATCTGCATGTATCTGAAGTCTACTTCTCACATTCTCGTGAGATGTTCTACATGATTAACGGTGAGCTCTGTTTCAGCCGTAAGTGCAGTAAACCAGTAATATTCTTCTCGGGGAAAAAACATGTGGGAACACTAAGCGAATTTGTGACATCATGAGTTCGCAATTTTTAAAAATTAATAAAAAAAACTGCCGGCTACATCAATAAAATATTCAAATTAGTTGCTTAAAATAGTAAAAGGTATTTTAAAAAATATAAAAAAAAAAAAGTTTGTTCAGCAATTTTGATTGCAGCTGTGGTAGTTCTTATATAGGGCAAACAAAGCGTCCAATTGCTGAACGAGTTAAGGAACACATTGCAGCGGTGAAGAATCGACAGACGACCAAATCTGCAATAGCTGAGCACCTGATAAATTCAGATGTTAATCACTGGATGGAGTTGTATGACCCGAAAATCCTCTCCACTGATCGGCATTACCATACCAATACCAGGATTGTGCATGAAGCCATTGAAATTAAGAAACACAAGAATTTCAATAGGGAAGATAAATATAAATATTAATATGCGCCAGACAACACACCTCTTGTAATGGTCTCGAAGTAGGGATTATTATATCCCTGTGTTACGAGGTACCACACAAGGAAATAAGCTAGGGGCGTCTCCTAGCACACCCAGACCCAAGTCAATTCAGAAAAGATCGTTTCCTGAATTGACCCGACCGGGAATCGAACCCGGGACACTACGGAAGTCGAGGCGAGAAACCGTGCTACAGCACACTACGCCAATCGTGTCGCCAATAGGGAAGATGGATTTAAGCTATCCTCTGCGTGGAACCCAGTGATTATCTCTATCTCTATCCTATTTGCTGTGCCCGAAAGGGTCTGTAATGAACACATCAAATTTGTAACATCTTCACTACATTATGGAATGCAAATAAATGATTGAGTATTGAGTATTACAAAGTGTAAAACGCGAGTTGGCCCGTCTCGAAAAAACCCGGACACTGTGAATGTAGTTTGTCGACCTGACTGTACTATGGACAGAATAATTGAAAATGTGCGGGTGGGTGAAGATCGTTCGCCGCGCCCGGCTAGGCGACGCCGCGCGCCAGCAGTCCGCTCGTGACCACGGTGACATGCAACTGTCGCCGAAACGTCGAGAAAATTGATAACAATTTACCGTAGTTTTGTTTCGTTGCAAAAACCCCTTTTTATTAGAATTAGTTAAAATGCAACAAGAAAGTTTACAAAAGATTATTCCAAATTCAAATTAGGAAAATGTGTATTTTCCCTTGTTTTTCTTACTGTCAAGATGAGAGAATCTATTGGAGAAATTCGATACATTTAAAAATTTTACTACAAAAAAGGTAAAAGTGCAACGCAAACCGCGAAAAAAATTTGCGATGTTTATGGACATAGTGCAGTGACAGAATAGCACAAATTTGGTTTAAGCGTTTTCAATCCTGAAATTTTGATGTCAAAGATGCACGTCGCTCTGCTCGCCCAATTACGGATAAAATGGATGCCATTTTTTAAGGAGCAAGATCGGCGTATCAGTAGTTACGACGTAGCTGAAGAACTGGGAATTGACCACAAAACAGTTTGGGCGCATTTGAAAAAAACTGGGTACACAAAAAAGCTCGATATTTGGGTACCTCACGAGCTCACTGAAAGAAACCTAATGAACCGTGTACTAATTTGTGATTCTTTATTACGACGTAATGACACCGAACCATTTTTGAAGAAGCTGATAACTAGTGATGTAAAGTGGATCACGTACGACAAGAACGTGCGAAAAAGGTCGTGGTCAAAGGCCAGTCAGGCTTCATAGACTGTGGCGAAACCCGGGTTAACTCAACAAGGTGATGCTGTGTGTGTGGTGGGATTGGAAGGGCATTATTCATGAGGTGTTACCACCAGGCAGGACCATCGATTCTGAACTTTACTGCGAACAACTGATGAGATTAAAGCAAGAAGTTGAGAGAAAGCTGCCGGAAATAATCAACAGAAAGGGTGTGGCTTTTCATCATGATAACGCTAGAGCTCACACATCTTTAGCCACATAGCAAAAATTAGGATAGTTTAGCTGGGAGGTGTTAATGCATTCGCCGTATAGTCCTGACGTTGCACCTTCAGATTTCCACCTGTTTCAGTCTCTTCAGAATTCTTTAGGCAGTGTCAGGTTAACATCACGAGAGGTCTGCCAAAACCACTTGTCGCGGTATTTTGATCAGAAGCCTCAAAATTCCTATAGCATTGGGATCATGTCCCTACCGACAAAATGGCACCTACATACTTTAAATAAATCCTAATGCAAACGCGAATACTTAAAACATTAGTACCGGAAAAAATTAGAAACAAATACCGTAACAACTATCATGAACTGTTTAAATATTGTAAAGTTTTACCTGTACATGAATACCTAAACTACATGATTCTGGCTGAAAATTACTCTGATCTGGACTTTCAAAACATTGTTGTACGTAACAAACAAACGCGCAGTGCGAATAAAAATACCCTAATAGTACCCAGCTTCAGCAACCTTTATGGGAAGCATCTTTTGAGGTATCAAGTACCTAAATTAATAAATAGCCTACCTACATCTTTAAAACATGAAATTAGTAAAGTCAATATTAAATATAAACTTAAACGGTATTTCTTTGACATATCTCAGACAACACGATAAAACTAAGTGCAGAACACAATATCCGCTTCATGAATTGTCTTTAGTTGACCGTAACATATTCCCCCCGTGTGGCTCCGCGGTTTTGAATTAATGCTAAGTTTTCCTTGTGTGGTGTCAGTCTATGCGCGTGGAATAAATCGAGGAACCGCACGATAGGGGAAAAAATGTAGTTACACCCAGATTCTGAATGTGTTTCTGGCCACCTAGTTAATATAATTACTTTGTTTTCCTGGACTCTCGGCGATCATCGCCAGTGTACGTTCAAACCTAAAATGGTTTTTGTTACACTGTAAGCAGCTTTAGAAACGTATGCTCTTTTTGTAATTGTTAATTTAAAAAAAAAAGGTAAATAAAAACTTTTTCCCCAACCTATTATTATCTTAAAAATAAACGGGTAGGCACCTTATCTAACAGTCTCTTGGATTGTTACAGCACAAAATGCAATGTAAACTTTCATGTTCATATTCATTTATTCATTGCTAGTCACAGTACAGAAAAGTTGGTACAAAAAAATGGCGATCAGTGTGACACCCTGTAGGGGCACTGCAACTTAAAACCTAATCTCATCATTGAAAAAATCTGCTAAAGTGTAGTAAGCCTTATTAACCAAAAACTTTTTGAGCTCACTTTCAAATACATCAATATTTTCAAGACACTTGACACTATTTGGAATGCTGTTATATACTTTAATTGCCATTAAATGTGGGCCCGTTTTGTACAAACTTAAGGTAGTGAATGGAATTTTTAACGTATATAAATCTCTGTTGTTTCTTTTAATTGTAGTTTTTGGTGAATAAAGGTGCATATTTTTCTTTACAAATTTACATATTTCAGTTATATATAGTGATGTTATTGTTAATATTTTGAATTTAATGAAATATGGCTTACAAGATTCAGTTTGAAGTATATTTGAGAGTATTCTTATACATTTCTTTTGCAGTATAAAAACATCCTGAATAATAGGGCTGTTTCCCCAAAGTATTATGCCGTAGCTGAACCTAGAATGTATATATGCATAATAAGCAGTTAAAGTCGTTTGGAAGTCCGTGGATTTTTTTAATTTAAATAATGCGTATATGAGTGAGGAAATTGATTTAGTTAATCGATGTATGTGGGATTTCCAGTTAAGACAGGTGTCAATGTCAATTCCTAGCAGAGTTGCTTTATCAACAGATGTTAATTTTTTATTTCTGTAAATATAATCTAATTCTAAAGGCTGTTTCTGGAAGGGTCTAAATTGAATGAGTTTTGTTTTTTCAAAGTTTAATTCTAAATTGTGTAAGTTTAACCAACTTTGGATATTATCAAGTGAAGTATCAGGCTTATTTTTAATTTCTCTAGTATTGTTGCAAGATAATAGAACTGAGATGTCATCTGCAAAGAGTATACAATTATGATTTAGGATCTTTGGTAATTCATTAATATAAATGAGAAACAAAATGCAGCCCAACACTGTACCTTGTGGAATTGAGTTATTTAATTTGGTTATATAAGATTTGACACATTTTATTGTTCTTAAGTTCAAATCAACATGCTCGATTTCAACATATTGGGAGCGTTCTGAGAGATAGGATTTGAACCACTTGTGAGCTATACCTCTTATGCCAGTGTCATTAAGTTTTTTCAACAGGATGTCAAATTGTACGCGATCATATGCTTTGCTCATGTCGAGCAAGATTCCTACGGCGTATTGTCTATTATTAAGTATTTCTAGTATTTTATTCGTGTATTTGTATACGGCAAGTACTGTCGAACGGTTTTTACGGAAGCCATTTTGACTGTCATCAAAGATTTTATATTTTTCGTAAAAAGAGTATAGCCTTCTGTACATAGCCGTTTCAAATACTTTAGAGGAGGTAGACTGTATGGCTATCGGGCGAAAGTTGTTTGGACATGTTTTATCTCCTTTTTTATGAATAGGTTTTACAATTGAAACCTTTAGCGCATCAGGAAAAGTACCTTCTGAAAAGGATTGATTTATAAGATAGGTATATGAAATTATTAGGTAATTTATACATTTTTTAATTAATATCGGAGGGATTTCATCAGTGCCGTAGCTATATTTACTTTTTAATTTTTTAATTATACTAAATATTTCTTTTGGGTTGACTGGTTCTAAAAAGATACTATTTTCCACTCTATCATTCGTTACTCTATTGTCATCGGCTATTGGTTGACACATACACGTATTTCCGGTTTGGGAGAAAAACTTATTAAATGCGTTAGCCACATTGTTGGCATTCGTTTCCAACTTATCATTTATTTTTAATTTGAAATTTAGTCTGTTATAGTTATTACCCTACATCGTGATGTAAACGGATGTAAATTTGATGTTGCTTCAATGGCGATAGTGCCGCCGCCATATTTTAAAAAAGTAAAAGTAAAAAAATCATTTATTCATTTAAGCTTGGACAAAGCACTTATGGCATGTCAAAAAAAAAGTATTTAGAAATAATAATAATAAACGTAAATAAAATAGTACAATATTAGTACATATCGTGAATATACATACTGTGAATCTACCACCGGTTCGGACGTTGCTTCTTATCGAGAAGACTCCGGCAAGAAACTCGATAGTTACTCTTTTGAACTTTGTTTGTTTTACAAAAAATAAATTCAGAGTACAGTCAATGAGAGTAGAAAAAAGAACACAACATTAAGCAGAGGAGCAGATTATTCCTACTATGACCACAAACTTTTGTCGTTCAAGTAATCCTCTCTACATTATAATAACCTTGTTTCATTAACTTTGCTTTAATTGCTGACTTAAACTTGTGAAGAGGTAGATCAACAAGACTTTGAGGTATTTTGTTAAAGTATTTCACAGATTGACCCACAAATGAGTTTCCCACCTTGTGTAGCCTAAGACTGGGAGTTTTCAATTTGTTTTTATTTCTGGTATTAAGTTTATGAGTATCACTGTTTTTTTTGAACAGATGCAAGTTTTTGCGCACATACATTACGTTATCTAAAATATACTGAGCATGCACAGTTAAAATATCGATCTTCTTAAATACTCCTAAGCGAGTCGCGTGGTCTAAGTTTGTAAATGGAACGGATGGCTCTTTTTTGAAGTACAAAAATGGTGTTCAAGTCTGCAGCTGAACCCTACAACAGTAGACCATACGACATAACACTATGAAAGTAGTTAGCTAAAATATACTAGTCTTGCTGTTTCAATATCAGTCAAGAGTCTTATTTTTCTAACAGCACAAGCAGCGGAATTGAGTCTACCTGACAGGGCCGTTATATGCGGACCCCATTGTAACTTTGAATCTAAAGTTATTCCTAAAAATACAGTAGAATTTATTAATTCTAATGGCTCGTCATTCATAGTTACAATAGTATCAACCTGTCTCACATTGGGCATAGAGAATTTGATGCACTTTGTTTTTTTTTGCATTAAGTAATAAATTATTACTAGTGAACCAACATAGTACTTTTGCGAGAGTATTATTCACATCGTCAAATGCTTGCTTACCTCTATCGACTTTAAAAATCAACAAGGTATAGTCAGCAAATAATACTATCTCACAAATATCTTTGACATAGCTAGGAAGATCATTTATATAAATAAGAAAAAGCAAAGGTCCTAATATAGATCCCTGGGGCACTCCCATACGTATGGTGGCACCGGAAGATGCAGTTCCGTAGATACTAACTTTTGGAGTTCTATCTGTAAGATAGGATTATATTAATTGAGATGAGATACCTGAAACACCGTAATGTCTTAGCTTAATCAGTATTATTTCATGATCCACGCAATCAAATGCTTTTGAAAGATCACAAAATATTCCTACAGCATCTTGCTTGTTTTCCCAAGCATCAAATATGTGTTTGATAAGTGCTACACCTGCATCAGTTGTGCTCTTATGTTTAGTAAAACCAAATTGTTTCTCATGTAGTAAGTTATTTAAATCAAAGTGTGGAAGCAGCTGGTTCAATATATTTTTTTCAAAGATTTTACTGAGAGTTGGTAGTATAGAAATGGGTCTATAATTAGATGGGTCACTTTTGCTATTTGTCAATGCTAACTCACCTTCGTACAGAGCCCGGTTGCTGAGCACGAGGTGCAGCGTGTGCACGGGCGTGGCGCACTCGACGGCCAGGTAGACGGGGCGGCGGCCGGCGCGCAGGATCTTGTACGCGGAGTTGCGGTACGTGCGGTTCTTCACGCCCGCGACGTCTTTGATCACGTCTTCTAGCGACTGAAAGGTATTTATTTCGAGGCATTAACATTACGTGGCAATGTTGAAAAATTACAAAACATCGACATAGCATAAAAGTAGTAAAGTAATTATTATACAGGCTGTCCCAAAAATGAGTGAAAGCGGTAGCCCAGTGAAGGAGCATCACGGGGGCTACCCGAATCACCCCCATGTTTGTTCTGCGATTTTTGGTAGTTTTTGAGTTGTAAAAACCTTCATAAAAACCCTCTTTTTGCTTTTGCTTTGCTGACTTTTGATCAAAATTCCACTGATCTTAAATAATGAATGAATAAGGTGTTACAAATTATGAATAGCAAAATTAATTCACATCAAATTGTGTTCCTAATCTAGAGCTCACTGACCTCACTAACCTTACAAGCTTCCAAGTTCTCATCCAGCTGCTTCAAGTCCGGGGGACAGTACAGCGTCTTGGTGACGACTATGAACAGTCTCCTGACCGGGAAGCGAACCGACTCGTTCATCTCGAAGCAGCGGATGTTCTCTTCGAAGCCGACGAAGCGGTGGCCGTCGCTCGGGATGATGTGCGTGAGATAGCCCTCGAAGAAGCTGCAGGCCATACCGGTGCCGTATGTGACCGTTCTGGCAGCCTTTTCCTGAACAATTTGATAAGGTTGTGTCAAGAAAGTAACATTTGTGATGTTTTTGGGTTGAGCAGACCAACTCGGATCGTGGATCGTGTGGTCCCGAGTTCAAATCTGGCCAGAGCCATTCGTGATCATTTAAAAAAACAGACTAACTCTCTGGTGATGGAAAACATCGATAGAAAACAAATAAACCCGGATAATGGCGGTAGGCTCACCACCTGGCACCTACCACGTTGGGTTCTAATACCATTGGTAAATAGTGCGCTTCGAAGTGTTTCGTTTACCATGACGGCAACAGTCACTTGCCACTACCCTGTTTGGGATATAATCCAGATGGTATGTTGTTATGTTTAAAAGTCAATGGTTTAGATTCCCCAGTACAGCGCCTCTAGCACAAATTACGCATGCGGCGCGGCGCCTCTGACAGATAGTCCGCTCAGAACAAACCCGCCATTTTGATCACGCACACAGCCACAGTGAGTTGACAGGCCGGTACCGGTGAGCATCAGTGTCGCCGCCAGTCGCACTGTCGCGAGTGTGACTTGGTGCAATTTTTCACTTGATGAATTTTGTTTTTCGACGGTTCTGTCATGTAGGTATAACCTACCTTCAGAAATCCAGCGCGAATATATAATAGTAGTAACCCTGGGTGGTCACGCAAGTTTAGCAAAAAGGCGCGAGCGGTGCCTCTAGCTAGTGAATAATAAAGAAAATAAAAACAGAATTCATGCATACGAGGGGCATGCCAACAGAAATTAGCTGATCGCAGTACCATCAAAATGGTTTTTGATGCCCTCTGCCAGTCTATCGTCCAGTACTGTATCCTGTCGTGGGGATGCGCAGCAAAACATTTCCTCATTGAGGCTGAAAGAGCTCACTGAGCCATCCTTAAGGTCGGTGCGGGTCTTCTCTTCCGTTTTTCCACTGACAGGGTCTACAAACACTAGGACTTACTTAATGTTAGACAGGCATTTATATCGCACTCTGTTCTTAAACAACACTCCGCGACAAGTTAGGACCCAGAAACGGTGAATAAAAAAAGAAGGAAGGGTATGCCATATCAAAGCATTTAATACGGCTCTCTCCCACAGAAGTCATGTTTTTCTTGGACCATATCTTTATAACAAGTTTAACAAAATTTTCGAGTTATACCCGTTGATTGAATACCAGAGCAAAAAGAAAGTTGCCACATACCTAAAATCCCTAAACTACCAAGAAACCGAGAATCTACTAACTGTCCGCTCGTAACACTACTCATCAAACTAAATTTCACTCGCACACCTTCGCACTACATACTCGTACATACACACATCCATTGCTACACCCACAAACCACACACACTTCTACTGACACCAACACACACACAAGTCATTACACTACTGATACCAACGCACACACAACACATCTCATACACCTTTTTAATAACCTAATTATATTTAAGGATGTTGAAGTCACATCGACTCGACTGCGGGGGGGCACTGTGACCTGTAACACAGGTTCTTTGAATCTACATCAGGCACCAGTCTCTCACAATGTAGCGGAGGTTTGACCTCAGCAATAGCTGTACCTAGCTCTAAGCACATGTATAAATTGTAAAAGAAAAATAAATGATTTATTATTTATTTATTATTTTTAAATTAGATACTCAAAAATTATGTATTTTTTTCTTTACTACAAGTTTCGATCTATTCGAAGTTTTCACCCTGAGCACGTATACACTTTTCCATACGTTTGAACCAATTGGAAAATACCTGTGACCACTCTTCTTTAGACACCTCAGAAATCTCGAAATTATAGGCAGCCAGTGCATCTTCTTTGCTTTCAAAACTCTTACCCTTTAGTTTTTCTTTAATTTTTGGAAACAGGTAAAAATGACAAGGCACTAGGTGGGGAATAAAAGAAAAAGTAAAAGTAAAAAATATCTTTATTCATATAAACTTATAAAAAGTACTTATGACAAGTCATATACAAAAAAAAATTGTAGCAAAAATATACTGAATAAAAATAAACTTACATAAATAATACTATGATAGTTAATATCATAATTGAACAGAATGTGTGTGACTCTACCACCGGTTCGGAGGTTGTTTCCGATCGAGAAGACTCCGGCAAGAAACTCGATGGTTACTCTTTCCAATCTTGTTTTTATACACAAAAATTTTATTGACAGAGTAAAGTCATAACAAAAAAGTGTGCAGAGGAGCAGATTATACCTAAGATGACCACAAATTCTTATTATTTAAGAAATCCTCAACACTATAATAACCTCGCTTCTTTAACTTAGCTTTAATTTGTGACTTAAGCTTGAGAAGAGGCAGGCAGTTCAACAAGAGTTTGCGAAATCTTATTAAAATATTTTACACATTAACCAACAAATGATTTCCCTACCTTATGCAGTCTTAGACTGGGAGTTACGAGCTTATTTTTATTTCTGGTATTGAGTTTATGAACATCACTGTTTTTCTTGAAGAGATGCAAGTTTTTACGTACATATACTCGTACTACATTATCATAAATAAATTGAGAGTACACAGTTAAAATATCTATCTCTTTGAATACTTCACGAAGCGAGTTGCGTGGTCAAAGGTTGTAAATGGAGCGGATGGCTCTTTTTGGAAGAACAAAGATGGTGTTGAGATCCGCTGCCGAGCCTCACAACTGTAGACCATACGACATAACACTGTGAAAATAACTGAAGTACACTAATCTTGCTGTTGCGATATCAGTCAGGAGCCTTATTTTTCTAACAGCATAAGCTGCCGAACTAAGTCTTCCTGCCAGAGCAGAAATATGCGGACCCCACTGTAACTTGGAATCGAGAGTAATTCCTAGAAATACAGTGGCATTCGCAATCTCTAATTGCTCGTTATTCATGTTTATAATGGTATCGACCTGTTTTACATTGGGCATAGAAAATTTGATACATTTAGTCTTCTTAGCATTAAGCAGTAAATTGTTAGTCGTGAACCAATTCAGTACCTTAGGGAAAGTATTATTTACGTCGTCAAGTGCTTTGTTACTTCTATCTACGTTAAAAATCAGAGAAGTGTCATCAGCAAATAATACAATCCCACATAGGTCTTTGATAAAATAAGGCAGGTCATTTATATAGATCAAAAACAGCAGAGGGCCTAATATTGATCCCTGGGGAACGCCCATACGTATGGTGGCACCGGAAGAATTCGTACCATTGATACTCACTTTTTGTATTATATCAGTGAGGTAAGATTCTATAAGGCTAAGTAAAATATTTGAAACACCGTAATGTCTCAGCTTAATCAGTAGGATTTCATGATCTACGCAGTCAAATGCTTTTGACAAATCACAAAAAACTCCTATTGCATCTTGCTTGCCTTCCCACGCATCAAATATGTGTTTGATGAGCGCAACACCTGCATCGGTTGTATTCCTACTTTTAGTGAATCCAAATTGATTACTATGTAATAATTTATTCAAAGCAAAGTTAGAATGTGATTGATTCAATATTATCTTTTCAAAAATTTTACTTATAGCTGGTAAAATAGAAATAGGTCTATCATTGGATGGGTCACTTTTCTCACCTGACTTATAAAGGGTTATGACTTTACTAAATTTCATTAAATTAGGGAACTGACCCTTGTCTGTAGACTGTGTCTAGAGACACAGTTATTAAAAAGTAACGCTAAACTAGGGGAGATGGTATCTATGACTGATTTAAGTATATCAACAGAAATACCCCATAAATCCTCCGTTTTTTTATGTTAAGTTCTTTAAACGATTTGAGGATGGTATGAGGAGATATATGATCAAAGTAAAAACTAGTGGCGCACTCATTAACACTTGATGTGAGGAGATATATATAGATAGCAGTGAACTAGAATTTAGTTTACTCGTAGTAATAAAAGGTATCTCAGAGAAAAATGATTCAAATGTATTAGCTATATCAACGTTAGAATATGGTGGATGAGAAAGGATTGACACATTTTTTGAGTTGAAAAGTCAAGTGTTCTTGTAGACGTGTGCGGCGCCGCATTGTCGTGGTGCCAGAGAAGATGCCTGACTTCGGCCGCTTGTCACACCTGATATTACTGTTGAAGGAGCACAAACTGTCACATACCATTCAGAGTTCACCGTTCTTTGATCCTTTATCACTACAGTAGCAATATGACCCGTTTTGCAGAAAAACGAGGCGACCATTTGTTTCTGTGTGCTTCGTGCACGGCGACATTTCGTTGGAGTTGGTTGGTTCATCTTCACAACAGCATACAGTTGACTTTCGCTTTGTTTCGGGATCATAGTTATATAGCCATGTTTCGTCACCAGTGAGTATATCATACACGTTTTTTTTCTCGCCACCGTCGAATTTATCTATCATGAATAGGCGACAATCCACTCGACGGTCTTTCTGCTCATCGGTAAGTTTGTGCGGCACCCATCTCGAACAACGTTTACGGAGAGAAAAGTGGTCGTGAATTATGGTTTGAATTGCTGCTGATATAATTCCCAGTTCCAGCTCCAGCTCTACATACGTAATTCGTCGGTTTTCGCGAATAAGTTTTTCGACTGCACGAACGTTTTCTTGTATGTGACCGCGGTTGGCGGCCGACCTGTCTTCGCTTCATCTTCGAGACATTCCCGTACTCTTTTAAATTCAGCAAACCAATCGTGAACTCGTGAACTCACCAAAAGTAGTAGCCAAAAGTTCAAAACGTTCTTGAGTCTTTAAACCTTTTTTATAGTCATAATAATAAATGTAAGCGCGAAAATCACGACGACTGAGCTCCAGTGCTGCAAGCGAAATCCCGCCAGATTCTCGGGAAAATGATGCTCATTCAAATAAAATAAAAAATATATGTGTGGTCTATTTTCAAATTATATTAAATTTTTTCGAAATTATTTCAAATTTCAAATTATCAATAAACAACCAGCCTTTAAGATGTGTATAACTTGCCAGTGTCAATCAAATGAGAAAAGAGTATCTAACTTCTTTTGGCATGCCTCTCGTAACTATAATAAAAGTTGCTGCAGTTAAGCACACCTTATATGATCTTGGTGTAAGTGTTCCACTACATTTACTTACCACATCAGGGTACTGCACGAGCAGATGCGCCAACAGAAGCAGCAGGAAGTCTTCACCGAACACCCGTTGCCGCCAGTACACTGCTGCCGTCACGGCAGCGCCGAACACTATCCAATGCTTCTGGTTCTCTCTATACAGCTGGCGTAAGTTCACCGAGCGAGAGTGGAGGGCACCGTACGCTAGCACTATACACTCGCGGGAGCCTCGTATCAGGTATAGGTAGATTATGTAACGAGCTGCAATTTAAAAAAGAACTGGTACATGGAAATGCTAAAGGAAGATCGATTGGGCCTTTCAAGAACTATAGAGGCCGTAGCCACATGCGTTATTAAATAGAGCAGAGAGTATACTCGTATTACGCGTGCTGACCTTTGGGCCCGGGCGGCTTAGCCAGTGCTCAAGCTTAAAGCTACAGTTACACATGCTTATTACTAGCACGAAAGCATGCTACTAATGAGCAAGTGCTACTTAGTAGCACGTGTGTCGAAGCCTTGCTAGTTATGAGCATGCTATTTTCGAGTATGCTCAAAAATCGACAGCCGTGCGATTTATGAGCATGCTACCTGCGGCGCGGGTGGAAGGGGGCGTGCTTTTAGCACGTGTGAACAGGTTTGCTTATTGAGCTTGCTACTAGTCTAGTATCCATTGAGAACTGGTATAGAGATGTGTGGTGTGTGTTTATCTATATATAATATATTATAAAGAGGAATGATTTGTTTGCAAAATGGGCTCCGAATCTACTGGATCGATTTTAAAAATTCCTTCACCATTAGAAAGCTATACTATCAGGGGCCGTGTTACAATCTCTTATAGCCGGTCAAGTAAATTTCGTAAACTGAGGGTAGCGAGCAATTTCGTGCCTAGAGGATGCATTTTTATTGACAGGTAACCGCTGACTGGCTGAAAATGTAAGAAATCGCTCGCTACGCTCAGCTTAGGCATAGACATAGGCTATCTTTCTTTTTAATTTAGGCTATATGCTATAAATTCGATAGTATCAAAACTATCGATAGGATGCGTGTCGATTGTATCGATACTATCGATAGTTTTTCCCTATCGAAAGACGAACATTTTACGCTAATATTACAAGCTCATACAAGGTTTCGTTTTATTTCCAGTCGATAGTATCGAAAATACCTCGATAGTTACTAAAGAACTATCTATAGTATCGATAGGTGTCGATAGTTATAAATAGCATCGACTTTAATGGCGCGATTCTATCGATAGTATCGAAAAAGGTCAATAGCATCGCTTTATTCTCATTATCGATACTATCGATAGTATCATCACGGGTCGATAGTTTCGATAGGACCATCGATAGTACGAATAATTTTCAAGGTTAACTATCGCTATAGAAACTATCGCTATCGCAACAACACTATTTCGAATCGAACCCGTGCTTAAAAAGCATGTGTGTTCAATCCTTTGCTTTGAGCACGGTCATTTAGTAGCAGTCTTAAAAGAAGCATGCCAATAAAAAGCAAGTGTGTCGGTAGATGAGCGTGCTCGTTTGTAGCATGCTTATTAGCGTGCTAATAAGCACGCTACAAATGAGCATGTATAACTGTAGCTTAACGCTGCCGCAGTGTTTGCCTCTGTTTCGTTAATTTATTGTGATTGGGTCAGTCGTCGTCGCAACATACTCGTACGTCACTAAGTTCTTGCTGAAAATGTATGAGTGCGTTAGCACTCTCTCTCACTGTCACACTCTTAAAGGTTTCTATTTCTACAGGTCAAAACTCATTTGTTTCAACCTACGCAGCTACTGAACGTTACGGTCTGACTATGTCAAAACTTGATTGATCGAAGTGATCGAACACAAAATGACGCCATCCGCAAGAGAACTAGAGTTTTCGGCGAGTGAGTTTGAATGGCAAAAGACATGACACAAACATGGCACCAAATATTAATGGACGTCCAGGCTGAAAAGTTCTGGAAAGAACCGCGTTTAAACTGCACTGGCGAGGTCACAGACATAAAATTAATGGAAATTCAAGACTCCCTGTTTGTATGAAAATCAAGCGTGCCACTTTTTTTTATTACGGATTCGCCATTTTGACTGGCCTGCTGTCGCAATGGTAGCGATCCCCACCTATGACAAACAATCATGTGACGAACATTTTGTGTTTTTGTGTAGCTGGGTTTAGTCAGTCTTTCCCAACGTGGGCGATAACGCCCCCTTGTGGGCGCTGCAGGCCTAAAGGGGGGCGGTAAGGGACCCAGAAAAAAAAGGGGGCATTGTGTAGGGCTTTGGGGTCGATTTATAATTTCATCTACCTAGCTAGGAAGACTCTTAGACACCGACTGAGCTCTCGACTCTCGACTACATCGTGTGAACATCAACTAATATTAATTAAGATATAGCTCAAACTCGGTTCGATATAAAAGACCGCGGGCAATCATGTTTTAACAAGTTTTTGTTAAATAATCCGAATTGTACATTCCTATACCAATCGGCTGGTTCTATAATACTTGTTCTTGCTTGTCGAGTACGATTGGGCGTCGAATGAGATAAACGAGTTTATGCACGTTTGTCTTATTCCTGTTGGTGCGTGCTGCTTATGCAATCCTATATAAGCGACGTAAATTTATTTTATTTTCATTTGCGGTTTCGCGCATAATAGATAAGCAGTACTTGATTTCAACACTTACGTATTTCTTAAAACAAAACAATGTCGGAAGTAATAAAGAAGAGACGGCAATACTCTGCGGAATATATTAAATTCGGATTTATTGAAAATCCCACAAACCCGTCGTCGCCTTTGTGTCTTCTATGTCTAAAAACATTTTCGAACGAAGCAATGAAGCCTTCAAGACTGCAAGATCATTTGAATAAAATGCATCCAGATAAGACAGAAAAGAATGTAGCATATTTTCAAGACCTAGAGAAGAAGCATAATAATCAGCCAAGTGTATCATAACTATTTTCGGCGGCTGCTAAGCAAGATGACGACGGACTTCGAGCTTCGTACAATATCTCTTTGTTAATTGCTCAAAAAGGCAAACCACACAACATCGGAGAAGAATTAATTTTGCCAGCAATAAAGGAAGTAATAACTACTGTGCTTCATAAACCGGCCGCAGATATTATCCGAAAAATCCCTGGCTGAAAACATTGAAGAATCATTGTGCAATCATCTGAGTAGTCTGAAGTAGAATTGTGCAATCATTGACTAGTCAATTCTCAATTCAGCTCGATGAGTTCACTTTACCAACTAATGAAGCGTTGTTGCTATCTTACGTGAGGTTTATTAAAGATGAGAAAATACGTGAAGAACTATTGTTTGCCAGAAATTTGGAGACAGATACAAAAGGCGAAACCATATTCAAATACATTGGAAAAGTTTTGTGAAGAGAAAGAGATTCCTTTGTAAAATATTATATCAGTTGCTACGGATGGCGCTCCGGCTATGACAGGGCGCCATAAAGGCTTCATAGCATACTTAAAGAATAAAATTCCAGATGTCCTTGCTATACATTGCGTTATTCATAGACAACATTTGGTTGCTAGAAACTTAAGTGAACGACTATTTCAATCACTGCAATATGTCATCAAAGCAGTCAATAAAATCCGTAGCAGCTCTTTGAATGATAGATTATTTCATCAGCTTTGTGTTACTAATGACGAAGATTTCAACCGTTTGTTGCTTCATACTGAAGTGCGTTGGCTGTCAAGAGGCAATCGTCTGATTCGATTTTACAACCTGTTTGACTCTATGATAGAGTTCTTGGAAACTAAAGATACAGAACTGCGCAACAAGCTCATAACATCAAAGAATGATATAGCTTACATGACAGACCTGTATAAAATGTTCAACGACATGAACCTCCAACTGCAAGGAGATGAACTAAATTTAATTAAAACAAAAAAGCACAAAAAGAATATGGGCAGACGTGAGTTTCACAATTTTTCGAATTCATCAGTATACTGCAGTAACGACGACTTGTTTGCCTACTGCCAACATTTGGAAAACCTCCACATTGACTTCACCGAACGATACCAGGACATTTTAAACTTGGAAATACCAGACTGGGTGTTGGATCCGTTTTCAAATGTCAACACAGCAATGTTACCTCAGCTGGAAGAAGAACTTATAGAATTGACAACAAACGAAGAAATAAAAATCAAGTTCAAAAATGGATATCAAGAATTTTGGCTACAAAAACCGATCCCGCAATTGTACCCTGGATTGTGGTCAATTGTTCAACGATTTTTGATAGCATTCCCATCGTCATATTTGTGTGAACGTGGATTTAGTGCTGTGGCAACGCTGCTTACTAAAAAGAGAAATCGTTTGCGTGTTACCGAACGTGGCGACTTGCGGCTGTTTTTGAGTAAATTGGAACCTGATATCAACAAACTTATTGAACAGCATCAGATTCAACCTTCACATTAGTTTTTATATAAAAATTGATTATGTTTGTTTTATTTTCAATAAAAGATACTCTGTCCGAATACTTTAAATTTGCGTTTCAATAATCAGTTATAAGTACTTAGCGGTTTTTAAGTATGTTTAAAAAGGGGGGCGTTAAAAAATAATTTATTCTTAAAGTGGGCAGTAGACAAAAAAAGGTTGGGTACCCCTGGCTTAGATTAAATCAAAATGGAAGATAGGTGACTCGCTTTTAGCGCGTTGACCGTTCCAATCAGGCCCCGTCGCTTAATTTCACTCGTCGCAATTAACGATTGACAGGAACTTACTCTGACGCACGCCTGTCTCGCTTGCACTATGGTCATAACAAATAGGTTCGGCTCTGTTCTTCAACATCGCACAACGTAAAATAGAAACACAGCTGTGTGAGTGTGCGTGCATGTAGTTGTGCATGATTCCCATTCCCCGTTTTTGGTTGACAATTTTAAGGACGTGCCGTATTTTCCGCTATTTGATTTAATCTAACTGGCTGGGTGTTTATTATCTATTTAACAATGTATTTAGAAATATATAAGAAAGTTTGTCTGTCTCTGACATCAGTGAAGCCCACAGTACATCTGCTCTGCTCAGTTTGGGGTTAATAATTGTCCTAGACATTATTTATTCATTCATATTAATTTACTTATTTCATAAAAGAAGGAATGATACGTGTAAATCTACTTGATTTTCAGATCTATTGCCTTATCCGTTGGGCGTGGGATAAATGAAGCAGGGACAAGACAGCAGGTGCACTGCACTTATTTCTGACACGCGAAGTAGGTACGTTCACTCGCGTTATTCTTATCAAATTTATATCTGCGGCGAAGTATGCATCTTAAAGTAAAGTAAAAGTAAAGTAAAAAATATCTTTATTCATATAGTAAGTCTATATGAATAGAAAGTAGAAAGTACTTATGACAAGTCATATAGTTACAAAAAAAAATTAAAGCAAAAATAAACTTACATAAATTAATACTATGATAGTAAATATCATAATTAACCATTGGACGTGTATTGGTGTAATCATAGTACGTGCGTGACTTATTGGAGTTAAAAAGTAGAACAATGAATAGCATTCAGTTTGCAAACAAGGAACAGATTGTGTGAACGAAAGTTTAATGGCCCAACATGAGTAAGGCAAAAATAGGTTTCCAAATAGGGCACAGCTGATTACCTCATACATAATATACGATTCCGTACATACATAGGGTATTTGACTACATCACCAGATTCTAGAAATAATGTGATGTACCTAATCAAAAAATACCTTAAAAAGGGCCTTAAAAACTCATAGTTTGTTTACTTTTAAATTCATTTCTTCATTGCTTGTCAGAGTACAGAAAAGTTGTTACAAAAGCTTTGAAACTTGGGTGGAAAAAGCAATTTTTGAAAGTGTAAAGTAAAAAAAAGCTATGCCATTCGATAACATACATAATTAATAGCAACTTTTGTTAAGAAACCATTCATAAACGCAAAATTTAATATGGCTGTCGACCAAATGTTTTGCAGAACGCAAAGAAATAGATAGCAAATGACGTCATTTGCCGGCGGGTGTTTGAAGCGTTTTAGACAAGTCCAAAAATATGTTTTTTCAAAATTGCTATCAGAGGGAAATACTCTATTATGCTGCTCGTCTGGATGCAAATACCTCAACTTTATGGTAACTAAACAAAAGTTACCCTTAATGATACAGAGTCGGCACCGCGAGTATAATATCTCTACCGCTGCTGTTCATAGGATACAGACCGCTTACCGCCAGGGGGCCCGCATCCTTGTTTGAAACTGACTCATAAAGAACAAAGACTTAAAAATGGAATGAGATAATCAAATAAAAATATTTATACTAATTATTTTGGATTAGGTTTTTTTTTGTATATTTTTGATGTTATTATTTAAAAAAACATAATAATTGTATAATTCAATGTATGTTATTTATATGTGATGTAGTCTGTTTTCTGTATTTCATTATAATTAAATTATAATGTTATTACAAGCGCCTCCTCTCCCCTAACCCAAAGTTGCGTGCCCGACAGGGTCATGGTCAGGTATTACAGTAGTGTTGGAACAGGCCATAACACTGTTCCAACACTACTGTAATACCTGGTTTTACATTATGGTTTTGCAATAAATGATTGAGTATGGGTATGACTTTACTTCACGTATTAATCAACACTCGCAGAAAACCAACAGAAACGTTAAATACCTACTTGTTTTGGTCTGATGATGGTACCTCTCATCCTGAGTAAACAAGCACGAAATAAATTAGTCCTAGTAGTCACACACAACATAACTTAAAAAATTAAAGACGCTTGCCTATAACATTGATGAAACAACGTTGGCTTACAACGTAAAATACACTAGATAAATTCGCCAGGTCTGTTAACGGCCTCGGTAGCTCAGTTGGAAGAGCAGTCACCCGGATTGTGAAAGGTCGCGGGTTCGAGTCCCGCTTGAGTCCCAGAACCAGGTCGAATTTTTCTAGTTTCTATCTTTGTGTAAAAAACAGAGCATTGTTTGATGCTAAAAAATAAAAATTTACAACATAACTTATAGAGAAAGGAAGATAAAATAAGGAAAACAACTCACCAACAATTCCTAGCCACTTGGGTGCGTCGTCCACCCCAACACTTTGAGAGCCTAAAATAAATACAGCAAAAGTAAATAAAAGGACCCCTAATTTAACAGATATAGTCATTCTGGGCAGGGTCATTTTTCTTTCCATTTTTTTTGTATTCTTAAAATTGATCTCACAGATCTGCCTTTATTTTTAAATATTTCGCAAACTTATCATTAATTTAGAACATGTAATATTTTTAACACTGGAACTGCATGATTCACAAATATGGACCACTCTGGGCTACTCGCTAAGCCATAATGAAAAAACAATAAGGTCAATAAGTAGGAACAAGCAACATGTTTAAAATAACTACTACTGCAGAAGTAAGGTGCTTCCTCACCTGGAGGATTTACCTGTAATGTAACGTTACAGAGTTTAGCCTTACATCAGTGAGGGAGGAGAACTGCGCATCACAGTGCGCAAACTGTAATGTTACAAATTCGACCATTACACCAGTGAGGGAGGCGAACCGCGCATTACTTAACTTTTTTAAACAGTATTGTAATTAAATGCGTAAAATCGAATCTGAATTGTACATTACAGGCGAATGGGTCATGTCAGGGAGGCAGTTTTGTAATGTAATGCTCAAAAGCGAATCAGGCCCCTGACTCTTGAATCTAATTCTGCCAGATTGGCATTACACTACTGTCACCAAATTTTTTTTGAACCGTAACTCTTTTGAATAAGGTTCATAAATTTCTGGTTTGACATTTTGTCCAATGGAATTCTGTTCAAGAGTCAGGCCCCTGATATGTTGAATTACAGGAAAATGCTCTAGGTGAGGAACTACCTTAACGAGTTAATTTCACAACGCAACATTGTATATTAACTGTTGTTTTGCTCAGCAGCAACAACGATAAAGGAACAAGGGGCCATTGTGTGTTAATGGTCTTGGTTCAATCTGAGTTTTATTGCTAGTGTGTGTTGTATTGTCAACATATTCATATTTCATGGGAACACAGTAGAGCCACTGTCCACATACACAAATGTGTTTTTTTAAATAAGCAAACACATTAAGACGAATGGGCATTATGCATCTACAGAGCTGTCTCCGTGGCCAGTGGTGGTAGGTAAGTAAGCTAGCTGCCTCACAAGTCACACAACAAACCACAGTTGGAGCACAAAGCTTGTAATGTTATAAGCTGTGATAAAATTGCCATATATAAGGCATTGGGGACTTTGAAGGGAAGGTCCATACTATGGAACTTAAACTGAGATGTTATGCTCCAGCTGTTATTGAATAGTAACTGCTGATCATCACTTATTCTAAAACCCACCAACAGATATAGATATTGCAAATAGGATCTGCAAGGCATATACTTGAAACTTGCTTAGTGGTTTGACATCTGGGTCCGACATTCTGCAAAAGACAAACAATGATTTAATTATTATAGGACTAGAGTCCAGTTAACAAACATACATGAATCTTGAAATCATTAAGTTATAACATTGAAATTTGCAATTTTATTTCCTTCATCGGCCTAATCATAAGTGGAATTATGTGGCAATAACTTTGATGTTTAAATTTACCACATGAAATCAAATATTTATTATACTGCTATATGTATAGGAGCTTAATTAGCTAATCTACTTTATAGTCTACCGCAGCAGAAAAAGTTACCTTCAGTCAGTAATAGTATAGGCATTAATTATTATTATTTATAAATAATAAATTTATAATAATATAGAATTAATTATCCTGAAGGATTGTATACTAGCTTTATAAATTGTAGCCCATGTGTTATTGTGATGTATATGCTGTATTACTGTGAGGTTCATCCAAATCCGTTCAGTAGTTTTTGCGTGAAAGAGTAAAAAACATACATACATCCTCACAAACTTTCGTATTTATAATACATACTAGCTTTTCGCCCGCGGTACCTTCATTTCTGTAACATGTAGGTATACATTTTATCTCTATGAATTGTAGCTTGCGTTATTCTGATGTATAAGCTGTATTCATCTAAATCCGTTCAGTAGTTTTTGCGTGAATGAGTAACATAGGTACATACATCCTCACAAACTTTCGTACTAGAAAAGACGTCGCGCCTTGGCTGTTTGCTACACGCGTTAGAGTCCACGGGCTCAACCTTTCTTAGTCTGTGACAAGCGCTTGCCGCATCGTGTGGTCTTTGAGTGTTCAATTCGAAGCCCTAAAAATATGCCTTCATGCGCACTGAGGTATTCTGTAAACCATTCAATAAAAACAAGCAGAGACAAAGGAGTGACTTTTCACACCAAAGTTCACTGTATTACTGGTAAAACACACGTAATATTCATAAATTTTACTCGTGGCGGCCCGTCACCGCGCTGGCGGCCATGTTTCGGTGAATTTCATAGAGTAACTTTAAAATGTTCTACGCAGATGTGACACTATTGATGTTGTAGGTAAAAAAGAGAGTTATATTTTAATCAATCACTATACATTTTAGTAGTTCTAATGCTATAAAAATATCAGACAAATAAACTAATTATACCAATATAATCACGATAAAATATTTTATTTAACCATCGCAATGCATACTTTGCCCGACTATGCAAACCAAAATGGAGGTTGCATGTAATTTTATCATTTCGGAGCAGTATGCAAAAATACGATACAAGAACTGATCAAACTGTAGATTGTTTTACTAACAGGCAGAAACGAACAAAACTGTTAGTTTAAGTAAACAATGTTTTTCATTAGGAAGAATATAAACAAAGTGTCGCCTTTGTGCAGTTATCTTACATCTATGCCTCAATTGCCTCGCCCCCCGCGCACCCTGCACTACCGCACGTGGTGCAGAGGGTGCGCAGATATTGTTTGCGGCGTCAGTTCTAGTAGAACATAATACTTCAATGTATTAAGTAGGGTTGGTAAGATAATATTAATTATTATAAATATATTTATATATTGATTTATTAACTACTTGGGAGAGGATGCCAACAGAAACTAATGGAATGTAAAATTGGCTTTGACCAAACTGGTCCAGTAGTTATTTATATGTTATAGCAATGCGTTAATGTCCAAGAGCACAGTTAAGCAGTATTACATCCTGTCTGTTATCAGCACTTATATTTCTAAGAGTCAGCAGTCGACTTAGGTAGGATTGAAATTGTTTATATTAAAGAAAGGCCTCTGTGGGGTTTTGTTACATGTAAATCTTGTTCATATTGACACATATATAATATGTTTTAAAATAAGTGTTAGGCTCATACTCTACCAAATCCACTGTTGCTAACCCGCTACTCGGACCCACACTACTTTCTTTCGTAATCTGGGCCCACCCTCCTCACTATTTGTCACCGAGATATTACAAAAATAAAGAGAAGTAAGTATGAACATTATATTATGTCTATGACTAAAACTGAGTTAAATAAACATTTTGCTAGGCACCCGGCATGCCGGTCACATTAAACAGGAAGTACCTACTTAACTCGTACACAAAATTTAAACTACTTAACTAAAACCTGCTCAAAAATAAAAAAAAAACACTTTTACTAACCTGCAATAATAAATTGGCGATCAGATAATAATTTTAATTTGTTTTGGTCGAAAAATTTGAATCTCAGAACTTCTGAATTGCGATTTAAGAAATATAGAAATCTTACGTTCGAAATACTGTAGAATATTTTTAAGTAACCACAATGAATAATAAGCAAAAGAAACACGAAAATAACATTAAATTTTAACGGAAATGTGAGTGAAATGAGAAAACTTTGTAACAATCAAAACTTATCAGAAAAAGTCCGATCGATCAGTCAGAGCAGAGCACCAGCACAGACTAAAAGGACGGAACTGAGTCAGAGTGACATTTCGTCGTATAAACTATGGGTGCGTTCCGAGACAGACCAAAATCGATTTCAACACCCTTATCCCCGTTCCGATTCGCCGTTATCGCGCTAACAGTGACTGGTAGTACATATGGCGGTCTTATGTATAACGTCCGCCATCTTGCGATTACGACGACGATGGTCGCGAGCATAATCACTGTTGGCGGTCTGTCAAAAATGACAGGTGATCAGTGCGTAAGCGTTTGGTTAGGTTAGTTGCAAGAAGGCTAGAAACTAAGGAGAGATAACTCCCGAAGTGGGGGTAAGCTTTCGAGGGCCGAAAGTCGTATACTCTGTGCCGGGCAAAACGCTGTATTGCGCATGTGCAGCGGCAGCTATTTGTCATTTCATGGTCACATGGTTTTGTTTTGAACGGTGTCACGTGCGACAGTTGTTGTTTTTCGAGGTTGTGTTGACCAATTTTGACACTTCGCGAGGATCGCGGCAAAGAAGCGTAATGCGCATGCGTCACTGTGGGATACGGATTTAGTCCAACCCTTTCCAGGGAGTTATCTCTCCTTAGTCTCTAGCCTTCTTGGTTAGTTGTTTGTTTTTAAAGTGGATTCAAGAAACACAACTACATACGAATAACAATGCTGCGCTCGCGAGGTTATCTTCTTTCTGATCTGCGAGGTTAGCTAGGCAGCTGTCGAACAGTGGTCAATCAAACAAACATTTTCGTGTTCCGAATCACAATTGTCATCATCGCGCTATCATCGCGCCAACTGTTTCGGAACGTTAAGTACCGATGACAGTGCTGAAATCGATTTTGGTCTGTCTCGGAACGCACCCTATCTCTATCACCACGTAAGTAATTTTTTGGCGGTTTTGACATTTCGTTTCCATTGGCTAGCTAGAGACAATCGAAAGACGCGACGTTTCGTCCAATCAGAATGAAGGCACAACCAATAAAAACCTTTAAAATTACATAAAAGTAACAGCACGGAAGCCACCAATTAGACCTATCCTATGGAGACTGTACGTAAGTCAGTTTAGTTCCAAACATTGAGAATTCAAAAAAGGTAAGTAAATAATCACTATTTCGTAGAACACTTTTATCATGCAGTGTATTTAACATTTTTAATCTTGAAATTAGATAATTTCATTACTGAAATGACCGCAATTTAATCACATTATGGTGTTAAAACTGTGTTCATGACTTACGTGTTGTTGAAAGTATCATATCATGCATAGAGAGTTACGTGGTGTATCAGTTTTAATTTTATTTTGTTACAATTTTTTATCTCTGTTTTGATGAACTATTTATTCATATTATCCTAGGAAAAACCCAAATGGAGCAGCAGCAGTGACAATGAGATGATATTGGACACTTGTAAACAATTAAAAATTAAATGTTTTCATTGATCATGATTTTGGTTCTATCCAAGTTCATGGCAAACTGATCTGCCGAGAAGAGGCAGTGAGGCCGTACAGCATCTGTTGCAGCTCCGGGCTATATCGTCTGCGAAGCGTAAGTGTGAGATGTACTCGCCGTTTATGTTTATGCCCATCCATTTCCAGTCCAGCGTCTTTAACATATCTTCCAAGCATTGGTGAAGAGTTTCGGGATATGACATGTGGGCACTTTAACATTTATTGTGTCACCCTTGCCACATATCAACACTTTATTTATGAACAAACCCACAGCAAAGCGCTAGTTCAGATGGTCAATGGTCGAATAAATAATACGTCAAAGTAGTTTCAAAGAGCGACATTTATTACAAGTTCCTAGATATTTATATAATAACACAGAAAAATCGTAACACCGCCTTCTAGGATAATAATTATTAGCACGACGCCATCTATTGGCAGCCTGACATAACTATTGATGTACAGAAATGGACTATACATAGTCCTCCACCAAGGACAACTGTATTTGTCCTTAACCAAACATGTGAACAAATCTAACAAAACAAGTAAATACACTAATCTATCGCCCACCGTGGCACAATGAGAGTAAACGTACACAAAAAAAAAAACCATTTAAAACCCATTACCCCAAACATAAACATTATCGTAAAGTAAAATAAAATAAGAAAACAAATTCATTCATATTACAAATATTCATTAAACTCATTAAAATAAAAATAGCACAAACTAAACCATTACATCGATAAACATGATGTCTAATTTGTAAAAGACCTGTTCCTTGAGATTACTTTTACAAAATACCTATACAATCATCAGTTCACTAATAACTAAACAACAGAGTTACAAATTAGGACGCAATCACTTTACTACCAAAACATATCAATCAAAATGAGTAGCCTACTTTATACATAAATAACTACTTACTGTATCATAACAACAGTGGATAATTAACACATTTTTTCTTTTAAATAACGAGTTTGTTAGGTACAAGCTGCACTTTACCCACACCACCTGACAAAATCCACCCCAATGACGAGCATTGTGCTAGCAGTAAGCCATCAGGGCTCTTCTTCACTCCATTTTCTATAACTTGGCTGTACACTTCTGATCCCAGTAATAAATCAATGCGAGTAGAAGTGTGGTAGCCTGGATCCGCGAGAGATATCTCAGTTACTTCCTTCCATTGCTCTGCTTTTATCCGATTTGTAGGCATAAGTGTAGCAATGGATTTTAAAACATGTGCCTTAACGTTTATTACTCCATTTTCGTCGACGCGTGACGCTATTTCTATGTTTACCATACCCTTGGATTTTAAACCATTTTCTCTACCAATTCCTGCAATACTTCCCTTGAGAGGTATTTTCTTGAGGCCTAATCGTTGGACTAATGATTCAGTCACGAAGGATGACTGGGACCCTTGATCCAACAACGCACGACTTTTTCAACCTTTCATTTCTCAACCTGGTATTAACCACCGCGGTAGGAAGTAAGACGCGATTATGTTTCACCCTTTTGTTCGAGATACACGAAACTACCGGATCTACATCCGCATTAGCATTTTCAAAATCTGAAGATGCACTTGATTCAGTAATTTCACTTTCATTTGGCGTATGAGTTTCCTTCCCACAATGGGACAATTGACCAACAGTAGCACTTTTACCTAAGGGGTGCAAGAGAGCATGGTGCTTTCTCTTGCATATTCGGCACTTTATGTTGCTCTGGCAGTTTTTGGCAGAATGACCACTTCCTAGACAACAAAAACATATGTTGTTTATAGCGACAAAGTTACGCCGCGACTCTACAGGTTCACTGTAAAATTGTTTACAATGATTAAGCTTATGCTCCTCTGAACAATATGTACAAGTTACATTTGATATATGCAAAGCATTTATTCTATTTGATGTAGATTGAACAAAATTATTATTATTTACATTCCTTCTGGTGTCTAGGAATTCAATAGCACGATAGCGGTTCTTCAAAAAATCTTCAAATTGCCTAAAAGTAGGCAATTCGTCAGAAGTGCTATCGGCTGCGCTGAATTCCCATTGCCGTCTAGACTCTGGGTCCAACTTGGATGTTAAAATATGTTTTAAGAATACATCCCATGTATAAATATTAATTCCGAGGTTGGAGAGCGCAGCTAAGCAATCATTTGTTGTGTCTAATAATTCCTTTAAGCTACAGGCTGATTCATTAGTAATAGCTTTCTGGCCAAACAATCTTTTTAAAATATGGTGGCAAATATATTTTTTATTATTATACCTTTCTTCGAGTAACTTCCAGCAACGATCGTAATTAATATCTGCAATTGGAATATTACTCAATAATTGCTCTGCCTCTCCTTGTAAATACCCTCTCAAATATAACATTTTTTGAGCCTTTCCTAAATCGTTGTTACTGTGTATCAAAGAATAAAACAAATCCCGAAATGTTTTCCATTCACAGTATTTACCAGAGAAATATGGGATGTTGACCTTTGGTAACTTGACATGAGCTGTATTCGTTTTACAATGTGAATTGCAAGCAGTTTGATTCGAATCCTTTTTTAAAAGTGCTGTCAAAGCTGTTCTCAATAGAAGCTTATATTCGAAATAAACTTCTTCCCCTTTAAAATAAAAGTCATCTTTAATATAATCGGTCTCGTCTAATCTCTCCGGAGGGGTCACTGTGCACATTAATTCCTTGTGTCCCGCAGAAAACTCATGCCACATTTGTTGTAGAAGTTCTAGTTTGCCTTCTAAATATTCCTTCGTAATACGATCTTTGGGACACTTCTTAAAGTTAGACAAAGCCTGATTAAAGCGAGTATTTAAATTGACTTGAAATTCAATTAATGACTACATTGTGAATGATAAAAAAAAGTAACAAAAGCAAATCAATAACTACACCCTAACTACTTTTCTATGTGAGCCCTTTTAACAATATGAGTAAAGCCTAACAAAATATGTAATTTAAACTTAACAAAGATTAATTTTTGTCAGATAATATGGCAGCACAAAAGATATAACAATTTTCAAACAATTATTGCACTAAATTAATATTCATACTTAAACTATCTGGGCAAGTGAGCCCCTATCATCATACTTACACAATTAAACTTTACAAATAAATTGAAACTCAAAACATAAATTTGTCCCACTAATAAGGCAACAAAACAAAAACTAAAATTTTCTAAGTGTTTGAAAACATAAAACCCTGGAGAAAATTGGGCATAGGTTCCCTGTACCTTCGTTTTTAAAGAACTATTCTAAGTCCTAAACTACATACAACTATAATTACAAATTTTTCAAAGTTAAAGTCCGCTAACATTTAAGGTTCAATTTTCTTTACTTCTTGTCCCAAGTTTGAGAACACAAGTTAATTTACACAAAAAAATAAGGTTGAAATTAAAAGTACTCACAGGTGTATCCGTATGTAATCCGTTTCACTTACACACGCACGCACACAAATTATTATTATTAATTATTATTAATAATAAAGATTATTAGATTAATATTATTAATTTCCAGTTGCAGCACCACCTGTATTGTGCTGTACCAACACACACACACACAGTCACACTACACATTCGGTACCGTATCTATTGTCTATGTATTGTATTACAATTATTACACTACACAATATATTGAATCACTCACCATTTATTTTTATCTATACTATAGTATTTATGATACTTATATGTATATGCACACACGTATGTCCGCCACAAATGTCCGTGCGTCATCTCAGTCTGGGCCTACTGAAAATCAGCGCCTGGGCCCATAAAGCCCAGGCTATATGCTGAGTGAGGTCCATTTGTCTTTTTGGGCATCGGGACACCGCTGTCTGATGGTATGATCTTTTTTTTCCTGTTACCTATATGTTTTGTTGTTAATGCCTACTTCTTTTGTGTTTACTTTATAAATGTAACGATGTCCTTCAAGTTAATAAATGTTTTTCTATTTCTATTTCTATTTACAAACACTAGATTTTCCGTAATCTTCAAGTTTACTGCAACTTCCACCAGGTAGCGCCACTGCGCCTCCGGGCTCTGCCTTTTCCTGACTGTGTACTGCAGTCTGACTGAAATACAGCCTTACGTCCTGTTTGCGACAGCGATCCACTGCCCAGAAACGTTTAATCCGAACAAAAGCGCCTTTCTCCTGCACTAAATAAGTGCCCAAAGCTGATTCAAATATCCAGCTCCAGAAGGACCATGAACAAACCCACAGCAAAGCGCTAGTTCAGATGGTCAATGGTCGAATAAATAATACGTCAAAGTAGTTTCAAAGAGCGACATTTTTTTTTTTTCTTCATGGCATGCATTGTTAGCCGCTGATGGCTTTCACAATTTCACCGGACAAGTGGGTGAGCGGAAGGCTCTCAACCCTTATATTTAAGTAACGTGCCTAAGGGTGCCCCAAGGGGGGACACGAACCTCGGCTTAGGGCGTTACTGGGAGATAACAAACGGACGTAGGTTTGCGGAGAGAAACGACCCGGCACGTGCCGGTTACGCGAATCTAAATATGACTGGGGTCGCGGCGCGCGTCCACGGCGTGGACGATAGATCGGTCTGGTGCGACATTTATTACAAGTTCCTAAATATTTATATAATAACACAGAAAAATCGTAACACCGCCTTCTAGGATAATAAAATTGCTAATTAGCACGACGCCATCTATTGGCAGCCTGACATAACTATTGATGTACAGAAATGGACTATACAATTTACAAACCAATTAGAAAAACTTTATTTACAAATAAATATTTGTTTACATAAATTTACATATTTAAATCGCATTTATTAATTAAACTTACACAACTAATATATACAACATTATCATAATATTAATTATATACATCTTATTTACACACGTCATTTGTGACGGTCGAACGTGTTGGTAATTGTAAAGCGGTGCCGTGCAAACGCGCACTAACTTTTAAAAATCATACGCAGGGTACCTATACATTTTCGCACAGCGCACCGGCGCCAAGCAGTCTGAGATTCACAGGCAACTCAACGATCATTGTTCCTTACCTATCGTGCGTAGTTAAATAGTTAAAGGTTGTGAAAATGTTATTGTGCTACATTACTTAGAGTGAAACGCCTTCTGGCTAAAAACTACAATTCCTAAGTGTGTTTACTGACTGGAAATATTGTACAAGGTGGGATTGAAAATACAGGCAAGTCCATAGTGAATTGACTATATTTATTTGTCTACCTATCATCACGACCACCACAGACATTCCCCTGTCTTACACCTCTGCGCAATTGGTTGGGTTCAGACTGCTGGTCCTGTACTAGGACACTCATGGTAGCAGCATCATGAAGGCATCTCAACACTTCGATATAACAACAGTTTATTTGGCATCGTTGTAGGGATTCTAGGGCAGCCCAGGTTCTGATGGAGTCAAAGGCTTTTTTATAGTCCACAAGTGCTAGCCACAGAGGTCGATTATACTCTTGGTCTTGGGACTTCTGACAATCTGCCTTACCGTGTGGATGTGGTCTATGTTGCCAAAGCCTCCCCGAAACCCAGCTTGCTCCGGAGGCTGTAATTCATCGAGTCTTCTAGCGAGACGGTTCGTGACGACTCTGGGGAACAGCTTATGGACGTGGCGCAAGAGTGAAATGGGTTCGTATTTTTTAAGTAAGGTTTTGTCACCTTTCTTGAAAGAGAGAACTACAATACTCTTGTTCCACGCCTTTGGAGTCCTCCCGCTGTGAATGACAGAGTCAAAAAGGCGCTGTAGTTCCTTCAGAACAGGAATACCTCCTGCCTTCAGAAGTTCTCAAGTAACTCCATCTTCACCCTGGGCCTTTTCATTTTGGAGCTGTCTCAGAGGCAGCACGATTTCTTCTTGACTGACGTCTGGCAGAACGTCGGTACAGTAAAGTGTAAGGGGGCTCTAGAGTCGTGGCTGTTGCGCTAAGTATGAGTATCTAGAATCGTGGCTGTTGCGCTAAGTATGAGTATCATGTTGAGCGTAGAGACGGTCATAGAAGTCCTCAATCTCAGCGAAAATCTCCGGCTTCGACACTGCGGTTCTGCCATTCAGTGTTATGAGCTTTGTCAGATGGCTCCTCCCAAGCTGCTCGGTGAATACTTAAGTCCCTCGGTTTTACTCTACCGCCTCTTGTAGTTTAAGCCTGTTTGAGCTCTGAAGGTCACGTCGTACTAGCTTACAAATTCGGTCGTTAATCTTAACAGAAAAATCTCTCTTATCTTCGTATGCACGGGCAAATCCTTATCCGTGCTGTTGAAGTGGCTGTAGTGTCATCTTGCCTTTTTGCTATAAGGCGCAGACCCGCATTCCTGCCTGAACGCCGTGTCCGGCAGAACATAATAGCCTCATCTTTCAGCGCCTTAACCACGCTCTGTAGGAAATCGTCGATATACTGATGATTAGACGGTTAAAATACCAGTCTTTAATGTTTTTTCTTATATTTTCGCACTCAAAATTATACTTCACTATTAAATTAAAATATGTATTATCATTCACAATAAGTGAGTGTATGACTGCTGAAAGACTAATTTTTTGATTATTTTTATGATATTGCTCATCGCTCTATTGGATCTCATAGAGTACAAATTATTATTATAAGAAAAGAATAAAAGTGTAAAAACAGAAATTTCTAATGAGGCTGACAAAAGTTTTTTTCTATAAATGTCATTGTACTGAGTAAAAAATTACTAAAAAAAATGTGTTTTTACTTTTTTTCTATCTTTAAAAACGGCTGAGAAAATTAGGATCAAAGTGCGCCATTTCTTTTAATAATATTTAAAAACACGCTCGGCCCTCGATCGTGATATGTTGTCACGAGTGGAGAGGCGCCGGCCGGTATGTTCCGCCGCAAGCGCGATGTCCCTGCATTTTAAATCTCTAATATCTTCGAAAATATTCATTCAAATTACATGCTGTAAATTGCCATATTGATCTATATTAAATGCACAAGGTATTTAAGGTACTTAATTGGATAAGGATTGGTGCTGTATTGCTTAAAATCACTTCGTAAATAAGCCATTATTTCACGTTAAACATAAAAGATAAAAAATGGTTATTGTGGGTTATCCCTAAGAGATAGACATATACAATCACGGTCTTTTTTGTAGACCTTTTAAGGTGTACAATACTGTAGTACATTATTTAGATCTATCTCGTAGGGTTCAGCCAAAGTTTGCAATGTAAGCGCAAGAAAATTTGTTTATTTACGACATCACATTAGAAACCTTTAAAATAATCAGTGTTTCTCTACTATATTATGTATGCCACCTGGCGGCGCGTTCCTATAAATAGCGCGTCGAAGTTGAATGTTTTTAACATGGCCAATTAAATGTCGCTCTTACAAGAGTAAACTCTAATGAAAACATGTTTGTATTTTCTAATGACAAAAAAGCTGTGAACGTTGTATATTATATTATGTTACGGGCCACTTGATAAGTCCGGTCACAATGAATAATGACTGGTCCGTATGCATAATATCAAATGGGCAATGTGGGTAAAACGGCCTGATTTATCACTTTTCCCAATCATTTTGAAATTATGACAACCTTTCCTTGGGAAACTAATAAAACAAATTAATCTTTGATGTTTTTGTTTATTACATTAAGTAAAATCGACATGAAGGCAATGTATGTATTATGTCACCGGCAATCTGTATAATTCAGGTATTGTATACAATGTTTACGCAATGTATCCCTAGAGGCTGTACAGTGTACATACGAGTACATGTATTTGTACAGAATGCATTTATTGGTAATTAATTTTGTTCAATTTTTTTCACAATAAACTTTTTTGAATAGCAGGTTTTCTGCTCTGTAAGAAGGGGGGTTATTAGGTAGCGTGGAGCGAAGCCACGAGCATGTTAGGTTAACATGAACAAGCTGCAGGAGCCGAGCGAGCGAAGCGAGCTCACTGGCCGCTGCCGCGGCACGCTCGCCAGGGACGAACTAGCCTCATTTTCTTTATGCCGTTTTATACTTTGATATTATAACTAAAGTAAAGATATTTTGATAAAGAAATCATCGATTTTAGAATCGATTTTATTTTATCTTATCCAAAATATATGCCAAAGGACGATTCCGAAAGTGAAATTATTCATAATGCCCGGTAAAAGTGATAAATTCAAGCTATGATATAAATAAATAATAATAATTATAATAAGCTATGATTTATAACTTTAATTTATAAAACTGCCCACGAGTAGTCTGTCATTATTCATATGGTGGGGCCAAGGTAATTAATTCATCAAATTGACCAATGCACTTGGTCATTATTCATTAGGATCGGCCCGTATTAATACTGTCCAGTTAATCAAGTAGCCCGTAACGTAAAATAAGTATACATTCTGTAGTATACCTATTTAGTATCATTATTGCAACAGCACATGTAGCAACAGCACACAAGCAAGCTCGATTAGATTTTCAAATGTTTGTTCTTTATGGGAAACCTCTTAATGGACCTGTAAATGATAAAATGACCCTAAGTCGTAAAATATTTAAATCAAAACTTATGTACTGTCAGCAGAATCAGGAACAAATTAAAATTGATATACTGGCATCACAGCACACAGCCAAACATATTAATAATTTTTGGTAAAGTACCAAAAAGCTTGATGGTAAATCAGAATTATCAGTAAGTGTAGATTGTACAAATGACCCTAAAGAAATTGTAAATGTGTTTAAAGATCATTTTAGAACTGTTTCTCCATTAGCATTGTTAAAGGGGTGCAGTGTTGAGCTCAGGCAGGTTGAGCAGCCTCTCAGTATTACTGCCCAAAATGTGAGATTAGCAATTAATAATATGACAAGAGGCAAATCTCCAGGACATGATGGGCTCAGCATTGAACACCTGAAGTACGCTGGGCCACACATAAACAGAGTTTTGTCTATGTTGTATACTTTCTGTGTGAGGCACTCATACTTGCCGCCAGATCTGATGAAAACTGTAGTTATTCCTTTAGTTAAGAATATTGCAGGTGACACGGCTGATAAATCCAATTAAAGACCAATATCGCTAGCAACAGTAACTGCTAAAGTTCTTGATAGAATATTGAATGTGCATCTAAGCAGCAGAATACAGCTGCACGATTCTCAATTTGGTTTTAGAGAAGGTTTGTCAACGGAGAGTGCGATTTTGTCACTAAAATATACCGTAGATTACTATGTTAAGAGAGAAACCCCAGTATATGCCTTTTTCCTAGACCTGTCAAAAGCTTTTGACCTGGTCTCATATGATAAACTCTGGACAAAATTGCAGGAAGCAGGCACTTCTCCAGAAATAGTGGGCATCTTGTCACACTGGTATGGTAATCAGAGGAATATAGTAAAATGGGCTAGCGCTCAATCAGATGGATATGTTCTTAGCTGTGGTATTAGGCAAGGAGGGTTGACCTCTCCGAGGTTATTTAATCTTTATATGAACAACCTGATCGTGGAGTTGAGCAGCATGCATGTTGGCTGTCGCATTGACAACATAAATGTAAATAACATTAGCTATGCTGACGACATGGTGTTGCTGAGCCCCTCGATCAGTGGCTTGAGAGAACTGTTATGTAAGTGTGAAGCTTATGCTGTGCAGCACGGCCTGAGGTACAATGAAGCGTGTGGGACAGTTTAGGTATCTCGGCCATATTGTGATGGATGACCTGATTGACGTAGTGGATATCAAGAGGGAACGCAGGGCGCTGTCAGTTCGAGGTAATATGTTGGCTCACAGATTCATGCGGTGTATAACTGCAGTAAAGCTTACACTATTTACGGCTTACTGCCAGAGTTTTTACATCTGTGCTCTGTGGTCCAACTTCACGCTTGGAACATACAGTGCCCTGCGTGTCCAATACAATAACACATTTAGGGCCTTGGTGCGGCACCCTCGATTCTGCAGTGCTTCAAGCATGTTCGCAGATGCTGCCGTTGACGACTTCTATGCCATTGTGGGGTCATGTTTCATTTCATGTAATATACTTGATGTAATGTTTCCCAGTTCCCAGTGTTTCCCGCGCAGTGGCACGATACGGTCGCTGACGCGAATAAATGTGAATTACAATTATTCGGACTTTCATTTTGTGAGCACTCCTAAGTTTACGGACGATCCCGCACCGTAACACTGGTGACCCCGGAAACACGTTATTGAGTGCGCGACGCGAGTTATACGCGAGGGTATAGTTTTTTAAACGGACAATGAACCCCATACCGTCAGTGCCGCCCATGCCGCCCTTGCAGACCGCCCAGCCCGCCACCCAGCAAGTCCCGGCATCCCAAGTCAAAGTGGAGCATTGTGATGTGTCAGCCATCTCCATCAGCAACCGGATACCGGAGTTTTGGACGGACCAGCCCAGAGTATGGTTCATCAGAGCTGAAGCGGTACTTATACCTCAAAAGATGGGGGACGACGCTCAGTTCCAGATCGTCGTATCAAAGTTGGGAAAAGAGGCCATACAGCAGGTGACTGATCTACTGATCAAGCCCCCGGATACCAAAAAGTACGAGGCGCTGAAAAATAGATTATTGGCCATTTACGAGGAGTCGGAGAACCGCCAGATCTAGAAGTTGATTGGCGAGCTGGAGTTGGGCGACCAAAAGCCCTCACAACTCCTTCGCCGTATGCGCGACCTGGCCAGAGAAAAAGTCCCAGATGACACCCTCAGGATCTTATGGCAGAGTCATCTACCGTCTGCAGTGCGAGCAGTTCTAGCAGTCACGGAAGCCAAAGACATGGATAACTTGGCAACCGTTGCCGACAAAGTAATGGAGACTTCGCAGCAGCCCCAGATTTCCGAGGTATCCACCCCTGACCTCGGTAAAGGAACTGACAAAATTTTGGCAGAGATCGCGAAATTAAGTGCAAGGATGAACAACATGGAGCGATCAAGGAGCAATCATCGAGGTAGAGACAACAATCGATTTCGTCAGCGTTCCCGCTCACGTAGCCAAAGTCAGCCCCGCCGTACTCCGCAAAGTGAAGATTGGCTATGTTTCTACCACTTCCGGTTCAAGGAACGGGCCAACAAGTGTGTGCAGCCCTGTTCCTGGAAGAAGCAAAACTAGAGTGTGCGCAGGTAGGAGAGGCGAATATCTGTGCTATTTCTCCAACGCATCGCCTACGTGTTACAGACTTTAACAGTGGTTATCATTTTTTGGTAGATACCGGGGCAAACGTCTCAGTCATTCCTGTGAGCAAACGCATTAATTATAGTAATAAGTTATCAGACTATAAACTGTACGCAGCAAATGGTACGGAAATTAGGACATTCGGTACTAAGTCGCTAGTACTCAATTTACGTTTGCGTCGGCCGTACCGTTGGGATTTTATAATAGCCGACGTGAAACAGCCTATTCTAGGAGCTGATTTTTTAAGTACCTATGGATTATTAGTCGATTTAAAGTCACGAAAATTAATTGATATAAATATTTCGGCGATAATTTTAAACATATGTTTGACTTGAAATAAAAACCATAAAAAAAATTCGAAGTTTGCAAATAAATTTCGCGATGTCAGCGGAAATAAATGAATAAATTAAATAAATGTCTAAAAACTAATGTTCGAAAATAGAACAAAAATATGTTCAGCTACAGAAAGATACGTTTCCTATCTCTAATATTTGGTAAGAAACATGGTATTAATAATCGGGAATCACCAAGTAAATAAATAAAATAAAAAAGTCACATTAACAGCAAAAAAAATAATGATTTACCAATTTGTCTACATTTCAGAAAAATACTTGGTGATCTTATGAAAATCTGTCTCGAAATACCCATATTTCGAAACAGAGCCAACTGAAGATTATTTTGATATACGACAGCTTTACTAATGCATAATTCTAGCATTTCTAAGGAATTTACGAACACTTAATACATCACCATCCATGTTAAGCGGCAACCAGTTTTCACCAAGCATATTCTGTCACTGTCATTTAATAATTCTTTGATTTATTTTAACGCATGACTTTGAGTGATGCATTTGTCCATAGTCTATGTAATTTTTTTTTAAAGGAAAGAAACGGCCCAGTGATTCAGTTATTTGAGCCTGTTGAGTATGCGAAGCGACCCACTTTTCACCGTGCAACCGTGGCTGCATAAAAGCACTTTGGACGTCTGTTTTCATGCAACCGTGGTTGCATAAAGCACTTTAGTGGATAAGTTGTTTATTACTAACATAGTTTTATAAGTTGTTTGTTACTAATTTTTGTATGGACTATTGACTGTCTGAAAATAAACAATTTTTATTTTTATTTATTATTGCACCCGTGCGGAGCCGGGGCGAGTCGCTAGTTTTTTTAAATCAAATATTGAGCCACCATATAGCTATCCACGTTTGGTATATTGTCCGACTGGCCTTTCTGAAATCCTTCTTCCATCGCGTGCATGGAAGGTTTTTATGATTTATACAATATTACTAAAAAAGGGTAGCTACCTAATGTTAAAGATTTATAAATTAACCTATTTTGGCAAAAGAATCACAACTCGCGCATTGCGCGCAAGTAGTTTTACTCGAATTTCAATAGGGCGGTGCGGACGGTACCACTGGACTAGTGACGTCGCGCACGAAGCGCGCGACAACTCGGAGATTTCAAAACTGGTCTAAACTTCTCGCAGCGATAACTTCGGCAATACTGCATCGATTTAGATGAAATAAAAACTAAGGTAACCTACGTCGTCTATACTTTGACGTTATTTATGTTTTAGAGTAAAATTTTAACCCTTTTGTCACCCTCATTGTTGAAGACTCGTGCTTTACTAATAAAAGACTTGATACATTATTTTTAAACTATGAAGTGATTACTTAACTAATTTTATTTTATTTTCCCCATAAATTCCCAAACAAAGTCACACCAGATTTGACCAAAATACATGACACCATGGCGTAAGTCATGATATTCAGGTAAATACGAGATTTATACTAAACATTCATGGTTTTATTGTCGAAAAAACTATTTTGAAGATACTCAAAGTTCCAAAAGTAGCTTTAGTTATGTCTATATAAAATTAATCGGTTTTTTGGCTCTCCTGAAAAAGTTCTAAAAATGACGTGGTGATAGAACTTAACGACGATTTAATGTTTTCACCACAGATTACACAGAATCAAATTATATATTTATCTGATTAAAATTATTTTAGGCTGCTTGCTTAATTTTTTTTAACTTTGCTCAATTTGGCTTAAAAACATAGAGTGTCAACTTTATGACAGGCTGTGTTTATGTATGAATGACAGACAGTCCTCTCATCTGCTGTACATACATACAGAAAAGAAAAAAAGAGTCCGCAGATTCAAAATAATGCGAAAAATTAAGATTTTGTAATAAATCTGCTACTTCTGCGAGAAAGAGAAAGTTTAGTTTCAAATCATTTTAAAAATCATATGATTATTTGGTGAAAATCTATAAAATCTACTCATAGTCAGAAATGGTGGTTTGTAAATTTTTCCAGCAAGGCAATTGCCGTTATGGACAAAATTGTCGGTTCGACCATATCTACGGTTCTAAGTATTCATATCATGGTAAGTTCCTGTTAACTTTACTCGAAATAAACAAATTGGAAAAAAAAATTAAAAAAAGGCATGGATGAAGCTGCTTTTATTAAAAACGAGCTTATCCACTAACATTTTACTGTTTACCTGTTGATTTGTTTGCAATTGGTTTTTTGCTGGTAAATAGGCGTAAACTCGCAATTTTGTTTGCAGCTGCTGCCCCACAGGCACAGCCTCAGCCTCAGCCTCAAACTCAAACTCAAAGCGGTGTAACTGACGAGCAACTGTTAAATCAAGTGATGACAGACTTACAGGCAGCTCTGAATGGCAAACAGTGGATCTTATCTTGCTACTCACCCTTCAAAGAAAAGCCTAACTTTCCAGGGTTAACAGAGCTTTCCCCAGAAGAAGCTAGGCTGTTTATTTATGAGGCTAAGGCTACTAATAATTTGGATACAGCAGTATGTATTTGCCTTTAAATATTAATGCACATTTAATGGTAAAACTTTTTATCTGTAACATTTTTTCTACAACAAACTCACCACTGAGGATGCACAAGACCGCCTGAAGTGGGCCAAGAAAATAAAAAAGGCGGACCCTGGGACCCTATACACCTGTGTGGGTTCACAATCGGGTTAGACCGCATGGATGATGATGATGATGATTTTTTCTACAACTTTATTGCAACATGTTGGCTAGCAATTCCTCCTTTGCTTGTTCTTATAATTTAAACTGAAAACTTATTTTGTTTTTTTTTTTCAGGTTGCATACATGAACAACCTCATCACGGAAGCTAAATACAAATATGAACAGCTTTTGTCTGCAAACCCCACAATTCTTAAAGTGCTCAGAAGTCTGCACAGAGGTGAAATAGTGCCACTCCCATTCACAAATAGTACTCAAAAAAGCTCAGTATTTGGTGGTAGTTCAGCACCTAATTCTGCTACGTCGGTCTTCCGAAGTGCTGTGCAAAACACATCAGTATTTGGTCAAAGCTCACCTACTGAGAGTCCTGTGCAAGGTTCATCGATCTTTGGAAACGCATCACCTAGCCCTACTTCAATATTCTCCCAAAACACAGCCAATAGTAACCCATCTGTGTTTAGTCAAAATCCAGGTATTGCACAAAACACCAATGCCTTTGGACAGCCAAATTCTGATAATGCAAAGTCTTTGTTTGCCCAAGCCACCCAAAATGTATTTGGGCCGAGTCAACCAACATCTGTATTTGCTCAGCCAAGTTACGATACAAGTGCTAAGTCAATTTTTGCACAAGCAACTCAGAATGCATTCAGCGGTAGTCAAGCCAACCCTGCTAGTGTATTTGGTGAAGCCTCTCAATCGGTGTTTGGAAAACCAAGTGATCCATTTAATATGCAGAGGGCTGCAGTTAAACAAAATGACCCATTTAGTATGCAAAATGATGTGTTTAGTCAACCAAACAATACATTCCCTGCTGCTGCACCACAGAATTTATTTCAAATGGCAGGAAATCAGTGTGATAGTGAAAATGTGTACAGTGATGTAAAGGACTTATCTCCTGAAGATATTGAAGCTTTCAAAACGAATGATTTTAAGTTAGGCTTTATTCCTGAAATTCCTCCTCCATTTGAACTTTGCTTTTAGGGTTTTCACTATATTAAAGATAGAGATGATAAATTATGTTATTGACGTAGACTGCACCATAATTTTATGTTGTATTGTAAATAAAATAATAATTTTGGTAATAAATTTATTTCTCTTAAATTAACCTTATTATACTTCACATCCATCATAAAATTAGTCTTTTTCCACTTTTAATACACACACTCAACCAGTTTCTCAGCCATAGCTCTTTACTAATTATTTACCACTGCCTTAATGTAGATTAAACTATTGATTGACACCTGATACACAACACTGCTTTTTCTTTGTTATTACTCATATTTGTTTACAGCTGTTCTTAGGCTTGTGGTTGCTAGTGATCAATCTCTCCCAGGTATATCTGCTTGTCACTAGAAGCGGACAGCAGGATGGGCTCAGTCCGGTGGAAGTCCACATCGTTGACAGACCCATTGTGGCCAGGCAGCTTGTACAAGACGCGGCGGGACGTCGTGTCCCAAACGTATAAGAATCTGTCTGATGAGCCTGCTGCCACCTGGGAAAAATAAGATTTTTGGTCATCTGCAGAGTTTAGGTTAAAAATAATCAGGGACAGCTAAAGATCATCTGACTTTAAAGTAAGTAGAACTTGTATTGTGTATGCACACCTGCATGTCACATAACTGTGATTAACACACTAACATTTAAACAAGAAAATTATAATTTCGGTCCTAGATATCGACCGGGATTCGAACCCGCGTCTTCCGCAAACCGGGCGGTTATTCTTACCTCGCGTCTTACCTGAAATCATTACACACTTTGCCTGTCGTGGGATTCGAACCCAGGATTTCGGGCCGAGCTCTGTTACCATTTTTGGATACTTATCCAAATGTCAACTGACCCTTTTCGAAAGTGCATACAGTCAGGATCACATATTTCGGCGCCCTTCCTATCGATACCTATAGTTACATCGAACACCAGCCCTCACCTTCGATCCGTCCTGTGACCAGGCGCAGCGCAGCAGCATCTTCTCGAAGCTGTGCTGGTGGCCCGACAGGAGTTTCACGCAGCGCTCCGAGGGCGCGAACGGCCGCACGTCCCAAATGCGCAGCGTGCTGTCCATTGCGTTGGATAGCAGGTATGAGCCGTCGTTGGATAGGGACATACCTGAAATATTGCATAAGGTCAGAAATCTTTATTGCACAAAGAAATACAAAACACAAATAAACATAACCTTTAGGCGGTCTTATGGCTACAAAGCCCATCTCAAATTTTCTTACCTGTCACAGTATCTGTATGTCCCTTGATCTTATATGATATTTGGTTAGCTCTAATATCCCAGACTTTAATGATATTGTCTACACCACCAGTAATAATTTTCTCAGCCGTATCATTGAAAAGCACCGACGTTACCGGATATCCGCTGTCAAAGGATGCAATGGGATTACGTTTTCTTGCATCCCATAACTTAATGGTATTGTCATCTGATCCTGAAACAAGAAGTTCTGGGCCTCTTCTTGCACCTAAAATACAAAAGAAATATGTCGCGTTTATTGTCTGATAGATCACACATTCAATTTACAAGCAACTCTTTGTTTAGTTTAAGTTGATAAGCAACATAGAGACCTCCATTATGCTTTGTTATCTCCCCTAAAAGTTGGAAGCAACAGGACTGAAAGATTGATATTAGAATTACAACAATATTATGAGCTGCAATTTTCACACTACGCGCAATATTTCAGCAGGGCACGATAGCTTAACGATCGACGCGATACCGCGCGTACTATAAAACCGCGTGGACAAATTGCTAGTGTGCACAAGGTTATTCTTTGAAAACTTAAAACTAAATTATTGACACATTACCTGAAACAGAATTGACAAAGTTAGAATGTCCCTTCAGTTTCTTGATCCTCGTGCCAGTAGGCACATCCCACACTGCAAGTGTGTTGTCCGTAGAACAAGTGTGCAGATGTGATCCATCCGGTGAGAAGCCCAGCTCCATGATGGCACCAGTATGTCCTTTCATCACCATAACATTCTCACATTGACCGTAGACGTTCCATATGACTGAAGAATGAGAAATGGGGTTATACTACTACAGTGACTCTGAATATAACTAATGAGGCACATTCAAACAAGCTTATGACTTATGGAGATAAAATATACTTAGTTATGGAAGTAACATCACATTTTTGAATTGGGCCTTTGAGTCATATTGTAATGTATGTAACACACAAATGTCACCCAGCACGAATATTTCATTAGCAGGAAATCCATTTATCTCAACTTGAGTTTTCTAGGCCATGGAGAATCATAAATAACATAAATCATTGTACATTAAAATTGCTTATACTGGAAGTCTCCTTTTAAGCTTACCACTTGCCTAGATTATGTATTTGATTTTAAAATCAATAAAATCCCCTCAATCTCAGTAGTATATTCAGAGTATCCAATGAAGCATTAATAACATAAATAGTTCTAAAAATACAATCCCTATTTGGCTTGCTAGCAGGAATATTTCTGGTAATAACATTTAAATAAACATACTTAACTATTTATTACTTTGCTCACTAAGTGTAGAACAAAGTGAAGTAAGAATTTACATACTAGCTCTTCTTTTGGTGCTTACACATAGGATCACAATACTGTATTCATTTCATTATTAGTTGATATAAACATACAAATCTGTCTGTCAAAGCCTCCCGAAGCTAAATGTTTTCCTTCTGGGTGAAATTTTGCAGAAAATATTTCTCCCTGATGTCCTTCCAGTAACATTATTGGCGCATATAGACCTGATGTTCTAGGCACCTGGGAAATCAAGGAATAACATTTAATTTCAAATACTAAGGGATTAAGGGAATACTTTGTCCTATGGGACAAGTAAGTTGAAGGTAATAATTACATAACGTTCAATTAATAGATAGATGTACAAGAATAAATAACATAAGTTTATGGCGAAATGTATGTACTTACAGACGAAGTGACCACTGCTTTTTCTCTTGTACCAACAACGGTAATCTCATGTCGGGTTCTTTTAGACGGCACTAACGACAAATCGTCAGCCTTCCTTTTTTCTATTTCCGGCATCCTTGTTGCTGTTTATTAGCGTAAAAATAGTAAACACAGACTATGGAAGATAGTAAATTCAATCAACTCATAAAATCATAAAACTAATAACCTCAAAAACCCAAAACAAAACAGAACACCACAGATTAGCTAAAAGTAACAGTTTTTGACAGTTAGTTATTTTGAACAAAAACACTTGCTAAACTGCGCCGTACCAGGCAGGGCCTAGTTTCGAATCAGTGTTCGTTTCAGAACGCAGCTTTAAAAAAATAGCAGATCTCCTGTCCTGTCACTTTGACATGAAATTTTAGTGAGCGATTTTCGAAATTTTGCTGAAAAATGCACAGCAGAAACAAGATTTTATTTGTAATCAGCGTAGACTAAGTTTGAGCCATGCAGAAACTACAATTAACTTTGGCTATAATAAAGCCTCATGCTGTCAAGAATCCTGTGGCTCTTTCATTCATAAGACAGGTTATAAAACAAAAATTTGTTGTGGTGAAGTCAAAAAGAGTTTCTTTAGATAAAGAAACTGCAAGCAACTTCTATCAGGAGCATGTAGGAAAGTTTTTCTTCAATCGACTTGTAACTTTCATGGCCAGGTAAATAAATAACTACCTAAATTAATACTAATTTGAGTCCCAAGTTGAATCTTGGCACCAACCTCAGGGTCATTCCCTTTGATCAAAGCGATGAATGTAGATCTATAAGTACATTTACCTAGTGTAGTATATTAATCTGTTTTAAAGTCAGGTCAGGAATTATAAATACAGTAGAATCTCACTAATCCGACTTCTTCAATAGACCAACACATCCAATAATCTTTACAATCTAGTAATCTGACCATTCCAATAACTCGGCACCTTCTGGTTTCAAGTCCTGCCGGATTAGTGAGATTCCACTGTCCAAACTGATTTCCAAACTTCAAAAGAGATCTTTTGAAGTTTGTTTTTAATTCTGTCAATTCCATTTCTATTTTTGTGTGTTAGCTTATAATTATACATTTGTACACTGCTATTGTGTATTTTCATGTTCTACAGAATCCTTCATTCTCATATTCATGCAGCTGCTATGCCACAACGTCAATAGGTCATAAAAATACCTAAATAATGTTTCATTATTGCCCTACAATATTTTTTTCAGTGGGTGTATAGACCTACATGTAATGGGCCATGCAAATGCAATAGAACTATGGAGGAAGCTTCTTGGGCCTACCAGCGTGTATAAAGGACAGTTTCAGGAACCATATTGTTTGAGAGGCATGTTTGGGATCTCTGATACCAGGAATGTTGCCCATGGATCAGGTATATTTATTTCCTTTAACAATATTACATAAATACTGGCTCAAGGACTTTTAATGCCATTAATTAATTAATTTATTCTTTATTGCACGATAAAGTACAATTGGCCGACTTAGTGCCTTAAGGCATTCTCTTCCAGTGAACCACTAAGTGAAGCCTAGCTTATAAGTTTTATTTTATATTTTTGCTGATAAACAAATACTTTAGACTAATTTGATTTATAACACCACTGAAACTTGTATTTCAGATTCTGCAGCATCAGCAGAGAGAGAAATAAAATTCTTCTTCCCAGACTTTTCATTTTATGACTGGAATGAGTTCAAAGAAGAAAATTACAGGAAAGGCCCCATAATATTCAATGATCATCTGTTTCAACATGTACGAAAGTTATAATAAGTGTAGCTCAATTGTTGTTTAGCCAAAGAACCCGTTACAAGGACGTAGAATAGAATCAGCAACTAACTTTTATGCTAATGCTTTTACCCTTCACAAATTTTATTCCTATGCAAACTGTGAAACTGTTTATAATTGTTCTATTTTCTAAAGTTAATTTAAAGATTATAGTATTTGATCCCTATCGTTGGGTGTGTATCCACTAGAGATGTGCGAGGATGCGTTGCGAGGAATGTGTGTTAAGAACCAATAGAATTGTTTCATTCACCTAGCTTTGCGATTCTATTGGTTCTTAACAAACACATTCCTCGCACATCTCTGGTGGAAACGCACTCTGCAGTAGGTTTACACCAAATGAGCGAATGCTCATTCTATCACCTCTCTCTCAAATTCTCTTTGTGTAAACAGAGACAGGCTACTATTACACAAAGAAAAATTTCATAGAGTTGGGATAGAATGAGCATTAGCTCATTTTGTCTAAACCTACCTTTAGGCGTCACCTCCACGACATCCACGAGTAAGATCATCGCGGCTATTTCCATACTCTGTTAGATTGTTACAATATTATTGCCTGAAGGAAGTTGATACAAGTAGCGCCGCATCCTCGCAGCGCGCTTGACACAGACAACTCTTTCCTACATAACAATTATAATTTATAAAAGGAATCGCCTCGGTCACGCGACGGTTCTCTAGCGAATGTTCGATGTGCTGTGGACGGATGATCGTCGACTCGTAAATTAGGCTGCCTGCCTGTCCACCGAAGCAGAGCGCGGCAGCGTAACGTAGTTTTGGCATATTTCAACCAATAGGATTAAAGGCAGGCGTGCCTTCAAGCAATCCCGTTCAAAAGTTTCAAAACTCCAGTCCGCTGCCTCGCTCCGCTTCGGCAGACAAGCAGCCAAAACTTCATGGCACACTATATCGGCACCGCAACAGCACAGCTGCAGCCAGCACGTCGTCGCCTTGTATTAAGGCTGATTTCTGATCAAATCAAACGCGTGACTCTGAAATCAGCCTTAGGCTACGGCTAGCGACAGCGCGCTAACTACCGTAGTTCGCGACGAGGTGCAAGCTCGTAGTCCACGCGCCGGCCGCGAGCTTCAAGCTCGAGCCAACTCGCTGCCCGCGACGTGTTGGTTCGCTGGCGACTGAGTCGGCGCGCCCTAAGCACGCAGTCCGCTTAAGGCCCGGGCCCGGTCACACTTGCTAAGTAGTGAGTGCAGGTGCTTAGTGTTAGGAGAAAGCACGTGTGGAGCGCGATTGATTAGTGCGATTGATTAGAACACGCTTCTAAATAACTCACAACGCAGGTTACTATTCAATCCCAGTAATCAATCGCTGTCCACACGTGTTTTCTCCTAACACTAAGCACCTGCACTAACTACAAAAAATAGGGTAACATACATTGGGTATTTTCGGATACACCTGACTGTAAGGAAGCTAAAAAATAATTATTAACGTGTATGTTTGGACCACCCTGTATATTAAACTACAAACAATTCAATGATCTAATTTGAATGGCAAGTTAATTGCTGGGTTGAAGTGCCCCCGCGCCGTCATAATGTGCGATGACCTTTAAGGTACGATTCACATCAAACGGGCCGCGTCGGAGCGCAGCGGGGCGCGCCAGTGCGCGGAGCGGCGCGTGTCGCGACGGATGCAGGCGTATGCGATCGGCTAAAATACGACCTTAAGAATTGATTATTAAATACATATTTCCTCTGCGGCTTTGTAAATACGCTCCGATGCACTCCGACGCGGCCCGTTTGATGTGAATCGTACCTAACCCGGGGATGAAAGCACGGACTCTACGCACTCTCCCGTGACGTTTTAAACCTGGCACATGAATGTGAAATGTGTGAAACCCCCAGCCTGTAGTTCTTTCAGAACTTGGTTTTGTAAACTAGACAATTTGTTTTATGTGTAGTTAGAATGTAAATATTTTACCTTAATGTTTACTTTTATTATTTACCTACCTTGTTATATTTTATTGAAAAATTGATGTGCTTTAAATACAATATGAGATCAATATTTACATAAATTAACATTACATTAAATGTAATGATTAGTTAAAGAAAGTGAGAGCAACCTTATAACGTAGATATCTTTTATTTATGTTTTGAATGCGATCATAAAGCCCAAATTCTGTCAATAATAATTGAATAAAGCTCAACTTTTGAATTATGTTCGTGACAGAGTTTGGGAATAAGTAATTTATATAAGAAAAATCAAATATAATTTGAGTATTCCCAGCTATTGTTTTATTTGATTGAATAATCAAATCAACAGAAAACTGAGATTTCTCAAAAAACATTATAGAAACACTGTAAATCGTACAAAATATATCATTATATTAATTACAACAATTCAGTATAACATACAACATTAAATTAAACTAACATATATGAAAATTAACTTACTCATATAGAGATCACGAAAATTTAGTTATGGTTAGTGCTAAAGACATTCACATATAATTTGGGTATATAACATGGACGCAACACAACTACACTAGGCAATTATTGCCAAGTAAGTACTAAGATAATCATTCTCCTATTTTGACAAAAACTTTAGGCCTAGAGAAAACCTTGATACCTTCTTCAAGCTTGGCAAGTTGCTTTTCCAGCTCCATTTTTCTGTTGCGCATTCGCAACGTGTCCGTTTTCACAGGCATCTTGTTCAGTTCGTTTACTAATTCTGCAAAACCTGTAAAAATACGAATCTCTTTACATTAATGTGTTAACCCAATTGAAAACGGCGGCGTTTGTGGCTGTCGCGTTGTGACTCGTGTATGGGGGCCACTAACGGTAATTTTTTTTTTCCGTTTTTATTTTTAGAAAAATAAGGATAACCTAAGTACAGGAGCTTATTGCTAAAGAGAGATTTCTTCCAGCAGACCATGATGCAAGAAAAAACATAAAACAAACAGTAGAGGCCTACGCAGACGACGTACGCGGAGAAAAGAGTACGCTCCGCGAATACAAAATACCCCGCAATAAATTTTTTTTATCGCGGACTCAACACACACGGTGTGCGATCATTTGTTGTCAGAGAGTACCTATTTAGATATTCTGAGATAAGTAAGTTACATGAAGTATAAGGAAAGGAGAAGACTAATTAAAAGAGAATACTGGGTCCATCCCTTTATTTATTTATTAGTTTGTACACAAATTACAGTTTTTTACATAGAAAAATAAGGATAGCTAAAGTACAGGTGAGCTTATCTCTAAAGAGAGATTCCTTCCAGCAGACCATGATGCAAGGAAAAGCATAAAACAAACAGTGATGGATAGACAAAACTGTGTACATAATTTTAAAGATCAAAATTTCTATAAATAGACCAGCTTACTTACAAATAGACCTATATTATTACAAATATAAAATATATAAGTACCTAAATAAAATAATTATACATATTTAAAAATAAATAAAATAATAATAATTATTATTATGATCCAACACAATTCAAACATTTTTTAAAAGATGTTCTTTTAACAATCTTTTGAAGGAACCCACAGTGCGACACTCTCGAATAGAAACTGGCAGCTTGTTCCACAGTTTCACAGCCTGAACAGTAAAAGAGTCACCATACATGCTCGTTCTACTGATAGGGGCAGTCAGCTGTAAATTATAGGCTGAACGATGAGTTCTGCCGGACGATGAAAGATAGGAGAAGCGCTCACAGAGATAGCGTGGAGAAGAAGGGTTGAAGAGGATGTTGTAAACAAGAACCATCATGTGATAATCACGCCGCAAACGAATAGGCAACCATTTCAACTGCTTTCTGTACTCAGAAACATGATCATACTTACGAAGGCCAAATATGAAGCGAATACAGACATTTTGAATACGTTCTAGCTTATCGAGGAGTTGCTCAGTAGCGTCAGGATAGCAACTATTCGCGTAATCAATAATCGGAAGCATAAGTGTCTGAGCTAGAGTGATTTTAGTGTGAATGGGCAGAAAATTCTGGAGACGCTTCAGGGAGTAGAAGGCTGCAAAAACTTTTCGGGCGACTTGACTAACATGATAGTCCCACGCAAGGTTACAGTCATGGTAGACACCCAAGTTCTTGACCGAAACAGCATAGTCTATGGTCGTTCCGTTATACACCAGCGGTGACAAAGTCAATGCGCCAACCCTATTTTACATAGACCTACTACCGATGATAATGGCTTGAGATTTCTGCGGATTCACGAGCAGACCATACGATTCAGCCCACCCAATAATGCGTTCTAGATTTTGATTCATTTCCACTATTGCTGAATCAATATCATCAAGTTTGAAGTGAACGTAAAGTTGCAGATCGTCAGCATAAAGGTGCCCTTTATTTCGAATCGCTTTTTAACGCGGAGTAAAATCCGCTGTGTGCGTTAACTGCTAATAGTTCATTTTATTTTTTTCGCCGCCGACCGCGCACTTTAATTCGCTACGCTCCGCGGGAGTCCGCGGTGTTTCGGTGGATTTTTGGTTCAGCGTACTTTTAGTCGTTCATGTGCATTGCTCGATACAGTTCGCAGGGGATCTATTTTGACGCAGAAAAATGTATGCCGCTGAAAATTCCTCGTCTGCACAGGCCTTGATGGATAGACAAAACTGAGATCAAAAATCATGTTAATTATATAACGCAAAATATACGTACTATTTCTGAGCATGCGTAAAGTCTCCTTTCTCTCTATGTCTGGAAGAGTAACGTGCCCTGGCGGACACACAGCATGGTCACTGTCAGATGTGGCTCCTTCAGCGTCCTTGGGCCCTTGTTCTTTTCGTTCTCGTAAATACTTGGGCAACACACCCTTTTGGTAGCCTGTAATGTAATAAATCAAATGTTGCAGGAAATAAAACAGGTGATCCTGGGGACTCCCAGCTCCAGAGGTGTATTTTAAATTAAAATAGAATATTTTAATCAATCAGCTGGCTTTTTCTTGAAATAATAGTTGATGTTTTGGACTCTCAACTGATTTTAAATGAAAATTTTTATAAGTATTTATTTGCTAAGTATTATCTGAAAATATTGTGAATTTTAATTTGTCTTACCAGAAGGCAAATATGGATCTTTGCTATCTTTTCGCTCCAAGATAGAATTTAGTCTACTGCGATTCCTCTCCATTTCTCCCAACTCTTCATTTCTACGTGGTGAATGATTTTGTGGAGAGCCGCGGTGCAGTCCAGTGTCACCACTTGCTTTCATCTTTGCATCTATTTCTTCGCTTTCTTTTTTAGGGTACAACATAGTCAACTTAGCACTGTCCGCTAGCTTCTGAGCAAGATTTGTCTCAATAGTCTGACAACCAATGTCTCGTAGCCTCCCAGAGGACTCATTAGACTTTACCTCTTCATCTTCAGATTCGTCAGGAGTCTTTATGTGTCTAAGCTCTTTTCTCTTTAAAAATTCAGCCATGTCACCCTTCTTGATCCTTACATCAATGTGTTTTTTACGAGAATTTGTAGAGCTAGTCTTTCCAACGTTGAGTGATACCTTGCCGCTTTTGTTGGAAGGCGATGACTTCACTTGGCCCAAGGTGTTGCCGGGGGCCGCAGAACTAGTCAACCGCGGCGGATGCACACTTTTCAGTGTAAATTTTGGCTCTTTAGGAGACTTTCCTTGAATTACCTTCAACTGTTTCATGTTTTCCCTGATGAAATTCTTTTTGTGTTCTTTTTCTGAAACATTTACACGAACATGACCAAAGGACGAAACGAAACCACATTGTAACTTTAGTAACGGTGCGCCTCACAACAAACAGCATGAGGTCATGACAAGGACAACAGACAGACAAGGAGTCCTAGTAGAACCAACTCAAATGTAACGAATAACGACTTGTTAGTGTAGATACTTACTTGGCTCAGGAAATATTCCTTTCAAAGTATACATCCTTATTATCAAATAATAAAGTTCCAGAACAGAAAAAATACACTCATTATTTAAAGTTCAACCAAAACACTACACTTCTAACATGAATAAATGTTCAACATGGTGCACTTTTTGATATTTCAAGAAAAATGATTTAGTGATTTTTGTAATTTCCGCTCGGTTTTTGTCACCTGTTTTTTCTTTCAAACAGCTGTCATTCATTCATCCGTTGTCTATGGTCAAAATGGTTTCTGGCAGGTTTTTGTTTTCGTTTACAAAAATGAATTTTGCAAGTATGCTCGTTTGGAGTGTGGCGGCTTTGGCACTCATTGTTACTTATTGATTTCGATTATTGCCTTGGTGAATAAGCCGTTATTGATAAGTTTGATTAAAAAAACGCCACGATAATGCAGAGTGATTACGAAATGACGATGTGTCGTGATTATTTTTCCAATATATTTTTTCCCCTTTGAATGAATTCCTGCTAAAGTTGAATGACAGGAAGTCGATTACGATGTGTAACAAGAATCGATAAAAAAGATAAACAATTTACTTGATCTGAAACATAAAAATCATCACCTCCGTAGCCGAGTGGTAATTATTAGGAATCTAATCTGTGAAAACGTCCCGAAATCCGGAGGCCCCGGGTTCAAAATCTAGGTCCTAGACAAGGTAGGTACGACTAAGTAGGTACATTGATGATAAAACATATTAACTTTGTTCATAGCCTACAGAAAGCTGTCTTTGCAGTTCTCATTCTACAATTTATTAATGAGCAGAAAAACGATATACCGGTTGATTACTAAAAGGCTTACAAAAACGTTATAGCATAGGTAGGTGCTAAGGTAGTAAGTGATGTAGTATTTAGTTAAGTTATATCGTTTTACTACTAGTTTATGAGGTCTACTTGATTCAGAAGTACTTAGACATACATTTTAGTTGGATAGGTACTTTAGGGGCATCATACTTAAATTTTCATTTAAGGGACCAAGGACTAGGATTTTCATTTCAAATGTCGGAAGTGTGAAATTCAAGTTTTCAGTGTATCAAATAAGACTTGATTAAAAGTGAACTATCATCATCATCAACATCATCCGTGCGGTCTATCCCGGTTGTGAACCCACACTGGTGTCCCAGGTCTCAGGGTCCGCCTTTCTTATTTACTTGGCCCACTTCGCGCGGTCTTGTGCATCCTCAGTGGTGAGTCTGTTGGCACGCATGTCACCCTTAACGACGTCGAGCCACCGCTTCTTGGGGAGGTCGACCCAACCGGTACCTGGCGGAGGCGGCATTGCCAGACATTTGTTGCCCACGTAGTTTGCCGATCTCCGTGAGACATGACCAACGAAGGCGGCACTCCTGCAGCTTGTCTGCGATGTCACGAACACGAAGGCTGCCGCGAATGCGGGTGTTACGCACACGATCTTTGCGTGAGACTCCACACATCCACCGCAGCATCTTAATTTCCGTGACGCGCAGCTCCTGCTTGTGTCGCTCTAGTAACGGCCATATTTCACTGCCATATAAAAGGACAGGCCTAATGATGGTTCTATAGAATAGATAAGATACCCCAAAATGCCGATCAAGCTGAAGGGGCAGGCCTTCAGCTTGATCGGCATTTTGGGGTCACAAATGACCCCAGTCACCCCACGCCATTTGGCCCAAGCCGCGGAAATTCGGGCTCTGACGTCGCGGTCGATGTCCCCGGACGCACTTAAGACAGATTCCAGGTGTTTGACACGGTACGTGCGCTCGACGCCGTGAACGCCTATGCGGACGGACTGGGGATCTGTAGTGTTGCAGGCCATGTACTCCGTCTTCGCCACATTAAGTTTCAGACCGCCGTTTTCAAGTGAATTTTTCCACTTATTCACCCACTGTACCAGCCGTCCCCTATACGAATGTGCTAGCGCTATATCATCAGCATACATGAGCAACCAGGGTGGTTGCTCGTGGTGGTCTAGGATGCTGTTTGACAGAACGTCTAATATTACGCTGAACAGAAACGGGCTAAGCACGAAGCTTTGGTGTACTAATTTCAAGCACTGTTTATGATGGTTTTTTATACATAAATTTTACTTTTAATCAAGTTCCATTTGATACACTGATTACTTGAATTTTACACTTTTGACATTTTCATTGAAAATTTTAGTATGATGGCGCTGAAGTAACTCATTGAAATTTACATGATAGATAGATAAGGAAATAGCAAAGTTTTCAAAAATAATTAGGATAAAAAAGCTTTTGCTACTTTTTTCATAAACTTAGAGAAAATACAGAATTTGTAACCTTTTCGATTTCAGTATTTTTTTCTAGAGTATTGATAAGCGCTTCGATGGACGTAAATGCTTATAAATCCACTAAACCTAATTTCATCTAAAAGTGAAAAAGTAACCCAGAAATTTTCAAGAATCCGAAAAAAAAATCATGACTGAGAACTAACGGATTTTTGGATATCCCTGAGTGTGAGAAAGCTGTAAAAAAATATTGACGTGTATTTTCGGACCACCCTGTATATACAGGGACTAAGATGTAGCCTTTAGGTTGCAGCTGGACACTTTTAATACAATTTTTCGTCGAAAACTGTTGAGTTATTTTTTATAAGAGAGTTATCAAATAGATACAAAAGAGACACACCTTCAAACATCGTACCAAAGCAAAGAGCGTTTAACCCTAGAGTACTTACTAATCATCACCTTGGAGTCCGCGCGCTCACAGTTTTTTCGTTATAATTTCAAATCGTGTGACCATTTCGTACCGCGCGCTTCCCTCAACTCAGTGCCCCACGCTACTAATAAAATAAACTTCTCTAAATTAGCCCGGATGTAACACAAAAAATATCCTCATTTTGAGACCAAGACAATTGGCATGTAGTTTTCTGGCGCATATTACAAAGCATACGTGACGCGGTCGATATGCGGTGGATAGTGAAAGAAAGAAAAATTATTTATTAACCCGACAAATACAAACAATATAATAATGAACATAGACAATAAACAATATCAAGGTGATACAAAAAAAAAAGGTTTTAACAGTTATTGGGTTAATCAGGCCACTGCCTCAGCATGTGTCTGCAGCACAAAACTGCAGAGACGCTGGTATTCTGGCAGGACCTGCCAGTGGTCGCATTTCGCGCGGGCTCTTGTCCAATAGGAACTTACAGAGTGTTGGATCGCCTGGGAGGCGATCCTTAGTATTAAAAGAAGTATAAAAAGACTAAGTTTTAATGTTTAATATGTGCCATGAAAATTGTGAAGCAAATTGTAAGTTTTCCTTACGCCTCGATTTCCGTAGTGTCCCGGGTTCGATTCCCGGTTGGGTCAATTTAGGAAACGATCTTTTCTGAATTGACTCGGGTCTGGGTGTGCTGGGAGCCGCCCCTAGCTTATTTCCTTTTGTGGTACCTCGTAACACAGGGATATTAATCCCTACTTCGAGACCATTACAAGAGGTGTGTTGTCTGGCGCATATTTATTTATTTTATTTATTTATTAATAAATCTTAACAGACAAGAAAAATGATTAATTTTTAAGATAGCAGAGGAAAAAAATGTTTTTCATATAATTTTTTAAGTCCTTGTGATGGCAAATAATTTATGTTTATGTTATGTTTAAAGCACCAGTTATTGTGTTACTGTAGGTATATTACAAAGGCAGAAGTGGGCCTATTGAGTTATTTTTTTTTTACTTAAATAAAGAAATTATAAAATACAACTTGATTTACAAGTTTCTGCCAAACTTGCTTAGTACAACTAGTACAAAGCAGTAAAAAAAATATATGAATACTCTAGGGTTAAAAAAACGTTACCTTGTTAGCAAGCGGCAGGAATCGATGAACTTCAAATATTATGTCCACTTAGTCGATACAAAATAACTACTGATATTTTTTCTATTTAAAAATTTGGATACTCTTTTCTTTTTTATAATACCAAACCCCGCCTCGCCAGTTAATTCCGAATTTTGACGTTGCTACGTCAAAAACTCGGAAGAAGTCATAATTTGGGGAATTTTATTATTGGACAGGTTGTATCTAGCTTTCTAAAACATTTGGATAGCATTTGGAGTTACAATGACGAGTATTTCAGGGGCAGTTTTCCCGTCGATAAGCAAATATAAAATTTCAAGAAGGGGTAGAAAGTTGCAGGCAACGGATGACCAAAGAACCCTAGTTGCTTTGCCCAAAGATGTGCCTGAACGTACTTGGTAGGTGTGAACATTATCATGAGGTCCTGAGTGATGTATGCGCTACTAAATAGCTAAAGAATAAAGCTATTTGAAATGTTACACCTTTGTTAACCACATGAGTGCAATAAAACTTTGACTTTGAAGACTACATTTAGTTTTAAGATTTTACCTAGTATCTATAGGTACAGGCATTTCCTAAAAACAATATTCAATAAAAGTGCCATACGTCCTAGGGCTGAAGTTCTTCAAAAAGAGGATAATGACCTATTCATTTTCGAAATTCGCGAGGACATAGTGGAGGGAGCACTGAAGATAGCCTACGAGCACTATATGGAACGGCAGACCGCACCGTTCACCGCCCACTGTGCCGCGCAGGCCTGGCTCAAGCTTATTGACTGGTACCCATCTTACTATTTATAAAAAAAAATATAAATATGCGCCAGACAACACAACGCTTGTCATGGTCTCGAAGTAGGGATACATATCCCTGTATTACGAGGTACCAGACAAGGAAATTCAGGGGCGTCCCCCAGCACACTCAGACTCGAGTCAATTCTGAAAAGATCGTTTCCTGAATTGACCCGACCGAGAATCGAACCCGGGACACTACGGAAATCGAGGCGAGAAACCGTGCTACAGCGCACTACGCCAATCATGTCGTCCATTTTTATTATTGACAAGTCATGAGATACACACATGGCGTAGTACGCTCGAGCGCAGTTTCTCGCCTTGAGTCGTGAGGTGTCCGGTTTCGATTCCCTGTCGGGTCAATGCAGTAAACGATCTTTTCAAAATTGGCTCTAGGCTGGATGTGCTGTAGATGCCCCTGGCCTTAATTTAGATGTCATAATTAGTATAGTGTAAGTATATTTCATGAATGAATATCATTGGAGCTCCAACGCGACGGTCAGTCTATAAATAGCCGTCACAGCTAAATATTTGTGGCATTACAAAGGGTGCCCCGACTCGCTTCATGTGTTATTATTCTATGCCTAAGGCCTGGGGAAGTCCTTAGTGTAGTCAGCACGACAAAAAAATGGCGAACCACATGCCTCCAGATGACTACGCAGACCTCTTGTGCACACAGACATAATGTAAGTAGAAAAGCCTTCTGCCTTGCTTGCCAGAGGCACAGAAGAGTACCACAGAATATAGTATACAAAATGCAACCTTGTGTATGATTCACAAGGTTGCATTTTGTATTCTAAGAGTGAGACCATTGTTCATGTAGAGTAGACGTCTTTCGGGTAAAGATTGTTAATGATATGTCGTAATGTGGTCAGGCACTTCTACCGTCACGACCCTGGCGAGGAGCCTAGCGCGTACCCCCCCTGCTTTATCCCCAAGCGCGCCGAGTCCTGGGTGCCAGACGAACTACCCGACCCTTCACCTAAAGACGCCTGGTGCAAGCAGGAGCTGAATATACTAGAGGACACGACGGATGAAACACCTCACAAATGGCCCAGCTCGTATTCCCTGGACGTACCGATCATTGAAGAGATACCTTCGGAGTATTGGTTAGTTCTATCAGGTTGAGATATTTTGCCTTGCGATACCCTAAGCTTTTCATAAAGTCTTAATTAATATTCTGTTTCTATTCGTTTTAATTGTAAATGTTGCTCTTATAGTCTTCCTAGATTGCACAACTGGTTTTATCATTGGCCTATTGTTCATCAGAATGCATTCTCCTAAATCTGGCGAATTGACCGAACATTCACGCATCGCAATGTTTCTCTACGAGCTTGATACGTATGCAACAGTTTTGCTAGCTGTGTACAAGTTGCAGTCAAATGTACAAGTTCGCTATGCTGTGTAAGTTTAGGATGCACCTAAATGAAGTCCAGACTTGGAACGCTCTTCCAGCACATGTGTTTCCTACCTCTTATAGTCCCTGGTTCTTCAAGCGGTGCGTGAAAAGGCATTTCTACAGGCCTCTAAGATGAGGACGGCCAGCTCAGTGATTCTTTTGCATTAGGTACCTCTGTGCTTGTCAGCCACATATCTGGACCTCACGACCACTTTCCATCAGGTGGAGTGAGGTCATCTTGACAGGCAATATAATAAAAGTCCTCAAGCTAATAAGAGTTGTCCATGCCAAGGTTCCCTGGCAAAATCAACGTGCCCGATGACATGCGAAGACACGCCAGAGAACAATCGCTTGGTGGTGACGATGTAAGTTTAAACGCTTTTGCTTTTTCGTACGGCAAATTTTTAGGTAAAAATATTAGCATGATTTAAATTAATTACCTTGAAAAAATATTTTAAATATTTATGGATCAACATACTTTATTTTTTGATCGGTACAAGATTTAGGGATCCCATACAAAAATTGATTTGTTTTCTTATCAACATGCATCTTCAAGGATACCATCTCTGCGGTAAAGAAAAATATCGCAAGGAAACTGTTTTCTACTCAATAATTGTTTATCTGGGTGTGTAATCGAAAAGGCAACAGGAAACGACCTCATTAAAACAGCAAAGGCATTGTTGCATGTAGGAGCGTTTAATTCCACATGTCGTTCAGAGATATTTTTTGCTTATTAACAAGAAATGAAAATGTTATGAATGCTAAAGGCGATCATGTAATAATCTGTTTAGTTTTTTTTTTCAAATTATCTTGGGCTCTTCATGGGCTGCTTGCGCTCTGCTAATGCTTTAAATATAGTTGTATTGTGGTGCTGTAGGTCCTTTGATCTAGATTGTTTGCCAGCTTATTGTAGTTACATTTTTCTGGCAATCAAAATTTCATTTCTTTTTTAGAATGAGATAATCGGTTTGTGAAAGTCTCTGAATTAATAAACTTCGATGGTTGTAAGTTACAATGGCCGACGTGAAATACGAGTTGGTTTGTTACCATAAGGAGGGTCATGTTTAGCAGTGGCCGCGGCCAAAGACTCGTCTTGGTGACTGCTAATAATGATGCTGAATGATAACGCTTAATATTAGTTACTCCCACCCAATATCTGATTTACCAGGAGCGTGGTCGGAGGAGGCCACTGGTGAAACCGTCGAAGGTGAGCGGTGTGTGGGAGTCTGTGCAAGGGTCTAGCACTACCAGCTCACCGTCCGCGGGGCTGGGTGCGGAGAGCGAGCTGCTGCAGAAGGTCACCGACTACAGTACTGAGGATCTGTCGCCTAAGGTAAGAAATGCATATTTTTTCAAAATTATTCTCTTATCGTTTCACATCAGCTATTTCACAGTAAAGCTCCTCGCGGACATAAGTTACAAAACAACATAAGTATATACAAAGCTGTAGCTAAATTAAAGCGCGTCTGTAGTGGATCACACTAATATCGCCCTTTTTTTTTGCTGTTTTCCGGGTGATAAATGCATTACGCACTATCCCACTGCCTGGGTCGGGCAGCGCCTCCTGCGCTCTTCTCCTAACACCTTCCTCATGGTAGGGGCGCTCGCCCTGGGCTCTCGCTGCTGCCCTGTGCTGGTAGACAGCAGCCAGAACTCGCGCTTCCAACTCCAGGCTCTCACCACCATGACCCTTTGCGGGGCCCGCAAGAGGGAGATGTACACTGATATCGCCCTAAACTTAGAATACATCAACAAATTATTCAATAGTTTAGTTTGATAATGCGTATTATCTCTGCTCTCGTAATATTCTGGACGACACTCAAAGTTAAGAAGCTTTTGAATTTAGAGCTTTACATGAATTACTTCTGCTACTTTAGTATCAGACGCGTTGAAGACAATAAATGGAAAAAAAATCTCAAGTCTTTTCCATTTGGGCCATTTGGTGAACCTCAGTTGCTGTGAACTGTTTGCAGAAGATTTCTTCTCTCCTTAATTTTTATCCGTCTACTCCCAGGACTCAAACTTCAGTGCCCTAAAGACCACGACCCCGGTTGACGGTTCCCTGCACGGCGCTGGGGACTCTGTGGTGGACCGGCTAAAGACCAGGAGGCGGCACTCCGAGAAGAGCAAGGTGTTTAGCAAGGCGAGGTAATATACCTACACCAGATTGAATACATGTACGTAGTGTGAATCCACTCGCCGTCGGATAATTGCTTTTTCTACTCAGCAGGTCTGTAGTAAAGTTTTTGTATGGAATTTTTGTACAGCACCTCTAGGCGATAGTAATGAAACTAAAAATAGCATACAAGTTCCTGTGGTTAAAACTGTCATAGTTTACGTGCCGTAAACTCATGGTAGGGATGGGTACCTTTTCGTACTGGACCCTACTCCCGTTCGCCGTACACGTAATTACCTGAATAACATTTTCAGTCGTTAAAAAACCTACTTATCGCTCGAATTTGATGTTGAAATTTTTTGGTATTGTAATAGCCATATTTTGTTGTACAAAATACTTATAACCGATTCATAATATGCTAGTTTTTGTATTTCTTTTACCCCTTTATAGTTTCACGAAACTTCGTAAATTTGTACCAGATTAAGCTACAATTGACGTTTCTCGTCGTTATAATCTGGCTAGATTTACGATTAACATATTTTTTTCTAAAGAACACACCTCTTGTCATGGTCTCGAAGTTGGGATAAATATCCCTGTATTACGAGGTACCAGACAAGGAATTATGCCAGGGGCGTCTCCTAGCGCACCCAGACCCGAGTCAATTTAGAAAAGATCGTTTCCTGAATTGACCCGACCGGGTATCGAACCCGGGACACTACGGAAATTGAGGCGAGAAACCGTGCTACAACGCACTACGCCAATCGTGCCGTCAACATTAAGTGACGTTTCCTGGTTTCTTTGTCAGTGTGACTGGAAGGTCCCGCGCCATGTTGCCGCCGCTGGACATCGCCGACTCCAGGTCCCGCATCAGCATCATCTCGGACTGCAGGCTAAGGAATTTGAGGTATGTATGGTAACAAAGGGTAGGGTATATAACCGCCAAACTTTTATTTTCGAGTTCTCAAACAAAATCAGGCGGACATTCGTAGTTTTGTGAAAGCACTTAATAACATTTTAAACTTTCTTGTTGCATTTTAACTAATTCTAATAAATCGGGTTTTTGCAACGAAACATTAACTACGGTTATTGTTAACGTCGAGAAAATAGGTAAAACAATTTACCGTAGGTATGTTTCGTTGCAAAAACCCGATTTATTAGAAAAAGCACTTAATTTTCACTTTATAGTTTATATAGCGGACTTCGCCAAAAAGGACGTTTGTTAAAAAATTTGTTGTTAGAATTTTGTTCTTGTCGAAGCCAAAATGAACAGGTAACTAATCTAACCACATAACAGTTTGAAAAGTCACTCAAGCCAAGCATAACAAGAAGCACACGTACAAAGTCCACAATCTTACCCTTGGGCGGTAGTAAACTGTACACATCGCCTCTTTAGTTGTTTCTTTGTACCATTTAGTTATATAGGTTAAAGTTCAAAGTAACCCCTTTGATCTCAATAGGCGAAGTTGGAACAATTACAACAATATTCCTTTAGTCTGAATGGTGCCCCATAAGCAGTTCCAACTCATGGGAACCTTATGTGTTGCGCACGTGCAAATCTACAATGGTGTAGAGCAAGGGAATTTGAAGTGAAGGGATTCTAATTGAGTAGGGCTATGTTTGTATGTGTCTTTGACCGATAAAGAAAGGGGTATTGAACTAACTGTGTAGGGTAGCCTCGTTCATCATATATATTCATTATACAGAAATAAGTCTCAAAGTATCGGCTTGAAGTGAAAACCGCACTCGCGATTCGGACGGAATGCATGTTATTCAGCTCATTTAATAACTAATAAATACAACTCATACAAAGATTAAACCGCAGATATACCCAAAATGGTTTTATTTATTTGAAGTCTAAATTAAAATTGGTAGAGGTAAAAATAATAATATGTTATTCTATGGTTTAGTCAAGAATAATTCATGTTCTTTCTCCGGTATTTCCAACATTAATTCATGAGTTCCCGAAGCGTATGTGTAAGTAATTTCTCATGGATGTTTTTTGGATCTTCGAAATGTCCTTTTAATATTTATAATGTAATTATTATTTGAAGACCCTACACGTAAACTCAAGGGGACGTTGACCCTCAGTATCTATAGAACGGGCGTCAAAAGCTGGAATGAATGCGGGAACAAATGAAAAAAACTCGTATTTTATCAATACGTTGTATTCTTGTATTATGCCCCGCGTTTTATTAATGTGGTGGACACTTGTGAACTGGGTCTAGGGTTGGCGCTCTGTTCCCTGCGGTTAGGAGAGTAGAATACTACATTCTGTGATACTGCCGGTGTATATCTGCTTGTCGTAAGAGGCGACTAAAAGGGCCCTCGTGGTCGTGAAACGTACGTGGGTCTGCTTGCGTGTGTTTTGGTTTACGATCACGAAGGAGACGGTAACGCGTGTCTTCGGACACAGTGGTCTGGGATATCGGCTCACTCACTGGGGTTGAGCTAACTCCAGGCTGGCTCCGCGCCGAAGGCCCCCGAGTAGCCTACCGATGACGACCAACGTTAGGTTTTAGTGGGTCTCGTGTTTTCCAATCAGGAGTTCCGAGTTCCACATAATATGCGAGATATTATCCCGGGTGCTCTGAACCCAGGGCCCTGAGAATGCTTTTAAGCCTTTCCTGACGCATAAAAAGGTTGGCGCCATACAATACGAGTGGTGATCAACCTAAGCGATCACCCTTCTGCTTAAAGCAAGCGTGGTGCTCCAGCCCCGCTTGTTATTTGGATAATTCTAATGGTAAGTTGATCCACATAAAACGTATCCTTCACGTCTTTCAGGGTTCTTTAATTATCGTGTGTATCTATGGAAAAGTTTGTCAATCATTTTATTTATGGGAGTCAGTCATCATAATAAACCATACTTGTGAAATTAAATTACTACTTAAATTTTCACGTGTATACGAATCATTCTCAGCTGAAAATTAAAAGGTACAGACTCGTTCACATCAACCTTCACGAAACATTGCAAAAGGAGTTTTATGTCAGCAGCGATGCAGCTCCTATGTGAAGCTTGACGTGAACCCGTCTGTACCTACTTATGCTTACGTACCACAAATTCGAGTTCATAGGTTTAATGATAAATCGTTGATATCCTTATGATAAAAATAAGAGTTTTTATCAAACACTCTCGACAGAATTGCATATACTCGTAGCAGCAGCCCTGAGCATGGGGTGACTGCTGACTATAGTACCCAGGTGTGTCAGGTCGACGCCCGCTCAGTGCCCATTCATACAATATACTTTGGAAAGTCATTTCTTGCATCGATCAAACAGCCTTGTAACAGTAGGATGGTGGTGATTAAACTTAGTTTTGATTGACACAAGTGTCTTCATGCCATGCCATACATACATAAAAACCAACGATAGTTTGGACTGGCCAGTTGAAAGAACAATGAAATGAACAAACAAATAATACATATGACATGCTTGTTGGAGCACAACAACAGTTTACAAGTTTAACAGTATATATTGTTTTAAACTTTCATGGTCCCTAACATTAGAATAGTTATTAGTTACGGCATTTCTACCAGTACAGAGGCGTTCACAGCTTTACATAGGGGTACCTTACGCTGCAGACATAAGACCCATTTTGCATTTTGGTTTCGTAAAGATTGATGTGAACGTCTCTGTACCTCTTTGTTTTCGAGTTTCCGATATCACGTAAGTAACGTTTATAACTAATACGTAGTACGTAAGGATATAACTACGTACTTTTTTTAATTTTACAATATAGTCCTATTATAGCTTAAATTCGATTAATAATAATGCCTTAATCAGATATAAGAAAAGGGCTTAGACGTGCAGCCAATTTATACGAATGTAATCTTATTTGTAGCAAAATTTAAGGTCACTTTATGTGAGGATAGTAAGTAAGTAATTAGCCTATATACTGTCCCACTGCTGGGCAAAGGCCTCCATCATTGAAATCAAGTCATCGCTTCAATGAATGGGTATTGGCTTAATCACCACGCTTGCCAAATGCGGGTTGGTGATCACAAACCCGGGATATGTTCCGAAAAGTCCGAAAACACATTTGCCCGACCTGGTAATTAGCTCCCGAGCCGAGCTCTGACAGCACTCGGCCACGGAGGCGTTGTGAGAATAAAAATAATATTATTGAGGTAGATGACTTGATTTTAATGATACGAGTAGTAATCGTGGAATATACCATGCTTTACCATCAGTACATTATGGCTATACGAAAATATTTGCTTTACAAGCATGAACTGTAGGGGAGATCTTCCTCAAATTGCCCCTTTGGTAAATATTATTCATACCAATAACTAGTCGTGTTATTTTATTAGCTTAGTATTAATGCATTCATCACATAATGTTTTAGGGAAATCGGGCTCTGTGGTATATAATTACGTCATCAGCTATTTTACCGGAGATGTGCTATGCTACTGTTTATACATCACTTATCTCGAGCTGAGCATCTTCGTAGCACATCTTACTCGTTCTGCTACATAGCTTAGTGAGCACCAGTAGAAATGGTCGCAAAGTTTCGTAGCTTAGCTTTCACATACTTGTAGCCTAGGACATTTATGATGGTAGAGCACCCTCAAGTCAATTTTAGTGTATTAAAACAAGATTGAAATGAGTAACCATAGAGTTTCTTGTCGGAGTCTTCTCGATCGGAACAAACTCCGAACCGGTGGTAGAGTCACATTATGTTTAATTATGATATTTACTATCATAGTATTATTTTATGTAAGTTGACTTGTCATAAGTACTTTTTATAAGTCTATATGAAGAAAGATATATTTTACTTTACTTTACAAGCCAGCAAGGTCCATTCCACCACCTGCTTTAGATCATTAGGCAACTGAAAGACTCGACGGTAGATACCCTTTCTTTCTAAGCTTCATCATTTCCAGAGTATGCTGCTTCCTTTTACTTATGTTATGAATAATCGTCAGGTATTTCGATGAAATAAAACGCAGTTCCGTTTTGAACGAGAAAAGAAGCCATTTTATCAGAACATTTTCGTATCCGGTAAAAACTGAACGCAGGTTTGTTTCTTGAAGAAATTATAAATTTGCAGGCGTTCAAGATGAGTATGATTGCTTTGCATTACTGTGCTTGTCAGCCTCATGTCTGGACCTCACGACCGCTTTCCATCAGGTGGAGTGAGGTCATCTTGACGGGCACTATGAAAAAAACGACCATGATCATCATTCATGAGTTGGACAAATACTTAAAAACAGTAATCTTTATTATTGAAACATGTACCTCTTTGTTCCCTTTATTTCACCTTTATTTTTCTTCAGGTCTTTTTAAGACAAGAGGGTTTGGGTATTTACTTGACAGACATGTTTCATCATAGACCGCATCATCAGTATCATCACTTACCACCAGGTGCGATTGCGGTCAAATCACTGTCTCGTTAACTATTAATTAATCTGTGGTCTCGTCTAATATGAAAAATAAAAATATTAATTCATTTTGATACGTGTACATAACATTTATTAAAATAGGAACAGTAATTTCTAGGTGATGCTGGAACGTACAAACAGACCGATTTATACTCTAAAAGTATTTTTTTCTATTTCGTATCCTTCACCGTCGCTATTGTTTTTCTCTAAATATTAAACGTACCTACAGATTTACATCGGTCTCTGTTTTATTATATGTTTACATTCGGAATTAATGGACGATACTTTTTATAGCGTAATTCGACAGGGAAACCGGCAATGTGGCGTCAACCGGTCGCCATCGCTACAATGTGACACGAGACCAGACGCCCTTCGCTAAAAGCTTTTGTTCGTTACACGCATTACAAGATAGGTGGCAAAAGTGACATATATTTTGGAGTTCCGTTTTGCGGATTCAATGAAAACTATTTTTTATTTATTTATTTATTTGGAGATCTTAGACAGCGACTGTGTTTCGTTCAGGCTTTTAGCCTGCTCTATGACTATATTTATGAGCATTAGATTTGTTAGCCTGTACCTATGTGACACGAAAGTTGATGATTTATGATGATAAATAGAACTCCCAAACCGTGTCCATTTAAAAAACTTTAAGCATTGAATACAGTACCAAATGACCAGATCTATCACATTCACATCATCCATTGTATTTCAAGAAGTTTATTAAAAACAATTCGGCTTCTAAAAAATAACAGTGACAGTAATGCTTGACTCTGTAACGTTACATTACAGGCAAATGCTCTAAGTGAGGGAGCACCTTTACATATCTGCAATTTCTGCATGCTCATAACATGTTACGATTATCCTCATTTATTTATTCATCAAAAATATCAAGCCAACAGACATAAATATATAAGCGATTGTTTTTTCAAAGCTGACCATAACTTAATATTTCGCTGACCGTTTTATACAGTCAGTAAAGCTAAAGTGGGATCATTTTACAAAAAAAAAATGGGAGAACCCGCTTCGCAATGACCTCTCCCGCTGAGCCGTGACGTCCGTGACGTGTCACTGTGCGTCGTGTTCATTTTTTGACGTGCGTTTCATTTTTCAATATTTCAGCGACATTCACGGCATGTTGGGGTTCGTATTTGTTAATTACTCGCGAGTTAATGGTGGCTTTGTTGGCACATAAAGGGATTGCAATGTATTATTACAGGAGTGGGAAATGTTGTAATTAATCGTATTTTGACAAGCAAAGTCATCAAGGGACTTGATTTAATATCAACCAGGTTTTAGGTCAATTGAAAAAAAACTTGCTTTAAAAATAGCAGATTTCGGCAGTAATATCAAATAACGAATAACCACAGAATGCCTTTGAAACCTTTACCGGACGGACAATAGGCTATATTCTTATACAACTTCCCGTATCCAATAGCAACCTATACGACGGTTCCTGGTTCTTTGATAATCTTCAAACAGGCAAACACCCATAGATTTACCAACAAAAAGGGAACTCGCGTACATATCATTTCTAACAAAAGCGTCTCCCACGCACGGTTGTAAAGATCTTTCCCCTATAAGGCACGTATGGAGTTGGAATCACAGGCATACATTGAAATAAATGACACTAGTATATGTACTCGTGTGTCCAAAAGAAGCGCAGTGCACCTCTTTTGATGCTGCTTCATTTGATCCACGCTTAACAGTTAAGCAAAGTATGTCGAAATCATGAAGTACCTATGTTTTGTCATTTTTGATTCCAATAAGTTATCTAGTTTTATTTATTTTTCCTTGATAATCTCAATGTGAAAAACCTTGGAATAACCTTCTAATGTCATTTACGATTTTTTTTTTCCAATCATCATCATCATCATTCGCAGCCACGAGACGTCCGCTGCTGAATGTAGGCCTCCCCCACTGATTTCCAAAGCGAGTTGCAGGCGGTCTGCATCCACCGGAATCCTGCCACCTTTATCAGGTCATCCGTCCACCTTGCAGGCGGGGGCCTCAAGCTGCGCTTGCCCTCAGACGGTCTGCAGTCTAGAACTTTCCTGTCCCAACGGTCCCCATAGCCAGGAACAGCGGAGCTTCCGAAGACTAGGGACTTGGTCCTTAATTGTTTTTCTTATAGGGTTGTTGCCAATACTTGCCACGCTCGGCAGGCGGATTGGCGCACGCAGGGCGTATATACCTTCTAGAAACGTGACGCTGCTGCCCGTCATGTGCTCTGCACATTTAGGTGCGATGGATATCCCCCCATCGAACGGTCGCCAGAATTTACAATGGGAATTAAAAATTTGCATCGAAATCTATGAACTACTTAATTTAGAATCTATTGTGAAATGGCTTGATCACTAAAACGCTATCGTAACGTCACATATTAGCGTCACGCTTGTTTTTTATACAAACAGAGCGTTATGCGTAATCAATTTATGTTTATATCTCTGGGTGGAAGTCCATTAAATTAAAGGCACGTCTCAATCGTTTAAAGCCTCGAACCCATATCGACAACAACGCGATTTAATCAAAGGGATACGCACAAAGACTATTCAGCGCCTGCCCTAATTCCTGACAGGGTTGGCGACTGGGATCGAATTAAAGTAATTGGGTTCTTTGAAGGTTTATAAAGTTACACTAGAACTCAAAAAAATACCTAAGCATGGCATTTGTCAAAGTCTTGAACGGTCTAGAATGGTCTAGAATAAAATTTTTAATAGATCCGTCGTGTCAAGCATTTTGATTTCGTCACTGTCAAGGTCTTTTAAAGACTCCTTTAGTGTTGTATATGTAATTTAGATAGTGTGATTTTGGTTTCAAATAAAGATCTTTACTTTCATCTGTCTAGTCAAGAATCTTCAACAACAACAAAATCAACTTTGATTTTTGATCAACAAAATAGCTTTACACACGATTTTGAATAACAATTTCACGTCGAATGTCGTTAACATTCGACGTGCAAGTTTTTTTTAAAGCAAGCTTTAAGAAAAACGTTCAATAGTACAATCATGCCAACCCTATAATTAAGCTACGCACCTAGCCCTGCCATTGAATCGAATCGTGTCACCATGCACCATAACAGCTAAGCAATAGAGGCGAACATGTCCTGTGCTTTGCCCTAAACTCAGGCCAAGTTTGCACTTAGCCGTGACAAAACGCTTCTGTGTTGGAAATGGCACTATTAACGCATTTGCTTTCATTTGTAAATGTTGGAATGGACGTTTTCGTGACTCAGTATTTTTTCATAAATTAGCAGATATTCAATTAGTGTTTTTTTTTGCGCCAGACAACACACCGCTTGTAATGGTCTCGAAGTAAAGATGAATCTCCTTGTGTTCCAAGGTACTAGTGAAAATAAGCCAGAGGCGTCTCCCAGCACACTCAGACCCGGGTCGAAATAGAAAAAAACATTTTCTAAATTGACCCGGGAATCGAACACGGGACACTACGAAATTGGAGGCATGAAACCGTGCTACAGCGCACAACGCCAGTCGACCCAGTCGTGCCGTCAGAAGTATTATAGTTGTATTTTTTTAAAGTGATACAGATTATAGTATCATTAACTTTGTCCAAGATTTCATAGCAAAAAATGGGAACAACTATGACAAAGTACTTGAGTTTTGTTTCTGTTGCTAACCGCACCATGCCTGAATTGAATCATATACAACAACCAAATCTATGGATAAATTTTATTCCTAAAATCGAAAATGATCCCTCAGCTTGGTATTTTTTTCAAGTATCTGGAAACCGCGTGCTTCATTAATTTTAATGTTCCCAAGCCGAGTCCAGAGTCAATGCCATGGGTGATCGCCCTTTCACCTCTCGGTCGCCAGTTCGACTCCCCGCCTGACCTGTATAATTTCTCGCGGATTATACTCGACGGCACGATGTAAAACACACATAATTAATGGAAACATCTGTTTTGTATTTATGTGTTGGTTAAGAACTTGATTCCTGAATTTCAATAGGTTATGTAAATTGTAGGATTGATGGGACAGATTCAAATTGACTGCCCCGTGGGTCTCGTGGACGCTTGTTTCTGAGGCTGGTTTTTATATTTATTTTCCTTATTCAAGAAAATGTTTTTGTTGCAACAATATAACAAACGCTCTTCACTTAAGTTAAATGAAGAAGTCAGAGGCAAGATGACTATTGCTGTGATCTATACTAATACGAGAAAGAAGAAGTGAATTTTTATTTTTAGCATTTAACAATGCACTATTTTCTACAAAAAGATAGAAACTAGAAAAAATCAACCGATCCTAGGGACTTCCGCTAGTCTTGATTATCAGGTCGATTTTTTTTTAGTTTCTGTTTTTGGATTTGTTTGTTTTTAGGGTTCCGTACCTGAAAGGAGAAAACGGAACCCTTATAGGATCACTTTGTTGTCCGTCCGCCCGTCAAGCTGGAATTTATCAAATACTTAAGTCTACTGTCCCTTGGAGTTGTGAAAAAATCAAACTTCTAAGCCAACGCAATCAAAAGATACAGCCGTTAATGCCGCAAATTTTCTTCTCGCAAGGGAATTAAAACCTACCGCACAGATACACATATAAAGTAAAAATTGCGAAAACCGTAAATTTTCGGTTAAATCATGTAATAAAAATATTTTTAATAATAATAATAATAATAACCCCCCCAAGGGATCACCTTGTCGTGGTGGGGGGGCTTACAGGAAGGCTTGTACATACAACAGACGGTTGACAACCTGAACCGTACATTATTGCCTCGCAATAATAGCGACTATTTTAACTGCCATTATCATCCCGGCTACCCTTCCTAACTAACGATCCCAAACCAACCTTAACATGGAGAAAGAGAAAAGAAAGTATAATTTGCGGCCGCTTCCCGGAGGCTACCGTCGGGGCACACCTGGAGCCGACGCTGGGTGTTACAGCATGCGAACCGTCGGTGGCGAGGAGCTGAACAGGCGGGCCCTCGCTGGGCATGTACCCGAAGTGATGACAGCCGAAAAACCATCACAACCTTCCTCACCTATTTCTTCAACTTGCAGCTTATTTCCATCACCTAACTCATCCCCACATTCATTTGAGAATCAAAGAATATCCCGGTCTTCTACAGTATCCCCTTTGTCAGTAGATGTTGTACAGGAAGCAACTGCTTCGTTATCTGTACCCACTACTGATCCAAAACGTGCGCATAAAAAATGGAGTAACGATATGAATATGTTCATTTGGCGCACTTATCTGATTATTACAAACCTAGAACAAGAAAATAAAAGAGGATATTTAGGTCCATTACACGATCAATTTACTCAAGCCTACCCTACTATGAATGCGTCAAGACAGCGGATAGGCGACCAACGCAGGGCAATAGTAAATAATAATCTATTATCTCAAGAGACACGAAATAAAATAAAAGCCGAAGTCACAACACAGATACAAAGCACAAGTCAAGGATTGCTAACACAGGGACATCAATCGCTTAATAATACCCAAGCTACACAACCAACAACTACAAATATAGCATCACAGAAAGGAGGAAGAATGAGATGGTCAGATGCTATGAATGAGATGATCATTAAATGCTACTACGAAGTAACAGAGCTAGAGAAAAACATGACAATGTACAGGAAGAAATTACAAGACAAATTTATTGAACAATTCCCAAACTTATCACACCTTTCGGAACAGCACATATCATCAAAGAAGAGCTATTCTTAGAAACAAACTTTTGTCATCGGAGATGATTGAACACATAAAACAAAAAGTCGAGTCACAGGTATTTCAAAACGCTCAGGTAAGTCTAGACAATAACAATTTAAACAACATATCAGACTCTTTAACACAAATAGACTATCAAACCGACCAAGAAATAACCCAGTCCAACTTGGAAAGCAGTTCATTTACTCAAACTTCACAAACAAAATATCTTAATCCTAAAACATTCGTAGAGGCTAGTACCATAGAACAAAAATTTGAAGAAGCTCTAACTAAGTTCATGGACTCTGACCCCACCACACGACCTCACATACCCAGACAAAAATCCTCATGTATGCTGGGGTTCATTGTAGACCACCTAAATAAAAATGTCTTACCTAAACATTTATCAGTAGACCAAAACTTTCCGACATTTCAGACTATCATCTATTCTGCAGCATATACGGCAGCTATTTGTAACGGCACAAAAATCCATGAAGTTAATAGCAATAGTAAAACTAGTACCCATAATAATAAAAGAACGCCAAAATGGCAACGGCGATTAGAGAATAAGATAAAGAAATTCAGATTTTATATCGGACACTTAACTCAATTCACGAAGGGCAATAGAAACCCGGCCATAATCAGAACTGTAGATGAAATAAAAAGTAAATTCCAGGTCCACGCAACCCACGAAGCACGAAATACTGAATTAGCACACTTCTTGGACACGCTGAAACAAAAATTAAATGTAGCTTCCAACCGCCTTAAAAGATACCTAACATGTACCAACCGAAAAATGCAAAATTCTAGTTTTAGCAGCAATGAAAGAGGATTTTATAGAAATCTAGTGACTAACACCGCCACAAATAATGAAACACAAAATGAATCTCCAACATCACAATCATTACATCAGTTCTGGGCTAATATTTGGCAAAACCCAGTAGAACATAAGAAAAATACTGATTGGCTGGAACCGGATAGTGAGGTTACTAATATTTCTGAAATTTGACCATATTGAAGTAACAACGTTCATAGAAGTCATGAAACGTTTACACAATTGGAAATCACCGGGCACCGATAACATACACAACTTCTGGTTTAAAAAGCTAACATGTACTTACCCATATTTGCACAACCACATCAACCAGTTTATCCAAAATCCTGATTTAATGCCGAAATATGTAACAGCAGGAATAACCTTTATGATTCCAAAGGACCAGAATACAAAAGATCCAGCAAAGTACCGCCCAATTACCTGCCTACAAACTATGTATAAAATTCTCACAGCTTGCATATCTGAAACCATTCAGAAACACCTAACTTATCAATAGCATCCTGGCCGAAGAACAAAAAGGCTGTAGAAAGTTAAGCCAAGGATGCAAGGAGCAATTAACGTTAGATGCTATAGCCATTAAAGAAGCACTAAGGAAAAGAAGGAGTATGCACACCATGTTTATAGATTACCGCAAAGCTTTTGATTCCGTTCCACATAGTTGGCTTATACACGTCCTACACATTTACAAAATACATCCCGTAATAATCTCGTTCCTCAACACCACAATGCAAAACCGGAAAACTGTGCTTAAAATAAAACAAAACAAATGTGCATCTCTGACTACTGAACCGATCTGCATTCAAAGAGGCATATTTCAGGGAGATGCTCTAAGCCCTATGTGGTTCTGCTTGGCACTCAATCGTTTGTCAAAGCTGTTGAATAAATCGCAAGCTGGATACAAACTTAACCAAAACAGTGAAGATCATCATATATTATCACATCTAATGTATATGGATGATATCAAACTTTATGCATCAAACAAGGAAAATTTATTCAAACTGGCCGATTTAACACAGTCATTTTCAGATGACATTTGTATGAAATTTGGAGTAGATAAATGCAAAATTAACTCTGTTGAAAAGGGTAAATTACAGAGCGATAGCTACATACTTAAAACAGGAGACGTAATAACACCGATGGACGAGCACTCCAGATATAAGTATTTAGGATTCAATCAGTGCAAACATATACACCATAAACACGCAAAGGCAGAACTGAAGTTAAAGTTTGAACACCGACTAAAGCAGATCTTGAGGACACATCTCAACTCAAAAAACCTTATTAAAGCCATCAACACCTACACCATCCCAATATTGACTTATTCGTTTGGCATAATCTCATGGTCTCAGGGAGATTTAGTGGCACTACAACGCATTGTAAATACCCAGATGACACAACACAGAAAACACCATCCGAAGTCGTGTATACAGCGACTTACTCTCCCAAGAAGTGAAGGCGGAAGAGGACTCATCGACATCACAAACTTGCACAATAGGCAAATCACAACACTGAGACAATACTTCCACAATAAAGCAGAAATATCATCCCTACACAAGTGTGCCACTGAGACCGACAAAAAACTTACACCACTTAACCTTTACAACATAAACGCCCAGATTAACGAAAGAATCAACGCAAACACCAATAAAATCGATGAGTGGGCCAAAAAATCTCTTCACGGTAGGCATAAAGCTGATCTCAACCAAACTCACGTTGACAAAGATGCGTCAAACGAATGATTGAGAAGAGGCGAGCTGTTCCCCGAAACCGAAGGATTTATGTTGGCCATACAAGACCAGGTAATAGCTACGCGGAATTATAGAAAGCATATTACCAAAGAACTGCAAAATGACAACTGCAGGCACTGCAACAGTGCACCAGAGACAATCCAGCACATCACTGGAGGCTGTAAGACTTTGGTGCAAAACGACTACAAAAATTGTCACGATCAGGTTGCTTATATTATTCATCAGCACATAGCACACAAACACAAATTCATCACAGAAAAAACACCATACTACAAATACACACCGTCAACAATTTTTGAAAACAATCAACTCAAACTATACTGGGACAGAACACTAATAACAGACCGCACAGTACACTACAACAGACCAGACATTACTTTCCATGACAAAAATAATAAAACCATATATTTGATAGATATTGCAGTCCCCAACACGCATAACCTCCAAACTACCATATCTCAGAAAATATCCAAATATCACGACTTGGCTATTCAACTTAAAATCCAGTGGCACGCAGAAACAGTACACATAGTCCCTATCGTGATATCATCCACTGGAGTCATACCGAAAACCCTTAGTAGGAGCCTAGAAGTCCTGAACATTCCTACTAAAATAACGTATTTACTCCAAAAAGCCGTAATCCTCAACACCTGTCGCATAACCCGAAAATTCTTATCCTCTGGATCAACCACCCTCAACCCTATGACGCTTGACTGAGGTCCGCGTCTTAGGTAGAATACCCGCCTTTTTCTAAGGTTGGAGAAAGAGAAATCTTTACATACATAATAATAATAATAAAACTTTATTTCAGATCGTTGATCCATACAAAATATGTTAGTATACACACAACTTAAAATCTAGGTTAGTAACTATTTAAAAATTAACTAATTTACATATTTCATGGTCCCACGCATGTGCATTTGGGTCCAATGCTTGAAGATATGGCAGTCAGGCCTATCTTTAACGACCTCCAGGATGCCATCGGTGCTTTCCCGTACTCTGCTCCACGCTGAGGCAATACGCTTTCTCACAACACAGTGAAAGTCATCGACTCTCGCCTCTGCGAACATGGCTGACGCGCTGCAGAATCTAGGAAGTCCCATCAACATCCTGAAGGCGTTATTGTACTGCACCCTAAGTGCATTGATTGTCCTCTGCGTATAGCTGCACCACAGGCTGCCGGTGTAGAAGGTCTGACAGAATGCCTTAAAAAGGGTTATTTTTACGGGTATTGTACACCTGGCAAACCTGCGGGCAAGCATGTTGCATCGGACTGCCAAAGCTCTCCACTCTCGCTCAATATCACAGTTATCTGACAAGTCTTCTGTTACAATGTGCCCTAAGTATTTAAACTGTGATACCTTGCTTAATGCAGTGCCCATGAGCCTAACCGGAAGCACATGTGAGGGAGTCTTTTTCCCAGCTCGAAAAATCATGAACTCACTCTTCGCTACATTATATCTGAGTCCATGCTCAGCGGCATACGCCTCACACACTGCCAACAGCCTACGAAGCGCACCCACCGATGGGCTCAACAACACCATGTCGTCAGCATAACTTATACTGTTGACCATGCAACCGTCAATTGAGCAGCCTACACCGGTGTTGCTAAGCCCAACGATGAGACCATTTACGTAGAGATTAAAAAGAGCGGGAGATGTTAGACCTCCTTGTCTCAGTCCGCACTCTAGCACATAAGCGTCCGACAGAGCTCCCGACCATCTGACCTGGTTAACTTGATGACCGTACCAATATTTAAAAATAGTGATAAGTTCCACCGGCAATGCTATATCATGGAGCTTAGACCATAGCAGGTCATAGTTAACCAGGTCAAACGCCTTGGAAAGATCCAGGAACGCGGCGTACACTGGCGTTTTTCTCTGCGTATAGTACTCCACGGTATGCTTCAGAGACAGCACAGCACTTTCCGTGGATAGGCCAGGTCTAAAACCAAATTGTGCATCGTGTATCTTAAGGCGCTGACTGAGCTGTCTCTCAAGCAAACCATCAAGCACTTTAGCGAGTATAGTAGCCAGTGAGATTGGCCTATAATTGTTTTTGTCCGACAAATCTCCCGTCTTGTTCTTAATGTTAGGTAACACAATGGTCCTCATCAGTTCAGTAGGTAGGTATGAATGCCTAATACAAAAGGTGTAGAGCAAAGACAAAACCCGCAGCAAGTGTGGCCCTGCATGAAGTAGGTGTTCTACACTGAGGCCGTCATGTCCTGGTGATTTCCCTCTATTCATAGCCTTTAGAATAGACTTATTTTCACTTGGCTTGATTTGGGCTGGTATTCCAGACACGTCACCACCAGTATATCCCACCCCCACTGGCTTTCGTGTTGACTCGACTAGGAAATGGCTTTTAAACAGGTTCGCAACCTCTACAGGGCTATCGACTCCATCAACACTTAAGGGGGCGGCCGACCTTGGACTAAGTTTCTTAGTTTGTTTCCAGAATTTAGGAAAATTTTTGGCATTATGCTGGGTTGCTAGAATATCCATTTTGATCTGGTCTTGGTTTTTTTGACATAATCGCAACTTGCATTTGAATAATTTACGGGAACTACACATATCTTCATAGACCTGTCCTGAGCGAGGCCTCCCATACCAAATCCATGTATGAAAAGCTCGCCTAGCATTACCGTGAGCTTCTTTGACTTTAATAAATATACCTACAGGTTTGTACGGAACCCTCGGTGCGCGAGTCCGACTCGCACTTGACCGGTTTTTTTTGTTTGTTTGTTTGTATTGAATAGGCTCCGAAACTACTCGACCGATTTAAAATAAAAATTCACCAATTTGCAGCCACATTATCAGGTAGTGAAAATTACGCTGTTTTTTGACGGGTAAGACAGTCTGCGCGGTTAAAGCCGCTGAAGGACAGCTAGTAGTGAATAAAACTCTCAGGAGCGTAGGTAGGTACATTTCACCAAAAGTGTTTCGAGCGAACGTAATAACCTACCATTATCATCCTGGTGGCTTAAATGACGGTGTTCCCCAACAGTGTTCGAAAAACAAAAATACAGATCCCATATTGAGAAAAACTATAACTTCTTTCAAAGTTATAAATTGTTCTGCCACGATGTTTTTATTAAATACTAAACAAATATCTTTATTTAAATAGACTTAATCAGTACTTTTAAATAGTAAAAAAAAAACTAAATAATATACTTTAATAATATGGATATATAAATAAACTGTACAAACTTAATGCGACTCCACCACCGCCGGAGGAGTTGATTCTTACTGAGAAGACCCGGCGGAAACTCAGAAGTTTTTTTTTAACTTGTTGTGGTTTTACAATGTTTCACTTCGCCCGCGTAGACTATTTCTTCCGTTAAACTATAGCCTAAAAATATATTATATAGCCTATGTTACTCGCTGATAATGTAGCTATATATTGGCGAAATAATTTATTAAATCGGTCCGGTAGTTTCGGAGCCTTTTCAATACAAACAAACAAATCGTTCCTCTATAAAATATCAGTATAGTTAACTGATATTTTATTTGACCTAACTTATATGACTATCTTATAGCCATGTAACATTAATGTTAAACCATTATTTGGCTAGCATAGGTGTTGTTTAATATACTTTGGTATTACGAAGAACTGATTAAAAAAACACAAAAAAGACAATTCTTGTAGCAGAGCTCCCCAGTCCGTGCGCAGGGAAATCGTTTTGTGTGTGCCTATGAAATTAAAAGAAAATATTACCCAAAATGTGCGATTTTTTCAAACAGTAATTTCATCTTACGTTATTTCGTCCCTGCATAAAAGGAAAGACACACATTAAGGCTTAAGTAGGGTGAAAGACACTTCGTTCCAAAATGGATTCTAGTGTAACTGACCACCAAACCGGCACTCTGACAGATGCTGCCCCCCGATTCAGAACGAAGTTATCGACCGATTCGGTAAGTTTGTTTTTATTATAGTAAATTACCCGCCTAGCGATGGCAATCAATATTTTCACATGTTAAAGCTAAAGGCCTTTAGTTTTCATAAACAAATAATATAAAACAACCTATGCTTAAATAATTAATTAAAAATAAAAGAAAATAACCGAATCGGTCGATAACTTCGCTCTGAATCGGGGGGCGGGATTGGTAGAGTATTTGCACGCAAGCCATACCAATTCTACTTTGTTTTATTTTAACAAATATACTTACTACTATCATTTGATCAGTTTAGTACGTATCAATTTATTCAGAAAATATGTCACACAGTAATTTTTAATTGTTGTCAACATTCTGTAAAAAGAGAGACGTTAAAAGGATCGTGTGCATTTTTGTTGATGCTGCTGTCGCGGAATTAAACGGTGTTCTTGTTCGATAAGCCGTTGTTAGTAAAACCTGCCGTTTAACCTTATATACGGCTTAGAACATATTCAGAAAATGATCTCAATATTTTTTTAACAAGTTCACATGACAACCACCTATTTTGGAACGTATCTTACAAGAGTAAAAACACTGTCAACGACGCATTAACAAACATTAGAGACAGTCATAGTCGTACGATCGAACAACATCAACCCCTTGGCGAGCTATTTTGGCCCTTGTTGCGTGCGGATAAGGATGTTGTTTTGATGTTTTTTTATTGGAGCGTTTAGTAGGTAAGTTTGTGTAAGACATAGGTGGTGGAATTAAGACAAATGTTTGGTGTTTTCTAGCGATCCGTGCTTGTGGAAATAAAACGTTGTCTATTGATTGCATTCGACGAAAATGTTGGCAATCCAACATGACATAACAATACATTGCTCCTTATTACTTATCTATACTTATAGGTACAGTTTTTTTGAACAAAGTCTGTGCAACAACCTCGGGTATCCCAGTTGATCCCACACCACCTTCACAGAAAGTTCTGGATAAGTACCTAACTTACCAGTATCTTTGTTAGACACCTTTTTGGAAAGAGTAGCTAACTACTGTATTTTTTGTCTGGTCTTCTCTGTAGAAATAACAGTCCGACCGCAATGGTAGAATAATCATATTATTGAATAATAATGTATTATTGTGAAGTATAATATGAAGATCGTATTATTAAGTGAATGTCCTATGCACTAGTTTTATTTGACGATTGGAAAACAGATTTTTACTATAGTAAAAATCAATTGATATATGTTTTATCAATGTTGTTTGATTAGGCTTAAAGCACGTCACCATGTAAAATAGAAATTGAGGTAAAATTAGAAAAAAACTCGTAGGGTCCATAAGGTATGACTTTTGTGGTAATGACCTTCTTCCTTGATATAGGTTTTACCGACAGCATTTAAATAAACAAAAATACGGAACCATCCTACTTATTAAGTAACATACTTTCCTCCAAGGAGTGTCACAGTACGGACTTGTTTGATTGGATTAAACATCCATTGGCCTGGTTTGTGCCGACTCACTAACTGACTAATTCACTAACTGCCACAGTTAGGGCGGAGACAAATTGGCGAGTTACTATGTTTATCCTTAATCAACCCTTAAGTGGTCTATTTAGTAAGTAGGTGATGTTGATGGAATAATTCTGCCGGATAAATGCCTAGACTACAAGTAGGTGTAACCATTCTGTGTCTGTGAGCATATTTATCCATTGAGATTTGAAATCGGACGAGCGACGGGCCCGTTGTTGGCGTAATGGGTTCGGGCCTCAGCCAGCAGAAACTTTCGTGGGACGATTATTAGTGTTTGTGTTATGTTTTTCTTCATCATAAAGAAGTTGACACCGTTTGAAGGCAGTTTTTTTTTGAGTTATGTTATTGTCTTGACGAAATCTAACGTAGACGATAGGTACTTATTAGTATTCTTAAATAACGTCAAAATTATTTCCTGCATTAATGATCTGTCTACGAATAGCAACATCCCTATTTTTTTTAATAAGTGAATATGACACGGTCGTTATTGCCGCGGATTCTTGCCCGCGCCATCTGCAAGTCACCTTCAGATTTGCTGGTCACTCACTGCTGAGCGTGTGCAGAGCTCAAGAAGTTGCCTTTACACCGAACTGTTTTCTTTTTGGCAGGAGTGTATCTAACCTTTGTGGGGCCCTGGGCCATTGAGATCTTGGGGCCCTTCTATTCTTAATTCACCTGGTTTTTATGTTCTAAAGCCTGAAAGATTTTAGGGGCCTTCAGGATCGGGGGACGTGCCCAAAGTGCCAAAAAGAAAAGAGGGTCCTGCTTTTTGGTGGCCTACCGGCGTTGAAGGGTAGTGGAGTAGTGGTAGTGATGGGGGTGGCATGCCTTTGCTGGCACACATCACATTCTGACTGGCGGCCCTCCAACGTACTTGCATCACTACCGTTTCTTCTACGCAAGTACAAGTATGGTACAATCTACCGCCTGAAGTATTTCCCCAGCTTCATGACCACCATGTAGATGAGTCTTCAAAAGAAAGGTGTCCCAAAACGTTCGGCAACCTTTCAATCTTTTACTTACGTGCCGTTTTTTTGTAAAGAAAAAAATCTGACAGTTTTAAAATATATTTTTAAGAACCACTAACATCTACCTACCTATTAATCTGTGGCCGAATTTGAGCGATTAATTATTACTTTTCTTGCATTATTTAAGACAAATAGGGTATCACACCTGTATTATTACACCAAAATACTTGTTCTAGGCCATTTGTAATCCACGTAGTAATTAAACATATTTAAATAGTACAATAAATAGTGTAAAAAGGAAATAAACTTGCGAAAGGAAGCTTTTTTCACTTCCTAAGTTTATAGGAAGTGAAAAAATCTTGTATTTTGTAATCGCAAAATGTAGAGCAGTGGGTTTTTGATTATTTAGTTCCCATATATGTGAAGTACTTACTTACTCTATTTGTAGGAACGGTCCCCAACAAAATTAAAATGTCAATCAGTAAATTTTCTTTTCATTACTCATACTCTGAAAGTAGGTCTGAAGTTGCCTGAGGAGCGGGATGAAAGTAATACTTTTCATCTCTAGGGAGAATCACTTTCAACTGACAGCTGTCAAATTATTAAAAAAAAACTAGTTCTTTTTCACATATTTAATGAACCATGTTCCAACTTTCTATACAGCCAAGATGTAAAATTTAAATAACTTAAAGTTAAGTATTGATTAAAGAATATATATTTTTTAAATAACATTATTATAATTTAGTTTCAACAATTTCTTCAAAATAATTTAGATTTGGGCAAAATATTTACCATTTTTCCAATGATGAAAATAAAAAATAATGGCTGAATAGCTGGCCGGGAACAGAAAAAAAAACAAACAAAATAGGCGGGAAAGCGGCAATTCGATCTTCATTTATTTTTTCGATTTGAAGACTTGTTTATACGTATAGCAGAAATTTGTACCTATAAAATGAGTTCATCTGATTCTGATATGAATTTAACGCCTGATTTTATAAGAGAAGAGGCTAAAGCGGTAAATAAAAAAAATAAAAATTACTCATTTTTTCTTTAGCTAGTTCATGTTTTTATTTTTACTTTCCTTGCATTTTTAATGAAAAGCACAGTGTTTACCTCGGGTTAAAGACTTATTTAGTCCCTCGAACTATTGGCGCCCTCACTTCGTTCCGGGCGCCAAACCCCGTCTCGGGACTAAATAAGTTACTTTCACCCCTAGGGTAACAATGTACTATTTAGAAGGTTAATCCACAATCTTCTCTTTCTGAACCCTCGTTTAACCGGTTACTCACATTTCTTGCTGTTTCAAGACTTAGGTACAATTTTAAGTAGGTATATATTTATACATAACTTTATAGTAATTATATTTTGGTTTAGTATATTATGTTGTTTCTCCTTACCAATTTACATTTTTAGAATATGCCACCAACATGATTTCTGTTCGCCCAATGGTTGACTGGTATAGAATGCCATTAGACATTAAGTCCGCCAATGGTACTTCTCTTTGTGCAATAAATAAATAAATAAACGGTCAATATGTCGTGGCCCTGTAAATGCCTAGAGAAGTGGACAAAAAGCAGGCATGTAAATGCCTCTAGTTTGCAATGTAAAGCGAGCTCAAGGCTCCTCCGAGTCAACGGCTGCCCGGGAGACACGCTGCTGACGACCACCAGGGTTATCAACCCTCCTGCCTCTGCCACATTTAGTATTCAAGTTTATTTATTCATTTGAATATCGCCCACAGAAAAACATTGAACCTTCATAAATACAGTTTTAAAATAATCATTATGAGTGTTGTGACTCCTGGCCCGACCACGACATGGGACGGAGTTTTTACTTCGACACACAATCGCCATTTTTATTGTGCCTAATTGTGCCACTTGTACCACGAATTTGTGCCTTATACTTTTCGAGTAATAAGAGTACGACTGTGGTCGGGCTGGGAACCACGGTTCCTGCCCCGACCACAGCCAGATCTAAGAAAATATCAATAGTGTGAAGGTACTGAGTATGCCAGAAAAATGTGCGTCAATTGTGCCTACAGCACATAGAATATATTTCGTTTTATTTCACAGAATTTAACCAGATTCGAATAAAATTGAGTAATCCAATATTAAAGTGTGTCAAATCATACACTATCATATTTTACTACGATGTCGTAAGAAGTATTTCTTATTTCGTGAAACTATGAGTCTATTTCTCAAAAAAATGTACGTTCCGAAAATGTAGTAACGAAATAATTCTTATACAATGGCAAAATATTGTGACGGCTAATGATCAATAAGGTTGTACCTGTTTACACAGCTTTAAGTTCAACTTTTTTCGTATCAATATAAAAAAAAAATATTTTCAATAAACACAATTTTACATTCAAACGGTTTTACATTCAAGAAACTTAAAAGTAGGTAAAAACATGGTTTATTCTAGAGTTAAAATGTCAGATTTAGCTGTGGCACCCACACTAGACACAGTCTGTGTCGCAGGCACCGGAATATAAAATAAAATCTATAATAATACTAATACTAATAATAAAATCATATAAAAACTTTACGAAAATAGTTTGATAAAACCATTGACTTCATATTACTATTCGCACCACAAGTATTCCGAAATAATGAAGACTATGGCTAGATTCGAATAAAATTTAGTAATCAAGGTAGATAGTAAGGTTAGCTAATATTCAACCGAGAACTAAGACAGGTTTTGCTTGAAAAAAGTTTTTTGTTAATTAATTGATGAATGTAAAAATACATCCGAAAAAATATAATAACAAAGAAACGGAGTCCCCCTACACAAAAAATACACTTACCTGAATAAATAATAATAATAAAATTACATGAATTTGAACTAAATAATTACCCTGATAACGTGATGACAGGTCGTGATATAGACGCTGGTACACAGTACAACACAATTTTGGCAGCAATGAAAACAGTAAGCAATAATATCAAACAAGATAAACTAAATTAAAGTAAACTAACAAAACACACTAAAACGTTAATCGATAAAGAAATGACAAAATTGATTAATAATAATTACGTATTTTTGGAACAATACATTGTGAACGTCCAAAAATATATGAATGAATGCGAAAGAAAATTAAATGATGAATGGACAGTTGCTAACATGCTGTGTGCGCATGGGCCTTATAATTTTTCTGAATTGATTCGGGTCTGGGTGTGCTGGGAGACGCCCCTGGCTTATTTCCCTGTCTGGTACCTCGTAACACAAGGATATTTATCCTTACTTCGAGACCATGACAAGTGGTGTGTTGTCTGGCGCATATAAAAAAAAAAGTTTATTAATTATAATTAATTATAACAAACCATTAACTCAACTCACTCAAATATCTTTATTTAAATAGTCTTAATCAATACTTTCAAATAGTCAAAAAATATACTTATTAATAGACATACTCAAACTCAAACAATTTATTTGCATAAATGTTAGGTTAAATAAATACATGGGTCATTATTTGACCATATGGGTCATGGTTTATTATTGGTCAGGTACACATAGTCTCACTAAAATTTGCTAAATTAACAGCGTGCAAACGTTTATTACATTCATAAAAAATCATTTACGGCATGCCAATATATTACAAAAGACATTAAAATTACTATTCCTAACCAAAATTATTAAATCACAATCATAATAACACTGAAATTACCAATAATTTAAATTACCAAAAAACTGACAGATTATTATGCATTCTTAATCACGTAGGTAACTATACCTGTTATTATATATGATTACAAATATATAAGTTCTTCGGGACACTAGGCACAAAACTTGCGGCCGCCAGCAAGGACAGAAGAGCTGGCTCCATCCTCGCTCAAAGGCTCAGTAAAGCCATTCAGCGAGGAAACGCAGCCAGCGTTCTGGGTTCCTTTCCCCACGGCCCATACCTTTTTTAAATTGTAAATATCATTAATATTATTATTTTGTTTATTTTATTATTAAGTGTTTACTGTAAGATTATCTTTGAAATACCGTTGGAAAGTGTACCTAAAAAAAAAACAAATATTAGAATAACCATTAGAACACTTTAATTACTCATAAACTTTAAATTAACAAATCAATAAATAAAAGTAAAAATAAATACCAATATAAGATTAAAATACTGTAATAATATAATAAAAAATAAATACTGTAATAATGTGAATATATAAATAAACAGTATACAAACATAATGCGACTCTACCATTATACCTAACTTGTCAAGTTCATTCCTTAAACAGCGTAGCAAGCAATTTCGCAGTATCATCTTTCATATCCAGCCAGTCAGCGGTAACCTGCCACTACGCATCTTCACTGACAAAATTGCTAGCTACCCTCAGTTTAGGGAATTAACTTGACTGGATATAAGAGATTGTAATAAGGCCCCTGACCCCCAAGGGTAGATAAATGAATATCCGTACTAATATTATAACTGTCTGTTTACGTATTCACGCCTGCAGCAATTTTGATTAATAATTTTGGTAATTCAAGTAAAGTGTATATAGGGTTAAGCTAACTAAAAGAATGAATATAAGTAAAAAGGTCAGTAAAATAATGATTAAAGCTGCTAATTAATTGAATTCAATTGAATAGTTAAGTAAATAAAACAAAATTATATTAATATAGCAATAATTAATTGTATTGCAATGATAATTTATTGCAATAAATAATCTTTTTTTTTTTTTAATTATTTTGGTTATGTAATAACTATATTAAAAAAAAACAATTGAACATTGAATTGAATGAACTAATTCTTAATAAATGAAAAGACATACTAACTTAATATTTCAAAACCTAAAATTTAAAAGGACCTCACTAGCTGAACTAGTACTTAGTCACTTCTAGTATCGCGCTGTTAGATCTGCGAGTATTAATGCTTGCTAAATGTTGCCAACTGTCACTGTCGGGTGGCGGTTTGTGAGTTTGTGTGTCTCCGGAACTAACTACCTCGACAATTTGTTATTATTCATGTACGCTTATTGGAATGTAATGCATGTTAACACAAATTTTGTAACAGCTGACGGGTTACCTTTTGTTCAAGCGGAACAAGAAAACTAAAAAAAAATAAAACCTAAGCTTTCCCTGTTTAACAGTGAATGCATTATTATTACAGGGTCTTTTATTTTTTAGAATCCCAATCTTCAAGGAAGTTTTAGGATCGCGTTATATGCCACATTTCCTTGAACAATTTGTCATAATCGACCGTTTTAATCCACGGATCTCCACAGCTTCATCTACTAATAAATCAATACTGTAGGCATCTGCCTCGGCTTGATTTCTGTCCACCTTATAAAAAAAATCCCTGTTTGAAACGAGAAGACGAATTAAATGAAGATTTAACAAACCTTTTTTCCTTTCAGACTGGACACGCAATACGAAATCTCGTCCGAAAAGGTGGACACGCCTCCCGGCGAACCAGTTAAAAGAAAATGATGGATACGACTTTGTCTAGTAAAATAACAAAAGGTGGCGATCCATTGAAATTTTTAGTGTGCTATGATCAAATTAGTCTGTATCACTTATAAATAATTTAGTTTTGATTAATAATATATTTTTAAAACTTTCTTACTGACCCAAATCCCAATACTACCTACTTTGATGTGGAATCGATTCCGATCGATTTGACGAAAAAACTATTTTTGTTTACATCTTAACGCCTACTTATTTTAATGGTGCTTTTAAGCTAAAGTATGAAATTGCCATACAAGCTGAGCAGGTTATTTAACTTGGAGGTAATTTTTTGGGATATTAATCTGAAGAAAATATATCTGTTGTCCTGTACATAAAATAAACATGTTTTGGTATCAAATTATTTATTTTAACATCATTATGTCTAAAGTTGTGATTCCGAAACCAACCTGAGACCGCAACTGCAAACCCCAAAACGCCGACTGCAATACTACTGTTTCGTGTGTACACACGACAGCACGTCTTTACATGTGGGCACCACAAATTACGCTTGCGGCGCGGCGGTCCTAGCAGATATTCCGCTTAAAACCAACCGCCATTTTGATCACGCACAGACAAAGTGATTTTACCGCGATATCGGTGCGAATCGGTCACGCGGCGAGTCGCACTGTCGCGTCGCGTGTGTTTTTGTTTTTTTCGAACTCGGTGCAATTTCTCCCATGATGAAATTTGTTTATGGCCGGTTCTGCTAAGTAGTCATTTAAAAATTCTGAGCGAATATATATAGTAGTAACCCTAGGTGGTCAGGCAATTTTAGGAAACAGGAGCGAGCGGTCCTTCTGTAAACTATTTATTTTGTGTGGGCACCTTATGCTGCCAACATAAGACCCATATTGCCATGGTTTTTCAAAGGTTGTCTTTGCTAGCGGCTGCGGTCGATCGCAGTAGGTTTCGGCATCATACCTTTATTATTTCTTATCGGCATCATACCTTAACACTTTGCTGCCCAACTGCGTTATTTTGAAGTAACGTTGTGACCATTAGTTATTTAAAATATTTCAAGGTTAAAATTGAAGTTATTCTTCAAGTCAAATGATGCAACACCGGTACGTCACGGTACTAGTTAATTTAATGTAGATTTTTCACGCTGTAATTAGTTAAGTCGACTTCTGAAAATAAAACATGGGTGGCGATGAAACCCATAAAGTAAACGCTTTGAAAAGTAAAATTGCTAGTCACATTGAAAGCAGGTTTCTTCAGAGACTCAAGATTCGGTTTCGGACGCACACGTTTCCTTACACAACTGAAGCAATATCATAAGAATACCTTTAAAAATATATTAAAAGTGCAATAACCATGCTCCAATTTGCTACGGCCTCATTATACTATGCGTATTCACATAATCATGTAAATATGTGGGGCGGCGATGGCGCGAAAAATTATCGAATACCTGCCTGTCATGAGCGTCATGCGATCAAATACTTATGCAGAGCGATTGAAAATATACGTACCCAGGGGTGAGTTTTTCCATTTTACCTCTGAACGAGCAATATTAACAGAAATCTTAGTTTGTTAAGCATACCTATTTCGTCTTAGTCTAAACATTTCTCTTAAACTGTATTTTTGGTTGATTAATAAATCTATGTTCGTAGTTCCTATTCATATTTGGTCGATACTGTTATATCGTTAATGTAAACTGAAACATAATTAACTAGTACATGTAATAATGAAGACTTACTCAGTTTAATAAAACCGTTTTTTCCTTCATTTTATAAAGGCACGTCCACATTCGCTAGAAAGTGGCCAAACAGTGCAAAAGTGTGTTAGGTAAACGGATGGTAAAGATCTGATAAAGTTTTTTAGAATGAGGGGGGTTTAATCACACACACAGACATACACTGGTTCCAGATCAAAGTTTGCATTATGTTGTAGATTTACCTTAAGCGATATAGGATCTTTAATTGAGCCAGCGCGTCAGTCGGTAGCAGTGAGCAGAACCCTACGACCCGCGTATCGGACCTCAACATACCCTACCCAGCCAGAGATCTTGTGACATTACTATCGGGCCTTAGTTCCCTCAATACTTTTAGCGTTATTACTTCGATCACTTCTGCTAACATTTACCAACAATAACACCCTTTAACCCTTCCCGATCCATCGATGTACCGTGATGAAGAACTTTTTTAACCCTTTCAATCTGTCCATTTACTGATGGCGAAGTTTTCCACCTCTCAGCTCGCTGTCTGATAGAGTTCCCGACAGTACAAGATGAATGGCCTGTCCGTCTGTTTGTCCGAAGGGACAGTGTGGCCCCTTTTAACACCCCTTTTAGTGACCCTAAGTGGGGATAAGACATCGCTGAATGTTGGCATTCTTTTGTTTTTATGAGAGGAAGGTATTTCTTGACATTTGTTTACGTGCGTGTGCTGTCGCGTCGGCTTGCTAGTAAAAACTTAAACTACCAACACATGAGTGAATTAACGATACAGAGATACGAGCCTTGACCGCCATTTTATCGTAAGCGACACTTTTGCCAGTTTTGCTGAGCTCATATACACTTTTCACAGAGTGTACACAACTTTTGGCTGACTTTCCATCAATCCGGACTCAACGGATTGCTGCGTCTTTACTGGTCGGCACCTCTAGGAAGTAGAATACTCTCCCTGCGTCTGTGTTTCCGGATACTTACAACCTTGGTGTCTTCTAGGCCAGAGTGAATAGGCATTTTCTGGCTAAGCTAGTACCTCCAACATCCTCGTCATCGCTGACCACCAGGTGTGGCTGAGGCCAAAGTAAAACGCTGACCCAGATTGAATAAAAAAACAAATAATTAATTGAATTTATCACTGTTCCTGCATTATTCACCGTTCTTTTTGTTTACAAATTAATGTATTTGATTTGGTACGTACAATGAACAATTTTTATTTTTTTGATTATCACCATATCCCGAATATCCCCAAAATGAGTAGGAATGTCTGTGCGTCGGTGTGTTCATTAAAGCTTGATTTTCTATACCATTTTAGCAGTTAACTGTCATTTGCGCTAAAGTTGCGCTTAATAATAGTTATCGTTATGAAAATCTCAAGCAACAAAAGTCAATAAGAATTGTTTTTGAAAGGTTAGCAAAAACATCGTAAGCGCCAAAACCCCTCTAAATTGAATGATTTTTTTTTTTTTTTTAATATCATTAAGCTTTAATAAATGATATTCCATACTAAATTTTACGTAATTAGCACCTTCGCTTGAAAATATATTTAAAAAAAAAACCGCCTCCTGTAAAATTTGGTTTTTGTCGCTTACAATAAAATGGCGGTCAAGGCTCGAATAGCTCCAAAAGCCGCGTGTGACAGGTGACACTAACACATGTGCGAGTGTGAACACTAGTGGCCTCTTTGTATGTGCTGAGAAACCGGTTCAGACTGGCCTGGCCAGTGGTCAAGCTTAGTGCTCACGCGTAGCAGTGTTCCTGTTTGGGCACTGCCCAAACGTAGACACTTTTTGTTGTTGACATGGCACACCATCACAATAACCGTAGTTGCTGTGTCCTGTAGTGGTGATCGAACACAGTTTACGTATGCGCAGAGAGTGGATTATTTCATACTGGTTCTATAGAAATCAAATACCTATTCATCGGTAGCTTGTATCTGACACAAGACACAAAATTGTCCACGTTTGAGCCCTGCCGTATGCGCAGGGAGTTGATGATTTCATATTAGTTTTATAGAAATCAATTATTCATCGGTAGTTTGTATCTGACACAAGACACAAAATTGTCCACGTTTGAGCCCTGCCTAAGGTGCATTTAGATCGAACGAACATAGAGCTAGAGCTAGAGCAAGAATGTTTTTTCGTGATCGTTTAGTGTCAATGATAGTTCGTCTTTCATTTACACCAAAAGAATCCTAATGAAAAAAGTACGAGGAATTAAGAACGAGCATTCTAGCTCGTGTTCTAGGGTCTCCGCGAAACCTAGATAAAACAACGATAGAATGCTCTGTCTCTGTTTAGAAAATTTAATAGAGTGGGGATGGAATGAGTATTCGCTCGTTTGGTTTAAAACGCACCACCGTGCAGTTGTTGAAGATTGTCTTCGTTCTGTTTATTCAGTCAGATCAGTACGTCTATCACGAGTTGCCACTCTAAATTTACTTTGTCGTTCGCGTAAAAAATGTATTGGGATTTGACATTGTCATGTCATGTCAAATCCCAATACTTTTTTTTTACGCGTACAGATCTCGGTGAAAGCAAAAAATAATACTTCTGAACAGAGAAAATTATTCGTGTTTTTAGATCAAACCAAAAGCTATAAGTTTTTATATAAGCTAATAAGTTTGCCCTAACATCAGATCATTTTGCTATAAGGCCTGACGTGAATAAATATTGAACCTGAGCGATACAATGGGACCCCACCGGATACCCTATTAGTGATAGTGTGTATTGAAATGCGTGAAGAGCTTCTTGTTTGCAAATGACGCCTTGACAAATTGAGGTGATATAGGTACATTTCCTGATCTGTTATTTTATTATTCTCATATCAGGTCGGTATATTATCGTTATCAGTGGCTACGGTAGCATAATAGCATTCAATATTAAAAGTAATGTTTTAGTTTTCGTGAACCAATGAATATAGGCGCGCACGACATGAAAAAATGTTATTAAAAATCGGTTAATAACTTAGTTTTGCATAGAGGGGCAGATTAGATTTTAAAATCTTAAAACGAAAACTTGCGCTAGGATGCATCTCAAAATTTCTTTTTCTAATTTGTATGTCAACCAACCAGATATTTTTCCTGTAATTCGATCTAAAAGACACTTAAGGGTATCTGCGTTATTTTCCACGTCACTACCTTTTCCGAGCCTTGATAATCTAAAAAATTCAGCATTACTCCCGAACGGAAGTGAGTTATCGGCATTTCTTCGCAAATTACACCAGCCCGGAGCAGAACAGATGGCCTTGCTCCGCCCATTCGTATCGGAGACATTTCACCAAATACATATCAATACCCCTACTGTGAGTCTCCATCGCCGAACACTGCCACCGTATGTCGTCCAGAATTTGTATCGAATTCCGTAACAGCGCCTCGACTGAATAGAACTGGAGCGAAAAAAGGCATACAACTTCCCGTGGTAGAGGTACCGGACGGGGTCGCGAGAATCGACAAGTGCGGCTCGTTAAAAGAAAAGGGAACGCTTTAAGATTGATAAAAGGCCCCGAAAAGGGCCTGGAACGCTCCCGAATATTCCCTTCGGGTGACGGATCAGGACTATTTCTTACGGGATGGGAATCTATTTTGAATAAAAAATTCTACAGGACGCTACGACGATCTTAGGCTGAGGTCGAATTGAATTATTTATTTTTATTTTACGAGTTCTTTTTCCTGGACCCTTTCTATTTTGAGAGTTGATATTTATAAACTGTAAACGGTTTCCTTCATGTATTGCTGGTATTATTTATTACATACATTCAGCCAAGTAAATGCACCGGAATGGTTATTTAGTTTTGTCAGTGTGGGTTGGAATCCATTTCCTCGACTTAAAAATTATTTCTAATTTTGGCTAGGTTCTCATTTAATCTCTTATATCAAGCGATAGCAAAAAACAAAAATGGGAAATAATTCAGATCTTACTTAAAGTGTCATATTTTTGGCGATATTCTAGTTTATAATTTCGTCGCTAATCAACAGTTTTGCTGAATACAATTTACCTCTTTTGTTACAAGCCACGTTAAACAAAATATCCAAACATGTTCTTGTGTTACCTGTGCAAAACCGGTAATATTATCTGTGGATGTACGCCTGTATCCGATAATCCATCCTCATACGTCAGCGTTCTCAAAGAAACCGCCCTTTACATACGTCCCATCGTTCACGGGATGATAAAACCCTTTGTTTCACGTAAACAAAGCGACGCCCTGATCACAGGGACGGAGGTGTTTATACGCACCATCGTTAATGTATGTACTTATTATTTGCTGTTACCGGTACCTTTTTAAAAATGCCATGGATGTCAAACTCTGAACGTTGGCTGGGTTGTGCCTAATTGGGCAGGAGCCCTGGGCTCTATTAACATCCAAATGTGTTTTATTTTTCAGAAATGCGTGGAGGTATCAAGCTGGAATTTATATCAAATACTTAAAATTACTGTCCCTTGGATCTGTGAAAAAATCAAACTTCTAAGCCAACGCAATCAAAAGATACAGCCGTTTATGCCGCAAATTTTCGACACTCGCAAGGGAATCAAAACCTCCAGGGTACTTCCCGTGAACTTAGAATCTTGAAATTTAGTACGAAGCAACGTCTTAAAGCACAGATAAAAGAAAAATTGCTAAAACCGTAAATTTTGAGTTACATCATTTAATCAAAATATTTTTAATAAATAAACCTGTAGGTATACAGGTTTGTAGGGAACCCTCGGTGCGCGAGTCCGACTCGCACTTGGCCGGTTTTTTTGTTTTTAAGATGCCCACGGAATTTCTATAATCGCACCGCTCGCTATCGTCATCACACTCTGAATCTATCGTGATTTTTATACAGTTCGGTTTCCGAGCTGCATTAGAACCCATTTAAACTTAGCATGTTTCAGGGTAGACATTAAACTAGTAAAAAAGACGAATAATATTATCTTATCGCTAGGCCCCAAAGTTAATGAATGCGCAACCCGGTTACATTTCTTGGCACGCGCCACAATTCGTTTAAATTAAAACACGAAAGCTAATGCATTATAAGGAAGGACCATAATTACAGTTCTGACCGCTGGGGTCGCATTAAGTGAGGAATTCATTCATGAATAGAAATATGAGAGGGCGTAACTACTCCCGAGGCACTCCCGCCATAATTATGGCGGCCATCTTGTAAATAAGTTAAAAACACGGAAGCAAATGGCGTCGACAAGTTACTTTTCTCTTGGGCGGAAAAACGCACATGTAAGTCCGAATTTCGTCTGGAACTTTCGTATTTGTTGTAAAATTGGTTAGTAGTCGTACTGAATTTATACGGGAACCCAATATTTAATTGATGGTGAATTCATCAATTAAATATTCGGTTTCGACTGCTTTTTTTTTAATATTGATTGGTATTTGCTATGCAACTCAGCGGCCGTATAACAATCGCTAATATCGGGTCAAGTTAATGCCCTTAACCCGTCTCGTGTTTCTATTGTTCTGGTTTTTGCATTGTGAGTTTGCCATTTTTTCTTACGGTTTTCTTACGAACACCCGTGTGTTCCGCTGACACTCAAGAGGTACTAGGGTAGCGTGCAATTTCGTCAGTTGGTAAATATCCAGTCTAGATACTGCTTACTGGCTAAAAATGAAAGATTTCATTCCGACATTGCTCGTTACGCTCAGTTTACAGAATGAACTTCAAAGTTAAAAAGGGTTGTAGTAAGGCCCCAGATCCTGTAGCTTAAGGGACTTTGGGTGTATCAAAACGAACCCCGGTGAACATCAGCTCACACACTCAGGAGCACTCTGATGAGCACTGACTACCATACTCGCCTCACCGGAAGGAACCCAACACTGCCTCTGCAGTATTTCTTAGGTGTCGTTCGCCGTAAATATTGGCTTACATACTTGCACTTCTTGACAATTTACCTTTTTATGTGGGTTGCTTGGTAGAGATCATTTTTTAAGCGAAATGCTAACCATATTATAGTTATATTGATTTTCTATAAGTCATTATGATTTCCTAGTCTGCAATAAAAAATATTTACTTACTTACTTCTTGACGAGGAGCACTATTATAGAAGAAGAGTGCAGTTCCGCAATAGGACTCATCGTTCTTTATACTTTTAAATAATTTAATACGACAATTGTTTTTAAACTGTTTGCTAATTCGCTGGCACCAGAAAAATAAACTAATAGCCTTCTACAGGTAAAAGTATACCAAAGGTTGGCTAATCCCTAAAAGCGTATGAATATCTCTTGCAATATCAAAGGGTTTTACAACCGCTAAAATAGCAAATCTGTCCACAACAACAATGGCGCATCATCAACAAATATTGTAATTGTAATTTGACAAACGTCCCTTCGAGCCACGAGTGGCCATCAATTAATTAAAGTACATCCCTCCTTCCCCCTTCCGGATGATTTAATATCCGAGACGGCCGCAGCCTGCTCGTTTCCGATCCATTTGTTGCCAGGGACAGGCCTTCATCTGGGGAATGCAATTTGCTGCAAATAGTGGGCTTACTACCACAATTTGATCAAACTTCGAAAGGTTCGAACGTGGACGTGCTGTCGGTTTTGAACTTGGTAATTAATAGATAGTGTAATGTTAAAATATTTTAACCACCGCGTACAACAACAACGAGTACTTGAAATAGCCTATCTTATACGCCGAATGATTGAATTGATTCGACAGGCTAAACCCATGAGATAAAAGTGTGTTACGATGTATTGAGAAATGTTTGTACATAAAAAAACAACGTTAACGAAATCTATATTACATTGTTTGCTAGTTTTTACTGCATTTGAATCTTGTATTGTTGCTGGTTGTTTCAATTACGTAGGGTATGTTAGTTATAATTTTACATATTAATATCCTAAACACTTAATGTCTGCTATAAAGGTATAAATATTCATATTCATTTATTCATTGCTAGTCACAGTAAGTCACAGTACAGAAAAGTGGTTACAAAAATTGTTTGTGATCAGTGTTACACCCCGTAAGGGCACTGCAACTTGAAATCGAATCTTATCATTAAAAATCTCTGCTGAAGTGTATTAAGCCTTTTTTACTAGTAACTTTTTGAGCTCACTTTCAAATACATCAATATTTTCAAGACACCTAATACTATTTCGAATGCTGTTTTATATATTACTTTGATCCATCAAATGTGGGCCTGTTTTGTACAAACTTAGGGTAGTGAATGGAATGTTTACCTTTTATAAATTCCTGTTGTTTCTTTTAATTGTAGTTAAAGACACGGATAAAAGGGGTTTGTACCTTAGTGGCATAGGCCATTTTGGTTTTTCTCGATCTATCCGCGCACGATGAAAATGGCTTAGATGAAAAGAAGACATAAAAACATACAAAAAAAATCTAAAAATATGGTACGATAAAGTGTCACGTTTCCGAGTTATTTGAAGGTAAAGATCGATATGAAAATGGAATGGTAATTTGGTAGATATCAGCAAGTTTTGGATGCTATTCGGTTAAATTGCTCAACCATTCAAAGGTGTAATAATTGAAATGTAATATAATATAATTGGAAGCCGCGAAGGGTGGCCGAAGATTCCTATGGGTAGTAGTTTAATTAATACGGACCCCTACAGACCTATTCGACCCAATTTGTCGAATAGTTTCTCACGCATTCGCAAATGCCTAGTTATATCAGATGCCTTTAGAGATGGCATAGAGATGCCTTTAGAGATGGCATAGAGATGCCTACGAACAGGCATATACCTAAAGATGGCGTTTGATAAAAAAGGGAGCAATTCAGTCTCAATTTTCATTCATCATTATAGCTGAATTTCCAATGTCTGGAATTCTATCGAAGTTGCGGTAGTTTTACTATTTCATTCCGCAACTTATTTGTAGTATATTTGTATACAGTGTATTTATGTATTCATATTATTATAGTATTTAAGTCTATTACTAAGTATATTTTTTTTTCTTGTAATGACGATTTAAAAGTATTTGTTACAGGTCTATTTAAATAAAGATATTTTTTGTTTGTTTGTTTGTTTTATTGCTTTCATCATTCATATCTGCTATGTGTGCTCCAAAATCAGCATATGTAATTAATAATAATAATAATAAATATCCCTGGACATTATTCCACACAGCGCCATCTAGCCCCAAAGTAAGCTAATTAAAGCTTGTGTTATGGGATACTAGACAACGGATAAACATACTTAAATACATTTTCTTTTGTAAATACATACTTATAATACATAGGAGACACCCAGACCAGTACAAACAGACATGTTCATGCACACAAATGTTTGTACTGTGCGGGGATCGAAGTGCTTTGTTTAAACCAGATGGGTTTGGTAAGGATTAAGCAATACCACGTTGGGCGCCAATATTTCACTCAAGGAAATATTTGTTTTTTAGTTGGTTTGTAATGGATAAACTCAAAACACGATTTTACGAAATCTTTCAGCAATATAAAGCTACATTATGAGCGAGTAACATAAGCTATACATCCGCAGAGTACCAGTGGTCGTGACGAGCCTAATACTGAGCGAAGACCAATTTGGTACCCATCTATCTTATAAGTTAATTTTAAGCTGTTTTTATGATTAAGTGTTGTCTTACTGTTAAATTGTTTTTTTTTGTTTTTTGTCTTGTATAGTGCACGTGAGCAAAGCAGCTTGAAACAAGCTAGTACTGTAAACTTTATATTAATACAACACACACCGGCGTTACATACTTAAGATAGGTGTGCGTCATACTCTCACCCAAAGTACCAATCACATTCATGTGCTGAATAACAGCATTGTTGAATTAATACGAAATCAAAGTAACACTGGACTCCTAGTATATAACCGGCAACAATGCCCCGGGGCCCATTGGAGATCCGTTTAATTATTAGGATCCTTTGTTCCCAACGTCCGCGGACCCTCGCCAATCTGTCCCGTTGCCGAATTGTTGCCCCGCGAATCTTCCACGAAAACTTGATTATACACTTGCAGCGTTTCGTGTTAAAACAACTTCATTGTCTTTGTGTATGTATAGGGAACCTAGTATCGAGAAAACGTAAGAAAAATGCTTGCTGAGAAAAAAAATACATACGAAATTTTGAAATTTATGGACGTTATGTGCCGTGCTGGTGGGCGGCACTTTAAAATAATACTTTCCACCGCCCCATCTCCTTCCCGTGGGTGTCGTAAGAGGCGACTAAGGGAGCCCTGCAGCAGACCATCTGCTCTGCAGGTGGGAGACATATTATGTCGGCCGGTTGATGTTACCACCATGCAATTGCGTAAAACCCGCCTAGTGACTCTGACATATCTCGGTCAGGTCGCGTTCCGGGATCAACACTGCACTAATCGGTGCCAGGGCAGGCCTTGAAGATGAGTATGGCTAACTCAGTAATTGCATTATTGTGCTTGTCATCCTCATATATATGGACCTCACGACTGCTTTTTATCAGGTGGAGTGAGGTCTTGACGGGCACTATAAAAAAAAATGTAGTTGACTCATTTGTAAAGGCAAACACGATTCCGCTTTGCTACGTATCTTCGAACCAGTCAATTTCCTATCGCAACTCTTGTAGAAACTCACCCTATTATAAACAAATAAATATGCGCCAGACAACACACCACTTGTCATGGTCTCGAAGTAAGGATAAATATCCTTGTGCTACGAGGTACCAGACAGGGAATTAAGCCAGGGGCGTCTCCCAGCACACCCAGACCCGAGTCAATTCAGAAAAGATCATTTCCTGAATTGACCCGACGGGGAATCGAACCCGGGACACCACGCAAATCAAGGCGTGAAACCGTGCCACAGCGCACTGCGCCACCGTGTCGCCTTTAGTCCATTGTTAGTCCAGCGCCAAAATGGAGCCCCCGACGTTCGCTGTTCGATGTTTACCACTACCACAGTCTTCATTTTGGTCCAGCAAACTCGTATAGATATAACGAAGCAATAAACAAAATAGCAGAGTCCTAAAAGCCCTGTAAAATTGATTCTATCTACGTCCAATTTCCCAGATAAAATTGGATGCTCATAAGTAATGCACGCTTCCGAAAGTAGGACACGAGCCCAACTTATAAATAAAAGGCTGTTTTTTATCGCCGAAGAAGTACATATCACGTCAGCAAACCTCATGGGGGTACAGCAAACTTTCTCATACGCCCTGAGCCCTTTCGTCAAGCAAAACTGTTTATGACAGTAGAACGTAGTTCACATAAAGGGAACATGTTTCCTAAGGCATTCCTTCTCCCGTGGGAAGCAATGAAGGCATATCTCGCGCACCAGATTATATTCAGTGTTTCTGTGCATTTTCTTTATGGGAAGTTATATAAGCAGACCTAAAAATGATAAAGCTACGCTGACGAGTTAACTTTAGTAATTAAAAATTATGATTATCATACACTAAGGAGCAAAATCAAGTAGTCTAAACTGTCTTTGTAGCTATTTAATCCTGGGTTACGTTTCCAGGTAATTTAACTATGAATAGGTTGGGGAAAAAGTCTTTTCGCATATAGTGTGTATAAACTTGTAATAAAATCTCTTTGGCTATACTATTTGTATCTGGCTGATTGTGGTATCATTAAAATTTTAAAGAAGATAATTCCAAATTCAAATTAGGAAAAAGTGTGATTTTCACTTGTTGAACTATGAAGAAATTAGATGTATTCTAATATTTTACTACAAAAAAGGTAAAAATGCAACGCAAGCCGTGAAAAAAATTAACTTCTATATTGGTCTGGAAGGATCATTAATATACAAATAACGTGTATGAACGATGTAAGGAATTATGCGATATTTATGTACCTAGTGCAGTGTCTGTGAGAGTAGCACAAATTTGGTTTAAGCGTTTTCAATCCGGAAATTTTGATGTCAAAGATGCACGTCGCTCTGGTGGTGTCAATGCATCCGCCGTATAGTTCTGGCCTTGCACCTTCAGATTTCCACCTGTTTCGGTCTCTTCAGAATTCCTTAGGCAGTGTCAGGTTAACATCACGATAAGACCTACAAGATGACAAAGAGTGACAGAACAAAATGGCACATACATACCTACTTTAGTTAAATGTGAATATACTATATTAAAAAATGTTTTAAATTTTCTTAAAAAATGCGAAGAAAGTTTTTTCCAACCTATTTATGTATCCATAAATCAACAGTTATTGTGACCAGTCCATCATAGCTTTTCTTATTGAAACCTGTGAAAAGTTTCTTCAAAGTTGTAGGTCGTTCAAAAATGAATGTATTGTTGTGTGACTTCTTACCATTTTGCATGCACGTGGCAAGGCCAACAATGCTCAGGCATCAAGTTAGCTGCTTCCAAGTCAGCGATAAGGCACAAAATATTAGTGCCATTGAAAAAGCCAGTAACGCGAAACTTCGAGAACATTCCATAAACAACAAATCCATTATAAGTCTCATCGGCGCAATTCGACCAAAATAATAGAGACGTTATCGGTAGCCTGTCGATAGTCTATCGAAAGTGCAAAATATGGTAATAGCATTAATGATGACAGATTGGTAGTATTGGGGTTAGATAGTCGCTACGTTGTTTAAACAACCGATACTATTATAACCATATTGTTAAAACTGTTTTAGTTCCCGATGCGTTAACTCGATACGACTCGTATTCACAGTTTTCATTCCCCCTATAATATGGTTGAGTGAAACGATGGCTGGATCATACGTTAACTTGTGAACAGGTGCTACTTTTGGGAACTGGTCTGCTCAAGTCACTACCATTTGGGTTCCTTAATGTAAACTCTAATTATGTTATGATTGCTCCTACTGAATGACTCTGGTTACCAAAAATGTAAGTGACTAACCTGAATTGTAATCCACATCTTTTTTAAAAGAGTAATAACTGAGTTTCTTGCCGGGTCTTCTCAGTGGAATCAGCCTTCCGGCGCCGGTGGTAGAGTCACATTATATGTATGTATTATATTTAGGACTTAGATCGAATTAATATTATGTATGTCTATAATATTATTACCTAAAGGTCATTGTTTTTGACTATCGACAGTTGTTAAGTAGTCGATAGTATAGTGTGTAAGCTGTAACTTTATTTCTTCATAATTAAATTAAGTAAAATATATAAGAAGTCGGAAACGCCAGTCTAAAATGTCTATCTATAATGTGTGTGACTAACTTTTGATAGTTTTATTTGTTTCGTTGTTACACCATAGATATTTAATCTACGAGTAAACCAACGTTAATGAATTTTGGTACAGATATAAATTAACCCATAGGAAAGAAAATAGACTAACTTTTGTCGCGAAAATGAAACCCTACTATGCTAGAAAGGGAAACCATCGATAGTTAAGCTTTTTATCGACGTCCTCAAAGTTAACTTTAGATAGTTTAGCAGCACTAGTAAAGATGGCGAATATGCGTGCGCGATACGCCCTTACCATGCATAGGTAGTATTTGTGCTATAAATCCCGCATGCAGTAAGGCAAGCAATTACTTCGGTAGACGCGTCGTAAAAATAAATATGTTATTTGAATTCGGCGTTTATGTACGCGGCGCATGACAATGGGGTTGTGTTCGGGCGTATAGCTGAGATCTTTACGGCATATTCGCATTTTTATGGTTTTTTTTATTATTTGCTTTAATCTTGCATTTAATATTAAAAAGCAGAATAGCTGTTCAGGACAAACATTCATAGTTAATGAATAAATAAATATCCGGGGCAAATTACACCCAGATCATCTGACCCCAAAACTAAGCAGAGCTTGTACTATGGGTGTCAGAGACTGATAAACATACTTAAATATTTCTAATATACTTATATAGATAATAACACCCAGACACACAACAAACACAAATGTTCGTCACATAAATGTTTGTCACGGGTGGGGATCGAACCCACGACCTCCGGTGCTGAAGGCAGGATCGCTGCCAATGCACCAACAGGCCAGTCGATGAATGACGAAGTATTTTCGTGATGTGGTTTTGAGTGCTGTATCTATCATGTATTTGGGAATTAATATTACGTAATTGTATGTAAATCAGCCTCTGACAACCAATATATTTATTTGCTTCGCTAGATTTAGGGTCAGATAATCTCGGGATATGTAGTCCTTAAAAAATGCGTCTTTCTGTAGTTAACTCCTACTTCAGCTGACGTAACAAAAATCCGCCTATTTCGACTCTAGTCAGGACTACATGACAGACTGTAAACGAACGGGACCAACAAACGTAGCCTCCCAAGATAAGTAAAGTCACTTTAAGTTAAATTCTTGTTCTAAATCTATCCCAGTGCTGTAAATAACATCCGAGTTCTGTAACGTCAGTCAAAGTTAAACCGTCCGTGAAGGTTCAGCTGTCATCTTCAGTTCTACCTATCAAATTACGGACGTGTCTTATTTTGAAGGCTTCTCAGGGGTAGTTTCATCTAAACTTAAGAGCGTATATAATACAGAAGGTAACCGATGTAAAACTGTGCATCTAATATTTCTTGGCATATTAAGAGGCCTTCACCAAAATTACGCGTGGCCATAGCGCGCGTGTGTGCATCGTGATTGATTGCAAATTTTGGGGTTCTCTCATTACGTTTTTAGGTCTAATTAACTGATTGGATTGGAAATAAATCTTTCCCATTCTAGATTATGCCGACTGTTGCTACTTAGACCTTAATGAGAATCTCCTAAATAAACTTGAGCGGCTTCAAATTTTTTGCATTCGCATTATTTTTGGACTTCGCAAGTACGACCATGTTTCCGAGTATCGGGCCCAGCTAAACTGGCTTCCCATTCGTCTTCGCCGTGATTCTCATGTCCTTTTCCTTCTATATAACATTTTGTTCAACCCAATGTCACCCCGTTATCTCAAGGAGCGGTGCCAATTTCTGTATTCCATCCGTGGACGAGAAATGCGTTCTTCCAAGAAACTCCGCCTTCAATTCCCTCCTCATTCTTCCCACTCCTACACACAGTCATTTACTGTGAAATCCATACGTTTATGGAACTCCTTACCCCTATCAATCAGAGAGTCCCAATCCTTATCCATCTTTAAAGCAAGGTTCAAAGCACATTTCCTTGCACTTTGACATCAGTCCTTGTTGTTCTTCCTTTTTCTTCTTTATCCTTTATATTTCCTGATCATTTTAGTTGCAACTGAGCTGATTGCTATTGTCTGTTTAAATAACGTCACATTTGTTTCTACTTTTTATATATAGTATGTATGTGTCATGTGAATATATAAACCTAGTCCTATACTGTGTAGATATTTATAATTAAACTTATTTTATTTATTATTTTTTCTTGGTGCACTTACTTGCCCTTTTCGCCAAATTTCCTTTGCTTGTGGGTTGCTTGGCAGAGATCGCTTTTTAGCGATAAAGCCGCCCAAATTGTACTTTCATTTATTGTAAATTATGTCTGTACTGTAAGTTTTGTGTGCAATAAAGAATATATTATTATTATTATTATTTATTAAAACTTTATATTTCAATTAAATAAAGATTATAGGTGTACTGACATTAACTTTTCATAGTTATTTAAGCTTTATTTAAAACAAAAACAAGTCGTTAACTTCGGCTATTATTCAGGAAAATTGGGAATTTTGTAACTTTTTTTACAGTTATTGTTATGAATTATGCAGATTCTGGTTCATTATGTGTCAATAAAACTATATGTCTGACGTTTTGGTCTCTTCTTTTTGCAACTATAGAAGATTAGATAGATTTAATTGAAGAAATACTAGAATTTACCACGCTTTTTCGTAATTCGAGGTGACGAGATTGATCAATTTATATAAGAAAATTTATAAATGTGTTCCATTATGTGTCAATACGAAAGGTTGGACTATGTTTTGCATGTATTGAACAATCAATTTTTTTTTCTGGAGGTCGTAAATTAGGTGCCCGAAATGTTGGATCATGCACTAAAAATGGCAGCCGGTGAAGGTTTCAGAACTCAGAAGTAAACACCAATATTCCTTTTACGTGCTCATCTAGGGGCCATTTCTGCCGCACCTCAAGTACAAAGAATGTTGCAAAATCTTTGCTCATTTCTAACATTACCTGGTTTCGTAAAAACTTTGGGTTCCATAACTTCCCATTCTGATATGGCACGCACGGCAATACACTACGTGACGTAACATCGATATACGGAACAAGTCTTAGAATGAGGCAAAATAACTGCTCGAACATTTTCATCCTTAACGCTTTGGGATAAGAACACTTTTTTTGGGACAGCTGGGGTTAGTGGTTCTTGAAAATATCCTTGACGAGGAAGAAATCTGGCGAAGGTATTTAATAAACAAATGAAATGTGAGTAATGTGGCCTGAAATAGAATAAAGAACAGTTCATAGTGGTCCGAGAACGTTAGCTATCTGGTGCTTTGTATGCTGAATGGTTAAAATTCGCTGCTCGGAAATTCTTAGCACAGGAAAAGTAGGAGTATTTTAACGATTATTCATCTGACATCGGAGCTTTCAAGAAGAGAGCGTATTACCATTCAAAAGGCAAGCAACGCTTCGGTGCAACCTCTGGTGTGGTGTTACAGTTGTCAATGGGCGGAGGTGATTACTTCCCATCAGGTGACTTTCCAGCTCGTTTGCTCCTTATTACATAAAAAAAAAGATTATACATCTGACCTGGAGGCCTACTCCGATGCAAAATTTACGTAGTTTCGTGAATCTTTGGAAGGCTAAAAAGCACACTGAAAGTAGTGCGATATTGAAAACAGGTTTGAAGATTTTTTACAACATAACATGAGAGTTGTAATAATTTAAAAAGTTACATCAATTTCGATCGGTAAAGTATTACGCCTAAATATTTACGCTACGTGTTTGGACTTTGGACAAACGGGAGAAGTGGTGGCGCTCCACGCTGGGTTTCTCTTAGGAGGCAAATTGAACTTGCAGTTAGTATATATCAGCACAATGCTACTGACCGACAAAGTAAAGTTTCTTCAATGATATCAAATCGCATTATAGAGCACCTGCGCGGAAACGGGACTCGTTCCCATTCTGCCACTATGTACACTCGCCCCGGGAAACCTCTGTGTCGGTAACGTACTTTTGTATTTAGATATAGTAAGGATTTTTTAAAATTTTCTTGATTCGACAGAAATGAATGTGTTTGCTTTATTCACGGCAAAAGTTGATGTAGAGAAATTAATCAGGACCCGAAGATTTGAATGTATCGACTGTTAGTAACAAGATTATCAAGTTAGTACTTTTATATTCAACAATAAAAAATATACAACATCATAGCTAAAACAGTTTCGCATGAAAATGTAACGCCTGATTGTTTGTTGTCAGCAATGATTTGCAAGTTTCTGACTTGCTATTAACTACCCAACTTTTCAGACATTCACGGATTATCGATATGTCGCAGGTAACCTATATAATCCGCCGGTATACAAGCGTCTTCATTTTATAATCCGGAGTGGTTTGAATACCTACATGAGAAAAACCGAATTTGCTTGCGTTGTGTGTAAAGTAAACGGACGAATAATATAATTTGCCTAGAACAGATGCAAGTAGTTAGCGTTCAAAATAATAATAAGCATGAGTAGATTTTTTCCCACAGCTATTGCCTTCTAGTCTGACTGTACAGTTATTAATTAAGTAAACTGACAATATCGACTCTACTGCTCCAGGAAATAAATAATCCGATACATAATTACGACTATAAACTGAACATACAAGCCGTGACGGATTTATTGAAATCGCTGCTATACTTCTGTAAACCTACACAAAAAACAACTAGCGATAAAGCCTTTGAAGCATAATTTTCAGGGATGGAAGGTAAATGTTTATATTTTATTAAGAAATACCCGTTTAATAAAAATGCGTCTGTTGTTTTTAACATATTTATTTTCTAAAAGGCAGTGTTTTTGTTTGCGGTAATATCAAGCATATATTATCTTTCATGGTATATTATTGCAGCGGTATCTAAGCCTACAAATAAAAAAATATCGATTTGTTCAAAATTATAAGTTGGATACCTGTATCGGCAAGTTTGTTATAGTGAATGAAATCATGTTTTCCACAAGTGCTATTGGTTCTATGATTGATTGATCAATTAATACAAATCCCAACAAAAATGTGAAATGAGAGCCAAGTTCAATTGTACGACAAAAGAAGGATATACACACATCAAAAGTGTCTAGGGATCAACATATTTAGGGTTGAGAGCCTTCTGCGCTCACCCTACAGACCGGTGAAGCTGCTAAGGCCGTCGAGGCCAAGCAGCGGCGTCCATACAAAAAAAAAAAAAATCCGTGTTTCTACCGCGAACACTAACAACGCAAGAACATCGGTTTGGCATACTCAAAATGAGTTCATCCAAATCACGCTGTGGAATGGCCGCCCATGTTCGTTGCAACAACAAAGAAGGTCTTCTTGCGACTGGATACCCTCCATATTCGGCAGAGCTCTTCTCTGTAGCATATCCCATGCATGCTCAATCGGGTTCAAGTCTGGCGACTGAGCAGGCCAGGGCAGGACATTGATGTTTGCTGCGGCGAGAGTCTGTCTTACAACTCTTGCGGTGTGCGGTCGTGCATTATCATGCATTAACTGAAATAAGGGACCGATTTGCACTTGTAGAGGAACGATGACGTCTGATACAATCGTCTCAGCATAAATTTGAGCGTTGAGGTTGCCTCTGATCCAAATCAACTCAGTTCTTCCGCCGATCCAAATACCCGCCCATACCATGATGGTTCCACCACTATAAGGATGGACTAAACGAGACTCATCAGAAAAGCACACGAAACACCATTGTTCTTCTGCCCAATTTCTGTGTTCAAGAGCCCATTGATATCGAATCCTACGATTGTGCATTGCTATAGGTGGTACCCTTAGCGGTCTTCGGGAATGAAGGTTCACTTCATGCAAGCGGTTTCTGACTGTTTGGTCGCTAATTAAGTTCCCTGAAGAGTGATGAAGCCTCACGGCTAACATCATGGCGGTTATTGTTGGAGCTCTTCGAGTTGTGATTTGAATGTATCGGTCTTGTCTCTGTGTGGTGCAGCGATACCGTCCTCCATGGCGCTCAGCCACGGTACCAGTGCTTCGGTAACGTGTCCAAAGTCGACTGATAACACTCTGACTTGTATTCAGAGCTAAAGCCACAGTACGTTGCCGGGAACCAGCTTCTATCATTCCCACGGCTCTGAGCATTTCTTCCCTGCTTAAATGACGTCGCCGCTCCATAATAACGTAGGTTTTAATCAGTAGTAGGGAAACAGTAGCACTAATAATGTCTTCAATGCGTTGTATGTTTTTATAGGGAAAATATTGACAGCTGATTTTCATCTTTTACTCGAATTTGATTGACAGTTCCTGTTTCAAATTATGAAATGCACCAAAAAGGATCCATATAAATTTATAAAATCATAAATTTATTACAAAGCCACATCTCAATCTCAAGAAATCCGCATAAAAATGCTTGATCCCTAGACACTTTTGATGTGTGTATATATTTATTTATTCAGGTAGTTTTCATGTAAGAATAAATCTGTAGTAAGTTCTTTTTTTATTCTTCTGAAATGGCCTGCTGGTAGAAACTATGTATATACGAGTAACTATAGTCATCGAACATAGGGCCCTTTCATGACTGTTTTAGTAGGTACTTAATAAAATATTCGGCACCTAAATAGTTAAACTAAGGATTTAGTCCAGTTAATGGAGTTCAGCTTTTGCCGGCGTGTCATGCTCTGGATGTTTTTGTCAGTCCAAATGAACAAATATAAATGACATTTAAAGATGTTACTCCAAGCTTTTAGACTAACTTAGTATCTCTCGTAAAAGTAGTAAATTTCCGTTTTCAGCAAACTGCGGTGTAAAGTCAAGTCAACATTATCCGGAATTACGGTTCTAATTGTGTTTGATCGGCCGATGTGCAATATCCGGAGACGTGCAGACACGACACGAAGACGACTACGACACGATTATTGCTGGCAAGATGGCGTAAGGGTAACTGTTATTGTTAAAGTGTGATTTGTTTTAGAAAATTATTTATTATTTACCAGCTTTCCGCTCGCGGCTTCGCCCGCGTGCACTTATTGTTTTATATTATGGCCAAATTACTTGCATAAAATATTCATAAATTGTAGCCTATCTGTTATTCTGTTGTCTAAGCTGTATTACTGTAAAGATTCATCTAAATCCGTTCAGTAGTTTTTGCGTAAAAGAGTAACAAACATACATACATACATCCTCACAAACTTTCGCATATATAAGAAGTAAGATGGCAATGTTTAGCTAAAAGGCTGAGCAGCGTTCGGAAAACCGCGCGATTTTTTCACGTCCAACATAGCTGAGGGCCTAGTGACTAAAGTCAAAGTCCAGGGAGTAGTTCCAGTGATAACTTATGGATCTGGAACGTGGTCTATTACTATAGGTTTGATAGCAAAGCACACTTTAGTACACTCAACGTGCTATGAAGAGGGTAGTGCTCAATTTTGCTACGTGACCGAAACAGAAATGGGAAAATTCGTGCAAGAACTAAGGTCCCGTAACTAAGTAAATTGAGGTAGAAGAGGTAATAGAGGAAAGGGGAGAAGGTCCTGCCTGAAGCAACATGGGTTCCTTCAGCACCTAGTATAAAAACATATAACATGACTGGACAAACATTAAGCCTTTCCTGATGAAATGCCTTGCCCTATTTTCTCCTTTCCACTAATTTCCATTGGTTACCGCGGGGTGGCGGTGTATAGCAACTACTGTGCCGCGTAATTCGCGCGAACTGGTGTGATTGGTCGAGGCAAGCGTCTTCCTTCTGGAAAGAGTTATGGCCGCTTGAACATTTTTTCGCGTGTGCGCAAGTGTTAAAAATCTTTAAAAAATAACTAGCTGATCGTTCTACTGACTGTATGATATTATCTACTCCATTGTGCTGTGATAAAGCAATATACTAACGGACCTGTAGTGCACATCAGTGATATTCACGGTTTTGCTAGCCGGTCGGCACGTTGCCCCGTCGTTGGTGAACCCTTCTATCCTGCCCTATCCAGGTGAGTGTTTATGCTTTTTCTACCACTTAAAGTCACAGGGTTCAAAGAGGATATCAGCAGCAAATGCAGTAGCTTTCCCAGCAAGGTTCTAACAATGACGACCATTTGTTTCGCACAGGCTTTGAGTGTTATGATAGATATACATATATTTCAGTATTTAGAAATACATTTTTGAGTGTTTAATTAATCTTATCATAATTTCTGCTTAGTTTAGGGGTAAATGACGTTTGCGTTCGTTGTCACAGATGTTTATTTTATTTGAATTGCTACCCTTCCCTCAGCAACGCACATGCAAATAAATCAACTTCGTAGTTGGTGATTGCGGTGTTCGTTGATGTGAGGTAGAATCAAAGGAAAAACCCGTCTGGCATATTATGTAGAATGAGAAAGAGAGACATATTAATATTTAAGTATATTTGCTAACTTTTCCTCTTTTACACCGTGCCGATCTATTTTTATATGCTGTTACCCCGATTTGAGTTGAATTCATGAATAATTCTAACGAACGATTCAATCGCTTGCTATTTGATAGCTCGTGAGCCAAAAAAGATGCAGCTTGGACGGTAAATGTATCGATACAACATAGATTTTAACTTAAATCAGAAAGAACGAATTGTTAAATTACCACTTGGGCTACTAATGCTACGAGCATTATTGTGTGTGGTCATAATTATAATATCAACACGCCTAAAATTCTTAAGGACGGTGTAACTGACAGCCGATTGGGTAAACTTTGGTATTGGCGTATATGCATGAGTTTCTCATTTGGAGCAGGGGTTCCATATTATCATAAACATGGATTAAACGGGACCACCCCGCAACATCTCACCATTATCCTACCCCATTTGACTTCCATGGGCATCGTTTTTGTAAAACGCTGAACTTCAATATTGGAGGTGGAATTTCACGTTATTGCGGAAGCTTTGCTTATAAATGCTTCGACAATATTAATGCTTCATATTAGATGGCAGCTGCCGAAGTTGTGGGAAATGAAGAAAATCTTTTGAGCAAATATTGTCGAGAAGAACGCTGAAAATCAAAACATTTTTAGGAAGTCTTTGGGTACAAGGACGGAAATGTACATTGTTGGTAAAAATACTTAAATTATGAGAGCGTAAGTATTTTATGTTAATGGATTTGGTTTGATGTGCTAATTCATTTTATTTTTCTTTCATGATGGTTAGTCGCCTAGCGGTTAGCATTCCAGGTACCTGGTGCACCGAGTTGGCTCCTTCTATGCTCCAGTTAGCTTGTGAGAAATCCACCTCCTTCGTGTTAGCTTTTTTTTTAGAATTTGCCGTAAGTTCGCAAATTCTAGGACTGCAAACTCATTGAAAAAGAAAACCACTTGTATGTTGACATATTTTATTTTAAGACCTTGGTAAGTAGTTATAACGTTACTTTGCAAGTGGGTAATTGCAGCGTTTATTCACGTAATTCTTGCAAGATAACAGTACCGTCACAGCTGTGCAGTACGAGACTTAATAAATGGTACTGGGACATACATCGTCAATTTCATAGACCGTTCCTACCGAGAAGCCTTACCATAACGCTAAGAGCCTGCGCAGACGACGGACTAAGACACCAACAGTTACGAAACATACTCTAATGATGACCATTGTTCTTGGTTATTCTTTGTTATCCCAACACTTCATCCCCTTTATAATTTTTTTTTTATCAAAAATTTTTCGGGTAGACAGAAGTAAACAACTAATAATTACGCTCATATATTTTCATAAATATAAAATATTTACAGTATTAGTATAATGTTATAAATTGTATAAAATTAGAGTATACTCTGTTGCCTTACTAGTACACTAATTTTCCTCACCCTTTAAAAAAAAGTGTGGAAAAAAACTTTACAAATTAAAAGCGTAACTGTGGTTCTTCAATGGATCTGTATAGCAAGCTTTTTAAGAACATGGCGGATCTGGGTGATTTATTCACAAAACAGCTGGCGGAACACGAATGGAAGTTACAGCAGGTAAAGTCTGGTTCTCCTGATACATCAACAAACACTTTGGACACATTGAGAACAGATTTTAAGTATTTGCTGTGCCCTTGCAGGGTCATGCTTGTGTCTAATGTATACTGATAAGAATAAGAATATTTATTTTGCGAGAATGTGGTACATTAAAGGTGGTACAGATAAAAAAAATAAACTCCAAAAACTAACAAATAATATTTTAAATTCACATGCATAAGGTAAGTTCAAATATTTTTATTTTCCAAGCGTCGCGTCGCGTCTGGGGACCGCTCAAGTTTATGAAGTATTTTTCCAACAACGGCTAATTAATTATCACGAATTACACGTAGTGTACCTACAAGCGATCCTAAGTTTCATGCATAGTGTAGGTAGTGGGCGCTACCAAGTGCGGCGACCCGAACGGTCAGACACGTGAGGGCAGACTACGTTGACGGTTGTGTCGATTTTTCAGAGTAAATTCTTTTCTTGCAATCTGCGACTACACCTGTTTTTCTGACTTAGCGGTCCCCCGACGCCACGCGACGCTTGGAAAATAAAAATATTTGAACTTACCTTATGCATGTGAATTTAAAATATTATTTGTTAGTTTTTGGAGTTTATTTTTTTGTCGGGGGTTTTTAAAATTTTTAATTTTACTTTTATATTGTCTTTTTTAAAATAGGCAAAATATTAGCCTGAATGAACCCATTTAATTACCCACCTTCGAAATCTAAACCGTACTCTAATATGTCATATTTAAAGTCATGCTTACCTTACCATATACTTTCATTATAATTGAAGTAACACAGTAGCAAATTTCAAATCATTTTGGACATATGAAAGGTAGTCGGATCCCCTCATCAACTATTAAAGACCTGATGATCTTCAAACGGCTGATCAGGTCATGGTTACCTTACCATATACTTTCAATATCATTGAAGTAACACGGTACCAAATTTCGAATTGATCGGGCATAAGGAAGTTAGTCATATCCCCCCATCAACTAGAAAAGACCTGATGATCTTCAAACGGCTGAACAGATTTTCATGAAACATGGCTAAGAACACTCGGGATAAAATTATCTATGACACAAAAAAAAACTAAACGAAAATCGGTTCATCCGTTTGAGAGCTACGATACCACAGACAGATACACAGATACACAGATACACAGACACGTTAAACTTATAACACCCCTCTTTTTTCGTCGGGGGTTAAAAATAGCAAACAAGACACATTCACCCATTTGAGGCATGCAAATACAATTTTCGGTTATCAATATTATCAATTAAAAAATGTTAAATTTCAAAAATACACAAACAATTCATTCACAGTCACAAATACAATTAAATCAAAACCCAATAATTCAAATTGTTTTCAAATCAAAATTTTCGGACAGGCTTGAGAAACAATTTCGAACAAGCCAATTTATTAGTTTATATTTAAATGGATTGAGTGGTCGGTTCTTTATGTCTATTGGAAATTTATTAAATATTTTAATGGCCATCGCACGGCTATTTCTGGAAAACATTGTTGTTTTCATGGTTGGGAGAACTAAATTATTCGGTCTCTCTCTCATATATATATAAACAAGGAAGGGTCAAAATGTTGAGCTCCTTAAACAAAGGTCTGCAGGAGACCAAACTATCCACGTCATAGATGGCCCTGACGCACGATTTTTGTGCAATAAATAGTTGATTTATATGACACGAGTTACCCCACAGTACTATGCCATACCGCAGAATCGATGTTTTAACATCTATGTAACAAACATGGTGCAATAAAGAACTTTGAACTTTGAACATTGACGCAGGAGTTTCAAGTGTTTAAATCACTCATGTGGAAGTCTTTAAATGTGATTAAGTCCCAAATGGAGCTGCTGACTGTTGGACTGGATCGGCATGAAATGTCTGTGCATAAGAAGGTGCTGCTACTTCATGGAGGGGCTGAGTCTAGTGGTCAGGATGTGACTGGCAGTCACCGCTGGCATCATAACCAGCCAAATGGAGATGTCATCTGATATTGCAGATCAGATAGCCAGCTGTCACCGACTGGGGGCTTCAAAAGGGGACAAGCCAAGCCTCTTCTTCTTCGGTTTGCAAATTATGAAGCGCGTAGAGAAGTTTGGAACCACAAAAGCGCATCAAAGGACTCTGTCATCACTCTTTCTGAATTTCTTACGAAGGTAAGGTGGTGTTTATGGAGGCATGGAAACATTTCGGAATTGTTGGATCATGGACGGCCAAACCATTCTCCTGCTCCCTGTCAATAATCGCCGGAAGATTGAGTGTCTGCGGGACTTGACACCGTTTCTAAACAAGTTTTCCAAGCTTTCTGCAAGTCCACCGAGCAAGTCACCGTCGAATGCAACTGTGTCTGGCGAGCCGAAGAAGGGTGCCTCTGGGGCCCAGAATGCAACCAAAGTTGAGCCGCAGGTTCAACCTAGACGTAGGTTACAACAACAAAAGCAGGGCGGCTCGTCGAAAAAAAGTGAGATGCTGTCGTCATAATTTATCCGCTTTGCTTGCTTGCTTTGGTTTTTTTTCAACAACGGAAGGAAGAACAATCTTTATTTTTAGTTTACAATAATTCATCATCATCATCATCCGTGCGGTCTATCCCGGTTGTGAACCTACACTGGTGTGTGAGGTCCCAGGGTCCACCTTTCCTATTTTCTTGGCCCACTTCGCGCGGTCTTGTGCATCCTCAGTGCTCAGTGGTGAGTTTGTTGACACGCATATCCCCTTAACGACGTCGAGCCACCGCTTCTTGGGTCGACCTTTTCTACCGGTACCTGGCGGGGGCGGCATGGCCAGACATTTGTTGCCCACGTAGTTTGCCGATCTCCGTGAGACATGACCATACCAACGAAGGCGGCACTCCTGCAGCTTAGTTTACAATAATTGTGCAGCCGTAATTTTAAAAAGCTTTCTTTGCAAACCTGCACATTAAACAATTTAATGTCTTTCCTTCAGCCTGGAAGAAAGCTTTAGTTATTCCTTTACCTGTCCTTTCTCCTTTACTTTTTTTCATCTTTATTAATGCTGTCACTTCGGAAATCATTCCGACAGATAACTGTTAACTACCATCTCTATGCTGACGATCTCCAACTTTACATTCACTTCAAACTAAATGATATTGATTCCGCAATAGTGAAGATGAATGAAAATCTAAAACGTATTTGTAGGTGGGCCGAATCGTACGGTCTGCTCGTCAATCCATTGAAATCACAGGCAATTATCATTGGTAGTAGAACTATGTACAATAGGGCTTGCGCTTTAACTTTGTCCCCGTTGGTATTTAATGGAACAAATATCGACTACGCTGTTTCTTTTAAGAATCGATTTACTTTGACTGTTACCTTGCGTCCCTATCTACTCCACCCGGGTAAGTAGGGTTTTCGCAGCCGGAACTACGGGTCTAGCTGTTAGGATCAGGGTACCACGGGTGTTGGGGGTCCCAGCTCTGCCTTTGTTAAGGTAGGCCCCAACTTGGAGTTGGATTTGTGGTGGCATGTGGTTAGTTGCAGAGGTGGGGCATGTTCGTCTGCTCGGTAGTGTGTACTGAGCGTCCCTCCTCGCGCGCAACGAGTATCTAAATTCACTGGTCTAGGGCGTTGGGCCGCTAAGTGTTTAGATGCGGGGTTAGTGAGGAACCCTTATAGCGGCTTGCTGCTCCTCCGGTACTTGCCTGGATAGCAAGGAGATGGGTATCCGCTAGATTGCCCATCCGGCCACCCTGCTGTACCTAAGGGTAGATGTACGGCAGTGCATTGAGATGTGAGCGTGCTATACAGCTCCGGCACCATTCTGGAGAAATGGTAGTTAGCTTCTCTGACGTCCCTAGCGGGGATTGAAGCCGCTAGCGTTCTTTGGATGTGCGTGGTGAGCGACTATAACTGCTCCGGTATCATTCTGGATAAATGGGAGTGGGTAATGCCACGGGCTACTCGCCTATGAGTACCATAATGTGTAATGCATTGTGCGTTGTGCTTTATGGCGGCAGGACCTACCGTAGATGGTCCCTGGTACACTTCACGGTGTGCTAGGAATAGTGTGCCTTTCTGCATAACCGCGAGGTTGGTCGGAGGGGCCACTAAAATAAATCTCAGTAGTTTGGGAGAGGGACTTGTTACCTTGCGTGGAGTAACCATGTCAATCAGGTTGCCTGAAAAGTTTTTGCAACCTTCTACTCCCTAAAGCGTCTACAGAATTTCCTTCCTTTTCAAACTAAAATCAATCTAGCTCAGACACTTATGCTTCCAATTATAGATTACGCTGATAGTTGCTATCTTGACGCTACTGAACAACTCCTTGATAAACTAGAACGTCTACAAAATGTCTGCATTCGCTTCATATTTGGCCCTCGAAAGTATGATCATGTTTCTTAGTACAGAAAGCAATTAAAGTGGCTCCATAAACGTTTGTGGCGTGACTGTCACATAATGGTTCTTCTTTTAAACATCCTCTTCAACTCTTCTACTTCATGCTATCTCCGTGAGCGTTTTTCTTATCTTTTATCGTCAGGCAGGCAGAACTCATCGCTCAGCCTATAATTTACAGTTGACCGCCCCTACCTGTAGCATGTGCATGTACGGTGACTCTTTTACTGCTCAGGCTGTGAAACTGTGGAACAAGCTGCCTGTTTCCATTCGTGAGTGTTGCACTGTGGGTTCTTTCAAGAAACATTTAAAAGATCATCTTTTGAACATTGTTTAGATTGCGTGGGTTCTTTATAATTATGTATTAGTTAGATATTTATGTATTTCAATTATTTATTATGTATATTTATTTATGTATGTAAGTACATTATGTATTTCCATTGATAAGTTAGGCTTGTGTTTTTACAGGAATCACATATTATTGCATTACTTGTGCACAAATTGTCTATCCATAACTTTTTTGTTAACTTTTTCCTGTAACCATGGTCGGGTGGAAGAAATCTCTCTTATGAGATAAGCTCACCTGTACTTTTGTATATCTAAATTGTTTCCATTGAAACTGTATTTTTGTGTACGAACTAATAAATAAATAAATGAAAATATATTACTTGCCCACTGCCAATTTAGCTTACAGCATAGAATTCTCCGGTTGCCTGTGGAAAGAATTTTGACCTTCAAATAGGGCGAGCAACGAGAGCATAAATTACCTGTCAGGCTATGTTTCTTATTTCTACGGAGTTCATAATATTCTGATTAAATCTCATAGCCGGAGCAAAGTTTTCCTAAAATCTGTTAAGGTACCTCGAGCTTTCTTATGTCTACAAACAGGTGTCCCGCTTCTCTGACTTGTCAAAAGGCACTTCAATTTTCAGATCCTCAGTCGTCTGCGTCAATCCTAACGCTAAGGGTCCGCAGTGGGGCGAAAAAACGCGCCGCAAGCGAAACCCGGTCTTGGCCAATAAATCAGCTGAGATATCGCGGACCCTGCCATGGGATAATCAACCTTAAACCAAGAGAATAAGGGTGGGCATATTGCGATTAGTTACGGAGTACCTTTCTAATGATCCAGCGTGCGCCGGCGCCAAGAAGAAAGTGTACGGCGCAGCTTTAGGATGTAAGCTGGCTGGTTTCGAATAATATTTTTAAAACTAAATAATATACATATGTTCGTTTATAAACTAACATTCTTTTCAGTCTTAGGCCTCCCGCATATCTATGCGGGAGGCCTAAGACTGAAGAGTGGCTCTAGAGTGGCCAGTAAAGCGGCGAGCATCTAATTGGAATCTTGTGTCACAGCTTGTAGCAGCAGCACCATTGGCAGCCGTCCCACGGCTAAACTAGCCCCAATAACCATCAGTCCTTAGCGCTATGTACCCTGGCCACTATACAATTTTTACTCGAATGAATAGGTATTTGCTGAACCATCGTAGATTTATACATACCACCATGTTTTATCAGACTGATCACCTAAAAATCCTAAAATCAAGTGAGCATGTAGGAAATACGTGACAAGGAGATTGTTTGCCACAACGTCTATTGTACTGTACGTCTTAGTAGACGTGGTCGAGTAGCCACTTTAAATTTACATTATCGTTCGCGTAAAAAATTGTATTGGGATTTGACATTGTCATGTCATGTCATGCGTCATCCCAATAAAAAAAAATTACGCGAACGATAACGTAAATTTAAAGTGGCAACTTGTGGTAGACGTACTGATGAACGAATAAATGGGGATTTTGGCTGTAAAAGGAGATAGATCATTTTGGCTCCATACATTTTTAGGCCTTTTCTGGAATTCCCGGCCAACAAAAAAAGTGGTACGTATAGTTAGAACTACTCATTTTTTTTTCTTTATTTGTTTTGGAGCTTTGATCGAAGATTCGATCATGCCAGCTCCATCGTATCCTAATCTTAGTAACTAAACCAACTTAAGACTAGAAATTACAAAATTAATGATAATTTTAGCGGCCTCTGAGGACGGCTCAGTTAAGAGATTGGATAGACAACCAATATCATTTTTATTTATATTAAACAAACTGTAAACTATATCTCTAAGGTGACGATTTCGCACACATACCATTCATAAATGGTGTACATCCTCTAATGTTCCGCACACGGTACAATTTGGAGACTCTGATAATTTCATGAGATATTTAAAATTGTTTAATGGTACGTGAGAACGTAACCTGAGAGCTGTGACAGTATGTAGTCTACTCATACATGCATTTGTAAACCAAGGGACACGAGGAGGTTCTGACTGTATGGTTTTGTACCAGATACCTTTTTCAACAGATCTTCTATCAAAATTCTCTTTCCACGTATTTTGAATAGTTTTTTTTATATTTAACGAAAACTTCCGAGCTACTGGGTCCCACATCTTTAACAATACATTCTTTAAGTGCTAGTTTAGCTTAGCGGTCAGCCTCCTCGTTTCCCCAAATACCTGTATGAGCGGGCACCCATTGTAAAATAACATTTTTGAAATTATTTTGATACAACAATAAATGGTTTAGAATAGCATAAGCTATCGCCACTCCTCTGTGTCCAGAGCAGCAGCGAGCTATATGCTGGAGAGCGCTTATACTGTCTAATAAAATAACAATATTGTCGCTATCAAAATTTATTGCATAGGAAAGTGCCTCATTTATGGCAACTTGTTCTCCAGTCATATTGTTGATATTACAATTAATTTGGAAACTGCTATTTCTTTTAAGTTGTGGGTCAAAAAAGGAAGCGCCAACAACATTAGTGCTCTTAGAAGAACTACTCATACGGAGCAATAGTTTGATGTTGCCTATGTGTATTTATGATTTATTTATATGATTTAAACATAAAATAAACATAAACATAATATGATTGAAACATAAAAAGAATAAAATAATATTTCTAAACAAAACTTGCCAAACGCACAAAGTTACATTCTCAATCCATGACCTTTTCTAAGCGCCCGGATACGCTACAGTTACGTGAAGGGCTCCCTTATTCCTTGCGCACTACAGTTCAAAGTCCCCTAGCAACCGAGCTGCGCGTACGCAGCCCTACACGATCGGCTTGATTAGGCGGCCTGCGCGGATATGTGTCGCGGTACCGTACGCTGCTCATGCTGTTATAGTGCCTTTATGGTTATGGTGATCATTCGTGATGGTGATTTAGTGGGAGTGGCGACTTATTTTACTTCAGACTAGTTTTATGTATTACAGACAAGAGTGAAGATTAATGGATCTTCTGGTTTTTTTTCTGTGTTTGGGTGTCATTATCTATTTAAGTATATTTTTTAAAATATTTTACTATAAGTGTAATACTTATACTGTCTTCCTTGGGTGTGATCCCTACCCAAGGTTCAAATACCATTTGTGTCTAATTTTGAGAGTCACATTTCAGGTATGAAGCCTTTTTAAGGCTGACATTCATGTTCCAAGCCCTGCTCAGATTGGGTCATCGGACCTCATTATATAAAAAAAAAACATTAGGGAAACGAATAATAAAAAAAACGACTAAAAGTATTTGCCAAGAAATTTCAGAATATTAGGGCTAGGCTATGTTAATAATACGAACCTATTTGTAAACCACTACTTATTTTATACAAATCGCAATCTCCAACTCTCCTTTTACTGTGTCTTAGTTTAAGGGTCATAAGGGCACCAGTAAACGTATCCTAGAGGTAATATTTGTTCACCCACCACCATCACGCGCGACTGTTACCCAACCATACCTCACCCATAACAGCCGATGGCCCGACCGCAATCTCCGCCGCTACGTGGCCCACCGCAACTGTCGACCAATGAGCTGTGAATACTGTTATGAGAATAACTTTGACATACATTTTTTATGGTGTTTGGAAATTGTTTTGGCGCCATTATATTCTAAGTACCCGTCAGGTGAATACTGCAGTTCTGATAAAAGTAACAGAGTTTTCGTTGATGCGGTCCCCTGAAAAAGGACAATATTTTGGTTTAAGAACTTCATTTCTCATAAAGAATTAAAATTCACCTACATGAGACTTATGACTAAACAGTGTTATTGTGTTGGGCAAATCATACCTTTACTTAATCACATTAAACATTTTAACAAATATTCATTTATTTAAAGTTTAATAACAGAAAAAAAAGCCGCTCATACGAGTAATAACATGAATAAATATATGAAAGAAGGACGGACAAACATATATTATTATTGAAGCCAGTCTAGGAACCCATAACAACATGCGCTAAATCATTGGAAATGATTTTTTATTCACTTTAGAATGATTGTTATGGCGGGAAGTACCAAATCACTGTGTGGAAAAACTTAGCACAATCAAGCCAGACTCCTTCACAAAAACATAAGTGTTTATTTTTTTGTGAAACTAACATAGTGATAAAGGAATGAAAGTTGTACTCGCAGACTAAGGGTTCTGTAAGCATATAATCCTTTAGCATTTAATGCCTATAGATTGGGTGTCGGTCGAAACTAGTAGCACGAGATGAGTGAGAGCATAGAGTTAAATAATGCAAGTGTCCAAATATAACTTTCCAAATATAAACAGAAAATAAAGAAAGCAAAACCAAACAATTTCCCAAAAACAAAACATATACCTCGTCCCTTTAAAAATTAAGTACAAAGAATAGAATAAAGAAGCAATGAATTATACGGTCGGGAACGTTTGTTTTTGTGAGACATGGAAAAGTTGGAAAACCCTCTTTTTCCTTGTTACATAGGGAGGAGACAAAGAATAGTGTGATTCAGACGCGTGTGTGTAGTTAAATAGAAGAACTTTAATGCCTACACATAAGACCTTAGGGCCAAACAGGTGCAACCTAAACCCTGAGGAGTTAAGTTCGGAAGCTTTTAATTCAGGAATAAGCAAACAACCTTGGCTACCTAGTCCATACCCCATATTTTAATGGATTTATAGTGAGCCATTTTAAGATGGATTGAAAAAGTAGGTAGCAGGGAACCTGGTTTAATTAAAAAAAGAAAAACTACTCCAAAACATTTCAAATTGACTCATTTTTAAAACAAACTTGCAACATGCAAGCTGCTGGTCGATTGAAAAACCAATATTTAGTAATTAAGGTTTAAGGTTTAAAGATCTTTATTCTCACTAAGACTTAGTAACTAGGTCACTTACATGAGAACAATACTTACATGTAGGTTAAATATGCATTCACCGTCGAAATCAATAATTAAATAATTACCTATTTAACTGTTACTTGTATCTTTTTAGTTTAGCTAAGTATACAGTATGCTCAGTCCTCAGACAGGACAGTGTTCAATACAATTACAAATCCACTCAGCCCTCTGTAACTTTCTTTTCACACAAGAAGTATCAACGTTTCCCGATAGAATAACTTCGTGTTATTTTTTACCTGTCCCATTTTCTTTATTGTCGTATTTGGACGTTGTAAATAGAAACTTGGTAGTTACATAGAATTTATGTTCCAACTTCGCGGACAAATAGATTGGGTCGCTTTGGAATAATGCTCAATAATTGTGGTTATTTTTTCCCTTTATTAAACAAATAATTTAGCCGAGCATTTCATTAAAGGAAAGATTCGCTTCATAAAGCGTCTTACTGATGTAATGCTTGAATCTGCCATGAGGAAATTCTGCCTGGTTTTGACTAAGTTAGGAAAGATTTAGAGCATTTTGAAATTTTACACCAAAAACATCGTGGATCCGTAAGTGCTGTGTGAAAGCAATACGTGTAAATGTGGTTAAGGATTCCATTAAATCTTTACATGAAATACTTGTTAAGCACAATAATTCGAAAATACACTGCATTTAGGAGAGCCAAATTAGAACCAGCACCTCCGCAATTCAAGCTGAGCGTTCTTATTACTTACTTACTCACTAGCGGTTCGTCAGCGGCTTCGCCCGCGTAGACTGTGTTTCCCGTCAAAAAATAGCCTAAATTAAAAAAATATATAACTTTTGTCACTCCCCGATAATGCAGCTTTATATTGGTGAAACAATTTTCAAAATCGGTCCAGAAGTTCTGGAGCTATTCAATACCATCAGAAAACAAATCTTTCCTCTTTGTAATATTAGCATAGATCACTCCTGTGCAAATTAAGATTCGTTAGCTTTTGGAAGGCTAAAAATCATAGAAAAAGTAGTATGATATGGTTAGGTTGCATGTGTTTTGCAATTAACAAAAAAATATGACTGAAATACCAAAAAGTCAACAACAATTTCGACGCTTTAGTCACCGCGCTACTAAGTGTTCAGGCGTTCGGGAGTAGGCCCCCAGGATTATTTCTAAGCTAGTCAAAACAAAAGTACTTGCATGAGTATCTCTCGGCCTTCATTATAAAGTTCACAATTGATTTCAAAACGTGCATTTATGTGCTTTTCCCTCACACAACAGTGCGTTGTAAACAACTATTCCGGGTAAGAAGCCGGTACACGGAGATCAAAGCTCGCCTTGCTTTTACCTAACGATTTATTGAACCATTGTGTTGCTTATTCACGTTTTTTAAGGTTCTATTTATTATGCTAGGAGTTGTGAAGACGGTTCAAAGGAATTGTAAGAAACAAGAAGAAAATCAACAGTGAACCACATTGGACATGCTGTATTTACAATCAATATGTGTATCTCAATTTCCTCTTTTGCTATTAGAACCATATTATTATTACGATCACCATTCTGAAAAGACTCAAACATTTTTACAATGAGTGCCCCTAAAAATATATTGATAATATATTAGTACATAATTCAGTTTTGCCCACTCTTCATGTTGATGTAAATAATACATGTGAAGATAACTCAAACTTTTTCATGTGTTATTTACATATACAAACATTACAACTACGAGTATTATATGATCAAACTAACGGTTGCTCGAGTTGCAATTTCATCCGTGTGAATTCTATTTGTTATTTTCTTAGATACCTACCTATACCTAGATGTTTCACTAAAAATATGTCAGCTCTGCAGGTTTTATTGTTATTCTTTGAGCATACTGTATAACTACCATGAGTTTGCTTCATTTAAACGGCGAGCTTAGCGTGCAAAAATTTGTACGCCATTTTTAATCCCATTACTCCCATTTAGAATCCATAAGGCGCTGTAAGTACCGGACTCCCATACAAAAACGTCAACACGGTTTACGCGGACGCTAGCGGCTGTCATTGGTGTCAACTCATGACAGACATACAGTACCTACGTCTACCACGAGTTGACACTTTAAATTTACGTTATCGTTCGCGTGAAAAATTGTATTGGGATTTGACATTTTCATGTCATGTCCAATCCCAATACATTTTTTTAACGCTAACGATAACGTTAATACAAAGTGGCAACTCGTGGTAGACGTACAGGTACTGATAACTTTGTAAGTCTGACTCTCCATCACAAAAATCTTACAAAAATGCAACGTTTTAGATCCACCCCTAGCAAACGCTCTTAAGAACATACAATCATTAACACTCATCTTGTAATAAACAACATTACTTAACTGTGTAGTCACATTCATGAATTATTGACCATAGAATGGTCAATAATTCATGAATGTGACTATCTAACAACTACCGAGGACAACAGTTCAAATTTTACAAAATTATTGCAAAATGGTTCTTATGACAGCAGAAAAAGGTGCCCCTATGTAGATTGATTGTGCTTCATGTGATCTGGTATGTACACTATCAAGTTTACGACTTATTATGACATACGATACTGTAAATAAAACAATTACAAAAGAACGCCACACGTAGATCGGATTCTCATATCACTCAAACTCCCTTAACACAAGGTAATAAGGGTTATATTCGCGATTGTTAAAGCGAGTAAATAGATCAGATTCCTTCAATTAAATGAATTTGTATTGGAGTCGTAATTGCAAATTAGCGATCAGGGCACGTGGCAGCTAATTAATCGCCATAATACACGCTGTCATACACACATACATACAAGAGATACACAGGATGCGAACAGCTGTGCCTTCAAGGTGAGGATGGCCAGCCCAGTGATTCGTTTGAATGACTGGGCTTGTCAACCTCATATTTGGACCTCACGACCGCTTTCCATCAGGTGGAGTGAGGTCATCTTGACGGGCAATATATAAAAAAAAAAAGCTGTGCTCGAGATTAGTGGGGAAAACGACCGCATACATCATTTTAATGAACGCAAAAGTATTTCATACATTTTCAATTTTTCCAACCGATTACAACCGCGCCAGGTTAGGGTTAGATTTCTGCATATCTTATGTACTGTCAATTAGAGCTATATTACAGCTTAATAACTACGTGTTAAAGGAATTTGGACGACACGGTTGGCGCAGTGCGCTGTGGCACGGTTTCACACCTTGATTTGCGTAGTGTCCCGGGTTCGATTCCCGGTCGGGTCAATTCAGGAAATGATCTTTTCTGAATCGACTTGCGTCTGAGTGTGCTGGGAGACGCCCCTGGCTTATTTCCCTGTCTGGTACCTCGTAACACAAGGATATTTATCCTTACTTCGAAACCATGACAAGTGGTGTGTTGTCTGGCATATTTATTTATTTTATTTTATTTTCATTATATCAACAAAAAAAATTGTAGGATAAGAAGTGAATTCAAGTGCTTGGTACAGTTTAATTTAAGTAGATCATCGAGGGAAACTTAGCAAAAAATTGAAATATAGTGTAAATTCGCTACATCAGTTGATTTTAATAGTGTGTAAAAAAACTTAAAATTTTATCTAGCTAGGTTTCCGCCCGCGGCTTCGTCCGCGTGGCCTAATTACACAAAATCTTGATAAATTGTAGTTTACGTGTTATTCTGATGTATTAGCTGTATTGCTGTAAAGTTTCATCTAAATCGGTTAAGTTGTTTTTGCGTGAAAGAGTAACAAACACACAAACTCAAACTTTTGCATTTATATGTTAATAAGAGTAAAATTCAACTCAATGATTTCCGGAATTAGTTGTGGTTGTCAATTTTTTGCCAAATTCTTCCTTGCTTGACAAATCCCAAGCCTCATATCTGGACCTCACGACCACTTTCCATCAGGTGGAGTGAGGTCATCTTGACCGGCGTATTAAAGAAAAAAATTTTTTTGGCAAGTTTTCATTTTGAAGCTTTTGTAATATTCAGAATTTCCATATCTACATTTAAAAAAGGTGTACACACTATTCTTTCCTTCTTTTGATATAAAAGAATAAGTAAAAATAAAAAATATTTAAGTCCATGATATTTAACATTCAACATAGGCAAGACAGCACTTTCTTAGTCATTAGTACGAAGTAAACATGTTTGTGCGTCCGTGTGTATGAGTCCGAAGACTCCACGTGTCGGATTGTTTGTATGATGTTCAAGGTCAATGCATCTTACACCATGCCCATGCAATACGAGCATGCATTGCATGAGGGTGTGGTATGTCGGTTAGAAAAGCATTAGTTAATATTCGTCGTAAAATAACATGTCTGGTTTAACTTTCCTGTATTCACAGCACCCCGATGAAATACGAATATTATCATACCATAACATACCCCTAACATACGACTATACCCCAAACGGTGTAGTCAGAGGCGAACTACTGTTGCCGTCATGGTGAACGGAACACTCAGAATCCCATTTTCCACCAATGGTATTAGAACCCAACGTGGTAAGGTGATGAGCTTTCCGCCGCCATCCGGGTTTATTTGGATTTTTATCTATGTTTTCCATCACCAGAAACTTAGTCGGAAATGTAACAATGAACACAAAGATTTTAGTTCTGGCTAGATTTGAACTCAGGGCCACAAGATCCACGATCCGAGTTGATGTGCTTAACCCCTTGGCCACGCTATCCGAATATTATCAATAGCTATAGATAATACCCGTATTTCTGATATTTACAAATCTTTCAAGGCTGCTCAGCCCCAAAATCCAGGGGTCATCAATTCCAGGGGCGATCATCACGAACCCGCATTTGGAAGTCATCAATTCTAGCAATGTGAATTTCGATGATGGAGGCCCTTTGCCCAGCACTGGGGCAGTATATGGGACGATAATTTATTTTTTATTTGTACAAGAACTGTCAAATACAAATATTTTTGACTTTATTGACTGGACTCTGAACTGCTGGCCAATTCCTTCACAGAGTGCCGGTGCGAGCTGCAGTGAGAGATGCGAATGACTTAACCATCGCGTTTTGCGAGCACATAATGTCAATTTGTATGGGATCGAGTCAGCGCCCCCTGGCAGCACATTTGGTCAACATTAAGAGGATACAGAAGCCCTGTTTTCCCATACAAACGTAATCCCCTGTTTCCTTCCTTTTTCAGCATGTCTCTGTGTTTTCCTTCTTTTAATAAATTAATTATCAAAGGAGATATCGACGACACGATTGGCGTAGTGCGCTGGAGCACGGTTTCTCGCCTTTAATTCCGTAGTGTCCCGGGTTCGATCACCGGTCAGGCAAATTCAGGAAATGATCTTTTCTAAATTGGCCTGGGTCTGGGTGTGCTGGAAGACGCCCATGACTTAATTCCTTGTCTGGTACCTCGTAACACAGGGATATTTATCCCTACTTCGAGACCATGACAAGAGGTGCTTCGGGTTCCTGGGAATTTCGAACTAAATTCGGACGGTGTTTTGATAAAAAGGTAGTTTCATTTCCATTTGAATTTAAGTTTCAAAGAAAGCAATTCGAAACCCTCGCAGAATGGAGCCGCATGCTAAAGTTTCCACAGCAGAAACAAAACGCGATATGCAAGGGTAAGGAAAGATGAAGCTGACTGAGAGAAAGAATGATTAATAAACCAATACTGGTATGTCCGTGTGGTGTCCAGTCCAGTCTTCGATCTATTTTCTTCTTTTATTTTTTTCTCAGTGCTCGGCTTGTTACCGTGTGCCCTTTTTCTTTAAGAAAAGAGTATGTGTTTAGCAATCTCTTTTTAGGTCTACTCAGTTAAAACAATCCTTTTACTCCAGTGGTGGACGGGACGATGAGTGAGTGGTGAAGTCTTAAACTTATATTTTGTATTTTTTTTAACATAGCATAAAAATATTTACGATTTGCATTCTCGGTGAAATAGTTAAGTCGATTCAGAAGTACTCGTACTACATGTAGTATATTTGAATAAAAATGCTTGGTTTTGAACTCAGGCTGATAGATTCCGGATTACATAGAGATATTAGTCACTAGTTTGCTTTCATAGTTCTTGATATCACTGCGTTCAACAATAACACATTTTCAAGGATATAGTATGATACGTAATAACCCGTTAGTACTTGAGATCCACGTGGCGGTTTGTTATGATGCAGATGTTATTCAAGGCCAGTGCATTGTGGTGCAACATGCAACAGTTTAGTAGCTAATAAACTTGCATCGACGATAGTGCAACGGCATTAGTCCAATGCGTGGGACAAAGGGTCCGTTTAACAGCTTGAAATCCTAAGCAACATCACTTATTATGCAAGGTTGGTGGCCGCATGATGGTATGCAGTTTCTGCAGCCTAAGAGCACGTGCAACAAGAATGGTACTTTCACGCTTTGCTGATAGGCTGGGAATATTTGGCAAGAAGCAATCAGCACCTTCGATTCAATACCAATTTTACGCGAACGATACTGTAAATTTAAAGTCGCAACTCGTGGTAGATGTACTGAACGCAGTAAAGATTTCTGCTTCACCTAGTGGTTGACTAGTAGAGAATGCCTTTAGGCATTAAGTCCACCAATTGTACTTTTCTTTGTGCAGTAAAGATTAAAAAGTTATCAATCGATAAGGTTTTTTTTAAATTTAATTGAATTACCTTGAAAGTAAGCATTATATGTTATTTTGGTGATTACGTAGGAACTATTAATTTAATCTGTAATAAAGCTAGTTGAATGCTTTTAGTTTTTATAAGAAAATATAACGTCTAAATTCCACTTTAAAAATTATCAACATTAAAAATAAAAAAACACCGAATCAGTCGATGGTTTCATTGTGAAAAGAACTCATTATAATATGACTGACTCCTCTCCTAATGTTGATAGTACAAAAATAACAAAATGCCTTGTTATGTAAATAAACAAGCTATTTTATTAAAATTGGCATAATTGAATGAGCAAACGATGTTGAAAAATCTGTGGAATATTTTCTGAACAGATTGAACGCTACAGGGGAGCTGATATTTCGACCCCCAAATCATAAAATTTCCACTGTGTCTGGTTCGTCAGCAAATTTTAATATTCTATAATTTGTCATGTTGTTATAAATAAATATTGTTATTGTGTTCAACATGTAAATTACTTATTAATCTGAGCACGAGGTTGTAATTGATTAGTCCAATATCCATATAAATTAAGTGCCACTATCGGAGTTGGCACATGTGGGCTGCGAGTACACTCAGCCGGAGATATTTTAACTAACACATTTTTCAATACGGTTTTTCAAAAAAACAAAATCTCACCCAGCTTACACAACCACCAAGATAATTTGACCCCGCACTAAGAGGAGCTTCTACACACGCGTTCACGCTAAGCTTTACATGAAGAACCTAATACTGTCGACTTAAGACCCACTTTGGTTTTTAAAGAAAGTTACACCCAAATACAGAACTAGAACAAATTGTCTTGGAAGCGGATCGAAACCTCGACCTTCAGCAGTGTAGGGAAGCCAACCTATGCGAACTGGAATGGAAAAGGATATTATATATTTTAAGTGAATTTTTATTTTTAGCATTAAACAATGCTCTATTTTCTAACAAAGATAAAAACTAGAAAAATTCGACCTGGTCCTGGGACTCGAGCGGAATTCGAACCCGCGACCTTTCACAATCCGGGTGACTGCTCTCACAACTGAGCTACCGAGGCCGTTAACAGACCTGGCGAATTTATCTAGTGTCTTTTACGTTGTAAGCCAACGTGTTGTTTCATCAATGTTATAGGGAAGCGCCTTCAACACCCGAAAGAAATATTTATGCAAATATTTGACTTTCGATTAAGATGAAACCAGCTATAGGATAAGTGAATGTTTATTTTTAGCATTAAACAATCCTCTAATTTCTACACAAAGCTAGTATATAGGTATTTTGTTCCCAAGAATATGTGCACATAGGTTTTTAGGCTAAAATTAAGATTTTTTGAGATCAGTTTGGACATCTCTGTTAGATTTTAAATATATTATTATTCCTGCCTGGATGTCTGTCTAGTTAACTGGCAGATAATGCCTCTTGACATTAATCCGCCATTTGTACCCTTAATTTTTGCAGTAATAAAAAAAAACTCAGATAGACTGTACCTGTGGCGAGCGATGCGATAACACTGCGCGCGCGCCCACTATGCTTACCACTATGTGTATTTGTATATGTTACCGGCAATGTATATAATTCAGTCATTGTATACAATGCCTAGCCAATGTAGGTATACAATGCCGGGTGCGTTTAGGCAATGTATGAAATATTACCGATTTGATCACCCATTGCATACTTTGCCTAGGCAATGTAAACAATGCCTAGGTATTGTAAACAAAGCCGGATGCGCAGCCGGCAATGTGTGTAAAAGGGTTCACTAAAAAGAAAGTTCACCGTCAGAATCGCCCTTTAGCATACATTTTAGGTAGGAAAGATAAATCGATTCCTATGTTTTCATTATCAAAATATCTTTAAGTAGTTATAATGTCAGAGAATAAAACGACAAAAACGAAAACGAGGTCAGTTCGTGTCTGTTCGTTATTGTATAGAATACCCAGTGGTCGTCCGGCAATGTGTGAAATAAATAGATTATGCCTTATTATCAAGCTTTCTTGAGAAATATACTCAAGTCGAACTCAAACAAGGTTATTAGTTTTGTTCAATTTTACATACTGAAAACCTTTCAAGGTAGAAAGTGTTTCACTTTGTATGACGCGGGTTTATTACGTTTATTATTTATTTATTTATTTATTGCAAACCATAATGTAGGTAGGTACACAAGATAGTATTGAAGATAAGTATCAATTATGGACCCTGTAGGGCGCTGCAAATGTAGGAAACAGAGAGACAAATATTAAAATTAACTTATTATTTATACTTATTTACCTATTAATTTATTTCTTAATACAATTGAAGTTTAAACATTGTTTGCTTCGCACCACTAAACCATTACTGTTTGTCTGGGTACTGCAATTCCTCTTATAAATATATGTACACGTTGCGAGGAGCAAAGCGACGAGCATGTTAGGTTTACATGAACCAGCTGCATGAGCCGAGCGAGCAAAGCGAGCGTGCCGCGGCAGCGGCCGGCGAGTGCTATACTATACTTTGATATTTTAACTAAAGATATTTTGATAATGAAAACATACGAATCGATTTTTCTTTCCTACCTAAAATGTATGCCAAAGGACGATTCTGTCAATGAGCTATCTTTTTAGTGAACCCTTTTACACGCATTGCCGGCTGGGCTTTCGGCAATGTATACAATGCCTAGTCTAAGTATAAAATGAAAAATATATTTCATACATTGCCTGAACGTTTTAAGGCATTGTATACAATGCCGGATTATACACATTGCCGGTACAAACATATACAAACATTGCATCATACGTCATGGCTACTAGGCATGAAATCCCTAAATCTTCGACATAGTTTATTGTCTTACGTAATACTAAGTTATTTTAGACTTTTGAAAGCAATCATGAATATAATAATCATCAAAATACTGGTCCAAATACAGGTAAATAGTAAAGTTTATGGTTTGGAAGAAAAAGTTTATGTAACCTTTTTTTTAAATGGCGTTTCAAAACTTAGAGAAAAAACTTAGATATAAATGTCGGTAAATGCTTTAAAATCGAGTACACCTAGTATTCAGCTAACTATGAAAAACAAATAAAGCATATACCTCAGCTTTTTGCACTACTGTAACCAAAAAAGTGATATAACCCAGAAATATTCGAAAATTCATAAATAAAATGATAAATCGAAAACTACCAAAAATCGCAGAACATACATGGGGGTGCAATCGATAGGTATTAGGGTCCCTAGGCCAGGACCTTCGCTGGTACAGGTTTCCCGGGACAACCTGTTTATACATTTACATACAGTTCATAAATAAACGTAACTCTACCACCGATTATTATTAAATTTTATCGTCTATGATTTTTGGACCAAGTTGAGTACACATTATTGGCGACCATACAAAAAATGATCCACGACTACCTTTTTGGAAAAAAAATATGTGTTTTGCTGTTGGTGTATCTTAGTTAATAAATAAAAGAAATTTTGCTTATTAATTAATATCGTTGATCTACTCAGACCACACAGACGCATAAGCACAATTACGTAATAACCTATGGTCCACCTAGGCGCACAAATGTATAATATTTCTGTCTGCTGATAAGACCCGGCCAGATAACCCGCGGCAGGACCCCCCGACCCCATGACCCCACGACCCCACACGGCATACGCTGGCAATTATGCCAACGAGCGCAGATAACAAGTGTTCGGTTATTTTATACTGTGAGGTCTACTTATATTACATTTTTGAGGTTACCAGTCTGTCTAACATGAGTTCCTGTAGTGGTTGACTTCAGAATGTATACCATTTTTGGTTCCATGTATAATCACTAGGGACGCTTACAAGGCGAGGGTGGATGGAGCTGTTGAAAGGGGAGACCTAGACGGACGTACTTAGGACAAGTCCAAGACGTGCTCAGAAAAGGTCAGGTCAGGAGTACCCATAATCGACGAGCATGTATGAAAGGATTGATGAGAGTGGAAGAAGCGCAAGACGTGTGTCGGACCGTAGTAAGTGGAAACATGTGATCTCTGCCTACCCCGTTGGGATAAAGGCGTGATGGTATGTAGGTATGTAGGGTAGGGGCGCTGTACCGAAATTCTATACAAAAAACGTCAAGGCGGTCAACACGGACCCTAGCGGTTGTCATTGTTGTAAACCCATGGTAGACCTACCATGGGCCCTGTATAGGTCTACATGGCAAGCCGTCATTCGGAATTCTGTGCAAGGACGTCCTACTCCAAAGTGGTCGGTTAGATTCTCATTTTTTTTTCATACATTTAGTCGAAATTTATATAAACTATTTTTTTATACCAGGTTGGTGACAAATGGATAGGAAGCCGCCCTATGGTAAGCGGTTACCGCAGCCTATGGACGCTTGCAAAACCAGGGGCATCATTCACATTTGGCGACCCTATAAACCTTTTAAAGAACCTTCTTTATAGAACTCCACATTATAGCTGATTGGGAGAAGCTCGACCGATTCCACAATTTAGCGAAAGGAGGAAGGAAGCCTCTCAGTAAATGTAATAAAAACATGAATTACTTTTACACGTGTCCCAACGATAGAATATTTATTATAAATCCTTCAATATGACTGTTTGTTTACAACAGAACTGCACTCTTGCAACAAACGATGCACGCCTGCATCCGATCGTGTGAAGGGAACTTATTTATTATTTTAATAAAATAATGTTTTCCAAGCTTATGCTCAGAGCGCATGTTTGTATTAGCTGCTTTATTTATTGTACAGAATGTTACCGTTGCTTTTACATAATATAATAGAATACCTATACGAGTATACTTAGTTACGACCCACCTACAAGCAAATATTGTAACGGTCACAAATGTCTTCCGATGAAACAAATTGTCTGCGTATTTGTCCCGACTCCATTGTTTATAACAAAACGTTTTAAAGCACCGCAGTAAACTTGTGGTCTAAGCGGTCGGCCCGAAATCTGGAAGTCCAGGGTTGAAATTCAATGTCGGCCATAAAATGGATTTCAGATTTGTAGTAGAAATAGGTGGCCAGGCGTGGTGAACCTTTACCCGTCGATTGTAGCGTTGACTCGATTTTAATGATGAAGGCCAGGGGCCCGATTCTGCTACGAGTATTGGAAGGCCAAAGGAATCGTAATTGAATGGCAAATTTTGACATTTGGCCCATACCAAAACTGTCAAAGTCACGCCATTCAATTACGATCTCATTGGTATTTAAATTGCTGAATTTGGATCCAGTTTAATGGCTAATGCAGTTCCTTTAATAATTATCTTTTAAACACCTTCGTACCACTCCAAATTTAGTGAATGTTCATCAGCTTAAGGCTTCATTTTGTGCACTGTGAAACTTTCCTCGAACATCCAAATTTCCAAAATAATGCTTTGTTACCTTTAAAATTAATTAAACCTTCGGCTTCATTGTGTCAAACTTTGGAGCCATGTTTATTTTTTAAAATCCACTTAGCTTTCAGGCTCTTTATGTTCCCAAAACGTACTTTTGGAAGTTGCTGCGGGCTTGTCCACAAACTACAATTAGGTAGGATACAGAATGATGTCTTCGTAATAAGTGACCAAAATCTTTCTTTTTTTTCCAGTTTTAGTGTGAATTATTGTGTTATTAATAGATTTTTTCACATGTGTGTGATACGGTACGTACGCTACGTATACGGTACTAACAAATTATTCCCGAACTCCTAACCATTAGAAAGTTATTCCTTCCATCGTCAGCTCAGCAACATAAGATGATGACTGCCAGAGAAAATGCCTGAGTGAGTAGCTTAGATTGTTTTTTATATCGTACGTACCTATAGAATTTTAAGGCTGCCGTCGATTTCTCCAGTATCCCATCATCAGATTTTAACTTGGTGGCAATAGGACCAACTCGTTAGTACGTTTTTCGAATATTTTCCTTCAAAATTTGGTCACAAATGACGGAGAATATTTACATATTAACAATATATGGGCTTCGAACATAATATAAACTCTTCCTTTTTTTAAAGTCGGTTAAAAATATAAAAAAGAGCTAACTCAACTTAGTATTGCCATTGTTGCACTTGGCAGACCTTGGCACATACATTTTTGTTGATAAGTGAAGCCAATTATTGAATAAAAATTAATATTCACATTAAAAAAAAGACCAAGGGAAAACGTGAATTGGAAGCAAAATCTCGTGACTTCCGAAAAAGCACATAATCGTTATCTCAGTGTTGACTCTACTTTTCGAAGAGTAGGCAGTTACAGCCAAGAAGCTTCCATACAAACCATCTGTATTTCACTGTTTGTGCCGTGGTCACTACTGCTGAGAAATTTCTTCATTAATTAATTCAAAAGATCATCTGCAAAGTGGAAAGTTTAATAAACAAACTTGTGAACAGCCAACATCGGAAGTTAGGGGGAGAATCCAGTGAGAAAGCGGAGCGAGAATTTGCAAAATTCGGCTGTGTAAACTGACTTGCACAGAATCCCGGCATGGCAGATTTTTAGACTACCCTGTCTTAACCACAAACCTGACAAATGCCTTTTAGCAATGAGACCGCCTAAAATTGTACAATAACTTTCTTTGTAATACTTGATTTTTCCTCTGTTTTTGTGCATTATAGAGTCTCTTATCTTAACCTTCAGTATTTATTGCATACGTATATTTAGTATAATGAATAAGCTGATCAGCCAAGAAAAAATCGGCGTAGCCATCTGAACTGTAGCCCAAACAGGTACAGGCTGGGAGACTAACAGAAGTAAAATACCGCGTTGCAGACAAGGATTCGATCGTGGGTAATGATAGTAAGGATGAGCGAGGACGAAATTGCGGGCAATTTACTAAATTTAAAAAAGTTTCAGAATATCTTACTTAGGGTCCTCAAGTCAAGTCTAGCTTATATTTCTGAAGTCACATGATCGTCAATCTACTCATGATCTGAAATTTAATCGCAACACGAATGTTTATTGTTGTAGTGCAGCGTTACCTCATAAACTCAAATCCCAAACTCAAACATCTTTGAATACTCTCAAAACACGGGTTAACCTGATTTGAGACTCTTTGTGTGTTATTTTTAAAACTAAACAGCCATAAAATTGCACCGCATATTGAACAAAAAAAATGTAAACCTGAACATGTCTTGAACATAATAATATACATATCTTTCACTGTGCATGGCCCGAAGGCCTCTCTTCGGGGTGAAAGCCGCAGGAGTCCGGAGTAGATGGCTGCGATTAGATGCTTCTCCATGAATGTTGGATGTCCTTCGAGACGCTCTGCGCCTCTTGGGAGCAGGGGGGAGTGGAAGGCAATTTTGGCTGAAAAACTGTGGTATATATTTATGAAAAAACTATTTAACAACACTAGCTACCGTGGCCTCAGTTTGAGAACTCGTTCCGAAATTCAGAGACCATGGTTTCGAATCTCAGCCCGATCACCAAACTGTGTGGTGGTCTCTGGTGTGCTGAGAGACACCCCTGGCTTAAAACTTTGTCCTGTACCTCGTAGCACAGGGATATTTGTCCTTACTTCGAGACCATTACAAGTGGTGTGTTGTCTGGCGTATATTATTATTATTCTGCATTTAGGAAACGTGGTGATTAGGCTAGAACCCATCAATTATAGCTGTGACTTGATCGCAATGACGGAGGCTATTACTCGGAAAGGGCAGTATGAAGGGTATAAATCACTTAGCTATGGGTAGGTACTGACTATTTAAGAAAACGTGGCAAGTAAGTTTTATTTTAATTTGAGAAGGTGTATTGCGTCCTTATCATTCAACATTATTCTTTAGGAATAAGGGCTAGCCTAGGTACCTATGCCTGAACATAATGTTTACTGAAAAGGCTACCTGATTCAGATTTTTTTAAATTATATAAGATCAATAAAATTAGAAACATTACGTTCGCAAAGGCCAAACTAAAACTGAATTCCACAAGTACATGTGAGTTTCATGTTTGTATTTTTCACAACATATCTCGCATATTATAATATACCTACTAGGTACCAGTGATTTAATATTATTAAAGCTTATGTTTTATTTATAAACCTACTAGCAGCTTGATAGCGAGCAACGTAACCTAATTAACAAGTAGGAAAATGGCGGCCTAATTTACAAATACAATTACAAACAACGATACAAATAGATTGATAAACAGTAATAAGTGAACATTTATTTTATTTCATATCTAATCAAAAATATCTTCATCTAGAAGCACCTATTAAATATAAATAAACACATATGCGCCAGACGACACACACAACTTGTCATGGTCTCGAAGTGGGGTAGTAAATATCCCTGTGTTTCGAGGTGCCAGGCAAGGAATTGATCCTGGGGCGTCTCCCAGCACACCCAGATCATAGTCAATTTAGAAAAGATTGTTTCCTGATTTGACTCGAACGGGAATCGAACTCGGGACACTACGTAAGTCAAGGCGAGAAACCGTGCCACAGCGCACTATGCCAATCGTGTTGTCAAATTAGCAGTTATATCAGCGTAGTGTTAGCATCAAAAAAGCCTAAGAGCATTTTTTTGGTGATAATCCGAAAAAAGACACATAATACGATTTTATCGGTTATTCGATCAAAATGTTAACGCAAAAAAAGTGGAATTCTTAAGCGTAAGCACAACGCTTCCCGAAGTATAATCACTTGGAACTCTTCAAGTAGAGTGTGAATAGGCATTTGCTAGGCGTTGGCTGTTGTACCATCTTTTAATCGCATCATGACTTTATATAGATCATCAACGCACTGTATCACGAAGTCCTATAAAAACGATAAGTAAATAAGCCAATAAGTTTATTATCCCATCAGGCAGGCTGGTTACCTACGAAACTTTCAATTAAAAATGAAAGTCTATAAAAACTAAAAAAACGTACCTACTGGTCATTTTGTACTAACTACCTACTATTTTATAGTAAGTACCTACCTAATTATTATTTAATCATCACTAGTCATACACTCTGGCTCAACAAGTAATTTTTTTCCTTCTTTTATCAGGCGTAATAAACAATAATTTTTAAAACCTAATAATGCTACTATAATGATACTAAACTGCAAATTACAGTTTAAACTAAGCACATGTCAACCAATTGTTAAGTAGAACCAGGAAGCGTGGCCTCGAGGATTCGCCATGTTGTTTACGTTAAATTCACAACTACAAATAAACTATAATGTATGCACAATTTGAGTGTAGAATGGGATGGTCGAAAATATAGGTGACGATTCCTCCGCGAAATCAAAAATAAGCTCTATTCTGCCAGTTGAAGTTGTAAATTGGATTAATTTGCAAATTTTATACACTCGCCACGTGTAAGTGTTTGCAAAGTTAAAATGCGTTTGTTTTTGTTGCTATTTTCGATCTTATGCCGGTGTACTGAGGTTCTGTGTCGGACGCAAAGTAGTTGGTTTGTTTTTAAATATTTTTAACCGGGTGCCAAGGCCGCGCTTTATCGAGCGTGTTTAAACTGGTATGGCATTGGGAGTTATCATTTGTTTGGCCAATTAAAGTATCCCATTTCCGAGTTAATTCGTTCGGGGATACTTAGAACGTTGGGAGAGGAAAGCTTATCTGATAAGGAATGTCTCTATGAAGGTTCACTTTCATAATTCTTTATCGTATATTTTTTGAAACGACACGACATAAAAATGATGTTAATGGTTCTCTTAAGTCTGACAGAAGGAGTCAAACAGACAGATACAAATAGGAATGGCGCACCCTGCACAGCAAGTCCGGCGTAGAAGCGGACGAGTCCTTGTGTAAAGATGACTGATGACCAGCCCCCCGATTCATAACAAAGTTATCGACCGATTCCTTTATTTCCTTTTATTTCATTTATTTTAAGAAAACTAATAACTAATAAAATAATATTATTGATTACTACCGTTTAGACCCGCTAAACGGTAGTCATTATAACATTTACTTAACCATAATTAACACACCACCGGATCAGTCTATAACTTCGTTCTGAATCAGGGGCAGGGGCCTTATCTTATTACAATCCCATAAAACTTGTCAAGTTCATTCCCATAACTGAGCGTAGCAATTTCCTAATGATCTTTCATACCCACTTCACTTCTTTTATGTAAATTCCTAAAACGTGGGTTGCCTGGAATAAGATCGCTTCTTCGCGATAAGGCCGTGTAAATTGTCCTAAAACAAAGTTTTTAAATTTGAAGGACATACACAATTTTTTAGTGATACAGTAAAGTATATTCTATCTTCATTTCCAGCCAGTCTGCGGATAACTAGCACCAACGCATCTTCCAGGCTGCACTCAGATTAGGTAATTAGCTTGACTGGATTTAAGCGATTATAATAAGGCCCCTGGTGGGCTGATGACCTCGAGGAGGTGGCGGCATCGAACTGGCTACCGATGGCTGGAAACCCAAAGGATCTTGTTATGAAGGATCTTGTTGGAGACCTCCAGAAGTGGACTGCAACAGGCTGTCGATTGAAAGTAAATTAGGTCTAAGGCCAAAGCGCTTTTTTTAGGTTTCCTTATTCATTTAACTAGGTGTGTTTTCATCGATTATCTTAAAGAGTATTTGCACCAACTCAGGCAAGAAATGTGCGTTATTTTTCGACCAATTTAACAAATCAACACTCGAGTTATAAATAAATAAATATCTGTCTGGGACAAATTACACCAAAATCATCTGACCCCAAACTAAGCAGAGCTTGTATATGGTTATCAGAGACTGATATTCGTCATATTAATATTTGAACACGCCAGCTCCGGTGCTAAAGCCAGAATTACTACCATTGCACCAATAGGTCAGTCGTAGCACTTTTTGACTAAAAAATCACGATACATCCTTTAATTCCGTAGTGTCCCGGGTTCGATCCCCGGTCAGGTCAATTCAGGAAATGATCTTTTCTAAATTGGCCTGGGTCTGGGTGTGCTGGGAGATGCCCCTGGCTTATTTCCTTGTCTGGTACCTCGTAACACAGGGATATTTATCCCTACTTCGATACCATGACAAGAGGTGTGTTGTCTGGCGCATATTTATTTTTTTATTTATCCTAATTTTACTCACATAAAATGAGTCTCCCAAGGCGATTTTCAAAAATAAAGTGACAGTCGATCCGTTATTACTTTACGAGCTATAAATTCTACTGATGGACGGCATACTGGAGAAGGTGAGGCCTTCAACTTTGTTATTCTGAATAAGTTAGAGTATCTGTGGTGGTTTTTTCATATGCCTATAAGGTGGACGCAGCACTCAGAATCCCATTTTCGAAGGAGCACAAACTGGTTAGCGGTGGTTTGATGATTAAAAATCCGAGTTATTTATTTTTTGTAGCACTTTACCATGCTTGTTATCATATCTAAATATAGAGAACTAGAAATACTCGGACTTCGCACCTTGAGGATATCGAGAACTATTCGAACCAGCGTCTTCCACAAACCGGGTGGCTGTAATAACCACACTATGCCACTATGCTACCGAGAGCACAATGAGCTCAGGTCCCAATGGTCTTCTACTGTATGCTTGTGTTGCATGCCAACGTTATTTGACGACCGACTTGGTGTAATGGTTAAGAAGTTGGCTACTACACCAGAGGTCGCGGGTTCGATCCCCGCACAGTACAAACATTTGTGTGCATGAACATGTCTGTTTGTACTGGTCTGGGTGTCTCCTATGTATATAATAAGTATGTATTTACAAAAGAAAATGTATTTAAGTATGTTTATCCGTTGTCTAGTATCCCCCCCAGGTTGTATTGTCTGTGAGTATCCCATAACACAAGCTTTAATTAGCTTACTTTGGGGCTAGATGGCGCTGTGTGGAATAATGTCCAGGGATATTTATTTATTCATTTATTTATTCCATCAACGTTTCAAGAAGTATTTTAACTACGAGTGATATGTTAACTTCCGGTTTCGCTGAAATACGTATGCTATTTGATTACTAGGCTTTGTATATTTGGTAGCATTTTATAATGCTTGTTGCATTAGATAGGCCCAGATAGATTGTAATATTACACGTAAATGCGCGAACTGAGTGACTGCGTGATAGGGTTGATAGATTGATAAACTACCCTCACACTTCCGACATAGTTACATAAGTAAGCCAATGTTGAAATGAGTCTCCAATCTAACAAGTTAATCTAAAGAAACAGAAAGTTGGGCGGTTAATTTAACAGCAGGGGTGGTTAAGTTAAGGGTGGTTATCTGGCAAGTGGCGGATAACGCTCTCCATGCTAAACAGGTAAACTTACTTTACGGCTTTACGATGGGGGAAAAGGAGTATAAATTAGTAATTTATTTTACAAAGAACTCGCTACTTCCACAAACCTGTAAATTCGATTTTTAAACTTGAACATTTTTAACCGTGAACTCTACATACTTAGTCATTAAAAAAGATAATAAAGTTTTTAATTAAATTTGATACCTATAGCCTTTATGTACATTCATTATTCTTGAAACCAAATCAGTATCATTCATGTAACTTCACAGCGAATGAGGTTTGGGATAAAAATTGGATTTTCACTTCGTTACTGTCTTATTATTATGTACCTATAAACGATGACAGCTTAGCCATCGGGTTTTTAGGTATATTTAAAATAAACAGTTAACAATTCAACATTAGTTGCGGATACATTTTTTGCGAAGATTTATTTGGACCATGTCTGTTTAGTTGACTTCCGATCATCCTAGGACCATAGCCTACCGATATTAAATGCCAGATTCCTATTCTCCAGAATTTCGCGATCATCCTAAGGATTTTTGCGAAAATCCTGCTCTTCCTATGATTCTACGAGGACACATAACATAAAGGGCTCAGCCAAAGTTTAATTCCATGGCACGTTCACAATGCAATTAAACCGAATCTATGGTCAAACTAACTTAGCGGAACTTCCAGTTACCCAATTTCCCAGCGGAACACGAAAAGCGTATTAAAAACATAAAGATACCGACAGCCGAGTCGAGTGGTGCGTAGATTGTGAATTGTGGCTGAGCGCCATTTTGGTTCAGCTGAAATATGTGGATAAGGCTAGGAGTTCGCGTATCATGCTTGCCTAATGGGCCGAGTGAACTTCCCGGAGTTTGCTCTAAACGGTGAGAGGGAAGCGAGAAGTATTAGCAGCAAACTCCTGAAACAAAAATTACATGACAGAAGAAAGCGGAAATGAATAAATATAATATAGCGCTATACGCCCGAGCGTTGGGCACAGGGGCCTTATTACAATCTCTTAATCCAGTCAAGTTAATTACCTAAACTGAGGGCAGCGAGAAATTATGTCAGTAAATATCCAGCCTAGAAGATGTGTTAGTGCCAGGTAACCACTGGCTGGCTGGAAATGAAAGATCATATTACTAAACGCTGTGCCCGTGCTGGTGGCGGCACTTTAAAAGAATACTTTCCACCGCCCCATCTCCTTCCCGTGTGTGTCGTAAGAGGCGACTAAGGGAGCCCTGCAGCAGACCATCTGCTCTTCAGGTGGGAGACATATTATGTGGGCCGGTTGATGTTACCATCATGCAAATGCGTAAAACCCGCCAAGGACTCGGACCTATCTCGGTCAGGTCGCGTTCCGGGATCAACACTGCACTAACCGGTGCCAGGGTAGACCTTCAAGATGAGTATGGCCGGCTCAGTAATTGCTTTGCATTATTGTGCTTGTCATCCTCATATCTGGACCTCACGACTGCTTTCCATCAGGTGGAGTGAGGGCATCTTGACGGGCACTTTAAAAAAAAAGACGAAGTTTAGGGAATTAACTTGGCCAGATAGAAATATATACTGCCCCTGGCCCCATTTCATCGTGGCGTCTGCCTGCTGACCCAGACCCGAGCTAATTTAGAAAAGATTGTTTCCTGAATTGTTCCGACCGGGAACCCAGGACCTTCAATGTTAGTCCCAGATAGGGATCAAACCGATGGCTTTTGGTGCATTCTACAGGTATGCTAACTATTAAGCGCATTTAACGGATCAGTCTCTAAGCTTAATCCGCTAAAAAACATAAAAGCTTTTTAAAAAAAACATTTTTTTTGTAATTTTACCAAATGACGCCACCGCTTCTACTCTGCCCCACTCAGCTCCCAGTAAAACTTTTGCAAAATCATCATAATTTGGAATAAATGCCCAGAAATTTTCCGAAACACACACATACACAGCTTTTAGGCTCAAGTTGTTGTTTCAACGCGTCCTGAATTAAATATCGTGAACTTATTAAATTCATACCCTGGAAACTTTGATACGGAAGTTCTAATAGGGAAGAGTTGGCCAGTTCGGGAAGTTGGGAGTTGAAGACGCGATGTGTAATGTCTCCCGCGACGTGCCTGCCGTGGGAAGTGGTTGGTTAATGTGAGTGTTGCCGTAGACAGAACTGGGGATTTGGAACAAAGTTTTACAAAAGTAAATACTTGTATGTTTTGTAATTTGCGTATTTACAATACGGTGTTTTAAGTTGAATTTAGAAATGATGGTCAATGTAACAGGCGGCGTTAGAGCCTGCCGCCTTTACATAACGTGCGACTGCTCAGCCTACCGATTTTTTTAAAAGTTTAGTAAGTTTAATAATATGTATTTGTTATAAATTTAATCACGAAATCTATGTACTATTTTATAATCTTATGATAATTGTTTATGTTAATTTGTTGTAATTTTTTGTATTCTTTTTTGAATTTCCAAACACAATTTTATTGTTAAAGGACTAAATTAATGAAAAATTAAATGAGTTTGTAACCCGCTATTCGTGTATTATTTACTGAATCAGTCGATAACTTTAGTGGGCTGACCAATAAAGGTACCGTGGGGAACCCACCTGTCGAATTCTACTAGTGCAATCACGCAGCAAACTGTTTTTCATCAATACCTTTTAGCACAGCATAGCACACTAAGGAATATTTGTTTTTATCCTCAAAAGAAATGTATACATAGTAACTAGGCATTTTAATCTTTTACTTTAATCTTAAACTAAATATTTATCTTCCGTTTACAAGATTAGTATACACACTAGCTGTCCGTCAGCGGCTTCGCCCGCGTAGACTGTTTCTCCCGTCAAAATATAGTCTAAATAAAATAAAATAGCCTATGTCACTCGCTGATAATGTATCTATATATTATTGAAAGAATTTTTAAAATCGGTCTGTAGTTTCGAATCCTATTCATTACAAACAAACAGTCAAATCTTTCCTGTTTATAGCATTAGTTATACTATTTTCACTGTAAGATGATATGCCTGACAGCTCTTATTGTTCCGTGTCACGCATACTATTTCAAACTGAATAAAAAAAAACTAGCAAAAGAAAATGTTATAAACTATTAAAAAACTATTGTTCTTTCGAATCTTATCAAGTAAATTATTGTTACCGTTAATAAATGAAGTATTTGAAATTAAATTATACAGCGCCTGATGCGTGAAAAGTAACGCCATTCAATAGTGTATTGACACTACTGAATCGACAAAAAATCGATGAATAGGAGCGACCGTTTTGTAATTTGTAATCACATCATTCGCATCAGTACCAGTGCGTCTGCCTTGTGTGCAATTTTTTAACTATTATTTTCGAGATACCGCGTTTTATTCTATACTTATTAGCCATAACCCGTTTATTAAGAATTTATTTATAAATTAAAAATCGGTAAATCTGATTCCATTTCATTTGCCAAATCTATTAAATTACATTCGTTACAGCACTATATTTGAAAATTATGAACTGTCAGGGATATCATCATAACGTTGGGCTAAGTGTTAGTGAGCAACGCGTCTGTCGCACGTAACACTGCTACTGCTTTAGTCGTGTTCCTGCTAATAATAGACTGACTTGTTGGCGCAATGGTAGCAATACAATACTGCCTTTAGCACTAGAGCTGACAAACATTTATTTGACGAACATTTGTGTTTGTTGTGTGTCTCGGTGTTAATATCTATTTAAGTATGTGTTTGATCTCAAAAACAGAGACTGATAAACATACTCAAATAATCTTATTTGAGTATGTTTATCAGTCTCTGACACCCATAGTACAAGCTCTGCTTAGTTTGTGGTTAGATGCTTTGGTGTAATAAGTACCAGATTTTTTTAAAATAGTATAGTAGCTAGAGCTCATCTGGGAGCTGTTGTACTCGTATGGTCAGCTGAAGCCGTGATGCCATTTGCTTTTTCCCAAAAGCTCAAACCTTTCGACAGGGTCGCACATGCACGAGTGATACCATTGGAGTTCCAAGTAGCTATATCCTACAGAAACTGCTTACCTTCACCTTACAGCATCAACTGAAGTAGTGCCTAAAAAGTTATACCAATAAGGTGTTCGAACGAAACAAACAATCTCGCAAATATACGCCAGGATTGATGTAACAGAACTCTGTTTAGCAAAGATTCATTCAAACGTTCTCAAGTTGGGCCATTAAATTGAAACTTCGCTCGGTTCCGTGAAATACGCTGAGGGCCGAGGGTGAGTTTCTTGGGTGATAGGGTAAGTAAAATAAATCGCATTTAATTGATACGACTCCGTTAACCTACTTCACTATGATTCCAATAATTTAGGTGACCTGAAAATGTGCAGGTATATGGCTTCATTTATTCAAACAACAATTTCTTTTGGACAAAATTATAAGTAAACTTTGGCAAACTTGAATGTTATTAGCATGCTATAGATGTTTGCATTAAGTATATATTAACTGCATGCATTTTACTGGTCTATTGGTACATACAAAAAGTTAGTGCGCAGGGTTAGGTATATTCCTTTACAAAACTCTTTACTAAAAATATATTATTAGAGGCCTACAATTATTTTTGATGTAGTGTCTAGCACATACCTACCTATTATGTAAGTCATTAAAAAATGGACAAGCATACTGATTTAAAAAAAACGAAGCATCTACTTAATATTTCAATAATTTGAGTGTTATTTTGGAGTCAGATTATTTTATATTTTTAAATGTTAATGTTTGTGATATGTTATCTTGCGCACATTTTCACTGTTCGCAAGTACGAGTAACCTTGCTCTAACGGCCACGACTTTTATTCCGACGTTGTCAAAAAATCAGTCCCCTCCTGCGTCGTAACGCATCAACCAAACCAACCAAGTCGCCGGGTCAAATGTATAAGTATTTTTCCGGTTTCAACCGGTCGCCTGGGTGAACCGGGTGCGCCAAGTTAATTACAACCCTCGCCTAATGGAATCCAGCGGACTTCATAACTTTGCCCGGATTAATTAAAAGTTAGAAGTAAAACAGCGAAGAGAGCTGCACTCGAAATTAAGTGCAGATAGAAGTTTTGAAACGGTTAGGTCCTATCTGAGCACTTAGCCACACTCCGCTAAGTTTCTACGTGTAAAAACTTTATAAGTTCGTGAATTTTATTTTTACCATTTCACCAAAGCACCTTCTTCTACGCAAAGATAGAAGCTGGAAAAATTCGACCCCATTGTGTCCTAGGACCAGGTCAATGTTTTCTAGTTTCTATCTTTGTTTAATAAGCTCGTTTTCGGAAGGTAGGTTCAGTCAAAAATATTGAGCAACACTCCATCTTTTTTTCAATATAACAAACTGCAACAGTAAAATCATTTAGGAAGCGCCCTGCAAACTTACTACAGTTACCCGCAAGTAGACTAACTCTTACGCATAAAAATGTACCTGTAAAGGCTATTACAGTATTTAATGCATTGCCAGAAGAATTAAGAGAACTTACAGGCTCACAGTTCAAAGTTAAACTGCAGGCTTGGCTAGTGGAACGTCCCCTTTACTCTATAAATTAATATTTTAATCGAAGCATCTTACATTTTTATCTGTGACATTTTATTTATTGATATTAGTAATTTTTATCTTATATTGGTATTTATTTTTACTTTTTATTTAATGATTTGTTAATTTAAATTTAATGGGTAATTAAAGTGTTTTAATGGTTATTCTAATGTTTGCTATCATGTATAGTCTCGTCTCGTCATCTACGTCATCATGAATGCATTTAATCTGTTAATTTTTTGTTAATTTGAATTGTTTTTTTTAATTTCAGTGTTATTACGATTGTGATTTACTCATTTTGGTTTCGAATAGTAATTTTAATGTCTTTTGTAATGAATTTGCATGCCATAAATGAATATAATGTATTTATGTAACAAACATTTGCACGCTGTTAATTTAGCAAATTTTAGTGAGACTATGTGTACCTGACCAATAATGACCCATGTATTTATTTAACCTAAAATTTATGCAAATAAATTGTTTGAGTTTGAGTTTGAACGTTTTTTACATTCGCAAAAGCAAACTATCAAGTCTAGTAGGTATCCGATCGCCCACTTACAAGTATATATTACTTAAAATATTTGAAAATACATTCAGCTGTTTAAATATAAACTGACTTGCATGTTATGAATTTCTTAAAGCCATGTGTTTATTTAATTTTGTATATACATTTTGGATAAACATATTCTGTCTTTGCAAAATAATTCCGGTTCCGTATGATGAAAAATAAGTATACAAAGGAAAATCATCGGAGTACTAACGCTTATTCAAACTTTTGAACAGTAATAACGAATTCATTTAAGAGGAAGAATCCAGAGACTATTTTTCCGAACACATGCAACTCAAGCGCTCTATTCTATAAACGTCAAAAAACGACTTTGTATGTTAAATTTTTAGGTTTCTTTTTATCTTAAGCATAGTATTCAGTATTTTTAAATACTTAAAAACCATTATCATGATACAAAAAGTTTTCAGAGATTTTGTAGGTACATTTTGCATATCAACCTCAGGATATCGAACCGATTTGAGTTTCGACTGATAAGCATATCACACAGAACTGCATGTGTGGAAATAAGAACTTATTGTGTAACGATAAGCCTGCCCCGGGCATACCAAAGTGTAATATTAGTTTAAGTAACACTATACATTAAGTTCATAAAAACCTCAAAAACGTACAAAATACCTCAGTGTCTGAAGACAGTCTTCAAGAAGTGCGTGTTGCCAGTGATTGTTGACCTACGGTGCCGAGACGTGGTCTCTAACTGTGAGCCTCCTAAATAGGCTCAGAGTCACTCAGCGAGCTATGGAAAGAGCTATGCATGGTGTTTCTCTGCGAGATCGAATCAGAAATGAGGAGATCCGTAGAAGAACTAAGGTACCCGACATAGCCAAACGGGTAAGCAAGCTAAAGTGGCAGTGGGCCGGAGACATTGCGCGGAGGACTTATGGCCGATGGGGCAGAAAAGTGCTCGAGTGGAGACCGCGTATCTGGCGCAGCGTAGGACGGCCCCCCGCGAGACGGACGGACGATCTGGTCAAGTCCGCGGGGAATCGCTGGATGCAGGCCGCTTCTGAGAGAGAGATGGAAATCATTGGGGGAGGCCTATGTTCAGCAGTGTACGTCCAATAGCTGATGATGATGATTAAGTTCATAAAATATTCTCAGTAATAACAAGGATCCCAAACATATGTTTTTTATGTTTAAATTTAGATTTTTTTCCACCTGTGCAAGTAAAAACATGACTAACGTAACGACCGACTTGGTGTAATGGTTAAGAAGTTGGCTACTACACCAGAGGTCGCGGGTTCGATCCCTGCACAGTACAAACATTTGTGTGCATGAACATGTCTGTTTGTACTGGTCTGGGTGTCTCCTATGTATAATAAGTATGTATTTACAAAAAAAAAATGTATTTAAGTATGTTTATCCGTTGTCTAGGATCCCATAACACAAGCTTTAATTAGCTTACTTTGGGGCTAGATGGCGCTGTGTGGAATAATGTCCAGGGATATTTATTATTATATTTATTAAGCCTCGTGAAATTATGTAATCACTAGCTTTCCGCCCGCGGCTTCGCCCGCGTGAACTTAAATTTTAAATTAAATTAAATTAAATTAAAAATGTGTTTATTACTTCCCAACAGATACAAAAAATAGTTATAAATTTAACATACAGTAATTACAGAAAGCAATTTTTATGTCATACGGGAAGTTTTCCGACTTACGATACTTGCTATTCACAAAATCCCGTCTTAGTGAGCACCGACGTCCTAAAAAGAACCCCCATGCCAAAATTGGAACTCCTAGCACTTGTAGTTTCTGAAATTCGGTGATGAGTGACCTTAGTTTTTATATATTTCAAAATAATTTTGCTTGCGTATTTTACAATTTCACGATATATCAGAATCTTCATCAGATATATTAATCCAATTAATGTGTTGTCAAGGACAATATGTATCTCCGTAAAATTTTCTTGATGATGAAATTACTTTTAATCATAAGGATTGATATGCTTGTGTAGTAATCCACAGTGTATCCATACTATTATTATAAATGCGAAAGTAACTCTGTCTGTCTGTCTCGCTTTCACGCCAAAACTGCTAAACCGATTTAAACGGAATTTGGTACACAGATATTCTAGAGCCTGAGAAAGGACATAGGCTACTTTTTAATTGGAAAAAAGTATTGTAAAGGGTTGAAAAGGGGGATGACAGGTTGTATGAAAGTATTGTATTTTTTCAGAACTAGAAGCATAAAACTTATTTAGGCTGTTGATTAGAAATAAATAAATAATGGATTCAAAGTTTGTAAAAATATTACACTTAAAAATTGCAAAAATTCGACCTCTGAGGGGTTGTTTTTGGGGTTGATAATTTGTTTGTATGAAACTTCGTTACTTCAAGTGCTAGGAGTCTCAAATTTTGCATAGGGGTTCTTTTTAGGACGTAGGTTCTAACTAAGACGGGATTTTGTGAATAACAAGTAAGTACCTATCGTAAGTCGGAAAAAATCCCATATCATAAAAATGAAGATCACGCGGGCGAAGCCGCGGGCGGATTGCTAGTAATTCATAAAATCTACCTTTTACTTTACATAATTTTTCAAAACATTACATTCCATAAAGCTACTTATTTATAAAAGATAGATGTATTGTGTCGCGGACTTTTTTAAGGATCTACTAAAAAAAGTATATTTTTGTAGTACATGTAATCAATTGTATGCACGTATAACAGTGGGGCTAGCGCACGCACGAAAATATTTTCGATAGCGCTTTTTTCCCGGATTACTTTATAGGTGTTAATTGGTCTGGCTGAAAACTAATTATTTCAAAACAAATATATGCCTATAGCAATCAGGGATAATGTAGCTTTTTAACAGTTAAATAATTTTTAAAATCGGTTAGGTAGTTTCGGATATTACCTGTCCACAAACATTTATAATATTAGTATAAATTAATATATTTCAATTATTTTCCTGTTACTCAGTACAATACTTTTATTACTTCTATATTTATGAATTATGCCAAAATATGCCAATTAAGTATGTTGATTTCATAGTTTGGGGTCCTTTATGAAGAGAGTTAATTATATTCTGAATGGTCGGCAACGCGCACGTAGTGCCTCTGGTGTGACAGGCGTCCATAGGCTTCGGTAACTGCTTACCATCAGGCGGGCCGTAAGCTTGTTTGCCACCTTGTGGTATAAAAAAATAGTAGAATAGATACATTTTATCTTCATATATATGTAAAATTCATGGGGCGGAATCCAATCATAGCAAAATCTGGCTTGCTAGAAGTCCTGTACGTCTACCACGAGTTGCCACTTTATGACACATGACATGACTTGACAATGTCGAATCCCAATACATTTTTTTAAGCGAACGATAAGGTAAACTTCAAGTGGCAACTCGTGGTAGACGTCCTGGTCTCTCTGAGGGAAACGCAGCTAACAGAGTCTTGTAAAACCAGGTATCGCGTGTTGCCTAAGCAGAGCTTTCAGTAGGTATGGGTAATAAAATAAACAGACTTAGACATTTAAAATTTTTCGTACATACACGTGCTAAAATAAAAGGTTTAATACCCAGAAACAACATATACAGGTTGGTCCAAACATACACGTTATTAAAATTTTTTAGCTTCCTCACACTCAGGGGTATCCATGAATACCCCATTTATGTTACCCGGTTATTTGTAGTTTTCGAGTTATGAATTTCTTTACGATTTTTTTAAAATTTCTGGGTTGAGTCACTTTTTCGGGCTCTGTAGCGTGATTTGTTGAGATAAATGCCTGATTTTTTTTTCATCATTAGATGAATGATAGCGCTAGAAAATTCTGAAGAATTCACATCCGTAACGTTTATTACAAATCTAGAAAAGAAAATATGAAAATGAAAAAGTTAGAAATACTGTTTTTATGTAAACTTTGAAGGCCGTTTTAAAAAAACACTTTTATATTCAAATCTTTTTCAAAAACTTTACTTTACTTTTAACGAATTACCATGTAAATTTCAATAAGTTACTTCGACGGCATCATACTTAAATTTTCATTCATAATGTCAGAAGTGTGAAATTAAAGTTATCAGTGAATCAACTAAAACTTACAATATTTGTAAACTATAAACTTTCTAATGAAAAAAAAGCCATAAAACGCTTCCAAAATAACCATTTTATTGCTCAATACAGATAATAACTCGTCAAAACAAACAAAATAAATAAGGCTATAAATGCGTTTATTTAGACGACTTTTTAGAATAAAATATTTTTTTAAACGACTTAAAATCTATGTGAAACTAAAAAGTCACCATTTTGAACACTCATTGTGACGTTTTTTTATAAATAAATCCATTAAGTCAACTTGTAATCAAGTTTGAGTTGACACACTGATTACTAAAATTGTATACTTGTGACACTTTGAATGAAAATTTAGGTATGATGCCGTCGAAGTAACTCATTGAAATTTACATGGTAATTAGTTAAAAGTGAAGTAAAGTTTTTGAAAAGGATTTGAATGAAAAATTTTGGGTAACTTTTTTTTAACGGCCATCAAAGTTTAGGGAAAAAACAGCATTTCTAACTTTTTCATTTCATATTTTCTTTATTAGATTTGTGATAAGCGTTACGGATGTGAATTCTTCAGAATCATCTAGCGCTTTTACCTCAACAGATCGCGCTACTGTGACCGAAAAAGTGACCCAACCCAATAAATTTCAAAAATTCGTAAATAAATTCATAATCCAAAAACTACAAAAAATCGGGTAACATACATGGGGTATTTTTGGATACCCCTAAAGTTTATTGACGTGTATGTTTGGACGCTGTATAATAGACAAATGTTTGCCACAATGTATGTTTGACCTGTGTGGGGTTTGACACCACAATCTGTGGTGCTTTAGGCGGGACCGTCTTTATTTTTTATAGTACCCGTCAATATGACCTCACTCCACCTGATGGCAAGCGGTCATGAGGTCCAGATATGAGGCTGACAAGCACAGTAAAGCAAAGCAATCACTGAGCTGATCATATTGAGATGAGATACTCAGGTGAAAAATGCCTTTTCACGCCCCGCTTGAAGACCCCGAGACTATAGTAGGAAGGAAACACATGCGCATTGAGCTGATTTTAGGGCCACGGGATCACGGAACCGGGGGTACGTACCTAAAGTGCCAAATGGGAAAAAGGAGCCTGGTTTCAGGCAGCAAGTATCCATAATCCGCCCTAAACAAATCAGACAAGCCCTGAAATATTTCTACTGCCATCCCATCCTGAAACGCAATACACGCCACCCTCGGTGTGTTCTACCCATTCAATATGCAATTACTGTATATTTTCTACATTAATTTACAATTCCCATGTAATGTCGTTTGCGAAACTCATCGCCCCGGATTTCCTTATGAAGAGATAACAATAGTCGTAAAATTCTATGTGTATAATTTGTATAATATGAGTGCAGTGGATACCGCTCCGGCCGGCCACACCCGCGCCCCTAATGACTTAGTTCTGCCTGGCTTGGTGGCTATGGCAAGTCTTTTATTAACATTCAAAGGCATTAAGCACATGGACCACCTCATGGTGAGTAGCATACGGTTGTGCAACTATGTTCAATTGTCTCCCTCACACATTGCCGCCCTTAAAGGGAGAACTCAAGCCAAAATAAAAAATTCCGTCGTGGTCGACGGCCTACTCCTCCTAAACGGATGGGCCAAAAAATTTAAAAGAAATATATAATATATTTGAACATGTTATCTTCATTTGAAATTGTCGTAGCATTGGAATTACTATACTAAATAAAATCTTAAAAAAGGGTCTTTGTAAAATTTAAATTTGCTAAGGCTCCTAAACTATAAGTATGATCTTTATAGTTTCTACAATAAAATATAGGCTATAAATTTTTCTTTGATTTAGTAGTTGGGTTTTCAAAAATACCTCCTGTGCCCCATAAAAATAACATTTTTAGTGTTTTGTTGCGAGCGTCCTCGCGCGCGGGTGTCTGCATGGGTGACGGGTGGCAGTACCGCTCCGGTATATCAGAGGGAGACAGGAAATCGACGAACACAAGGGCCTTAAAGAAACATGCGCTAGACAACTCACCAATAGTCATGGTTCTAAAGCAACGAAGTACCAGACAAGGATTTGAGCCACTTGCATATTCCGATCTGATCGATGAGATTTTAACTTCCTTACTGGCAGAAAAAGCACAACTATCTACTTCTTATACGGATATTAACACGTGTAAAGAAACCCCGGACCCTAGGATTAGAAGGTTAGTTAGATCATTACCAACTGAGCCATATAAAGCCGGTGACATCATTGTACATTCAATACTCCTTTCCTTAGCAACTACTTCGAAAACAAAGCTTTTATTCTAGGTAGGTAGTCCATATCAATTCAAAATGAATTGTAAACAAGGCCGTAAATCGTAGTTAGAACCGAATGTTGGTCAGATTAAAAATAGTCGATAATTACAGGCCACAGAAGGCTCTTTGATCGTAAAAACTTAATGGAACCACAAAAAACAAATATTGAACACATTTTTTTAAGCACGAGTAAGATAAGGCACACTACAGACTGAAATAAACTTTTTTGCATCAAGAAACTCCTGTCTAAAGGTCATTACCCACACTCACACACTACCCGCACCGCAACAGCAGAGCTACAGCACGGCATCGCCTCTTATTTAGCCAGCGCTGGGCGTTAACTACACGCCGTCAGCGAGGTGCAAGCTCGCAATCTACGCGCCGGCCGCGAGGTTCAAGCTCTCGGAGTCGGCGGCAAACACGCGGTCGGCGCGCCGTGAGCTCGCGATCCGCTCGCTTATAGCGCGCGGGCTGCGGCCTGCAAGTAAAGTTAATCCTAGGCCAATTCAACGAAATTCTATTCAAGAGTCAGGGCCACTTCGAGACAACCGTGGTATGTAGGACTGGACTGGACCTCTTGGGAATCAAAAATCCCTATCCTCATAAACCTGACGGTGGTCGTCCTCCGCTTCATTGAGGTAGTGTAAATAAAATAAATAAATAAAATATCCCTGGACATTATTCCACACAGCGCCATCTAGCCCCAAAGTAAGCTAATTAAAGCTTGTGTTATGGGATACTAGACAACGGATAAACATACTTAAATACATTTTCTTTTGTAAATACGTACTTATTATACATAGGAGACACCCAGACCAGTACAAACAGACATGTTAATGCACACAAATGTTTGTACTGTGCGGGGATCGAACCCGCGACCTCTGGTGTAGTAGCCAACTTCTTAACCATTACACCAAGTCGGTCGTCAAATTTATTTATTTTAAATTTGTCCTGCCGTAAAGTTACAAAAGAGAGCGGATACTGTCCCACCATTGGTGGGACAAATTATATGTGAGTACTGTTCACGTTCTACCACGCGTAATTTTTTTTATTGGGATTTGACATGATATGACAATGTCAAATTCCAATACAATTTTTTACGGGAACGGTAACGAAAATTTAAAGTGGCAACTCGTGGTAGACGTACTGAACATACAGTTAAAGAAAACGAAGCAGCGCGGCGGTGGACTTGTCACGCTTGGCACAACGTGGGCTTCTGACTATTCCGTCCACCGGGACGACTAGCCTCTGACCACCCCAATTCGGATATAGCCGTATGTTGTGTTTCTTTTCTAGTCTAACAGATAATTAAAAAATTATATCAACCTCTTTCACGAATTATGATAACCGTTCGCCTATGGCCTTATCTCCAAAAGCATGGCGCCGCACAGGCCCAGGCGCATTACCATACAAACGGCCAAACATCGCGAAGGTCATACATTATGAGTATTAAGACGACGTGCCATGATTAATAGACCAGCAGATTGTACTCCCAGCTTCGAGTGTTACGATAATTGATTTAAAAAATATGTAATTTAAAGTCAATAACTAATGTCGGCGATATCATTCGCTATTAAAGCTTTCCATCCTGCATACGAAACTCACGTACGATTAATTATCCACGTTTTGAAGTATAGGTTTATGAAGTTTTATTAAAATTGTCACGTGATGCTGACATTCAAACAGACAGTCACAATGTCTATTTTTTAGTATTTTATGTTTCAAAAAAATCTCTGATGTATATCGGCTGTAAGATTTTCTCGTCAACCCTAATCACAAACAAAAACGCTTGTAACTAAACTGAACTTACGATATAAGAAGACAAAAATAAAACTAATAATCATAGCTAAACAAGAATATCAAGTTACAAGTTAATTTAACTTCTAAACTCAGCCGAAGTTTTGGAGTTTCAGTAAGTAATATTAAGTTTGTATAATAATAGGTATGTGAGTAATAGGATGTGTGTAGTTATTACGTATATCAGTACACTTACGTAACAAAAGTCACCGAGTGGAAGGCTTGCTAAGCGAACTTTTGCCTGAGAATTATTAATAGGACGAGACGTGCCGTCCCGTTACGACGAACTTTCAGAGTAATTCAAAAGCTTAACCGACTTTTGGTCTTTGTTGATGGAAAACGCGGCGGAAAAAGCCCAAGAAGGTGTGAAAAAGCGTGCAATTCAATTCAATTCAAAATATTGACTGTAAATATTTAAGTACAGGTCTAAACAATGAATATAGCCTAATTTTTTTGTAGGATTGAAGATACCAGGTGGTAAGTATACGGAAACACAGACGCAGGGAGAGCGTTCCACACCTTAGCGGTGCGGACCAGAAAAGACGCAGCAAACCGTTGAGTGCGGATCGCTGGAAATTCAACCACATGGGGGTGGAGCCCTCCCAGCCTCTAGTGGTCTAGTGATAAGCCATGGGTGGTGTGTAGTCATACTGACCGCGATTTTACGCTACCTGAAAGAGAGGAGAGCTGTTCAGGAGGTGGCTAATGGTCTGGCTAAATCCACATAGTTGTGGCAAATTTCGGCGGTAGACATACAGCTTTAGACGGATTGAATGTAGAATGCAGGTCTTAGTAATAAAACATGAAATAGTAATATTATCTTCACTGTTTCAGTAAGTTAACGTCTAGTTAGAAAGCAATAATCTCTGAAACCTACTGAAGAACAATTAATTGGGACAAGAGAACAAATTAGGTAGTGAGCTAAAGTTGGAAAATTATGTGATAAAAAAAGTTTTTGCCGTAAACTATTCGCACTATCGAAACCTGCCTTCAAAGAGAAATCCTACCACTTTACATTCATCGCATATCGCACTCCGTTATACTACACATACAATACACTGTTTAACTCTGTATTCCGTCCGTAATAGCGCCATATATGTATGTGTTGCATGGGTACACGATACACTACAGCGTATGTTTGTAATGATGTTAGTGTGTTCATGTTTTAGGTTGCTGCAGCCTCAATTAAATGACGGGTTAAAATCTATTTTAGGATAAGTTTTAAATTCTAGAATCGGAATTACTTTAAATGAATATCTATTTTAGTAAATAAAAATAATAAATAGTTGTTTTGTTTTGTTTCTCATTTAAGTAAAAATAGCTAAGCTGTAATAGCGTCATCGTCTCAGTAAGTTTGCCGTGAAGGATCAAAAGGCCTAGACAGAGGTGCTAGTTGGCACTGTGACTGCGACAGGAGACCGCGGCATATACTGGTCAATACCGACTGAGACAGGAGACACTCCATATTATTATAAAGTCTATATAACGAGTGCGGATCGCAGTCTTCGCGGTCGCGCGCGCCAATATGATAATGTTAGGACACGTTTAATTAACGATCATCAAACACATCATAATTTCATTCTCAAACATTGAAATTAAACGGATTGTATTTAATGGAGCGAAAAACTAACCTAACCTTACCGCCAATAATACTTCAGCCTCTAAATATTCTAAAATCGGTGTTTTGTGGTCGACATATTAATTCTGGGGCACAGCATTTCAGTATTTTTAGTTGCTCAGTTTCTTATTTCTCAAATAAAACTACTTTACAGGTCGGCTTTATGTTCTTGCATTTCAATTCCAAAAGAGCAACCTATATTTTTTTATTGTTTAAGTAAATCAATAATGAGAGTGGAAGAAGCGCAAGAGGTGTGTCAGGACCGTAGCAAGTGGAAAGATGTGGTCTCTGCCTACCCCGTTGGGAAAAAGGCGTGATAGTATGTACTCGTATGTAAGTAAATCAAATCTAAGTCAATGCCGGCTACATTATGTCTAACAAATACCTTTTCTTAAAGAATCCAGAGTAGTAACTCTCGTAAAACACTTCTGAAGGAGCTTTTTCTATTTCTTGGAACATTATGAACAAATAATCGAAACGGTTCGTGTAGTAAAAACCAATCAAAGCAGGTAGTACGTTTTCCAATGTGCTTGCGGTATTATAAATAGGTAATCTGAAAATATGTATATGGAAAATTTTCAACTCGTACATCAAATCCCGCATCTAAATAGAGCTGGTGATAAACAAAACTTAAATATTTTTGAATACATATAATCAATCATATTACTAATTGGAAGCAAACCAAAGGGAAAACCAAGTTTTTAGAGTTCGTCTTTACTAAAAAATTAAAAACATTTTTGTTTACCAAGTGAAGGCAACACAGACATCAAACACAAATGTTCGTTCTAGGCAAGAATCGAAACGATCATAGTCTATCCACTGCGCTACCTGGCCACTGCGTCCCTGATGATCACGTGTCTCGAACACACTCGGTTCGGCGATCAAACGCATAGCAACGACTCGCCGAGCCGAACCGCTGCACACTTCAAATGGAGATACGTCTGCAGAATATCAATGCATCATTGTTTACCATCGAGTATAGCAAGAGTAGCTTGAGAAAATCACTCTCATGACGTACATAATAAAGGCTAGAAGGTGGTTTTGATAACTGCACAGCCGTCGATGGATTATGAATACGATCTATAGATTTATAGCGAATATCGACTGTGTGGAGAGCGTCGTGGCCTAGTGGTTAAGCACCACAACTCGGATCGTGTGGTCCCGACTTCCAATCTGGCCAGAACCATCTTTGTGTTCATTGTTAAATTTCCGACTAACTCTCCGGTGATGGAAAACATCGATATCATCCCGGATAACGGCGGAAGTTTCTCCACCTACTACGTTGGGTTCTAAAACCATAGGTGAAAAGTGGGTTTCTGAGTGTTCCGTTAACCATGACGGCAATAGTCACTCGCCCCTGACTACCCCGTTTGGGATATAGTCGTGATGGTATGTTGTGTTATATCCACTGTTACTGCAGCTATTATTATTCTTTTTGTGCCTGTGATTAACCAAAGCTCCTTCTTTCTGTATAGGTGACTGGATATTTGCCTAGGTGAGTTGTCGATTATAGAATAGCACCGATCGTCAATACCGCCATTGTTCGCACGTTTGCCACGCTCCAGCTGGTGGGGCGAGCCTTGAATACAGCGGAATAGTTTAGGAGCTTTCGTTTTAATTTACAAACACCCTGATTTGTTAGGGGCAATATAAAAAATATATCTTAGCTATCAAATATAGATGGTTATTTGAATTTTTGTTTTCGGCATTATAACAATGCTCTATTTTCCATACAAAGATTAAAACTAGAAAAATTAACCAACATACCATGGCCTCGGTGGCTCAGTTTAAAGAGGGCTGATCCTAGGACTCGAAATTCAAGACAACACCACTTGTCGTAGTCTCGAATTAAGGATAAATAACCGAGTGTTACGAGGTACCAGACAAGGATTTAACCCAGGGGTGTCTCCTAGCATACCCCGACCTGAGCCAATTTAGAAAGAACTGTTTCCTGAATACATCCTGAGAATGGAGGCGAGAAACCGTGCTACAACGCACAACGCCAATCGTGTCGATGTTTAAAAAAGAATAACTATTAGCCCTAAGTCAAACCATAACTACTAGCGATCGCCGAGCCGAATACAAATGACGGCTCTATGCTGCTCCGGAGTACGTACTCGTAAATTCATAATAAATGCTAGATGCATGCGCGTGCGCCGAAGGTCCACATCACACGATGCGCGGAACAGTGCGGCCATAGCGATCCGATCGAATCTATTGTTGTTACTCACACAGCTACTTGCAACGTGTACCTTACCTACTGTTAAGGTAAACATACAATACTATTAGAGAGCGTCGTCGACTAAGGCCTTAACTCCAATTCGGATCATGGATCGTGTGGTACCGAGTTCAAATCTGACCAGACCCAATCTTTGTGTTCATTGTTAAATTACCGAATAACTCTCCGGTGATGGAAATCATCGTGAAAAGTGTGGAGATGTGAGTGTTCCGTTCACCATGATGGCAACAGTCACTTGCCTCTGACTACCCTGTTAGGAATTTAGTCGTGATAGTATGCTTCCCGGTCAGGTCAATTCGGGAAACGATCTTTTCTAAATTGGCTCGGGTCTGGGTGTGCTGGGAGACGCCCTTGGCTTAATTCCTCGTCTAGTAATCCGTAACACATCGATATTTATCTACTTCGAGACCATGTGGTGTGTTGCCTGGCGCATATTTTTTATTTATTTATTTGAAGGGGTACAAAGTATTTTTAACACCAAACAAAGTTTCACGAATCACGACTTTATCCCAAAAGGGGTAGTCAGAGGCAAGTGACTGTGTCGTCATGGTAAACGAAACACTCAGAAGCTCACTTTTCACCAATGGTATTAGAACCCAACGTGGTTCTCAGGTGGTGAGCCTTCCGCAGTTATCCGGGTTGATTTGGTTTTATATCGATGTTTTCCATCTCCGGAGAGTAAGTCAGATATTTAACAATGAACAAAAAGATGTGGCCAGATTTGAACTCGGAACCACACGATCCACGATCTGAGTTCGGGTGCTGAACCACTAGGCCACGACAAAGTTACTCGTACACAGTTTGTACCTTGGATTAAACTTTCTGCCAGTCATGGAAAGTATTAGCATATTAATAGACTACAGAGCTACCAATATCCCAAATGGTTTTCGAGGTCAGAAAACTATCGATGCAACAACAATAGGTACTCGACCTTTATTCACTTAACATAATTTTAACGGTCAATTTTCAACCGACATGCGACATCTCAATATTTGATTTGCATACGTTTTCTTTGTATTTGATTTCAAAGCTGATTGGGCACGGCGGTTTCCATGGGTGCTGGTGGCGTAATATGTATGTGCCACATACTCAGGGTGATAGCAATGTTGACTGTTCGAACATTTGACTGGCCTGTTGGCGCAATGGCAGCGATCCTGCCTTTGACGCCGGAGGTCGTGGGTTCGATCCCCACCCAGGACAAACATTTATGTGACGAACATTTGTGTTTGTAGTGTGTCTGGGTGTTATTATCTATTTAAGTATGTATTTAGAAATATTTAAGTATGTTTATCAGTCTCTGACGCCCTTAATACAAGCTCTGCTTAGTTTGGGGTCAGATGATCTTGGTGTTAATTGTCCCAGATATTTATTTATTTGCACAACCCTGCGAAATGATGAGCAAATAATAACAGGTGGCTGTTCTGACTGGTTGTTTCAATTTATATTTAGTTAAAATAACTTTTTCTTTCCTTTAGCATGTATTTATGGTCCATTTCGGACATATGCCTCTTGCAGCTTCCTCTAGCCTAGCTCTTAGTGCTTGGATTTTTGCTGTGCTTTCCAGGGGCCTCATAACGATCTCTCAAAGCTTTCTCGCACTTGTCTGTGGATTGAGTGTCCTGGCATTTAAGTATTATGATCTCTTATTCCCAGTCACGTGAACATTGCGTCATGTAAATTGTGGCGTGAGACTCACCCTCCACCACCAGAGTATATGGCGCCCCTTGAACATCTTCCTGCCGGATGTGAACTGCCGTGGCCCACCTGGAATGGATGGTCGCTGCAGGAGTAACCTTTTTAAATCGGGGTACATCAGTGTGGACAGGGTAAAATGCGACTGCGGAACCTCGGACCAAACATGGCAGCACCTGCTGGTTTGCCCCCAGTGCCCTACCAGCTGTTCAATTAAAGATCTATATGAGGCCTTCCCCCCTGGGGTGGCGATGGCGGAGCACTGGGCTGCTATTATTTAGTATTAGCGATAAGATCATCGACACGAAGAAGAAGAATTGCGTCATGCAAACTTAAGTGCAAACTCAACTTCTGCGCGGCGTATTTGACGATTTAAACCACTGTTTATCTGTGAAATAGTACCAGTCTAAACTTTTAAGTTGCAGAAGTAGCTCTAAAAAAGTGACATCGTGATACCAATACAAAGTTAGCATCTTTAGAACCATAAACGGTTACGCTGCGATAGTGGCAAAAGATACGGCCCGATCGATCCTGCTGTCTTTTAACATCGTCGCACAATACGGCTGGTGGTCTGCCGATAACTTCATCTTTCTGTGTGAAATCTCCAAAACATAAATTTTTATTTATTTCGAAGACGGTTAGGACTGCTTTCAGAATAGATTTCATGTAAACTAGTTCGAGCATAACAAAGATTCGTGAATGTAAAATACTTACAGTAAAAGTTATTAAATTGAAATTCCATAGAAGACACCGCCCTATCACTTTTTTTGATGACTAAAGTTTTGGTGCAATGGGGAGAAGAAGGGTTGGATTTAGAGCTTAAAACTCGGAAAAACCTACTACGATCATGTTTTTATATTGGCGGGTTGCAATTGCGTTTGCAATCTGGATAGGTGTTGTGTTAGTCATTTTTATAGTTTTAAATTTTCCGCTTCTCTTTGTATGAAATGTGCCTCCAACATTTCTTACAGTTGTTTTACAAAATAAACAAAACTTTAATTAACTTCTTATACCTAACCTCTATTTATTTTAAGCCTGAGTTTAAAACATCATTTAACTCAAAAACGCCCATTCATTGTTTTTCAACAAATAAATTAAACTTTAATTAGTTTTCGACTTCTCATCCCAAAGAATATAAATAACAATCCTTTAATTACTTTCTGATCTAACTTCTTCGATTTATAAACTTATTCAATAAAAAGACTAAGTAGGTACATTTAGAGTAAAGAACAAATAGTAACTCTGTAGGTACGTCTATCACGAGTTGCTACTTTAAATTACATTATCGATAGCGTAAAAAAATATGTATTAGGGTGACACATGACATGGTCAAATCCCAATACATTTTTTGACGCGAACGATAATGTAAATTAAAAGGGGCAACGCGCGGTGGACGTACTGGGCGCCTGAAAGAAAGGTTGAAACATTAAATATTAGTCATTCATAGTATGCTCCGTCTTATACCACAATCTTATTAGTCATTCATAGTATGCTCCGTCTTCTACCACAATCTTATTAGCCATTCATAGTATGCTCCGTCTTATACCACAATCTTATTAGTCATTCATAGTATGCTCCGTCTTCTACCACAATCTTATTAGCCATTCATAGTATGCTCCGTCTTATACCACAATCTTATTAGTCATTCATAGTATGCTCCGTCTTATACCACAATCTTACCCACTTCGTTTTTTTTGTCTATGGCGCTGATGACCCATTCTATGCTGTGGTCTAAGGTTACATGACGGCCAATTAAATACCTCTTTCCTTTTTTCTTCCTCTCTTTTCAGTACTCAGTTTGTTGTAATGCTAGGAAAAATACGGACAAGAAACATGTTCCACTCCCCATCTGTCTGTATAATGAAAGATATTTACCAAAACGGTTCGTGCTTTCGTTTTGCACATTATAATATCGCTAATATGTATGAAAAGCTGCTTCAAAAGTAGTATTACCTCTTCAAAACACACAAGTGGTGTTGAGGCATTTGTTGGCACTCGCCTACTAGTAAATGTTATGCCCATAGAACAAATAAAAAACAGGTTCTCAATCTACTTTAATAGTCGAACAAAACTCGTCTTAAGTACCACTGAAAACAATACCAAATTCTTAGGTGAATATAAATAAATAATAAATATGAATAAATATGCGCCAGACAACACTCCTCTTGTAATGGTCTCCGAAGTAGGGATTAATATCCCTGTGTTACGAGGTATCACACAAGGAAATAAGCCAGGGGCGTCTCCGAGCACACCCAGACCCGAGTCAATTCGGAAAAGATCGTTTCCTGAATGAATCTGACCTTGAATCGAACGCAGGACACTACACAAATCAAGGCGAGAAACCGTGCTACAGCGCACTGCGCTATTCGTATCGTCAATATGTAAGTCAATTATGTTATAGGCGAAGCTGATAGCTCATACAACTGATATAGTCAGATTTATACAAATTATCATACCGGGTGATTATCAAAAGATAACAGAAACGATCTAAGTATTATCATACTCAGTAAGTGATGCCGAATCGATGTAAAGTGAAAGTATATTTTTTTCAATAAATTTAAATTTTAGGGTTCTCAGACTGACTAATTATACCTGTTGTTGTCTCGTCCTCGATGACGAACTATTTCACTAAGGTAGTTGATTTCCTGGCAACCTGAAGGCGTCAGGTAACCAGGAAATATACTACCTTAGATAAATAGTTCATCATCGAGGACAAGACAACAACAGGAATAATCTCAATCGAACGGCGCTTACAGGTAAGATAATTTAGTTGTTCAAATATACTGACTGTTCAACTGATTAAGTATGGCCGCCTTGAAATGAAAAAGTGTTATTTTTTTTTCACCTACAAAATATATTTAGTTTATGGTTCACCGACCTAAGATGTACCATATCGTTATTATAAGTCTTTTGATAATCATAATCATTCCTTTCTGACGGTTCAAATGAAATCCATCTTTGTATGTACTCGTAGTATAGTATATAGTAGTAGGCTACAATCATACAGACACGAATCTCAAAAAGGTTTCTTTCTTTTTCAGTAGTTCTTTAGTAGGATTTTTGCTTTGACCTGCGTTGTGCCCCGGGTTCGATTCCGGGTCAGGTAAATTCAGGAAACTAAATACATTTCTGAATTGACTCGGGTCTGAGAGAGCTAGGAGATGCCCTTAGCTTAAATCATTGTCTGGTACCTCGTAACACTTCCGAGTGTTACCATTTATCCTTATTTCAAGACCATGATGATTAATTTAGTGTATTGTTTAGCCGCTAGACTCTAGCGCAGAGGTCACCAGACTATTTTTTCACGTAGACCCCTTTAAACTTTTGCTGGTTCCGGTGGACCCTCTACTAGCTATATTCCTACCATATTTCCAAGACTCGACAAAAAATGTGACGCCAACATAGACCCCCGTCAAGTCTCCCGTGGACCCCTTGGGGTCCACCTGGACCACTTTGGGAACTACTGCTAGCGCATATTTATATATTTTTTACTATTTACATTTAACCAAAATGAAATCTAAATTAAACAATAGGTAACAACCCAAAACGATGCGGCTCTCCAATGGATACCTGCCAAGCCGCGACGAGGGCCGCATGTATGAGCGTCCGATTGTTCTTGTATGGTTTGTATGGGCCGTGTACGGTGTTGTTTGCTTACATAATTCTGTATGGAGCGTCTTTATAGGGTTCAGGAGGTGGGTGAATACTTCAAAGTGCCTATTAAGACCCTTTACCATAGTACGTCTAACGGTTTGTAATGAACTTCGAATAGCAGGTTTTGTATTACTATTAGTTTCTTCACAACCACTAATGAATAAATAATGTCATATTTGTTTTCTAGAAATTTAAATACATACGAACCTACGTACTATCACGACGACTAAGTATATCCCACATGGGGCAGTCAGGGGCAAGTGACAGTTGCCGTAACAATAAACGGAAAACTCAGAAGCCCACTTTTCGCCAAGTGTATTATATCCCAACTTCGTAGGTAGGTACTGGTAGAAGAGGTCGACCCAAGAAGCGGTGGCTCGACGTCGTCAAGGGTGAAATGCGTGCCAACAGACTCACCACTGAGGATGCACAAGACCGCACGAAGTGGGTGGGTGTGGGTTCACAACCGGGATAGACCGCACGGATGATGATGATGTGGTAGGTAGTGAGCCTTTCTCCATAATTCGGGTTGCCTTGGTTTTTTGATCGGTGTGTTCGATCACTGGATAGTTAGTCGCAATTAACAATGAACACAAATATGGTTCTGGCCAGATTTGAAGAAGAAGAATCCTAAATAACCCTCCCCTGCACCCTCCATCCCTGTCATTGGCAAGTGCAAGACCTCAGTTGTCATTGCCATTGATTGACTATTAAATAACATATTTAATATGCTCTCTTCTAGGACGCCTCAACGTCAAATTTATTAGGACTTAGGTAAGTACTGTAATTGGAAGATCGCTCCATATCTTGTATGCACAGATTACACCTTATGCTGCTGACATAAGACTCATTTTGCAATGATTTTGTAAAGGTTGATGTAAACGCTTCTGTACACGGTAAGCAAGGGAAGGATGAATCCAGACTAGCAACTCCAATACCGCTGGAGATATTCGCTGTGCTCTATCTCTCTACCCTCCCATACCCTTTATTTTTTGTTATTCTCATAGAAGGAACACTAGACGCCAAGAGAGGGCTTCTACCCCACGTGGTTGACTTTCCAACAATCCGCACTCAACGGTTTTCAGCGTCTTTCTGGAACACTCTCTCTTCGTTTGTGTTTCTGGATACTTAGAACCTTGGTGTCTTCAAGGCTAGAGTGAATAAGCATTTTTTGGGTAAGCGTGTACCACCAAGGCCTCGTCACCGCTTACCACCACGCGAGACTGAGGCCAAACGCAAGCCCATATTAAATAAAAAAAAAATACAATCTTCTGCTTCGTAATTTCTTAAATAAATACATGAATGCAGCATATTATCTCAGTTGTCGTCAAAAATTCGAATTGTAGTATTATGTAAATAAACGCCGCTGGATATAACCGGTGTTATCTAGTTACGCCAAGGCCTGTGGCTGAAGGGATGTGCTTGCTGCAGTCAAAGTTTGTTTATATCGATAATTTTCTGAATATTAGACTTTTGTCGGTTCCTTGATATTGAATGCAGGTGTTTTTGAAAATGATTAGGTCAAACTAGATAAGTTAATATTCTGACACTTCATATTTAGATGTTTTCACGTGATAAAAGTATAGTCACTAAGGATATACCTACCGCAGTTTTTATGTTAGCAAAAACGAATTTTGTTTTATTAGTTTCCCAAGTAAAGAGGTTAAGTGCTGTGACGATTAAGTGCCTACTTACTATCCAAGGAATTATAATTGGCTTTTATAGACATTTTCAAGATAAGAGTAATAACTTTGAAATGCAAACCAACTTCTTATAGCAGAACAATGAAGCTACTATAGACTTTATCGACCGTCGATACCATTTCACGGCGCATCCCTAGCGATTACCATACACGGCACAATTAAACAGGAGCGGCCGGCGCACGCGACGCCTCCGCAACGGCTCGGTACAGGCGACCACAGAATCGCTTCACACACTTGCTGTGATTAACCCTCTGATTGGTAGATCGAACTCTTGGTTGATAAGCCTTTGAATTGAAGATATGTTAATGTAGCGAAATTTACTGTTTTTATGCGATTGCTATGCGAAATTTAACAAAGATTTTTTTTAAAATGGATTTTGGTTTTCATTAAGCTATTATTCACACCTTTTCATACCAATTTTAAATCTTGTAACCATGAATATTTCACAGTAATGTTTTACTTATTATTTGTTATTTTCGGCCACCTGCCTGTAGCCTTATAGCAAGCGGTTACCGCATCCAAATTAGTCACACATGCAGCATCAGAGGTATTACTACAATACATAGTCAGAGTACCGAGAAACGGCCAACCTTAGTTTCCAGCATCATCACCACACATCAGAATGATGAACTATGGTATCCTCACACTAGCGGGAACACACCAGTACTGGCACTTATACCACATAAGAGAAACAGTTTTGTGGTTCTCTGTACGTGGAGTTAGATTTAATTGTAGACAATTTACACTTTTTATACCCAGGACTGCCTTGACACGCATCCTACTAATAATTGTGAAAGCCTATACGGTAATTTGTTTATTTAATTGATAATTACGGATGAATGTCCCACAGTGCTCTTCACCTGGGGACATATGGGTATAGGCATGCTTAGTCCGACTAAAATTTTAACCAAAAAGGTTTTATTTAACTAACGTTATAGATATTTTATACAGACGTAGTGAAAATGTCTTTCAATAATCAATAATATTAATAGGTAAGTAAGTTTATCAATCATAGGTAATGTACTAAAACCACTTCAAATTAATAGTTAAATTTAAAAGAATAAAACGCAAACTGACACATTAATTTAATAACACTGTTAAGAGAAGGAAAGAAACTCAAGTTATAACAAAATACTCAAAGTTAATCACAGCCCATTAAGTAAAGTCACCTATAACTTTCATACTACTGCCGTTACAAGGGACAGCATCAGATTGAATAGTGTTCGACCTTGAGGTATGTTTCTGAATTCAGGAGATAGCACCCACCTTGAGATCTGAGTGTCTGTTCTGCAGAAAAAACTTTTTTTTTTAATTTTAGCTTACGCACTCAAATTGAATTCTAACGCTTAGTTAGAATTAATGACATGACAATACTCTGTTTGTAGTCTCTTACAACACCTCGTCCCACGTACATACAAAGTGTTCATGTACTTATCAGAGTCAAGCCTATTACTGAACAAACGTGTGTTGCAGGTATGTTGTTGAATGAAGGACAATATTCAATAAATCTAAATAGATTTTATCACTTATACTGATTATATCATATATATATACGCCTAGAACTATGTCCAAAACTATGTTGGGACAAGCAAGCTGTTTAAGTATTGCATATTTAAACCACATATGGTATGGACTCACAATGAAATTAAATGTTTTGACGAGGATGAAAACGCGACCATCCAAAAATAGGGGCAATCGCAAATATGACATTTAAATCTGTTTTTTACGCTTGTTCTTATTCTTCTTTTTTTCTATTAAACGGATATACCTGTAAAGGAAAGCCTAATGGAAATATATTTCTTTTATTATTTCTACAAAACATACGTGGGCCCTTTGAAGCCTGTTTCCCGATGTTACAAATACCTATAATCCTATTAGAAGAGAAGTGTAATTATTGTTTCGAAACATTATTCAATTCATACTGATTGAATGAAATCAACTTTAGAAATATGTTTTGGCTTAGGTCCTATTATACATATATTTTGATTACTAAATGTGCTAAGAAAGGCATGACCTCAAAAGTACCGATACCCACCGAAATTGCGCTTGTGCAAGCATTACTTTTACCTACACTTGACTATGCAGACTGCTGTTACTTAGATTTAAATCAGAATCTTCTAAATAAGCTTGAGCGACTCCAGAACTTCTGCATTCATTTTCGGTCTACGAAAGTATGTCCATGTCTCCGAGATCCGAGGTCAGCTTAACTGGCTCCCTATCCGTCTTCGTTGCGATTTACATGTTATATCTCTTCTTATACACTATCATATTCAACCCATTGTCCTCGCCCTACCTCAAGGGACGGTTTTAGTTTCTACAACCGACCAGGGATCATTGTATACGATCATCTAGAAAACTTCAACTTAAATTTCCTCCCTTTTACTCGCACACCTATACAAACTCCTTTACTGTGCAATCCATCCGTTTATGGAATTTCTTACCTTTTTCCATCAGACAGTCACAATCCCTTCCTGTCTTCGAAAGTAGAGTTAAAGCACATTTTCTTACTGTTTGACCTAATCATATCTTCTTCTTCTTGATTCTTTCTATTAGTTTGCTCTATTGTTTTATCTTGTGTCTACTTTGGTTATTCCGTTATTGTTCTTACTACCTATGTTCTGTACTGTATTATACATTTATATAGTAAATGGTTTTATAATACTCGTTATTGTATTATGTATGTTATTTTTATGTATGTTATTCATATGTATTCTTTTTATTTGTAATTAATTTATAAGTAAAAATACTTTCAAATCCTCTTCAATTAGGTATTAGGCAACAATTTTTTTTTTTTATATTGCCCGTCAAGATGACCTCACTCCACCTGATGGAAAGCGGTCGTGAGGTCCAGATATGAGGTTGACAAGCCCAGTCATTCAAACGAATCCCTGGGCTGGCCATCCTCACCTTGAAGGCCTGCAGAAATGCCTTTTCACGCCCCGCTTGAAGAACCCGGGACTATACGAGGAAGGAAACACATGTGCTGGAAGAGCGTTCCACGTCTGGATGGTACGACAAAAAAACGAGTCACCGAACCTTTTAGTTCGGGCCAACAAATGTTGAATTGTGTGTGGGTGACGCCGTAGTCCAGCACGCGTGGTACGGGAGTGGAAAGGTGAGGGTGGGATCAGCTGAAATAACTCGTCAGAGCATTCCCCATTGAAGAAGCGATAGAGAACACGTAGCCTGGCAATGCCTCTACGCAATTGTAGAGGCTCAAGGGTCAAAGTTGCCTCTGGGTTTCCAATAATACGGATAGCACGCCGCTGCAACCTGTCAAGAGCTTCGAGTAGGTACTTAGCGGAATCGTCCCAGAGATGAGAGCAGTATTCCACACACGAGCGAACTTGTGTCTTATACAAGAGACAGAGCTGCTCAGGCGTGAAGAATCGTCTCACTCTGTTGGACTCCGAGTTTACGGGATGCAGTTCTAATGACGCTCTCAATGTAGTCCCGCTGGTTTAGGTTGCTACGAACATCCATGCCAAGGATGTTTAGGCTATCCTTAATCGGTAGCGGGGTGCTCTGAAGAGTGGGATGGGAAAGGAAAGGCGACGCCTTTGCTGTGAATGCACACACCTGCGTTTTCTTGGCATTGAACTCGACAAGATTGCATGCACCCCATTCTGAAATGCGGTCCAACACTCCGTTAAGCTCAACAACAAGACTTCGCCTCTTCTCCTCGATGTCAGTCTGCTTTGCCCCAGGGCGCTCAAAATATCGCGCGTGGACCGTGCTATCATCCGCATAGCAATGAATATTACCAAGAGATAACATGTCATTGATATGCAGAAGAAACAACGTCTGCGACAAGACGGAGCCCTGCGGCACTCCGGCATTAATCTGGAGAAAGCGTGATTTTTGACCATCGCAAAGGACACGAACTCTACGTCCCTCCAGAAATCCGGCGACCCAGTCGCATAGGCGAGGTGGCAGACCATATGCCGGAAGCTTGGAAAGAAGCGAACGATGCCATACACGGTCGAAAGCTTTGGCAATCTCAAGGCTGACGGCCAAAGATTCCCCATGCTTGTCCATAGCCTCCCCCCAGATGTGTGTTACGTACGCTAGGAGATCACCCGTAGACTGTTTTGGTCGGAAGCCGTACTGACGGTCGTGAATGAGAGAGTGATCCTCTAGGTAGCGGATGAGCTGCGTGTTTATGATCCGCTCGGACACTTTAGCTAAAACTGAGGTTACGGCTATTGGACGGTAATTGGCAGGGTCAGACCGGTCCCCTTTTTTGGGAACTGGTTGAACGTTCGCCTCCTTCCAAGACAGCGGCACAAGACCCGAATTGTAGGAGAGGCGATACAGGCTAGTGAACACTGGAGACAACTCCGCTGCACATTTCTTCAGCACCACAGCTGGAATTTCATCAGGGCCACTGGCTTTCCTGACATCGAGTGACTGCAGTTCGGCACGAAAATCACACTGCCTGATACGAATATCAGGCATTGTGGAGCCGCAATGTGGAATTTCAGGCGGCGCAGCACCGCAGTCATCGATGCAAGAGTTTGCGGCAAAGAGGTTAGCCAGTAAATCGGCTTTCTCTTGCGGCTGATGAGCCAACGATCCATCAGGGAATCTCAGTGGGGGCAGCGATGGGGGCAATCTGTAGTAGGTCGTCTGGAAGAGATTGCTTTTAGCAGTAAGACCGCCTAAACTGTACATCCAAGTTATATGTAATTCTCACTAATTGTTTTGCTTACTATTTTTTGAGCAATGAAGAGTATTTTATCTTATCTCATCGCAAACTGTTAGTACCAGTTTGCGATGAGATCTGACAAATAACGCACTACGTGCGTGTAGAGCAAGCAATGTGGATTAGTACACTTGGAAAGATAAAAACCCCACGCGTCCCCCGAACTCGCCTCGCCGTGCTACTAAATAACCGAGTTTACGAGCTAACTGCGACATACGTTCACGCTTAACCGTCTGTGTATGCGTCGAGTGCAACAGCTGATGTTTGTTGTTAGACTTTGGGTCTCTGACCTCGTCGTAGAATACACACAGAAGCGACGAAGGTATAGGTAAGTTTACTGCCTAGGACTAGTGTGATATTATAAATTAAATCAATGAATAAATTACTGTGTAGTAGGTACGAGGGTACGAGCAAGTGATAGTAATGACAAGAAGTAGCATACTTTCTTGTTTGGATATTTGTTTCGTTTAATTACAATTAGTAAGATAATTAAATTAGTTTCAACACCGATCTCTAGAGTTATTATACCTACAAAAACTGAAACATAGATTGATACATATTTAAATGTGTAAAAAGTACTAGATGTGCGTTTCAATTGTATTAAACAAACTAGCTGTTCGTCAAAATATAGCCTAAATTAAAAATATGTAGCCTATGTCACTCCCTGATAATGTAGCTTTATATAAGTACAGATAAGTATGTCCGCTAATGTACAAAATGGTTTCAGCGTTGTGAGATATCGTCTTTCTGTATTTTCATACTCCACTCGGCTTAGCAACACGCCAAGTAGTTCGGTAGTCGGTTGGTGTATTGCGCAAGTCCGTGGTTCGATTCCAGCCGAGAGCATTAAAATAAACAACTTATTGTTGTTTATGGTTAACGAGCCTTTTCTATTGATAACTGAGTTACGATGCCTATTCATGGAAGAGCTATTTTTGTATGAGTGTGTTACTCTTTATATTAACGGGTTTGATACTTCTTTGATAGCAATTCAATGGTGGTTTTGTATATTAAGAAGGTCATCTTAATTATCGTTCAATTGGATTTTTAGTTCAGCCACTTCCTGGTTTAGCAATGCCTGTGATTGATTTAAGTAATTATCATAACTTAAAGCAACTATATAAAAATAACTCAATAGAGCTGATAACTATTACAAACAGGGCTAAACTGCTTAACTATGCAAAGGTTTGATACAATTTTACTAAGTTTGTTTTTTTAAATAGAAATTTCATAATTTTTACACTTTCATGCACGACTTTTGATTTCACGTATTTGACAGGCTTTTTGAGTTGTAAAAGTTGATTAAAAACACAAAGTAATTAATTAGGCCACACACATTCCCACAACAATATTCAAAGGAAAAAAACAGAAGAAACAAAGACGCTTTGGGCAATTGCTGATTTTATATAATTTCGGTGGCAAGTATGCATGAGGACCGTGTGTTTAGTTTAGATTAGATTATTTATTGCTTATTGCAAATATACACATTAAAGAATTTTAACAAAAAAAACCAACTCCAAAAAAAACGATTCCAAAACAAAACACTGAAAAGTAAAGAAAATAATTGCGTATTCTTCTAAAACTTATACAATAATTTAATGTAGGTACGATTATTGTTATTGTTAGAGTCGGTGTCAGCCAAGGTAACACTATAATATACCTATTTTTACATCTCACGTTTACGTATGTATGTAGGTAGTTACAAACCTACATTGGCTATATGGGTATATTTTATATGGTATTCCCATGGATGCCACTGTTAGAACTGGACCAAATTAAAAAGGAACCACACGGGCAGCATCAGCTTTAAAAAAAAAAAAGAATTATGAAAATCGGTTGGCGTAATATTGAGTTATTCGTTCATTTGTCGCGCATTTTGTCTATCTAGATTTCAGAACCAGACCAAAATAAAATGGGACCACACGGTAAGCACCAGCTTTCAAATAAAAACGGATGATCAAAATCGGTTCACCTAGTCGAAAGTTATGAGGTAACAAACATTTAAAAAAAATACAGTCGAATTGAGAACCTCCTCCTTTTTTGAAGTCGGTTGAAAACATTAGTACATGGTCAATTTTAGGATTTTCACAATAAGATCGTCAAAGAAAATAAAATAGAATAAAACAAAAAAAGGTAAAATTTTTAATCAAATACAAAATGACACAAAATAAATTGAGTTCAGGTAGGTACCCTCGCACATTGCGGGTAATCAGCTTAATTTTCAATCCACATTATCTAATTACCGCGAAAATGGTCATCAAAAGGAAAAAAGCGATGGCGGCTAAGGGCACTCGAATCAAATTGTGAATAACGACCGACAATAGTCAATAGAAATGTCGTTAAGAGGAAACTTTGTATTGCTAACCCATAAACGGTGTTGCTATCGTTATTTTTATCGTTATTATTGCCTATCGGCTGGTTTTAATGATCCCATAACGGAAATAAAGAGGGAAAAAACTTTAGCCCTCGGGATGAGGAGGGCTCTATGAATTTTTATTGTTTTTCTCTCAAAGAGGAGGGTTAACGGGTTTTATGAACTTCGTTATTGGATTAGAATTGAGTCAGGTTGACGGAACACTTTTTGCAACAACTTCAAAGGCGCCAAAGCAAGCGGCTTTACGAACCTACAGCACCCTTTTTTTCTTTTCTTTGGTTCTGTAGTAAATAAGGAACCCTTATATGTTTTCAGTATATAATATTAATATAATCGTTTAATAATAATATCCGTGTTTAGATACATTTTTAGAGACTGTTATTGGGATGTTTAGCCACATATAAGATCACCTTTGCTATGCGTTCACTTCAACAGTATTGAGAAATAGAGGTCAAAATAAAAACAAAAGTCAACATCAGCTATATCCCCCCCCAAATACGTTTTCTCCTATGTCCTATTCCAGAAACAACGGAGGCACAGAAAAATTTGTTTCTTCAACAACCTTTGCGTCTCAATCAGCCTTAGGCCACTGCGCTGAAGGAAATAAACAGGGTAATTCTTCCTTCCTCAAATCAAGCATTTATTTAGGCAGTAACCTTCAAATCAAAGCCACAAATCAAGGGACAGTAACGTCAGTCGCGTCACGGAAGCGTTTCGGACCCTCCTCGATAGCGTAAACAGTCCGATTTGCGCTTTTACGACGTCACAAACGTCAGTTGATTGATAATATATCGTTCACAAACTTGCGTCACTTTTTACAAACAGAAACACTACTAATTTCAACTCTACGCCTTAAGGATTACAGCCAATCGTACACATTTTCGGGTGTATTTCAAAGTTGTGCTAAACTAGAAACTAGTAGAACTCCACTAGGGAAATGAGACTAGTTTAGATGAGGCATAAAAAGGAAATAAAGAGGCAGTAAAAAGGTGAAAGTTATGGGCGGGACACGGAGTGATAAAAGTGCTTTGGGCGGGGTGGCGTGACGTGAACACGTTTGAGGCCTATACGGGTAGGTTGACCGCAACATAAAATTGAACCTTTTTTTGTCGAGCGCTTGTTGCGAACATAGTCTCAGTATAGATCGCATGCTGAAAACTATAGTGTGAATACACAATTCTTAATTCGTTTCATATAAATAAATACTCATTTAGGAAAGCTTCCAACTAGATCATCTTACCATAAGCATCATCAGCTATCGCAACAGCAAGATTAGTGTACTTCAGTTATTTTCACAGTGTTATGTCGTATGGTCTACAGTTGTGGGGCTCGGCAGCGGATCTCAACACCATCTTTGTTCTTCAAAAAGGAGCCATCCGCTCCATTTACAACCTAAGACCACGCGACTTCGTGAAGTATTCAAAGAGATAGATATTTTAACTGTGTACTCTCAATTTATTTATAATAATGTAGTATATGTCCGTAAGAACTTGCATCTGTTCAAGAAAAACAGTGACGTTCATAAACTTAATAGTGGAAATAAAAATAAGCTCGTAACTCCCAGTCTAAGACTGCATAAGGTAGGGGAAATCATTTGTTGGTCAATGTGTAATTTATATTTGAATAAGATTCCGCAAACCCTTGTTGAACTGCCTTTTCACAAGTTCAAGTCACAAATTGAAGCTAAGTTAATGAAGCGAGGTTATTATAGTGTAGAGGATTTCTTAAATGATGAGAATTTGTGGTCATCTTACTCGTAGGTGTGGTTGCTCTTCTACCCATTTTTTGTTATGACTTTACTATGTCAATTCAATTTTTGTGTATGAAAACCAGATTGAAAAGAGTAACCATCGAGTTTCTTGCCGGAGTCTTCTCGATCGGAAACAACTTCCGAACCGGTGGTAGAGTCACTTTATGTTTAATTATGATATTTACTATCATAGTTAAACATAAAGTGACGACCGACTTGGTGTAATGGTTAAGAAGTTGGCTACTACACCAGAGGTCGCGGGTTCGATCCCCGCACAGTACAAACATTTGTGTGCATGAACATGTCTGTTTGTACTGGTCTGGGTGTCTCCTATGTATAATAAGTATGTATTTACAAAAGAAAATGTATGTAAGTATGTTTATCCGTTGTCTAGTATCCCATAACACAAGCTTTAATTAGCTTACTTTGGGGCTAGATGGCGTTGTGTGGAATAATGTCCAGGGATATTTATTTATTTATAGTATTATTTTCTGTTAGTTCATTTTTATTTAGTATATTTTTGCTACATATTTTTTTTGTATTTGACTTGTCTTAAGTACTTTTTATAAGTCTATACGAAAATAGATATTTTTTACTTTTACTAACTTTACTTTTAAGCTAAGTAAAGCTATAAATGACCGAAAAACAAACTTTTTTATTTCTAAAAACACTATTAAAGAGCTAACACACTTACAGACACATTATAATAGTGATGTTTTCAGTTTTTTTTTGAAATCTTTAATTAGTTACTGCTGTTAAGTTCGCAAGTATTCCTGTTTATTTCATAACTATTTCATGATTTGGCCACGGAAATGTTCATTAAGTACCTAATCTGTTTTTATTTAAACCTAATTTGGCCGAGCTCATGTTAATTGAATAAATTAGTGCGACCTAAATCGAATTAACGTGGTTTTAAACATATGTTTTGGTGAATTATTATAAAAATTGAGTAATTATTTGAAAATATTTAAGAATATTGGTTAAACAGTCTTGGCCAACCAAAGGACTTGTTTTGCTCAATTTGGTTTGAGCTAAGATGATCTTGGAGAAAGTTGTCCTAGATATCCGAGATATTTACAGATTTTTGGAACTTTTCTATAACAAGTATCAGTTCGCCTATGCCACTGCCACTTCAACACGATTGGCGTACTGCGCTGCAGCATGGTTTCTCGCCGTTGTGTCCCGGGTTCGATCCCCAGTCGCGTCAATTCAGGAAACGATCTTTTCTAAATTGGATTAATTGGTACCTCGTCGTAACGCAGATATATTTATCCTTACTTCGAGACCATGACAATGAGTGGTGTGATGACTGGCGCAATATTATTATATTATTTTAAACATTAACAGCATGGTTATTTTCATATCTTGTTAATTGACGTTAAGAGTTTAATTTACTACCATGAGTTAACCCACAGTTTGGCAAATAGATAACGCGTTAATGCTAACACCATACTACTGATCCACTTCACGGTTCGCACGGTACGGTGCGAGTATTTCCGCGTTGGGTATTTATACCTCACTCAGTGTTTGACTCGTTGCCAGATATTGCAGTTTTGTATCATTTCCCGAACATTAGAATGTGTTTTAATGTTCAGGAATCATTTATAGATTAGAAATATGCAATAAAAATAAATAAATAAATATGCGCCAGACAACACACCTCTTGTAATGGTCTCGAAGTAGGGATTATTAAATCCCTGTGTTACGAGGTACCACACAAGGAAATAAGCTAGGGGCGTCTCCCAGTACACCCAGACCCGAGTCAATTCAAAAAAGATCGTTTCCTGAATTGACCCGACCGGGAATCGAACCCGGGACACTACGGAAATCGAGGCGAGAAACCGTGCTACAGCACACTACGCCAATCGTGTCGTCAAAAATGCAAATACTACTACTTTAAGGTTTTTTATACGTTTTTTATTATTTATGTATAGTTATAGTGTTTAAGGTATAGTGGTTTTATTTATTGGAAAAGGTGTGTAAGTTAGTATATGTTTATTATTTAAATATATTACTTTTTTTTTTAACTTACACACGTGTGCACAGCTGTCTGTCTTCTTTTGTCACACTTTTTTATTGTATCCTGTAACCTAAATTGTATACCTTTCCCTTCCACATCTACTGACATGTGAAAGGGACTTACTTAACTGGCCTGTTGGTGCAATGGCGGCGATCCTACCTTTAGCACCGGAGGTCGTGGGTTCGTTCCCCATCCATGACAAACATTCATGTGACGAGCATTTTGTTGTGTGTCTGGGTGTTATTATCAATACAGGGTTATTGATAAAACATCAACAACCTCGTAGTAGCTAGCATTATACACAACAACATTTTTGTTAAGGGCCTTTTGATAATTTGACACATTTTACTTTCATACAAAAATTTCAATTTAATTGTATGTCTGAACGTTGTTGTCTCTGTGCGCATCACATCGCAAAAATAAGTTAAACAAAACCTTCCGAATCACAGGGTGTTAATCCCAGGGGGAGGCCCCATGTGATTTGCGATTTTGTGATTTAAGTGCTAGATACGTCCCCGTCGTCTCCCCTGGCTCTCCCAGTCCTGGTATCGGTAACGCAGTGCCAGGCTGGTGACCAAATTCTAGCACTTGGGGCAATCCTTGTGATTTTTGCGTATTAGTGTTCCCAGTTCTCTGGCCGTCGAGGTGTCTCCGGTTTCAGATTGAGCGGGGCCTAATAGGCTCTTCGTGAGGATATTTTCTTGGTGGATCTTTTCAACGACTTTTTGGCTTTTATACCGGATTCGTTGATTGCTTACATTTTGACTTTGGCTTTTCTTGACTTGTTTTGTCTTTTCGATTAGGCAATATGTCTATTCGGAGGGGTACTAACGAGGACAACCTTGGGTCGGAGGAGGTTTTCACCGACGCAAGGGGTGTCCTCCCAAAGCGCCGTGCGGCGACGGCTGTTTTCGATTACGGTGAGGAGTCTGAAATGGACGACGCCTTACCAGAGACGTCTGAAACCGTGCCCACTCGGGCGGCGGCGTCTAAGAGGGGCAAAGTAAAGAACCCGGGGCATGCTTCAGGCTTGGTCCGAGCTAAGGAGACCCTCCGCCAGCGTAAGGAGGACGCGGCAGAGGAGGACTTTAACAGGAGCCTTTCGCTCCGCTGTTATAAGAAGCCACTGGCTCCAGTGGCGGAAGAGGGGGCTGATAAAGTCCCGGAGATCCCTCAAGACCCTGAGGATCTAAATTTCGAGGAGATGCGGTCAGCTGCCACGAAGGGTGCTGCTCGCATATGCGAGCTGGCCGTGAAGTCGGGCCACTTAAAGGGCACGTTCCAGAAGGAGTTGAAGGACCATGCCCGACTTCTGAGCAGAATTGTCGAGGCTGCGGTGAGCCGCTCCGCCTCAGAGGAGTGTCGCCGACTTCGCGTCGAACGGGACAACCTTCGGCGTGAAGTGGATGACCTAAAACTGGAGGTCAAGGCCATCCGGCGAGATTACTCGACACGGAAGACGGTGACGGAGCAGGTGGCTGGGCCACCGGTCGACATGGAGGCCTTCAAGAAGGACCTCCTTGTCACGCTGGGAGATATGATCAGCGCCCGCATTGAGGGGGCGCTGACGCCCTCTGTACGCCCGCCTCTCGCGGCGGACAAGAAGAGGGCAGCGGCCGCAGCTTTGCTGCCAGCAAGTAAGGATGCTCCAGCCGCCGCTGTGGCAAAGCCTAAGGGGAAGGGCCCTAAATCTTCAGGCCCTTCATCCGTCCCTGCGACGGTCCCGGCAGTCGCCAGCACTTCTGCCTCGGCAAATCCGAGGCAGACCGTAGCTAGCGGAGAAAACCCCGCCGCCATTGAAGATGGGTGGCAGATTGCAAGTGGGGGCAAGAAGAGGAGGGGAAAGGGTAACAAATCCTCCCCAACGCCACCTGGCCCAAAAAAGGCGCAACCCGCTGCTGCCCCGAAAAGGGCACAGCCAGTTGCCGGCCCCAGAAGGGCACAGCTCGCCACGCCCCCCGTGACGAATAATAAAAATGCGGTCAAGCTGACCCCCCCTCGCTCATCGGCTGTAGTGGTGACACTGCAGCCCGAAGCCATTGAGCGGGGGTTTACATATAAGACGGCCTTATTGAAGGCTAGAGAGGTGGTTTCGCTGCCGGACTTAGGTATCCCTGGAGTATCCGTCCGGCAGACGGCCACAGGAGCACGCATGCTCGAGCTTTCGGGGGCCAAAAGTGCCGAGGCCGCTGACCGTTTGGCGGCCAAGCTGACGGAGGCGCTCGCAGGAGTGGCCGCCGTGTCAAGGCCCACAAAATGCGCGGACCTCCGCATCACAGGGCTCGACGACACCGTCACCCGCGAGGAGGTGGTGGCCGCAGTCGCGGCCAAGGGTGGTTGTGACCCGGCCCTGGTCAAGGCGGCTGAAATCCGTTTCGGGCCCCACGGGACCGGGTCAGTGGTGGTGAAGTGTCCGATTGCGGCGGCAAAGGCGCTCATCAACGGCGGACGCCTTTTGGTCGGGTGGAGCTCGGTTCAGGTCCGAACTCTCGACACACTCCCCATGCGTTGCTTCAAGTGCATGGGGATCGGGCACACGCGTCAGCTGTGCCCGTCCGACAAAGACGTCTGTGTTTCCGGTGTGGACGGCCGGGGCACAGGCCCGCCGGATGTATGGCGCCAGCGCACTGCGTCGTGTGCGCCGAAGCGGGGCGGCCCTCGGGCCACACGATGGGCGGGAGGAGTTGCAACCCTCCCCCCACTAAAGCAAGGGCGGCACCAAGGACCCAGGCCACCGCTGATAGCAGGAAGCAGTAATGGAGCAATGAATCCAGTCCTCCATTACAGCTTCCTACAGGGTAACCTCAATCACTGCGCCGCGGCCCAGGACCTGCTCATGCAGTCCATGGCGCAGTGGGAGATAGATGTGGCGGTGGCTGCAGAGCCCTATTTTATTTCCCCCCAGCCTAATTGGGCTGGGGATGTTTCTGGCTCTGTGGCCATAGTGGTCGGAGCAGGGTCTCGCTCACCACTAGAAGTGAGGGAAAGAGGGGCCGGTTATGTAGCCGCCACCTGGGGGGGCATAGCTGTCGTGGGAGTTTATGTCTCTCCCAACACTGGCCTTGCCAACTTAGAAAATTTCTTAAGGGTTCTTGGTTCGGTGATCCAGCGGTTGGCCCCTCTCCCAGTCTTGGTCATGGGCGACCTGAACGCATGGTCGACCCTCTGGGGGAGCGTGTCGACGAACGTGAGGGGGTTAGCCGTTGAGTCATGGGCTGTCAGCTCCAGGATGTCCCCACTCAATCAGGGGACATCCCTCACGTGTGTGCGCAGGGTCGGGGGGTCCGTGGTGGACGTAACGTTTGCTACCCCTTCCCTCGCGCGGCGCGTCCGGAGCTGGCGGGTGCTGAGTGAGGTGGAGACGATCTCGGACCACAAGTATATTAGGTTCGAGGTCTCCACCTCCGAAGGCTCAGCGGCGCCGAGAAGACGGGAGGGCCACGCCTTTTTTCCGCGGTGGGCCCTCACCAAACTGGACTCCGAGCTGGCCGAGGAGGCGGCCATAGTGGCGGCCTGGGGCATGACCCCCACAACATCGGGGGTCGATGAGGCAGCGGGCCATTTTCGAGATCTCATCTCAAAGGTCTGTGATGCCGCCATGCCCCGAATTCGAGGACCCCCTCTGCGGCGCCACCAAGTTTACTGGTGGTCTACGGATATTGCCCAACTAAGGGAAAGGTGCTCCCATTCAAGAAGGGCCTATACGAGGGCCCTGAGGAGGAGCCACAGGGACCAGGAGAGGGAAGGCCAGCTGTACGTGGTTTATAAAGCCGACAAGAAGGCACTACAGCTGGCCATCTGGCAGGCCAAGACCAGGGCGCGGGAAGAGATGCTGGAGGGTCTGGACCGAGATCCATGGGGGCGGCCGTACCGCGCTGCGCGGGATAAACTGCGCTTTCAAGGCCCCCCTGTGATGGAGACCCTCCAGCCGAAGGTGTTGGAACGGGTGGTAGGGGAGCTTTTTCCGGAACCCCCGCCGTTCACCCCTCCCAGAATGGCTCTTCCCGCTAGAGCCCCGGATGGTGAGCCGATCCCACTCGTCTCCGACGAGGAAATGAAGACAGTACTGGATCGACTCAAGGGCAAGAAGAAGGCTCCTGGTCCCGATGGAGTGCCGGGCAAGGTCCTCGGCCTGGCCCTAAAACACCTGGGGGAGCAGCTTCGGGAAATTTTCAACGCCGCGCTAACATCAGCGCGGTTTCCGAAGCTGTGGAAGGAGGGGCGGCTTTGCCTCCTGCAGAAGGAGGGTAGGCCCCCAGGTGTCGCCGGCGCGTATCGGCCAATTGTCCTGCTGGACGAGGCTGGAAAGGTCTTCGAGAGACTCCTCTCTTTTCGCCTCGTCCAGCATCTAAACGGGAGGGGTCCAAATATTTCCGGGCAACAGTTCGGTTTTCGTGCGGGGCGCAGCACAATAGACGCGCTGGCGCAACTCAAGGAGGTTACGGAGGTAGCAACCGCTCGGGGCGAGCGGTCGTTGGCGGTAAGCCTGGATATCGCCAACAGCCTGCCGTTCAGCGTGATAAGGGAGGCACTTCAGTATTTTGAAGTGCCTACTTATCTCGGCAGGCTGTTGGAGGACTACCTCCGAGGGCGAGAGGTCCTCTATGAGGGAGGAGGAGCATTGGTTCGTCGCCCAATGCGATGTGGGGTTCCCCAGGGGTCCGTTTTAGGGCCCCTGTTGTGGAACATGGGGTATGACTGGGTGCTCCGCGGCGCGCTCCTTCCGAGGATGCGCGTCATATGTTACGCGGATGACACCCTGGTCATTGCGGGAGGTAAAACATTTGCAGAGGTGAAAAGACTGGCAGAAGTCGGCGCCAGTCTGGTGGTGGGCCGCATCGAGGCGTTAGGCCTGAAGCTGGCCCTTAATAAGACTGAGGCCCTCCTCTTCCATGGGCCTCGGCAGGGACCGCCTCCAGGCGCGGTGGTCTGCCTCAACGGCGTTGATGTGAGGGTAGAGGCCCAGATAAAATATCTGGGCCTAGTGTTGGATGGGCGGTGGCATTTTGGGGCCCATTTTTCCCGTCTCGCGCCCCGCCTAATCCGCGCCGCGGGTGCTCTGGGTCGGCTCTTGCCCAACGAGCGCGGCCCGGGCCAGTCATGCCGGCGTCTCTACGCCGGCATCCTCAAAAGTATGGCGCTCTACGGAGCGCCAATTTGGGCGGGTGCCCTCAACGCTGAAAATAGGCGCCTGTTACGGGCGCCTCAGAGGCTTATAGCGTTGAGGGCTATACGGGGTTACCGTACGGTGTCGGGAGGGGCTGCCTGTGTCCTGGCAGGCATGCCCCCCTGGGAACTGGAGGCGGATGTTCTCGCTGCTGTGTACCAGTCCCGCACAGCAGCAAGAGCAAGAGGAGACCGCCCGTATTGGGACGAAGTTGAGGGAGTGCGCCGGCGTGCCCAGAGCGCGCTACTGCCGAGGTGGGCGGAGGACCTGGCCGACCCGCTCTATGGCCGACTAACCATAGAGGCGATCAGGCCAGTCCTCGACCAGTGGGTACGTAGGGAAAAGAGGCCCCTTACGTACCGGCTGGTGCAGGTACTTTCCGGACATGGATGTTTCGGAAAGTACCTGCATGACATCGCTCGGAGGGAGCCCACCCCGAGGTGCCACCAGTGCGACGCCGAGGAGGACACCGCCCAGCACACCCTTGAGGTGTGCACTGCTTGGGTGGTGCAGCGTCGCACATTAGTGAATGTGGTCGGCGCCGACCTCTCGCTCCCGGCCCTGATACGGGCCATGCTAAAAGTAAAAAAGTAAAAAATATCTTTATTCATATAGACTTATAAAAAGTACTTATGACATGTCATGTAACAAAAAAAAATTGTAGCAAAAATGTACTGAATAAAAATAAACTTACATAAAATAATACTATGATAGTTCATATCATAATTAAATATAATGTGACTCTACCACCGGTTCAGAGGTTGTTTCCGATCGAGAAGACTCCGGCAAGAAACTCGATGGTTACTCTTTTCAATCTTGTTTTTATACACAAAAATGGAATTGACAGAGTAAAGTCATAACAAAAAAGTGTGCAGAGGAGCAGATTATACCTAAGATGACCACAAATTCTTATCATTTAAGAAATCGTCAACACTATAATAACCCCGCTTCATTAACTTAGCTTTAATTTGTGACTTAAACTTGTGAAGTGGCAGTTCAACAAGAGTTTGCGGAATCTTATTAAAATATTTTACACATTGACCGACAAATGATTTCCCTACCTTATGCAGTCTTAGACTGGGAGTTACGAGCTTATTTTTATTTCTGGTATTGAGTTTATGAACATCACTGTTTTTCTTGAAGAGATGCAAGTTTTTACGGACATATACTACATTATCATAAATAAATTGAGAGTACACAGTTAAAATATCTATCTCTTTGAATACTTCACGAAGCGAGTCGCGTGGTCTAAGGTTGTAAATGGAGCGGATGGCTCTTTTTTGAAGAACAAAGATGGTGTTGATATCCGCTGCCGAGCCCCACAACTGAAGACCATACGACATAACACTGTGAAAATAACTGAAGTACACTAATCTTGCTGTTGCGATATCAGTCAGGAGCCTTATTTTTCTAACAGCATAAGCTGCCGAACTAAGTCTTCCTGCCAGGGCAGAAATATGCGGACCCCACTGTAACTTGGAATCGAGAGTAATTCCCAGAAATACAGTGGAATTCGCAATCTCTAATGGCTCGTTATTCATGTTTATAATGGTATCGACCTGTCTTACATTGGGAATAGAAAATTTGATACATTTGGTCTTCTTAGCATTAAGCAGTAAATTGTTACTCGTGAACCAATGCAGTACCTTAGAAAGAGTATTATTTACGTCGTCAAGTGCTTTGTTACTTCTATCTACGTTAAAAATTAGAGAAGTGTCATCAGCAAATAATACAATCCCACATAGGTCTTTGACAAAATAAGGCAGGTCATTTATATAGATTAAAAACAGCAGAGGACCCAATATTGATCCCTGGGGCACGCCCATACGTATGGTGGCACCGGAAGAGTTCGTACCATTGATACTCACTTTTTGTATTCTACCAGTGAGGTAAGATTCTATAAGGCTAAGTGAAATATTTGAAACACCGTAATGCCTCAGCTTAATCAGTAAGATTTCATGATCTACGCAGTCAAATGCTTTTGATAAATCACAAAAAACTCCTATTGCATCTTGCTTGCCTTCCCACGCATCAAATATGCTGGCGAGCGAGAGAGGATGGGAGGCGATGGTCTCCTTCTGCGAAGAGGTGATGTCGCAGAAGGAGACAGCGGAGAGGGCCCGGGAGGAAGATCCTCAGGCGGCCCCTCTCCGACGCAGACGGCGGGGAGTGAGGAGACGGCGGTTTGCACGCCTTCTCCCTGCTCCCTAAAAGCAGCACCGGGGTGAAAGTCGGGGGACTTTCACCCCATTGCACGGTGCTCCTGTCTGGGGGTGTCCCCGTATACCGGGATGCCCCTGCTGCGTGAGGAGGCCCGGCGTGAAGGCTGGGCCGTCCGCCAGGGACGGCATGGTAATCCGAACTAGGCACCGTGTCGTCCCGTCAAGGCGATGAGGTATACCGGGGGTCTTTTTGGTGGGTATGCCGTCACCTTCAGGGACGGAGAGTCCCACACTCCCCCGCTGCCCCACCCAGGCAGTGGGATAGTGCGTAATGCATTTTTTCCCCCGAAAGAAAAAAAAAAAAAAAAAAGGGTGTTAATCCCAATTACTTACTATGTAGGTAACTTCATATCACTATCAGCAGAATCGGGCTCGAGCGTCGCCTTTTCGTATGCGAATGGAACATAGACTTACAAATGCCACGACAGTACAAAAAAAACTTTAAAAATCAGTTTAAATTAATAGCTACCTAGTCTTGCGAGGTTGTTGATGTCTTATCAATAACGCTGTATAAGTATGTATTAAGAAATATTTAAGTATGTTTATCAGTCTCTGACTCCTATAGTACAAGCTCTGCTCAGTTTGGGGTCAGATGATCTTGGTGTAATTTTTTTAATTTATTTATGTGAGACCGCATCAACTTGAAGTGCGCCTAACTTTTGACTGGCATTTCTGGATTCGAGCGTTAGCCACAAAACCCATTCTATCTTAACTAACAATCCCTTGTATCCAGTCAAGTTAATTTCCTAATCTGAGGGCAGCGAGCAATTTAGTCAGTAAATATGCAGCCTACAAGATGCGTTAGTACCAGGCAACCACTGACTGGCTGGAAATGAAAGATTATATTACGAAATTGCTACGCTCAGTGTAGGGAATGAACTTGACAAGTTGATAAGGGATTGTAATAAGGCCCCTTTAGCGTTCTTTTTGTGTATGTATGTAGTAGGTACACGCCGCAAACAAGTATGGTTCTCTCACTGTCAGGTTTTTCACTACCCGTAAGGAATATTTATACTTTCGATTATGACAAACTAGTAATTTTATTACGAGTATTATAGAGTTTCAAGAATGCTATTTTTTTAAGAGAAGGTTAATCTCTTATTTTTTTCTTTTATTGTCCTTTTCGAATAATCTCAAACATAAGTGATTATAGATAGATCTACCCAGTTTCTACTTTTATGATTTGTTTAACCTTTTATTGTGATGAATGTGATATTAACTGTAATTTTTATTGAACAATGAAACCCTTAGCAATTAAGACAGCCATTTAATTGTATCCTTGTTTTTTGGTGGTCGTTTCGTCATGAACCTTTATTTAAGTTATTTAAGTTTTTCAATGGTAAGAAGGAATTGTGGAAGCCTTGTTCTGCGCGGCCGAGTCTTCACAGTACTCTTGATGTAGGGTATACAAACAAAGAGGTGCCAACGTGGATTAGTAAAGAGCCAATATTGTAGGCTCCTATTTAAATTATTACAAGGCCGGCCCAGTGTGCGCACCTCGGCTCTACGCAACTCTTGTGCAAAGTTGGTGGGACACGCGCGATTATGTTGGGTGAGCAAATAATGAGAAATGACTTACGACAGTCAACATTATTTTGGGTTGGCTTCCGCTGGCAAAGTCAGGTTTGATAGTGTAGCAGACGAGATTTAGCGTTAGTAAACTTATAGCACATCAAGGACAGGAGCTGATAGGAAATGACGAACACTAAAGCTACAGTTACACATGCTCTAAAATAGCATGCTTAAAACGAGCATGCTCACTTTTCACTGAAATGAGCAAGCTCATTAGCAATACCTCGACACACATGCTACTAAGTAGCTGTTCGTTGCATGCTCTCAATTGTTTGCTCAATAGTAGCATGGTTTCGTGCTTGTAACTGTGACTTGCATGTTACATTCAATACCTACTAATCGTCCCAATCGCGTTTTTCATAAAACATATTTTTATATGACATGTTATTGTGACAACATTTTGTATTTTTTCTGTGTCTGCGACACCAATTTTCTTTTAACCCAAACTAAGCATAGCTCAATGACTGATACACACTTAAATATTTCTAAATACGTAAATAGATAATAACACCCTGATACAGGTCACACATGAATGCCCATCATCGCTACTGTTGCGCCAACATGCCAAAAATTAAAAGCTTTAATTATCAAAAGTAGGCAAACCATACGAGTGAATTAAGAAACCTGGAACCTGGAAACAGCTAGATCTATCTAGACGAACCTGCATTGTAAATAACCTCTTTTTTAAATCAGAAACTACTGATTTTCATGTCGGGTCTTCTCAGTGGAATCAGCGTTCCGACAATTAGACAGTGGTAGAGTTACGAGTACATTATAATTCGACGGGTGCAAAGTGGATAAAGTCAAGTACAAATTCACGATTTTCTTTTTATTGCATTATCGTTCTAATTACACAAACTGATTCAATATATCTTGTTTTGCATATTTCACTTTATTTCAATCAATTTACGTAAGTTTAAAAAGCCAATCACGTATGGCCTTTCAAATAGAACGAATGAAAAGTGACCAAATAACGTTAGTCGAGACATTATGGTACTTTTGAATAGTTGACGGTAACGCAGGGTCTAGGGTTATTCGATCACCACAATAGCAACTTTAATAACTAGAGTCTCGTCCAGAATCCTTACACCAACACCCAGACACAGAAAAATCCAAAATTAGTGCCATTTTTCTTTCAGTGTTTTTCTTTGTGGGGATTGTTAACCCACTAAGGCGGTATATATCTTTATTCTTAATTAAGATTACTATACTACGAAGATCAAGAAACATGTACATTATATTATTATGACTTTGAGGAAATGTATAATTAGGGACAGCGTACTTAAGTACAAACAATCACGCCCTAAACACTATACTTTATTCATTTCTTTAGGCCTTGCCGTAGTCTGTAGGTAATTCCATAAAAAATAAAGATAATTGTTTTCACCAAGAATCGGTACTTTAAGCTATACCTACATAAATACCGACTAAATTCGATTCATTGCATATGCCATAAAATGTATTTATTTGCTCCTAATCCAAACATAAACATTATTTAGATGTGTCCATAAGTATAGTCAGCACTTGCGCAAGGCTGACTTATGGACAAAACGCCATAAACGCAGCTTCGGCAATAAAAGCCAATGAAATCCATCGATGTATGGCCGAATTATGCGAGCACGGCCGTGGGGCGTCATTATAGCCCGGCCCACATCAAACCTCCTAGGGTTGACAATTTGACATCTCCCAAAATGAAGATCATATAATCTTGGCTGCGTCATAAACTTAGATAATTGTAGGTTATTTGTTTTTTTTACAAGATTGGGTTTTTTAAAGCAACGTGACTACTAAGACGCATTTTCTAAAATACACAAATATACGGTTGTTACAACACAGTTTTAGTGTAAAACATTTTGACGTGGTTGTTACTATCAAAATAAACCAATAAATCTCTGATATCATAGATCCAGAGTTGTTAGTAAAACAATAATGGAAAATCTACCTAAATATAAGGGAAATCTAAACCCTTTTGGCCAATTTAAAAATAAATTGCATGAAATTAATAAAATGTATTAATCTGTTAATGATTTTCTTAATGATAAAATTTGACATCTAGTAATATTTAAGTAATGTAACATAGCAATCATTATTCGAAAGCAATATTAATAGTTTCTCAAAAGTTTCCTCTTAGTGACCAACAGATGGCGTTATACGTCATTAGATCGCGCAAGCATTATGTTTTCCCGTTCATTCCCGTTCCGTCCATTTTATTATTTGCACATCGATAATTCAGTAGAATATGCTGGAGATAAACTTACACTAAGATCAATTGTAATTTACCATAATATTTTTGCAAATAAACGATTTATTATTATTAATCACATTATTCCAGTCCAGCATTTCAGTCCAGCGCTCAATCAATGTGGGCATTCCAGTGTGGACATCCCAGTGCCGGTTCACATTATTCTAGTGGTATTCCAGCGCTGGAATGAAATGAAAACGTCAACGCGAACGCAACTGACTGTCATTGGAGTAAACTCATGGTCGATATACAGAGCAGATAACGTGTGCGAAATGAACCAGGAAATCTGGGCTGAGCATTCCAACCAGCGTTCAGGAAATAGACATCGTGCAGGCGGCGAAAAAAAAATTCAGAACTATCTGGAAAAGTACTCTCTCTAGTAAATAAATGTTTTTCTAGTGGCAACCCTGCACATAATGTAACCCATACTTTATGGCCGAAAAATTAAAATTTACATCTATTTAGAAAATGGTTTAGCGCCATGGTGTTTTCGATCATCATATTTAGAATTTTGGACTCTAGGTGTATTCCATTTAGCTCATTTTGTATTGTTTTTTTGTTAAATTTTGTTGTGTGTTGTTCGTACCTTTGTCGTACCTTTTAAGGTACGTTTCTGAGTTATGCCATGATTAAGTATTATTGCTTAATACGTTTTGTTATTTGACTGATTTGTTTACGTGTTTTGGAAGCATGCTAAGGTTACGTCTTTGGTCGTGTAGTCAGTCTAGATTTGCATTCAGCCTATGGTCATTTATGAAAGATTGCACCAAGATCATCATGATTTGTGCTATGATTGTCTAAGACTGACAAACATGCCTAAATATGTATACCTATATGAATACTTAACACCCAGCCACACAAATAACACAAATGTTCGTCACACGGATGTTCGTCACGGGTCCTTTAACAGTACGTCTACCACGAGTTACCACTTTAAATTTAAATTATCGTTCGCGTAAAAAATATATATTTAGATGACACATGACATGACATGACAATGTCAAATCTCAATACAATGTTTGACGCGAACGATAATATAAATCTAAAGTGGCAACTCGTGGTAGACGTACTGGTGTGTCGGTTACAATTCGAAAAGCGGTTTACCATTGCTTCCACCTTTTGATAATCTTGCTGATGAGTAGCATGCGTAAGTATATTGTGCAATTATAACCCTTTGCCAAAAAGTAAAAACTACGCCTAGCATTTCAAGACAAAAAAAGTAGTTCTTGGATTCGCATCTGTTTCATTAATCTAATAAACACTCAGTATTTTTGTAATTTATGGAGTTAAGATCCTTTCTACCCAGGGTTCGATCCTATAGGTACATGAAGCTGTGAAACCTGAAAAAATTGAGGTCGGACGATCTTAGTTATACACACATTATTTATTTTTGAATATAAATCAATATGCGCCAGACAACACACCACCATTCGTCATGGCCTCGAAGTAAGGATATCCTTGTTTCATGAGGTACCAGACAAGGATTTATGCCAGAGGCGTCTCCCAGCACACCCACACCCGAGTCAATTTCGAAAAGTTAGTTTTCTAGAATCTATTCAGGAATTGAACCCGGGACACACGCAAGGCAAGGCGAAAAACCGTGCTTCAGCGCACCACGACAATCGTGTCTTCAAAGAAAACTTCCTTTTACCTACTAACAAATAGTGTTAAACCCTTTCCCACAAACGTTTTTCGTTAGCTCAACAACATCTCCTTCTGGTTCATGTCGAGAGAGGTGACGCAAGCGTGGATATTAAAATCGAGCATTCAAGGTCGGCTATAAAGAATAGCGGGTTCGATTGGAGCTGGAACGGTCGCCCTTTGCTTCAACGGTACATTAAAAACATTGATGGGTGGTGGTATGAACGATAGAACAATTGAAAATTCATCCATTACTTTTTAAAACATCATCATCATTATCAAAGTGTTATAAATAAATATGAATTATCAATTATCATGTATGTCACAAAATCAAAATCATAGACAATCATCTCTGGCAATAGTTTTATCTGTGGCTAAGGAAGGCGGACACAACAAACAACTAGGTACCCTTTAAAATATTCGTTTTCAGATTACCTGTAATAAATAAATAAATAAATATCTGGATAATAGGACTAAATATACTTAAATATTCTGTCACGTTCGTTAATTCTCCCCTTTTCAAATGTTCTTCAACAAACACAACGAATTCACCGTCGCCGTATTAACCTGTTCCGTAAATTATCTATCTTGTAATCTGTTCGCTTAATTTGGTTTTTTATATGGTATTATGTGAAGATGTAAGAAATGTATTCCAATTATTGGTCGCGGAAAGTTAAACTCACTACCTCTAGAGGGCCGGTAACATTGAATTTCAAATAAAGACTGTATCGCGAGGTACTGATTGTAAAAAGAGCAATGTTTACTAAAGTCAATTAAAACTTCTTCTTTACTGCATAAAACCGTCCCCATCAAAATCTTATTTCTGTATCCGCTGTGAGGCAACAACTCTGATGTTTACCAAGTCATAAATTGAGAAGCGCGTGCGCAGCCCTAGCGCGATTTACGAATCACGGCTAGTGATGTGATTGTGCAGTCAATGATGAAATTTATCGCTGGATATATTTTTTTTACTGAAGATCCTTTATTTAGTAATGCCAAGTGTATTGTTGTAAGGTTTTTAATATAATTTAAAAAGGAACTATTTAACTAAATTCCATATTACTTCCTTAGACCCTCATTTACGTAAATAGTCAACTAAATAAGTTTAAATACTCGTAAAATAGGTACAGAAAATAACTGGACAAACTGTAAAAAAAATTCTCTCTTGATTCTGGTTTGTTCGATATAAAAATCAAAATAAATTGAAAATGTTTGACAGTTTGTGTAATTGAAAACAAAAAATATATTGACTCTATCACAGTTTTTGGATGATACTTGAAAGGTAACAAGAGTGCCTATTTAAAATGACTCCTTTTAATGAAGTCAAATGGTGAACCGATGCAAGTTTACATAAATCAATTAAGAGTTAAAATATTTAATCTACTAAATGCCTCGACAGACTTCGTTGAGTCAAAAGTAATTGCACGTCGCAGCGTCCGAAAGCAGCAATCTCGGGCGCGTTTCTCCGACTTGATTTACATTCTATTATTTATTACTGAATCTTTTGTTCAATCATAATAAAATAAAGCCTATGTCTCTCCCTGATAAAAATATATTTTACGAATATGAAGCTACATGCTTCATTCCAATCCACAGAGAGCCTATTCAATACAATGAAAAAAACAAGCAAATCTTTCCCCTTTATAATATTAGTATAGACTACACAATTAAGCAGTGCCATCAAACATACATACCTATCTCTGCTTCCCATCCCTATCCAGAGTAACAAGTGTGTATGACGTACATCTCTTAAGCATTAGGCCGTATTAACGAGTGATGTGAATTACCACTCAGGGCCGAGATGATTGTTTTCAGTAGCTTTTGCCAGACAGCTCGGCGAGGAACTTAATGAGTTGTTGCGATCAGTTAATAACTATTGAGTTTTTATTCTAAATTCGTGGCAGTAAAATCGGTTAGAAAACATTTGAAATAGGAATGGGCTTACATCACAATTTTTTTAGCTGTCATCTGCTCTTTAGGTACTTCTATACTTTACATCCCTTTATTTTCTTTATCCTCGCAGGATTACGCTGTTGGTAGTATATGGGCTGGATTGTGTTGAATTACATAATACAGTTAGCCTATTTAAATTTACGGACCACTAACACAAATGGACAGACATTCTTATTTTGTCGATGTGTAATCTCTGTGTCCTAATCTGAAAATCCAGGACTTCCTGGCGCAAAAAAGTTAACGCGAGAGAACAATCAGTATCAAGTTGTCACCATTAAAAAGATTTAACGGTATATACTCGTAAATGCAAAACTTATGCAAAATATTCAATTCACTTTTAATGAGTGATGTAATGCAACCACGAATAATGATTTTGTGTTACCTTATACGAGTACAGACCAGACAGAGTCGAAGAACACATTTAAACCTCATTTATAAGACCATAAAAGCTCATAATCGGGAAGGTTCATTAAATCAGGTACGATAATTGTTTATTTATGTACTAGCTTTCCGCCCGCGGCATCGCCCGCGTTTCGTTATATTATTATGGCCATATTACTAAAAATCTATATAAATTGTAGCCCATGTTATTCTGATGTATAAGCTGTATTACTGTAAAGTTTCATCTAAGTTCGTTCAGTAGTTTTTGCGTGAAAGAGTATCAAACATTCTTACAAACTTTCGCATTTATAATATTACATAGTAAGTTAAAAGTAAGTTTGACAAGAAGCAAACTGATGGATTCTATGAAATCATCATCTGCAACCATAATTGTTTCCCTGGTCTGTAAGTGACACGTTAAATCTCATTCTAAAGACCCGAGACGGGTGTTATAAGATTTTTTGGTTTTAACTTTTTAATATTGCACGCCAAGATGACCTTGATGAAAACCATGACTCCATGTCATGGGGTCCAAACATGAGGCTGACAAGCTCAGTAACACATATAATCATTGAGCTGGCCATCCTCGTCTTGAAGGCCTGCAGAAATCCTTTTCAGGCCCCGCTTGAAGAACCCGGGACTATAAGGCAAACTAGACGCACGCGGCATACGGCTCGCGCGAATTGTTAGAAATGCTTAGCATTGCGCGGTCGCTGCCGCCCCCGCGCCCGCGGTCGTCCAGTTTACAAGAGCGTTCCATACAGAAACTTGAGTGTTCAGGTGGAGGTATCTGTATCCAGGACAAGTCCCTTTCCCAAACTACAGAGATTTATTTTAGTGGCCCCCCCGACCAACCTCTCGGATATGCAGAAAGGCACACTGTTCCTAGCACACCGTGAAGTGTACCAGGGACCATCTGCGGTAGGTCCTGCCGCCACAAAGCACAATGCACAATGCATTACACATTATGATACTCATAGCCATTACCCACTCCTATTTATCCAGGACAGCTCCATTACGGAGGCAGTCGCTGTGATTTGCTTCTCTTAATGCTACGCTATATTATAGGAATTGATTTGCCCGTCTGATGGTCACTACTGCAACATTACTTCAACTTCTTATATTCAAAGTTAAGTATTTAGTATCAAAATATTACAATTTCTCAGTATACCATATTTTGAGACAGGTGAAATAAGTCGTTTCAAAATCATTAAAATATTTACTTTGCAAGCGCTATTCCAAATTACATCTTGATTAAAAATATTCTGAGAAATTTCTAATAAACTTATTAAAGTTTTAGATTTTGAAACCATTAATTTTTTAGAAGTTTAGACGTCGGTTCGCCCCAAGACGCGCTCCAGTAGACGGCGATGCCCTGCGTGGGCGACTAACGGCTTTGTTTACTAACGATAGCCACATTCCCTGGATGTTGTGAAGTTGAGTATTTTTTATTTATTTATTTATTTATTTAGACTCAAAAGCATGCTTACAGTATTATTATTACCAATGCGCATACAAGATAAATTTGCATTAAAACTAAATATCTAAACTAAATATCACTCAATTTCAATGTCAACAATATTAGCAATAAACTCCAGTAGGATATACATTTGCTTAGATACAGTGTCTAGTTGAAAAGAAATACATAAAATTGATTAGAAACAATGTCAAAACTACGGATAAAATGAAAACAAAAACAAGAATAAAATAATATAAAGTCACAATAATCTTAGTCAGTCAGCATGTCGTCTATGATTGTTCGGAATCTATTTAGCAGACTTCCCAAACTGTCAGCGAACAAGTCAATTTCATCGTGCCGAGCGAGTATGTCACCCATCAGTCGCAATGTACGATTGGTTGGTGCCTGTGCTGCCCGTTTGGTGCGCGTTCTGGGCTGGTGAAGGAGGCGCGGCCTACGACGCGGAGCTACAGTCCCTGCCCCATCACGTCGCAAGTACCTAGGCACCGAAAGGCCTACCCTCTCCACCACCGCTTGACTGTCAAGGGTATGATGAATTATGGATAAGTAATGTGTTAATGCCACCATTACTCTCCTAAATTTTAGAGTTACCATATCCACCATACCCAAGACAAACGATGATGGATACAGGTACGGATAGTAACCATGAATTTTCTTGTAAAGCCATCTGGCAAACTTGCGTTGAATTTTTTCGATTAACATAATGTATTTTTCCTCATAGGGATTCCATACAACCGCACCATACTCCAGTTTGCTACGAACGTACGCGTTGTATAACGTTTTTGCAACTCTTATGTCATTAAAATCAGCAGCAGTTCTCATAACGAAGCCCAATGTCTTACTAGCCTGTTTACATATAGATGTCGCATGTTTATGAAAGTCAAGTTTGGTGTCCAAAATTAATCCTAAGTCTCGAATGTCACTTACTCTATCCAAAGGGGCGTCAGCTAGTTTATAAATTTCAGAAACAGGGTTACGTTTATGTGAGAAAGTAATTACTTTACATTTATTTTCATTGAAAGGTAGACGGTTATCTTTACTCCATTCCAAGGCAGCGCTGATATCTACCTGCAGAGTCTGAGCATCTGCTACATCACCAATCCCTAAACTCAATTTCAGGTCATCAGCAAACAGGAGACACTTGGCCGACTTGACCTTTTCTGGCAAGTCATTTATAAAGATCAGGAAAAGCGTTGGTCCGAGGGTACTACCCTGACTTACTCCTGATCTTGTGTAGTACTGACTAGATTTGTAGCCATCTACTTTTACAAATTGACGTCGGTTACCGAGGTAGCTAGCAAGCAACTTCAAAAGATTTGGTGCAAAGCCAAATTTTGCTAATTTCTGCAACAAAACGTCGTTATCGACCAAGTCAAAAGCCTTTTTGAAATCGAAATACGCAGCATCCACCTGTCGACCAGCGTCCATTTCAGCGCAAATGTAATCCACGTGGGCTACAAGATTTGTGTTAGTGGAGCGACTCTTCCGAAAACCATGTTGATCGCTGTGCAAGATATTGCATATTTGCTTGCTAATAGAGAGGTTTAACACTGTTTCAAAGAGTTTAGCTAAAACTGAAAGCACAGCAATAGGTCTAAAAGCAGTAATGTCTCGTCCCGGATCCCCTTTTGGAACCGGTATCACTCTAGATAATTTCCAGCGCTCCGGATACTTAGCTTGGTCGAGTGAAAGATTGTACAGAAACAGGAGTGGTGCTCGCAAAGCAGACACACAATCCTTAATTAAAAACACTGGGATATGATCAGGGCCACTAGCTGATCGCGGTTTGAGACGCTTTGCTGCTACTCTCAGGTCCGCGTCCACCACCCCTCCCACCGAGATGAAAGTCGCGTCCCCATGGGCCGCTCGCCCCGCCTCAGTGGGATTTAGTAACGGCTCCTCGTCCTGAAAAACTGAGCTAAAATACTCAGCAAAAGCGTCTGCAGCAGCCTGACCGGTCACCTCTACTCCTTCATAGGTATAAGCATTCAAGTGCGGTCTTGCTTTCTTTCTTTCATTGACATATTCCCAGAATTTAACCGGTTCATTAATTATATTCTCCCGTACTAATTTAATATGCTGCCTGAATGCGTTGTCAATTAATATTTTAACCCTCCACCTGTAATAACTAAATAATTCCTTGTTGAACTCTTTCCCTTCTAATTTATACCTCTTTAAGTGGAAATGCTTGTTCTTTATGTTACATATGATCTCAGCCGTATACCACTTAGGATAAACATATTGCTCACATCGCGTTACGCGTTTTCTGTCTGGCACATAAAGACTTATAACCTCATTCAGTCTACAATAGAAGGATTCCACCGCTAAATCCACGTCAGTGGCAGCCATTACATCGGACCAGTCCAAATCTGCCAATGCTGAATACAGACCTTGAAAGTCCGCCTTTCGCCAGTTCCAGTCCGAGCCCGTGTCTGAAACGTTCACTAGGCGCTTTGGCAGCGGAGCGCACCGAGGCCAGGGAAGCTTGACTGTTATATTTAGCGAAGGATGATAATCGTCTATGGGTACCAATGGGTCCAATCCAACCGACACTGCTACCCGGTCAACATCATAGTCACTCAGCACGAGATCCAACATGCCGCCGTGAACATTGAATACTTTATTATGCTGCTGAAGATTACAGAAGTCAGAAAAATTGGTAAACTGCGTTTTAACACTGTTGCCACAAGAATTTAAATTAAAATCCCCTAATAAAAGCACATTCAGATCAGAATAGGTACAAATTGCATTTTCTATACATGTTAATACGTTTAGATACTGTTCATCGTCATAGTTAGGCGGTAAGTACACAACACAACACAGAAATTTTATACTTTTCCAGTTTACAATTGCAAAAATCAATTCTTTATCCGGTGTCAAGTCATCAATGTCTGTGATCACTCTAACCGCATAACAATCCCGCACAGCCAGTAAAACTCCCCCCCATCCAGCATCACCGGCACGGTCCTTTCGAATAACCACGTAGCCAGGCGGAAAAAGCTCACCGTCTGCCACGGAGTTAGTAAGAACAGTCTCGGTTAAAGCGAGAATGTCAAACTCTGCCTGAGACACATTATTGTAAAAGATCTTCGTTTTTGATCTTAATCCGCGCACGTTTTGATAAAAAAGAGACAGTTTCTTTATTCGTTGCTGACAGTTATTCCGATTTCCTTTGATTGCTACGAAAGTTCCGGCGCCAGGGCTTGACGCAGATGTCCTCCGCCCAGTTAGTAGGTAGCATAACACTTTCAGCATTTTTTGAAGGTACTCCCAACTTAAACGACGAGTAACGCCCTCGCGATTTCAGCGCTTCCACAGTGCAAATGTCACCCCCACAGATAGTTTCAAGATGAGCACGTACCTGTTCAACTGTTGTACCCTCTGCCACATAGTACAAGTGCAGAGACTTCCATCTTTCAGCAGCGCACAAAGACGTGACGCCCGGCGCCGCTGTTCCACGAAGCACCCTGGGCAATGAAGTACGTCCACTCTTTGGTTTCACTTTTATCCAATCATATTGAGTAACTTCCTCGCATGATTTGTTACTAGGCGTTAAAGCAGGAATACCAGCCTGAGAATTCTCAGGCTTAGAGCCTGCAGGAGAGGCCTTTCCGCTATTCTTAGCTTCGTTTCTCTTCTTTTTATTGGATTGCTTAGTTGGGTTGTTGGAGCGAATATAACTTACATATTTTGGTTGAGGTAAAGGGAGCGTTGTTGGGCTGGCCTCGCTGCTCGTCTCTGTTGTTGAGTTATTTATGATTGCCATCTTTTTTTCCAATTCTATAATTCTCTCAGTTAAACCATCCACCTTACCAAATAGTTCTTTTTTGAATGTATGGAACTGCTCATCAAGCAAATTAGCAATTTTAAGGGTGAGTCTTTGTTCAAAACTTACTTGCATTTCCTTTAGATTTTTACATAATTCTTTGTGCTGTCACACACTAGGCCAACTAGTAGTCGCAGACACTGGACGCGACCACCAGCAGCGCCCCAGACAGATAGTCTTAGAACACTTAGAACCAACCGCCATTTTGATCATGCTCACAGATAAAGTGAGTTTACAGGCGATACCGGTGAGAATCGGTTACGCGGCGAGTCGCACTGTTGCGAGTATTATTTTTTGTTAAACTTGGTACAAATTTTCGCATGATTAAGTTTAGGTAGTATTACTGGAAAGGGCGAGAGCGGCCAAGCCACTCAACGTGGTAGGCTGCGCGGCGCCGCGTGAAACCGGCGACTGTGGCTAAAATTAAAGCTTCTTGTGCCTGACTAAAGATGGACCAGCAACCAGTAGTGTCGCGACGCCACGTCGCGACACTACTGGTTGCTATGTATTTCTATGAAATACGGTCGGGGCCGACCGCTGGGGCGACGTGGTAATCCGTAAGGCTCCTTGTTGCCCTATTCCATAGCGGTGAGGGTATACCCGGGTGTTTTTTAGTGGGTATGCCGCCGGTTTAATCGGCGGAGAGCCCCACACTCCCTCACACCCAGGCTGTGAGATAGTGCATTTTCACACTCTGCGAACAAAAAAAAAGCTCCGTCATTAAAATAAAGCCATCGCTATGATGGCGATCAATTCTTACAAGCATAAAAAATGAAATTGGAAAGCATAAACATGTGATATGGTCTGATAACTCCGAAACACAGTTTCGCACGGATGTGAATTCAGGATATCCAGCCAGATTACTCCCGAGCTCTCTTACCACTCAGGCACGCGGTTGTACCGCAACATACAAAAAGCGAAAGGTGACATATCACGTAGGTAATCTCAGAAATTACAAGTGCTAGGAGTTTAAAATTTTACGTAGGAGTTCTTTTTAGCTAACTAAGAAAAGCTAAAGGTAACTAAGAAGGGATTTTGCGAATCAAGTATCGTAAGTCGGAAAAAATCCTGTAATGTCATAAAAATTAAACCTCGCGTGCAAAGCCGAGGGCGGAAAGCTAGTTATATTATAATTTAAATAGAGTACCTATTATTTAAGAAACTAACAACCTCAAGGCTCGCTTAAACAATTATGACGGCACCTGACCTCTGTATGCGTGAACCAAGGGCCAAAAGCTCTTTGCTAAGGGCTTCCGTTTCCGTATCGAGTAGGTACATGTTTCCGTATCGAGTAGGTACATGTTAAATTCAATATTTTTTCGTTATTATCATGCAAAGGTCTGTTTTACTTATGATTACTAAATGTTTCATGGTTTTAGGGTTAAGGTCTTTCGAACGAACCTTTATGAAGGTTTGGGTTATTTATTAACAAACAAGTAGGAAATATCACAAGAAGAATGTAAGAGTATGATATTAATAAGGCTAACATATCAATAAAAACACAAAATGATTTTGATGAATAGATGAATATAAATAATTGGCTATGCGCCAAACGAAACACGGCTTGCCATGGTCTCGCAGTAGGGATGAATAAATATCTCTGTGTTACAAGGTAAAAGACAAGGAATTAAGCCAGAGGCGTCTTCCAGCACACTTAGATAGACCCGAGTTTATGTTGAAAATATCGTTTCCTGAATTGACCCTTTTTTTTTCGGGGGAAAAAATGCATCACGCACTATTCCACTGCCTGGGTGGGGTAGCAGGGGAGTGTGGGACTCTCCGTCCCTGAAGGTGACGGCATACCCACTAAAAAGACCCCCGGTATACCTCATCGCCTTGACGGGACGACACGGTGCCTAATTCGGATTACCATGCCGTCCCTGGCGGACGGCCCAGCCTTCACGCCGGGCCTCCTCACGCAGCAGGGTCATCCCGGTATACGGGGACACCCCCAGACAGGAGTACCGTGCAATGGGGTGAAAATCCCCCGACTTTCACCCTGGTGCTGCTTTTAGGGAGCAGGGAGAAGGCGTGCAAACCGCCGTCTCCTCACTCCCCGCCGTCTGCGTCGGAGAGGGGCCGCCTGAGGATCTTCCTTTCGGGCCCTCTCCGCTGTCTCCTTCTGCGACATCACCTCTTCGTAGAAGGAGACCATCGCCTCCCATCCTCTCTTGCTCGCCAGCATGGCCCGTATCAGGGCCGGGAGCGAGAGGTCGGTGCCGACCACATTCACTAATGTGCGACGCTGCACCACCCAAGCAGTGCACACCTCAAGGGTGTGCTGGGCGGTTTCCTCCTCGGCGTCGCACTGGTGGCACCTCGGGGTGGGCTCCCTCCGGGCGATGTCATGCAGGTACTTTCCGAAACATCCATGTCCGGAAAGTACCTGCACCAGCCGGTACGTAAGGGGCCTCTTTTCCCTACGTACCCACTGGTCGAGGACTAGCCTGATCGCCTCTATGGTTAGTCGGCCATAGAGCGGGTCGGCCAGGTCCTCCGCCCATCTCAGCAGTAGCGCGCTCTGGGTACGCCGGCGCACTCCCTCAACTTCGTCCCAATACGGGCGCTCTCATCTTGCTCTTGCTGCTGTGCGGGACTGGTACACAGCAGCGAGAACATCCGCCTCCAGTTCCCAGGGGGGATGCCTGCCAGGACACAGGCAGCCCCTCCCGACACCGTACGGTAACCCCGTATAGCCCTCAACGCTATTAGCCTCTGAGGCGCCCGTAACAGGCACCTATTTTCAGCGTTGAGGGAACCCGCGCAAATTGGCGCTCTGTAGAGCGCCATACTTTTGAGGATGCCGGCGTAGAGACGCCGGCATGACTGGCCCGGGCCACGCTCGTTGGGCAAGAGTCGACCCAGAGCACCCGCGGCGCGGATTAGGCGGGGCGCGAGACGGGAAAAATGCGCCCCAAAATGCCACCGCCCATCCAACACTAGGCCCAGATATTTTATTTGGGCCTCTACCCTCACATCAACGCCGTTGAGGCAGACCACCGCGACTGGAGGCGGTCAGTGCCGAGGCCCATGGAAGAGGAGGGCCTCAGTCTTATCAAGGGCCAGCTTCAGGCCTAATTCCTGAATTGACCCTACCGGGAATCGAACAAGGGATACCACACCACGCAAGTCAAGGCAAAAAACAGCACACTAATAAAAGTAGTAAGAATTAATTTGACATCAATTTTCCCCAAAACACATGACCTTGACTGATCTCAGTAGAGTTTTAATTTTGGAGGTGAGAGGAATAAACCATTATAAATAGCACAAATAATAATATTAGTCAGAATTCAGTATCTACTCTCAACTCTCTTTGATAGCTAAATGTTATGTTTATACGTAGAAACTTGCATATGTTCAAGAAAAACTTTAACCTATTGTTCACAAGTTTAACGTGAACAATCTTGTTCATCCAAGTCTTTCACTCACAACTTTATAATGTGGATAAAGCATTTGTTTGTGTGAAGTTTTTTTGGTAGGATTCCTCAAACGTTGTTCGAACTGCTTATAATTACAAGTTTTTACGCATTAAGGGTCCTTCATGAAACGAGGTTATTTCTATGTAAAATATTACCTAAATGACAAGAATTTCGGGTCATGCTAGTACAGTTGCTACAGTTACTGAAAGTTTAATTATTGTGTCAAAACAATTTTGAAAAACGAATCCATGGAGTTTTTCTTGCCAGAGTTTTCTCGACAGAATTCACGACTGAACTGTTGGCAGAGTCACATTAACTTCATTTTTATTATTGATTATTTTACTCTGTTTTACATATAAGTGATTGTGTAAAAATAAGGAACAATTATTATATATTTTTCGGAATATGAGGTGAGAGTGTTACCTGAATAATACTGTTTTTTACCTTTACTCGTGTCTGGGTGTGCTGGGAGGTAACGCGTGGCTTAAATCCTTATTTCGAGACTATGAAAATTAGTGTATTGTCTGTCGCATATTTAATATCTATTTTTACTTTAACACTAGACTGTGAAACCACAAGGCAGCACCAACACCTGATCATATATTTCTTTCATTTTAAATGGTATATATAATAAGTCAAATAAAGCACCTTATTTTTACACAGAAAATGCAAAAGCATCATCATGTTTAACTTTTAATGGTTTTGCTATTGCTTTCTTAAAAAATATTAATAAAAACACTCTCAAAGAAAAACATTTCCATAAGAGCATTAAAGACGGAGTTTATTAAAACATTTTCCGCCCTTTGTTACAAACTCGTTCAACAGCAATAATCAAACATCTGAAGGCGAATCCTCAGGAGTGAGTGAGTATTATGTACAGTCAAATACACAAATCTATAAGTCTCAATCGAACTTTGGAAAGATTCTAGTGTTTGGTCAAGAATTTGGTGCCTGATAAAAAATATTAAATTGTATTATATGAGAAATGTTAAACAAATTAAAGTAAAGATACAAGACAGGTCATTCCAAAAAAAACATTTTTTTTTATAGTGCCCGTAAAGATGACTTCGCTCCACCTGATGGAAAGCAGTCGTGAGGTCCAGATATGAGGATGACAAGCAAAATAATGCAAAGCAATTACTGAGCTGGCCATCCTTATCTTGAAGGCCTGCCCTAGCACCGGTTAGTGCAGTGTTGATCCCGGAACGCGACTTGACCGAGATAGGTCAGATTCACTTGGCGGGTTTAACGCAACTGCATGGTGGTAACATCAACCAGCCGACATAATATGTCTCCCACCTGAAGAGCAGATGTTCTGCTGCAGGGCTTCCTTAGTCGCCTTTAACGCCACCCACGGGAAGGAGATGGGGCGGTGGAAAGCATTCTTTTAAAGTGCCGCCACCAGCACGGCACAACATACTTACACCTGAATTTATGTGTTGTAGAAATTATTAATAAAATAATTGTAAAATTTGTTTGGGTAATGAAATTTTGGCAAATTTCTTTTGGCAAAACGGCAGGATCCCGTTGTAGCTGACTTAACGAGTAACATAAAAAAAAACGATTTGATGTTCATCACAATCTACCGTATCATTCTTGAAAATATGAAGTATCACAATAATTATGTCGTCAAATCAATAAGTAACTAGAGTAGGCAACTTTAGTAAACAAAAAAGCTCATTTTGTGGGCGAAAAGCTTATTTTCCTTGACTGTACTTTGTTTTCGTTGTAATTTCCTTGAGCCATCAAAAAATATATCTTTTCAAAAATATCCTCGGGAGGTTCTTATGCAAATTTAATACGCCCATTAAATAGTATTAAAACGTCAACACTCAAGGAAAGTTAAAAACTTGTGCATACAGAAAGAGAAACCATAATACGTAGCATTAATTTAGATGTTCTTATGTTTCTCTAACTAACATTTTGTAAGAGCTCCGTTCACCAGGAAGGCAACCTTTGTCTACCCGTTTTGGAATATAGTCATGTGCGTATGCGTATACTATGTGATCTAAGTCTCTTTAATTTTGTACAAACGCGTTCATGTCGAGCTTAACATAGGGGCAACCTATGCTGCGGTCATAAGACCCATTTTACAGTGTCAATATTATTTAATTATCAGAATTTGATGGCTAACTAAAATGTCTAAATATTATTCGAAGCTTTATAGATTTTTATACAATATACTGTTAATGTTAAGACTTGCTTAAAATTTCTGAGGTGATAAACCGTGTATCACACGGTCACTTTCAGAGGCAGCTGCAGTCGCTTGTCACCACGCATAATACAAGTTGAAAACCTATAGAGGGTGTGGTGGGAGACTCTCCTGGCTTTAATCTTTGTCTGGTATCTTGTGACCCAAGGATATTTATCTTTACATCGAGACCAAGACAATTGATGTGTTGTCTAGCGCATATATTTGTTTTTTTATTTATTTACTTAGGGTGTTTTAACAAAGTGCGGGTTTTATCCCGCAATATATAGGGGAAAGCCCGCGCCTTGTTAAAAACACCTTTAAAAAGTCATAGCATCGCTTCCACAGGACGCAAAGTTTGCCCGGGGTGGGTCTTTCTCAAAGGAGCGCATTTTCCGTATGTTTAATTAGTAAAATATGCTAAACAGAGGCGCTCACTCTTAGATTTAATCTGAGCGGACGCGGACGACAGGCACGAACCCTCCGACTTAGGGCGTTTCGGGGTTCCGTCGTTAAATAATGATAACAAATTAAGCGCATTATAAATTTGAAAACAAATGTTTACGTCTAACTGAATATACATAGATATAGTCACAGTCAGAGTCACTAGAAGGTAAACTTTAAGGCTGAAGCTGTGGTTTAAATGTGTCTATTGCACAAAAAGTAAAAAATAATGTGAAGCATATATTTAAATGGAAGCACCTAAGAACAAAAAAAACAAACAGAGTCAAATACAAATGAACTTTATTGTGAATCACAGGTAACATGCACAGATAATAATACTTTGATGGTAAATAAAATAAATATAATAATGTGACTACCAAAATGGTTCGGACCTTGATGCTACCGAGCTGACTTTGGTAAATTACATATGAGGTGAGACAAAGTTAGACACGATTAGTGAGTTAGAAATACTAAGTTCCTAAGTTACTCTGTTTATTTTTTAATGTTAGATTTAAAGCAGTTATTTTTATCAACAAACAAATTGTACTCTACTAACCCGCATTGTAAAACCACAACAAGTTTAAAAGAGTAACTACTGAGTTTCTCGCCGGGTCTTCTCAGTAAGAATCAACTTCTCCGACGCGGTGGTAGAGTCGCATTATGTTTGTATACATAATTTATTCATATTATTATAGTATTTATGTCTATTATTTAGTATATTTTTTGACTATTTAAAAGTACTGATTAAGTCTATTTAAATAAAGATATTTGCGTTTGTGTTTGAGTTTAAGTCCAGGGGCCTTATTACAATCGCCTTATCCATTCAAGTTAATTCCCTAAAATGAGGGAAGCGAGTAATTTCGTCAGTAAATATCCAGCTAGAAGATGCGTTAGTGCCAGGTAACTGCTGACTGGCTGGAAATGAAAGACCGTATTACGAAATGCTTGCTACCCCCAGTTTTTGGGGATAAGGGATTGTAATAAGGCCCTGCGGATCAGACAGTCTAAGAACTTCTCGCCAAAAATCACTTTAGTAGAAACTTTCTCTGCACATTTTTTAACTGTATTCTGTGAACTCAATCATTGTAGACAAAAAATTTTGAAAAGAGTAACTATCGAGTTTCTTGCCGGATTCTTCTCGATATGGAATTATGTTTATGCATATATTTATTATAATAGTATTATTGTATTAACGTTTATTTATATTTAAGTAAGTAAAGTAAAGTAAAGTAAAAAATATCTTTATTCATATAGACTTATAAAAAGTACTTATGACATGTCATGTAACAGAAAAAAATTGTAGCAAAAATATACTGAATAAAAATAAACTTACATAAAATAATACTATGATAGTTCATATCATAATTAAATATAATGTGACTCTACCACCGGTTCAGAGGTTGTTTCCGATCGAGAAGACTCCGGCAAGAAACTCGATGGTTACTCTTTTCAATCTTGTTTTTATACACAAAAATGGAATTGACAGAGTAAAGTCATAACAAAAAAGTGTGCAGAGGAGCAGATTATACCTAAGATGACCACAAATTCTTATCATTTAAGAAATCGTCAACACTATAATAACCCCGCTTCATTAACTTAGCTTTAATTTGTGACTTAAACTTGTGAAGAGGCAGTTCAACAAGAGTTTGCGGAATCTTATTAAAATATTTTACACATTGACCAACAAATGATTTCCCTACCTTATGCAGTCTTAGACAGGGAGTTACGAGCTTATTTTTATTTCTGGTATTGAGTTTATGAACATCACTGTTTTTCTTGAAGAGATGCAAGTTTTTACGGACATATACTACATTATCATAAATAAATTGAGAGTACACAGTTAAAATATCTATCTCTTTGAATACTTCACGAAGCGAGTCGCGTGGTCTAAGGTTGTAAATGGAGCGGATGGCTCTTTTTTGAAGAACAAAGATGGTGTTGAGATCCGCTGCCGAGCTCCACAACTGTAGACCATACGACATAACACTGTGAAAATAACTGAAGTACACTAATCTTGCTGTTGCGATATCAGTCAGGAGCCTTATTTTTCTAACAGCATAAGCTGCCGAACTAAGTCTTCCTGCCAGGGCAGAAATATGCGGACCCCACTGTAACTTGGAATCGAGAGTAATTCCCAGAAATACAGTGGAATTCGCAATCTCTAATGGCTCGTTATTCATGTTTATAATGGTATCGACCTGTCTTACATTGGGCATAGAAAATTTGATACATTTGGTCTTCTTAGCATTAAGCAGTAAATTGTTACTCGTGAACCAATGCAGTACTTTAGAAAGAGTATTTATATTATAAAATTTATCCTTATGACCTATCATAAGTGCTTTGTAAAAGCTTACACGAATGAATATATTATTTCATTTCATTTTATTATTTCACTTCTAAACTAATAAAAATAATGTAAGGAACCTCATGTCTTGCAGTTTCAATTCTAACTTGGCTCCCTTTTTTCCTTCTCAGGGAATTGACGAAGTTGGCCATTGTTTTGTTGCGTAGATACTGTTGTTTTGTTGTTGGGGGTGGGTGGGGTAGTTCGTTGTTTAAGTTTGCTGGGTCAAGTAGTCTTTTAATTGCTTTTAGTGTTAATTTATGTAAGAAACGGGTCTGTTCCAGTTTATTGGTTGAATTTAGATAGTTATTTAGAAAATAGAACCCAAACACGACTGGTGATTCAATTGGTGATGGCCTCAGCGTCTTTTGAAAAAAAATACTCTTAAGTATTACTAAAATAAACATAAATGTTGATTTTTCTTTTTTAACAAATAACCATCAGTACATAGACAACATGACGACCAACTAAACAGACAGATACAACTAGAATCTTCGCTCAAACCCAAACTAAGCAGAGCTAAACTGATAAACATATCTAGATATTTATACCTACATACATACTTAAATAGAGTCAAATCAACATTTGTCCTGAGAGGGCTCAGGGAACTGGCCCCGCTCGAATCTGATCCCGCAGGGCCAGTTAACCAATGCCATTTCATACATTTTTTGAATTGGTCAACTGGCCCTAGCTGAAATTTGTACAGTCACCAGAAAAAATTAACAAATCACCGCTAAGGAACAAATAGTACGAAATGGTCAAGAGATGCTTTGCATATTCTTGACCATTTGAGTAGTAGTATTGAGTAAAACTACCAGGAAAACAGCAATCAATTGGAACTTTAATTTGCTTATATATATATATATATATATATATATATGCAATGCTTATTTCTTGAGTATAGTGCAGACTAGTCACGATCCGACCGATTCCGACCGACTACACGTCACATTTTTCAAGATAACCTAATTCCTGCAATAAGCAGACAATTTCAACAAGACTATTTGTATTTTCAGCGATTTTCTATTACAGGCGTCTCACGCGTGCGTAAATACTTCACATTGCTAATATTAAAATTCTAGGGCGCGGATTCTTAGTCGTTAGTAACAATATTAGTTTATTGTTGCGGACTGCGTTTGCTTATTGAGTAAAAATGTACAGACATGGCCTCTGATCGAATGAACAATGATATTATCCTAACACTGGATGGGTAATTTTCTCACGTCATCATCACATGCGTCCATCCATTGGAGTCAGATGCCCTTAACTGACACCAAGCTAAGTAGAGCTTTTTTTAAAACATCACAGTTAATCAACTCGCTGAACAACATATGAATGTTACAGAACGACTGCCTAACGGAAAATTTCGACGAACCACATTTTTTAATAAATCGGAAGCAATCAAAATTCACGTTGCTTAAAGTAGGTGATTTATTTACAATTATTAATTAAAAAAAGCCTATACATATAAAACCGCTACATTGATTTGGTAATCTAGTTTCTAAATTTATTTTAATTATAATATCTTTCTTTTTCATTAAGTAGATGCGCTTATTTTTTTAAATATAAATTCCATGTGCAAATCAATTAAAAATTTAACTCCAATACGAAGATATTTTAGACTTCCGTATATTAATGGGTAAAAACAACCGAAATAGGATCACCTCATTGTCCGTCTGTATGTCAAGAAAGACCCTCTATTCGAGAACCGCGTGGAGTCAACTTGAATTTAATACTTATTATTGCATCTTACGGAAAATTCAATCTTTTAAACGAAACGGCCAGATATTTTGAATTTTAAAATATGCAAACATGAGACCCATTTTGCAATGGTTTTGTACAAGTTAATAATCAATAAGTTGACGGGCAGTTCCCCGTACATCCTGTCGATGTATATAGAAACATAAAACAAGGCAAAAAGCAATTGCTTGCATACTCAGTTTTATTAAAGCAACATAACACTGCAGTTGTATCAACAATCCCTTCTGTCTGCAGCGCACTACACTCTTTGCCCAGATAAAGTCCAGCCAGCGAGGCGCAATTAGGTCACTCCTATCTGCGCCCACGCATGTACGATACGTGTCCCACTTGGAGCGCGACACGGGAAGCGCGGGCGCAATTAATGATCGCTTTTTCACTTTTTTTTAAACAAAATAAATTGGAAATAAAATCGACCGATAAAAATTTGTGACAGATAGACTATTGACTGATTGACACACATTCGGATGGAGTAGTGTAATAAGATTAAATTGTCGGTAACTTAAATTTAAGATACGATTTTTTGTACGATTTTTCCATTTAGTCACTGTTTTTCTTTATTTATTTATTTACTAATTCTTTATTGTACCAATAAAAAATAGTACGATTGGGTAACTCAATGCCAACAGTACGTCTACCAAGAGTTGCTACTTTAAATTTACGTTATCCTTCGCGTACAAAAAATGCATTGGGATGACACATGACATGACATGACAATGTCAAACACAATATATTTTTTTACGCGAACGATAATGTAAACTGAAAGTGGCAACTCGTGGTAGACGTACAGGCATTTTTGACTAGTGAACATGAAAGTAGCAAAATATGAAATGTGAAGAATTAATTTACGCAGAAATGAAATACATTGCGAGAAAAGAAAGACATTATTAGGAAAATGTTTTATTAATGCAAAAAAGAATAATTAAACTAAACTCTGCTCTTCATAGCCTATTTCAGCTGCATTGACCAAAGCCTTAGGTTCGGAACACCTGGGGCACATTGAGCATGGACCCCCTTAAACCCGACGCTAGTTATATTCCGCGTGAAATCTTAAGCATCACTTGGAGCATTCGCCTATATGTAGCGTTACAGAGTCGAGCATTACGTCGGTGAAGGAAAAGGGGTAATGCTCACAATTTAATCTGAAATACCCATTACAGGCGAATGTTCGTTATGTCAGGGAGGCAGTGCTGTAATGTAATGCTCAAAATCGAATCTAAAACGTTACATTACAGGCGAATGATCTAAGTGAGGGAGCACCTTTAAGGAATTGAGATTCCCGTAGAGTAGCGTCCCACTCCAGACTCTTCCCTCTCAGCCGCCCAGTAGCCAATCTTGGAAAAAACTCTCAGTTCATTTGCAGCTCATGCACTAATATAGCTAACTACTAACGCTCATTGTATCTATCACCTTAAAACCACTTCGAATTCACTTTTCACAAGCCGTCACTAAACTTGCCCCGAAAGAAATAACCTCGTTATTTAAGATCCTAACAAGTTTCAGATGGCATATTAGAATTAGAACAAAAACGATTTAACTAATTATGATTTATCCAAACAAACCATTTGAATACCTAAAAATCTTCGCAAGTCGCATAAATCTTTTGTGGACAGTGTTTTATCTCATCCTCTGAAAGTAACTCAGAGAATATTAAATTACAGAAAGGTCTGATGTGTTAAAAAGAAAGATTAAATTGTACTTTGGGTGGTTATGCTCATACTGACAATCACACGCATATAAATCTTGGTAAGGGCAATGCTATACGTCAGAAAAAAAAAAAGTTGAAAATCAAGCGCGCCTCTTTTTTCGCTTACTTAGACGTCACGATTATGTTTTGGTGATAGGATAGAATTCCTCAATGTACTAATATTTATTCCAGTTCATAGGCTGAAGAATGATGAATACAAATTTACTTGTTTTCGACATCCGTTATCATATCAGCAAAATGTGGACTAAATAAAGCAACGTCGAAAGAAGAGTATTAATTGAACTACCACGGACAATGTATTTAGTGTGAGGCGATTAAATGCTTCTATTTGCCCTTGCAGTGTGTCACATGTACTCTTATGCAATACTTTAGGACCTTTAAATCCCTATGTGACTATGCAATGAATAAATAAATACCTTCGACACGCAAAAATGCACACACTCATCATCATTTTCGACTTATATCTGTGCATACATTATTTGCCATGTAAATCTGAAAGGGTTAACAAAATCGGCATAAGGCTGCTCGCCCACGTCCGATAATCGGTGACCGATTTTTTGTAGGAGAAAAATAGAACGTACTGATAGCAATGGAGCAACGCACACGTCCTACAAAAAGTAGGTCAGAAATAAAGTGAAATACAAAATCGGCCCGATTATCGGTCCCACAAAAAGTCTGACGTGGGTGTGCACCCTAAGAATCAGAGTTAACGATTACATACATTCATTATGTATATCACCAAGAGAGTGGTCGAATGGACCCCAATTTCCCAGCGCAATTTTCTTATGTCTCGTCATAAGCAGCTGACCTGTCTGTACTAACATCGTGCATCGGTGTAGGCAGATTCATCACAGAACACAATTGTATCAACATTTCACAGGCGGAATGGACTTGTTTAATCCGAGGTGACTGTAACGGCCATCTTGTAGAATAACAGCTGTCGTAGATTTTGAATATTCAAATTCCTTTTGGATTAAAATATCTACGTTTCTCAAAATTCAGTTTCTAGAAAAATTCGTTCATTTTAACAACTACGTAGTTTTTTGGGTTCCAAATATATAAGATGTTCATAAACATCTTAGATCATACAGAACGGTAAAATCCCACCTTATGACATTTTAATATTCTTTATTTAATTTAAAGGAACATTATCACCGAATAGCAAAAGGGCGATACGCCTCCGTGGCAGAGTGTTTCCAGAGCTCGGCACAAAAACCCGGAGTCCCGGGTTCAATTTCCAGGTCGGGCAAAGTGTGTTTTTCGGAACATAGCCCGGGTTTCTGATCACGAACCCGCATTTGGCAAGCGTGATGATTAAGCCAATACCCATCCATTGTAGCGATTACTTGATTTCAACGATGGAGGCCTTTGAACAGCAGTGGGACAGTATATAGGCTAATTACTTACTTACTTAGCAAAGGCGATTTTTTTAGGCGGGATGCGGGTGTTGGCGCTGTCTAAAAGGTAACGACATTGTCATTTAACAGTTTCAACACTGCATACTTTACTATTAATATTATATAATTTCAAAATACTGTCATGAGTATATCACGGTAGCTTTACAGTATGTGTACCATGAGAATCGGTCAGATCAACGGCGATCGTTGCGTTCAGAAATTGGTATGCCATTTTTAGTTCAGTTTTCAATAAATAAATAAAATGAGAACAATAATTCATCCATCCAGTTTGCAACACATCCATAGTACAAATAGTATGTTAGTAACAATTTTTACTCATTATAAGTTAGTTTTTTTAGTAGTAGGTACAATTACAATATTACATAATTTTATTGCTATCATCATCATTCGTTCGACATTTTAAATTACTAGTTAAAGTTACTCTTTTTTTATTATTATTCAGTTAATAATTGGTATGTACACAAAGTAGTGTTTCTTTCATTTACAAAATTGATGCACAAAATATTCGGACGGATACGAACATGAAAAAATATGCCGAATATACCGAATACGAATATTCGACCGAACATTCGGCGCATCTCTGCTATAATACCTCGAGGACCTATTAGGGCTGCTAATGATATAGATGACATTTCATTCATTTTGCAGGCCTTCAAGGTGAGGATGGCCAGCCCAATGATTCGATTGAATGACTGGGCTTGTCAACCTCATATCTGGAACTCACGACCGCTTTCCATCAGGTAGCACAGAGGCCATCTTGACGGGCAATTTAAAAAAAAAATCGCTGCGTTCATACGAACGAGCGCAGGCCTATTCACTTAGCGCAAATACCCTCATGGCCAACTCAGTTTGTCGCAGCCGTAAAGATCGGAATTCGCTTCCCGGCGCCTCGTATAATGTTGTTTTCAGCGGTTGGCGGATGACATCTATGATGAACACTTGTTATTGCTCGAATTTGCCAACAATTTAACAGTTTTATCACTTGTTGGATGTTGGGTGTCTGACAGATATACTGTATTGACGTTTCCGAAACTTCCTTCTCGGGCACATAATTTTTGATGCTACTTTTCGCATCGCATTGGCCCTAGTGAAATCCAAGGAACACCCGATCCCTCTAAATTAAGATTCAGGTTTATTTACTGCAATTAAGGATGTCGCAGGATCAATCTAAAGTCTTCACCTGCAAGGGCACAGAATTCCATTCTTCACCTTATATTTGTTACATCTTCAGCCTGTTGCGTTCACTGGCTCTTTTCACAGCTACAAAAATCGAAGCATCTAGCAAATCGAGGTTCAAAAACCAGTAACGCTATTTCGTTCTAACCCAAGGTTACCATTTTAGAGCAATACTTAGTTCTTTTTCTAAAGCCCACCTTGTAGATTTGTGTATTACCATTTCAAGCAAGCAAATATGCAGGTACTTAAGAGTCGTTACGTGAAGAACGAGTAGGTCAAGAAATCAAAAGTGTATGAAAACTACAGTATGAAAAAATATTGTAACAACATTTTCCTCAACATTGTGATAGACTAAAAAAGCTGGATTTTAAGAAAATGAAGTCACTAGTTACTTTAGACAGGACGACGCTCATTAAACACGACACTTTAAGACGGTGTGTGCTCGTAACTGAACAAAAATTTTGGCACTCTTGTAATTGCGCAGTCTCGTCTTGATTAATGTTTTAAGCGACTCCTCATAGTTCTTGTGGTTCTGTAGGCAATATTTTATAACATATTGAGAAATTATGATTTTAATTCACCTTATGATAGTCCACGGGCCTCACCTGATGGGCGCCATTGAACCTTATCATCCACCTGATCCATATACTTTCAGCAAGCATGTACTTTCTGTTCAAGTGTTCGCTTCACAGTCTGAAGTGCGTCCTACACTACAGTGGCCAAGTTGGCTTATGTGTCCAGTTCTTTGCCATAAAGGCAATCAAAATCCAAATCCAGTAAAGACAATCAAAAGTTGAGAGCCCTTCAAGCTGTTGCTGTCCTGTCGTAAGTCAGTAGATGTGAAAGGGACAGGTATACTACAGGTAGCTTTGGGTGTCGTTTTTGGATTCGGGCGTAAAGTTTGCTGATCCTAAGGGTTTCGTCTACCATCAACATAATTTATACTCGTAGCTATAATTATGACCGTACAATAAAAATAGGTTTACTATCCAACAAGAGTGAGGAAAATAGAAAACCAAGAACTGCCTGACTGGAAACATTATAAAAGTTTATGTACCTATTAGTTTTGCCTAAATTTCTGAGTAGAAAAACCAATTCCATGCGCACAAGCAATTAACAATTTCGGTCGCTTCACAGTTACGTCGACGATTATCAAGTGTTCCAGTGAATCTAATCGGTGTACTGTGCACGAAAGTTCACTGTTATTAAAAACTTTGGTACGGACTTCCACTTTATGTCCGTAAGACACGCACTTGCCCGGTTTTTAGAGATCCACTTAACACTGACTTCTTTCAGGTCTCGCAAAATTAAAGACATTTACAAGGATATCAAAAGATCTGTAAAATTTCCACTGTTATTTTCGTATGATGTTTCCTAAGTTATTCACATTTTCTATCCCATTGGTGGGTTGAGGTCCTTCTTAATTTGCTTATCGGTTCATGCTTCAACCAGCCACTGTCAATGTTCATCATGACGTTTCAAATAGTAACTCCAGTCTTTTTAGGTGTTCTCTTGCATCGCAATCAATCTGTATGTTACCACAGGGTATGTAATAAATGGCATAGACTCACGTCATGTGACTAACACTTGAAATTGCAGTGGATAACTTAACTAATTAAGTAGCGATACGCTTTTTTAGTTGCTTTATTAGTTAATAAATGTAAAAGGAAGTGATTTAAAACACTGACAGAGTTTTCGCGTTCCTAACGCGTATCCTCTAAAAGTCTAAATTAAACCTAGTGTTAAAATGATGTTAACTAAATGAACACGGAACGCTCTGCACTATCAATATCACAGTTTGCTTTGCCAATTTTTTCTAAAATTCACATCACATCCACACGTGTACAACAGAGCACGATGACCTAATGACACAATCGAATCTTGTGACTATACCAAAGAGATGTGGCAGAATCAACTGTTTAGTCTATCGATCAATTGTATTTTCCTGAAGTAAAAATTAACATCCTACTTATGAAAACTTGTCGTAAATTGACAAGATCTGGAAGGATCCACATATACCCAGGTAATTGTCACCAATATTAGGTGTACGTTATGGTATTATGCTATCAGCCTTGCCAACTACTAGGTAGGTAAAGGGCACTCTTCAACTATTCCATTTCTTGTTTTTGTGGTAATTTATACAAAAACTATTTTGTTTCAAACATATGTATATTTACATTCTAAGAGTGTTTTTTTAGGAACATAGCCGGGGTTTGTGGTCACCAACCCGCATTTAGCAAGCGTGGTGATTGAGCTAATACGCATCCATTGTAGCGATGACGCGATTTCAATGATGAGACTTTGCCCAGCAGTGAAACAGTATATAGGCTAATTACTTTACTCTGCTTTTTATTTTCATCGACAATAATCTATCGACATGAGGAAAACACTAGCAAGTGAAATTATCAGTCTAATCCGAACTCATTGTCGCGTCACTAAATCTCTCGACGCCTACAAATAGCACGAGACACTTTTGAGAAAATTCATGGGGAATTGCGTACAAATGAGAGGTCGATGGCACCAATACTAGTTGTAATATGTAGTAAATTTTAGTTAATAAGAGCTAGTCCACACGAATGAATCGTATTTTATGTTTCAGCGGTGTCCCACATAAGCTTTATTCAAAGCAACCTGGGCCCAGATTCTGCTATTTAAATGCCAATGGAATCGTAATCGAATTGCGTGAATTTGTCAGGTTCAGTATGGCCCAAACGTCAAAATCGTGTTATTCAATTACGATTCCATTGACATCAAAATAGCACAATCGAGCTCCTACACAGTATACTGTGTCCAATTTTAGGTAAGATGTTAGAAAGGGTGCCGCACTGGGCTGAATTTTAGTCAAGTGAAATATTATTAATTCTGAAAAAATATGAACAAGTAGTGGATACAATCCGCCTACAACTAACTCTTTGTAAACTGTGAGGAAAGCCTACGTTTAGCAGTGACCAACTTCTATTTGCGAATAGTGATGGCAATAAACATATCACGTGCAAAAAATGGACTACAAGAAATATAAGTTATAAAGACAGCAAATAACTTGTCTGCAACATATTATGCAAAGGCCTTACACGAGCAATAATAATGAAAACAAGCAAACAATGTAATAAATAATGTCGTAAATACACCGAAAGACAAGCTAGTCTAGAGCATCTACTGCCTAGACAGTATAAATTAAACTGAAGCGCGTTGGGCTAGGTCATGTTTAATAGCGTCACTAAAACACCATGCCATAAACCAAGAGTAATTACTAACGCATAACTTCTGTCTAGGTATTCTAGAAGTGTGCTAGCATAAATTCATCTAGTAGGTCGCCTCAATACGGTCCCTCGTTTCATGGCTCTTGCAGAAGAACCCACGAGTTATTGGCTCCACCTACTAAAACCATCTACCCCTAGCGTTAAAAGACGTACAATCTGACGAAACATTCCGACGTCAGCTGAGAAACCTTTTGTTGGAAAAAGCTTATTATTGTATGAAATAATTTTCGAATGATGACTTCGCATGACTTATTATTAATTTTTATTTTTGATTGATTGGTTTTATTTTTATTATTTTATTTGACATGTAAATTTATTTTTTTACAATTTTTTTTTTTTTTTTTTTTATCGGGTTGGACATTCTGTTTATGGTATTAATTTTAATTTGTATAATAATTTTGACTATCATAATGACAATTCTTATATGTGACATCAAATGTAATGTATATTGTAATTTTGTATTATGAAATAAATTAATCTAATCTAATTCCAGACCGCATCTCTTAGAGCAATTTGATTACTGTCAGTGTTATGCCTAAACATCTGGAGTATCATTGTGTAAGTTACAATTGACAAGTTTCAAACACTTTAGCTCTAAGCCTTTCGAGATCCCGGGGTCGGGTCTGGCTAGAAACATCTTTGTGTTTATTTTAATTATCCTGTGACGGATAAAACTGCAACAAAATCAAAGCAACCCCGATAATAGCAAAAGGCTCGTCAACTGTACTGTACGATTGGTTCTAAACACTTAGCCAAAATGTGGGCTTCTGAGGACCACAACTTGCCCACAAAATAAAGAGTTTACAGAAGGACCGCTTGCGCCTTTTTCCTAAGCTTGCCTGCCACGAGCACCCAGGTTTACTCCGAGTACTAACTATATTCGCTCTGACTTAACAGAACCGGCCAAAAACAACATTTAAGGAAGTGAAAAATAGCACCAAGTTCGACAAAAACAAAAACACTCACGACAGTGCGACTGACCGACTCACAGCTCACTGGTTTCGCCTGTAAACTGGCTGTGTGTGTGTGCGTGATCAAAATGGCGGGTTTGTTTTAAGCCGACTATCTGTCAGAGGCGCAGCGCCACATGCGTAATTTGTGACTTGCTCTGAATGCCCTGTTTGGGATATATCCGTGGGCGTATGTAGTGTACGAGTACTTAAGTTATAATTTGCAGTCATTACAAACCTACTAACCGCTTGGCTGGAATACTTCGGGACTTCTGAGTTCGCCCTTGTCAATAGTCAACTTGACATTGACTGCCGCTTTGGAGTATAGTCGTAAGTCGTTTATGTTGTTATTAAGTCAGGAATATAATTATTCATGGCCTATTTAAAAGTATAATGCAACCAACATAAAGATTTACTGTGTCCATTATAGTCACTGTAAAATGAATCAAGGAGAATGATTCCCTTGCATTGTTATCACAAGATCACGCACCTAATGCTAGTTCGATGTATGGCGTTAACCTGAGTTAGGTTGTCTAGATCAGTGCTTGACTTATAAATAAGTTCTTGAGTAGGTAAAGACACACTTCAGTTTATACAGAGACGTCACCGATATCTATTTTCTAGTAGAGGTTTAGCAACGTTCTATAATTGGGTCTCAAGAAACTGTATATTACTGATAAACTTTTTTAAGTTTAGATTGTGGATTCTATCGATTTCTATAGTAAGTAAACTTATTTTGCTTAAAACTTATAGGCAACTGGATCACGCCTAGTTAGTACTTCAGCAGTTGATATCTTGTCCACACGATAACACATCAAGCTTTACATGTACCTTATGTAGTCAGTGTGAGACCCAAATTCCAATGGTTTTGTAAGTGTTGATCCTCCTGATATGTCCTCTGTAAAGTCAAACACAATGCGAGCGTATTGCTGCGCGATGTTCGTCCTTCGCCAGCAGTGAAGCTCTGGGTGACCATCATTGTTAACGTCATTTCCCGATGACTTCTATCTTACGGGGTAAGCTGGATGTACCATTGCCTCATCATTAACCGTTATTTGAAAGATGGACATCGTATTTTTTAGAATTAAACACCTATATGAAATCACAGCCCAAGCAATGTTACAGTCGGAGCCATAACTTCTCCTTACCAAAGATTATTGTGACTTCTCCATTCGAGCGAGCACGGAATAAAAAATTTTTTTCACAGCTACCTCGTTAACTAAACCTTTAAAAAGACGAAAACATCATAAATAAGCTTCTAAAAAGAGGTAACAGACTCCGAGTTCTATAATTGTTCCAATGGTAGGCATTCGCTATATGTGTTTTACTTTTATTACAATAGGGTTGAGAATGGTTCAGCAGTATTTGTCCGGTTGTTTTTGTAACTGGTTCGAACCGCATTGTGTGGCAGTTTGACTCAAGCAGATAACGGAGTTTGAAATCTATTTGTTGCGGTTAGGCCGAGAAGTTTGGTGGTTAATCGATTATTAATGTCGAGCGTTGGGATGATGCCATAATGCCCATTATTGACTCATAATAGTGTTGACAGTACCCACTGTGCAGACCTGACTAAATATTCGTGCTCAAGACTAAATCCATAAACATGGGGTAAAAGTACATGAGGTAAAAGTAGTGAGGATGGTCGTCCTATCATCCAGACGTGGAACGATCTTCCAAGTGTTTCCTTCCTCTTATAGTCCCGGGGTCTTCAAGCAGGGCGTGAAAATTCATTTCTGGCTGGCTGGCCATCATGGCCTTCATGGCAGATATGATGATGTAGAACTGAAGATGTTGGTGCATGCAGACCACCTACAACAAACAACAATCAAATGGATTTCCTTAAGTAGAAATATAGATTTTATAGAATTCATGCTAAGGATGAAATGGGGATGACCATGAATTGCTTAAAAAGTAACGCTACCAAATTACTTATATCTGAAGTAAAGTGCCCACCAGTGGTACTGCGTTACCTTTAGTTAAATAACCTACCAGAATAAAATAATATAATGGTAATTTTGGAGATAAAAAAGCAATTTCGCAGCACGTCAAAGGTCTCCATCACGATGTATAAATAAAGTGGGGATCACAACTGACTGAGTATACGTGCTTCCTGTGTCGGAGGGGCAGCGTCACAGTACAAAATCGTAACGGTAAGTCAAGAGCAGCGGGGAGTTCCGACGGGCCCGCAGGGGGTCTGGTTTCATCGAGCACGTTTATACGATTTTAACGCATGAAAACGTTACTAGTTTACAGTTTGAGATTATCAGCGAGTTTTTATTTTTATAGAGCTTATCTGATACAGAAAAACATAAAAAAACATTTTTAGCACTGAATGAAGATCGTAACCTTTGGCTTCAAGCTAAAGATAAACACAGCTTGACTGAGTAGCGGGACAGAGAGCTAAAGATTCTACATAACAAAGACGCTGCTACTCCTAGTATGCGTCTTGTGGTGGGGCACAAAATTATAGTCCGGGTCGCTATGAACAAGTCGCGTTTGTCGATCGTTATTGATCAGCAGTGGGGCAGTTTACAGACCAGGGGCCTTATTACAATCCCTTATAACTTGTTAAGTTCATGCCCTAAATTAAAGGTAGCGAGCACTTGCGTTAGGTGAATATCCAGCCTACAAGATGAGTTACTTCTTGGTAACCACTGACTGGCTGAAAAAGAAAGATCATATTTCAAAATTGCTCACTACGCTCAGTTTAGGGAATGAACTTGACAAGTTCCAAGGGATTGTAATACGGCTAAGTGGAACACTTTTGTTGAATCTGATACACAAAATAAATATCGAAAGATGTCAGTGATATTACTGACTTCACCAGCACTGTTGTCGTGGTTTTATGCATATTTAATAAGCGGTCAGTCCGTTTGTCCCACAGATGGAATATTATATGACCCCCATCAGGCCCTGTGTGAAGTTTTAAAAAATTTAAACCCCTCCTTGAATATACACGAGATAGCTTTAGGGCGACTAAAATGATTTATAGAGCAATCGAGCATAAAAGATGAAAGGGAGATTCTGGATTTACAGAAAACCTCGTTCACTAAGTGGTTTCTGTATTTGATGTTCAAGGAATGCGTGGAATGCATTTCGGAGGAATGTTTCTATATAATTTATCTATTGAGTTTTTTATCCTTTATTGCATAAATCAAGGAATATTTGTAGGACTTTATGCCAAAGAGCATATTGTTCAGTATGCAGTGGTGCAGTATTCTACCATACTTATTGCATTTACTAAGTTAGGTGTATAAATCAAACAAAAAATAAGCTATATCCCTATCTATAAAATAATATCAATATGCGCCAGACATATTGAAATGTGTTATATTTGTAGCGATATTCATTTTTAACAACAACGGCTTTGGCTTTAGCCCTGGAAAAGAGAGGGGGAAATATATAATATTTCACTGCAACTGCAAATGTTTTGTAACATAATAACATTATAAGGTGGGTAGGTAATAAATTAATTTACTCAGTAATACTGCCCGCTAAGCTCCGGGTCGGAGGTTCGATCCGGTACCAAGATCAACATCATTCATATGATTAACATTCTTTTTGACTGGCCAGTTGGTGCAATGGCAGCGATCCTGCCTGTAGCACCGAAGGTTGTGGGTTCGATCCCCTCCCATGACAAACATGTGACGAACATTTGTGTTTGTTGGGTGTCTGGGTGTTATTATCTATTTAAGTATGTATTTAGATATGTTTAAGTATGTTTATATGTCTATGTCGCCCATAGTACAAGTTCTGCTTAGTTTGGGGTCGGATAATCTTGGTGTAATTTGTCCCAGTTTTATTTAATTTATTTTATTAGCGCTTGTTTTTTTATACCCAGCCATGAATATTTAGATGGTCGTTAGAGATTCTATATTTATGTATGTATACTATGTTCCTGACACTAATGCGACAAGCTCTGTTAAGTCCTTATTCTTATATTTATTTATTATACTTGTAGAGCAAACCTCTTCTTTGTCAAATTCCATAACCTGCCGTCCATTAGAAATACATCAGTAAATAGTATTTTTAGCACTGCATTGAGATAGTCAATTATTTTTTAATGAACTGGAACTCAACTTGAGTTCATTTATTTGTAACCTCTTCTAGGTGAGTAAATCTTTTACCCACTTTTAGTCTTTCTCGCAACCTTTTCTACCGTAACTTTACCGAATACAGCTTGTTTTCAGCATCACAGACGTTTATATTTTCCTGCAGCACTTGATAAGAATCCCATTTGCGAAAAAGGGGACTTGTGACGTCACCCGTCATCTTGGAAAGAGGGTAGATTTGACGTGACGCGTCGAAATCAAACGGAATAGAGAATTTAACAGCTTTTTGATTGAGCTGCCACTGAAAATAGCAAGTATTTTACTCACCTATTTCAGAAGGCAAAAAGGTTTTTCATATAGGTATTTTCTTTTTTTTTACGCAGAACACCAAAGAGATTGCAAGTATATCTTACTTGACTGAAATGTTAGTGCAATAGTAGCGATCCTGCTTTTAGTACTGGGGGTCGTGGGTTCGATCCCCACTCATGACAAACATTTATGTGACGAACATTTGTGTTTGTTGTGTGTCTGGGTGTTATTATCTATATAAGCATGTATTCAGAAATATTTTAGTAAGTTTATCAGTCTCTGACACCCATATTACAAGCTCTGCTTAGTTTGGGGTCGGTCAGATGATTTAAGTGTAATTTGTCCAGGATTTTTATTAATTACATTGTGACAATGATTTCATTACACGACACGGTTGGCGTAGTGCGCTGTAGCACGGTTTCTCGCCTCGATTTCCGTAGTGTCCCGGGTTCGATTCCCGGTCGGGTCAATTTAGGAAACGATCTTTTCTGAATTGACTCGGGTCTGGGTGTGCTGGGAGACGCCCCTAGCTTCTTTCCTTGTGTGGTACCTCGTAACACAGGGATATTAATCCCTACTTCGAGACCATTACAAGAGGTGTGTTGTCTGGCGCATATTTATATTTATTTATTTATATTTATTCATGTGACGAACATTTGTGTTTGTTGTGTGTCTGGGTGTCATTATCTATATAAGCATGTATTCAGAAATATTTTAGTAAGTTTATCAGGTACCAGTTACCCATATTACAAGCTCTGCTTAGTTTGGGGTCGGTCAGATGATTTAAGTGTAATTTGTCCAGGATTTTTATCAATTAAATTGTGACAATGATTTCATTATATTTCCCTCATCTAGCATTATTAGTTTTGTCCCCTAATTTAGCGTAAATACACCACGACTTCCTTTCGAGGTCGGCAGGACCACATCTTCCCTATTGCTGCAATTATCACACAAGTCTTGTGCTTCTTCTACTCTCATACAATTTTCGACAATTGCTATTTGTTTCAAGGTTTCGAGTATTTCAAATCTTGTGACGGTTATATTTAATTTAAGATGTATTAGATATATTTCATTTACTTCTTCCACTGTCAAGTTAATCTTGAGTTTAAAAGAGGTGTGAACATACCATCACGACTACATCCGAAGCGGGGTAGTCAGAGGCAAGTGACTGTTGCCGTCATGGTGAACGGACCACTCAGAAGCCCACTTTTCACCGATGGTATCAGAACCCAACGTGGTAGGTGGTGAGCCTTCTGCCCTAAGATAGATAGATAAATTATTTATTTATCATTACAAAAATACACATTAAATTACATTTGTTCATGGTCAATTAAAGGATTTTCACAATGAGATCGTCAAAGAAAACAAATTAGAATGAAATATAACAAAATATGGAACAATAACACAATAATTAATTCAAATTAAATACAAAAAGTCCCAAAAATAAAAAAAGTCAAGGCAATTACAAAATAGAATATAAAATAAGATGTTTGTCGTCAATATCGAGTCAAAAGGAAAAATAAACAATGTCAAATAATGTTACACAAACTACAAATTAAATAAACAATTTAAAATGTCGTTTCAGGGTGCGTTGTTATCCGGGTTGATTTGGTTTTTATCGATTTTTTTCATCACCGGATAAGAGGAGGTTCTGGCCAGATTTGAACACGGGACCACATGATCCGTGAGCCGATTTTGGGTGCTTAACCTTTAGTCCACAACGCTCTCTCGAGTGAGTTGTGAAAGAAACACAAATATCTACATTAACCACAAAACCTTTTAACTAACAACAATTAATTAACAAAACAACAATCATAGCAAACTAAACGACCACGGAGACCATAAGTTCCTTACTGTCAGGATTGTCCTGCACTTAGGACGAATATAGTGTCGCAAGTAACGTGTTATTAGTTGCGTTGTCCATATAATCGCTTGTCCATATTAAACTTTACTAGTTTGGCTCGGTGAAAACTATGGTTTATGAATGGAAATACATGTATTATATCGCTTAATTCTATCCTTTAATTCTATTCTTATATATTCTTTAATCCGAAGCAGCCAAATGAATTTAATATTCCTATTGTAGAGATGTGTACATAAACATACTAGTTAACTGTTCAATATTCGTACATGTCAAAGAATGCTGAAGTTGATTTGCCACGGAAATTGGAGTTAGATAATCTATTTACATTATTTATACATACAAACATACCATCACGACTTTATCCCAATTGGGGTAGTCAGGGGCAAGTGACTGTTGCCGTCATGATGAACAGAACACTCAGAAGCCCACTTTTCACCAATGGTATTTGAACCCAACGTGGTAGGTGGTGAGCCTTCCGCCGTTATCCGGGTTGATTTGGTTATTTATCGATGTTTTCCATCACCGGAGAGTTAGTCGGAAATTAAACAATGAAGACAAAGATTTTGGTTCTGGCCAGCTTTGAACTCGTTTATATGTTTTTATGTAAGGGCATTTATTGAGTTAATTATTCAAATATTTCTGCCTTAATTTTTGTTTTGCACAGCCTCACCCGTTCTGTTATACAATTCCCTCATAAGAAGGTGATCTATAAAGTAACTCTGTAGTGGTGGGCGATTATTCTCGAGGTTTAAAGACCAAAATGTATGGTCGTTGGTGGGGGGTAGAGATTCTGCCTATTGCACCATATATGTGGGTTCGGTATGTTTTACCTTAAATACATTTTAATAATAACAACATCATAAACCAAGACCATCTAACAAAACTAAGTAAAGTTAAAGCTTTGGATTTTGGCCTTACCGCTTGAAATAATTTAATATTCATTACTCCGTCCCAACACAATTAGAAGTGTGTTAACCCTCTCTCAGCGGGAGCACACATGGCGACATGCGCTGTAATAGCGCTTCTGTGTCGCGAAATGTTTTTTCTCGTTAGTTGCATGGAACGAGCAGTGGAGGGTTACACCACATGCGCTTGCTCATGTAGTACACACGCGTTCAAGCTTTACATAGGAACAGCTTATGCTTATGACATAAGACCCATTTTGCAATGGTTTTGTAAAGGATAAAATGCGTGTTACACGTCATGCCTGATGAAGCGTTTGGAGTATACGGGTCATGGGAATACTAATGGATATGTCAGGCAGCCTCTATTATCGTTTTTAACGATACTGTAAGATAAAATAGAGTTACTATTTTATCTAAAAAAACCCTACTTAGTATTAATAATGCGAACAGTAAAAAATATTACTGTATTAAAAACTTAGACGCTAGAAAGATGGAATAATACTGTCGCCTGAGACGACGAGGTGCCATTTTGATACCAAACAAATATAAAACACTAGCCGTTGCGGCTTCGTGTTAGGATTCAGTTTTTTGAACTTGTCACCCCATAAAAGTAACATCTAATTCGAGTTTTCGTGGGCGAGTAGTAACAGAGCTCAGCCCGAAACCCGGAGGTCTTGGGTTCAAATCCAGGTCTTGTGTTCCCGGATGTTTCGGAACATATACCAATCCGCATTTGGCAAACCAGTACGATGGAGGCTTTTGCCCAGCAGTGGAACAATTACCATCAGTTTTAACAATTGATTTTCACAAAAAAGCTTCAACGTAGTTATACATTAGTGACTATTTTATGATATCTATAGATGGTTTGAAAATAATACTATAAGCATAGTACAGAGGCGTTCACATCAACCTTTACATAGGGGCACCATATGCTATTGACATAAGACCCATTTTGCAATGGTTTTGTAAAGGTTGATGCGAACGCCTCTGTACCTTCACCAAACAGCTGTACAAGTAGCTCCGCGGTTCGCGTGCGCCTGCGCCTGCGCGGGTCATCAAACCGGCCTAGTTGCGCGCGCAGTCGCTGTTGCTACGCGCTCTATGGATGAATTTCTATTTATAATGGTCGTAGATCGGAAGATTGCTTTGTTGGAGTTTCGGTGGAAGGTATAGGAATTGTGCATAAATTATATACATGAGACTAAGATTCGGCTATTATCTTATAAAATGCGGTATGGCCACTTGATGATATTCCAGGAAGAGGTCAAATAATTATAACTAGGTTCCGCCCGCGATGGCAAGGTTTTTCACATTCCTCAAGGTTTCATTTTCGGGGCAAAAAATGGCCTATGTCCTTCTTTAAGGTCGTTGTTTTATCTATTTCAAAACTATTTTAGATTCGGAAGAGTTACTTCCACACTTATTATATTACTCTTAGTTGTAATATTGTTTGTTTAATTTTTACTGTTTTAAAAACTATGCTACAAGAGTCGTCTCTTGTATTCTGAAAAACGAAAACTTGTTGCCTTTCTAAGAAAATGCTATTTTGCGGCTAAAATTGAGCACAGGTTTTCGTCCTATATGGCAGAAACTGCTTTCGGTAACAAGTAAGTACCGTCTCAACGTTAAAATTACGTTCAAGTCATCTAACTTAACACTACTTCTTTACTTTACTATTGTATAAGTTTGTTCTTTACCGTGCACGCATCTTTCATCTTATTTTAACTTTGTTATATGAATAAATAAATAAATATGCGTCGAACTACACACCACTTATCTGGTCTCGAAATCAAACAACTTTCTTCAAATAGACTTCCACAGTAAGTGCTTTTAAATCGTCAAATGTAAAGCAAAATATACTAAATAGAAATACTATAATAATATGGATATATAAATACACAGTATACAGACATAATGCGACTCTACCACCGCGTCGGAGTTGTTTATTGCTGAGTTGACCCGGCGAGAAACTTAGCAGTTACTCTTTTAAACTTGTTTTGGGTTAACAGAAGTCATTATTAATAATACCTGCTGAGTGTCTGAACTAAAGAATATAAAACCATGAAAAAAAACAAACATAAAAGAATATAAACAATTCAAAAAGAAAAAAAGTAAGAAAAATATCGAAGTAAGGATTTATATTCCTGTACGAGGTACCAGACAAGGATTTAAGCCGGGGTCTTCCAGCACACCCAAACTAATTTAGAAAATATCGTCCTGAAGACCTGAAGTGACCCCACACGGAATCGAACCCGGAACACTACGGAAATCGAGGCGAGAAACAGTACAGCACTCTACGCCAATCGTGTCGTCGATATATATTTAATATATAATATAATGTTTGCACTACGAAGCTTTGAGGAAGTGTAACTGTATTAACTGGGCTGAGTTTAAATAGACCAGTTAAATTGTGTGGGCACCACGTGTGCGCGGACGCATGCTAGCGAGATCTCGGGCTACGTCAGCTACGTGGAGCATTGACCTAACTAAGATGGTTCATATTTTAGAATGATTTGTTGGAAATCGTCATTAGTTACCAGTTAACTACATGACCAGCGCCCGAATTATGAAACTACAGTCAGAGTTGGGCACGGGTCTTATTACAATCGCTCATAAAAAGTTAAGTTAATTCCCATAACTGGGGGAAACGAGCAATTTCGTTAGTAAATATTCAATCTAGATGATCCGTTAGTGCCAGATAATAGCTGACTGGCAGGAAATGTGAGATCATATTAAGAAATTACTCGCTACGCTTTTTTTTTTAATTTAAAATGGGTTTGCATTTGGCCTCAGTCTCGCCTGGTGGTAAGCGATTACGAGGCCGATGGTGGTACACGCTTACCCAGAAAATGCCTATCACTCTGGCCTTGAAGATACTAAGGTTGTAAGTATCCGGGAACACAGACGCAGGGAGAGCGTTCCACTCCCTAGCGGTGCGTACCAGAAAAGACGCAGCAAACCGTTGGGTACGGTTTGATTGACGCTTAGTTTAGGAATGAACTTGACAGATTATAAGGGATTGTACTAAGACCTCAGCCCTGTATAACTGTTTCTTTCGTTTTTATTACCATGTGTAGGTATATCTCACAAACGCTACTTTAACCAAATTGAACCAAATAAAGTTTAAAGTTTTAAAACTACCTGTTAGTAGAATTTAATTTCAACACTACGGATTTGAATGTAGTTTTGCCTTTTTATAGAAAAAAACTCTTATCAGTAAGACATTATAGTATTTATTTTTTAATTAATTTGAATTTGGACTATGGTCTGTTTTTTATTATCATTTGGTTGCTAAGGATAATATTATATAATATATTATATTATCTTTTTTGTGCTCATTTATTTTAATTTAAGCGTGTACCACCATCGGCCTCGTCATCCACACCAAACGCAAACCCATTTAAAAAAAACTTTCAAGAACACTAAGTGGATCCTTAGTGTTTCTAAAATTACTAAATTCAGCAACAAAAATATTTTTTGTGCACCGAACGAGCTGTTTTGCCAAAAAAACCTACAAATAACTCTGACACTGCCACAGGGCGTTGAGCCTATTATTTAACAGCTGCTCTGGTGAGCTACCAAGTGGATATTTACCAGAAGTCATGCTCATCATTTTGTTTGTTAAGTAATACCCTTGATTTAGATCTATAAACTAATTCACCGTGGTGATACGGAGAGGTCATCGGTCCGACCCAGATTCAGCGCGGTTGCTACGCGACATATGGATGGAGTCTATTAATAAAGATTTCATCGTGCGATAGTTTGAAGTGGAATACGAGTTCGGTCTTGAACATGTCAGCTGCTAAGTTTTGACATACATACAGATCATTACGCCTTTCTCTGCACGGGATAGGCAGAGACCACAGGTTTCGACTTGCTTGTTCAAGATTCCCTGGGCCCCTTCTTACACGTGAAGGAACACTTGTTGGTTAGGAATTTTCACTCTCGAATTTTTATAAAGATGTTGTCATTGTATTATATATAGTAGAAGATCCAAAAAACGTCCTTCTTCCATTTGTTTCATGAATAAAATTGATTTTATATCTTTCTTTGACCACAAACGCGTTAGCTGAGAACACATTTCCAGGCTATAACTTAATAAAAAAATGAATGCAAAATGAAATAAATTACTTTTTTTATCTCTTTGAATTAAAATAGTGGTGGTCAAAGTTTGTGTAAGTTCAATGAGTATTGATTAGTAAAGCCTTACTAACGAAACATACGTGATGTAACCACATCAACATAGCATTAGGTCACAGAAACAGTGTTAAGTTGACTGATTGGATTGAATTCTTAACGGGACTCTGCGTCCAAAACCTGTCATTTCAACGTATTACTTCGTAGATTTAAAAATTGGTATTATGTTACTCGTATCGTCCATGTTATTAAAAGACGCAGCAATATTTAGAGTAAAGGTAGTTCAGGAAGCATTACCAAATAAAAACGACCTCCTACTTGTAGAGAGAATAAGTAGGAAACCCAATTAAATAAATTTACTAATCGCTATGGCTGTATTGGTCAACACAAATCCCTCCAACACTAACATGAGAAAAACTCTAAAAATCTGTCCTAATATAAAGAGCTTTTGATATGAAAGATGTGGTTCGAGTCTTTTTCTGCTGTGTATAAAATACGATACCCAGTAAAAATGAGGAGGTACTTTTAAAATTCCATTTCGACCCCACATATCTTCCAACGCAGTCCACGTTGCCGAAATAGATTCAGTTAGCAAACACACCCTAATCATATGCCTAGTGAAGATTCCAATAGCGGCGAGATCTCACCTGCTTGCGCTCGCGCAGGTCGACGACCCTCGATCGACGCCACCTGAAATGATACAGAGCCTGGGTTACGTAACGTTTTGGTGACGACTATGTCACTGGGGTCGTTTATACACTTAGCTCAGCGGATGTTGTGGTTAGAGAGCGAATCTGGTACTTAATTTAACGGTTGATATTGGTGGCAATTTTAGCTTATTAGTTATTTATTCAACCGCGCTGGCAGAACCCAAACCAAATGGTATCAGATACCATTGGTTAAAAGTGGGCTTCTGAGTGTTCCGATCACCATGACGGCAACAGTCACTTGCATTTGACTACACCGTTTGAGATATAGTCGTGATGGTTTTTTAATGTATATAGTTATTTATCCCTAAACTCAACTAAACATCTTTTACTTTCTTATTTATACTTTTTATTATTTATGCCACATAAAAAAACTAAGACATTTAGCTAGGGCTAAATGATAACAAAAAACCTGTAGGCAATGGAGAGTTAATTATGAGATTTTCGATAAAAGTCAATGGCAAATTTTGGGAACATGCACGAACTAGTGTAAAAAGACACAGATTTTTTGTATGTGATTGATGAAACAATAATAAATAACACACAATACTTACGCAACATACAACCTGTAAAATCCTATTTTCTCATAAGTAAATAAAATCTTTAGTATCAAAAAATGCCATTCAATATTTAAGTGAGTGAAATAAGATAACCACCATTCTTTGCTTTAAACCGTTAAAGTTAAACATGTTTGCTGAAATTATTTAATCATATATGCCAGACGTTAACAACGAAGAGCTTAGCGACGAAAAGTCTATACTCACGATTGCTAGATTAATTAAATAAAACCATCACATTTAGCGATTTTAATTTATCTTGCTAAATTGGCGAGTCGTGTCGTGTCTCATGGTTATTGAGCAATACCGCCACTATAAGGTCCGCTCGGTTCAAATTTATTGTTTTACGTCCTCTTATATTGTGCGACCTTTATTAAACGATGCGAGTCTGGTTTCTGTACAAATAGGTCTGGATTTAGAGACTATAGACCTTTCAGTTGTGTGACCTGTGGTAACTTAATTATTAATTGGATATACCTTTAGCTCCACAAATTGCCCGAAGATCACCTGATCTCAAACTAAGAACAGCTTTCACTTTCGCCAGGGACTGATAAAAGTACTGAAATATTGCTAAATAAATCTTGACCAAAATCAGTGCATTTAACATTCACTCTTAATAGAGTAGATAGCCCCCCAGTACGTGTCGGAGATGACACTCTGCTCCACACTGATAGTGTAAAATATGGAAGAACCATATTATGGCGGAAAGAGAGGAAATCAATTTTAAATATAAGTCATTGCTCTGGATCCTGGGATGCAATAGTAAACTCTCCATGGACAACAAGTTACTTATTTATTAGTTAATACTAAAACCTGTTTGGATGTTTGGCATACATCTGTGGGGTAGTGCCAGCACCTCAAACTTATCCATGATACAGAGACCACAAAATACAATTCTGCGTGCCTTCTAGTGTGCCATGGTTTGTAACAATCGCTGAAATCCAAGAGGCCTTACAAATGAACACAGTGATGGAGGAGGTGCGGGCTTCTGCAGAGAACTACCAACGACGACTTGCGTTGCACCCTAACGAATTGGCGACCCAGTTGGCTATACAGAGCTACTTCAAGCGCCTCAAGGGGCACGAGTAGCAGTATTTATAAGTTGTGTTCTCGCTGGAGAACACACTTAACAAGAAATTTCCCAGAACCCATCCGCTTGAGTCGTGAGACTGATTGCAGATAAAATCAAAAAAAAAACTTGAATAGATAGCTACACCCAGACACATTACAAATGTGCGTCATAGGTATTGTCCCTGTGTTAAACTGCTGTTTTCTGCAAGGAAGTTTACTTAGACTTCATAACAAAAAATATGTTAAACAACCCAAAAATGTCTCAAAGACAAACAGACTAACCCCCCGCCTCCACAAACGCAAATCAGAAGTTGAGCACACTTCAACTTGATGCTGCCCTGTCACATGTCAATAAAAAAGAAAAGGACAGCTATACGTATAAAGACTGCTCAGCTTTGATTGTCGTTTCAGGATTCGAGCGTAAGAGCTTCCTCATTAGTTACGTTGCTGCAAATTTATTGCACATAACATACCATCACGACTTCATCCCAAACGGGGTAGTCAGAGGCAAGTGACTGTTGCCGTCATGGTGAACGGAACACTCAGAAGCCCACTTTCCAATAATGTATTAGAACCCAACGTAGGTGGTGGTGAGCCTTTGCCTTCCGTTGATTTGGTTTTTTATCGATGTTTTCCATCACCGGAGAGTTAGTCGGAAATTGAACAATGAACACAAAGATTTTGGTTCTGGCTAGATTTGTGCCTGGGACCACTAGGCCACGACGCTCTCAAATTTATTGCAGAGTCAATCAAGTTAACATTACTGGTTATTTGTTGTGTACTTGCTATGTAGTTTTGCTGCTCATAGCTTAACGTCCTGATTTATGAATTTACAAAGTCAGAAAGATCGTACAATATAAACTGTCTTTTCATTAAAAGTAAAAGTAAAAAATATCTTTATTCATATAGACTTATAAAAAGTACTTATGACAAATCATATAGTTACAAAAAAAATTAAAGCAAAAATATACTAAAATAAAGTTACATAAAACAATACTATGATAGTAAATATCATAATCAAACATAATGTGACTCTATACCACCGGTTCGGAGGTTGTTTCCGATCGAGAAGTCTCCGGCAAGAAACTCGATGGTCACTCTTTTCAATCTTGTTTTTAAACACAAAAATTGAATTGACAGAGTAAAGTCATAACAAAAAAAAAAAATGTGCATTCTTCTGGGATAATAAGGCATCAGCTTAAATGTTACTTTTTGGTACTAATTGGGAAGAAAAATCCTGATAAACACATCTTTGGTGGCGACGCACACGTACTGCCTCTGGTGTTACAGGCGTCCATAGGTTTCGGTAACTGCTTGCCATCGGGAGGGCCGTAAGCATGTTTGCCACCTTGTGGTATATAAAAAGAAACAAGAGGCAAACTGTATTTCTTTTGAAAGACAGCCTAAAAAACAGGTAAAACAATAAAACTTTGGCCTGAAATGCATAATAAAATTTAAATCTATGTTTCCGTTTTCAAAGGTAACCCTTTTGTAGCATGCTGGTGGCAGGCCGTATGCAAATGTAGGCTTCTGCGCGCCGCGGTTGCTACGCGCTCTCGGGGCGCCCCGAATGTCACGCACACTCACCGAGAAAATTGTTACTGTGAAATAAATTTTATTAATAGTCTGCTTTCCCCATGGGACGAGCTTTGCCTAGTTTGGAGGCTGGAAATGTAATGTTTAAATGAGGTATTGTTATTGATTTGGTAAGTAATGAGTAAAAGAATAAATTCGTGTCATAACTTACAAAGCCAAGTACTTAGTATATAGAAAATAAAAGACCGCAGTGTTAAATTTCGCCGCAGTAAGATGATGATAATCCATCGCTGGATCGCCAACCAAACTGCCAAATGTGGCTGAAAGTATCGACAACATCTTTCTACAGTTCACCAGTGAAAAAGAGGCTGCCCAATTCTGCGGCTATGCAGCCTGCATAAATCAAATTCATCTATCTCCATTCTAGATCGTTTCTGAAAAACTGATCAAACACTCTTCGTGCCGGCCACCGCAACTAATACTCTTCTTACGTCAGTGACTGTATTTTTAATATGGTCTTCTTTTGACTGTATTCCTAAAATTAAAAAGCTCTAAAGCTTTTCCCCTCGCCTGTACCCCGGCGTCGATATTAGAAAGCGAGTTGGCGCCAGCCTGCGCGCTTCCACTTTTGACTCTAATTATACCAATCAACCGAACAACAATATAATATGAAAGTTGCCCGTGTGTCTGTTTGCATAATCTCCTAGAATGGAGCCCGGAGCTTTGTTTATGAGTTTTCACTGAAATGGGTAAGTATCTTTGGTTTTGGAATTAAAGTCAAGTTTAGACTACATTTGACAAACCATTGTCAAATGTAGTCTAAACTTGACTTTGCTACCAAGCCATCCTGCCTTTAGCGCCGGAGGTCGGGGGTTCGATCCCCACCCATAACAATCGAAGTACATTACTACAACAAAATTCCCCAGGTCATTTGTAAGTTACTGCTGCATAGGTTGAAAAACCACGTTGTATCTGTTTTTAATATAAAAGGGGTATTATACTACCAATGAATCTTTTATACAAAAAAGCCTGCGATTAAAGCCCTCTGCTCAGAGCGGGATCAGTTACTTTTGTGATAGTTATCAATTACATACCGATCTTGGAATAGGATCTTAGTGCAATTTGTCCTAGATATTATTTATTTATATTGGTCATTCAATTTGTAGCACATCAACATACTCGAACAAGAATGATATAATAGGAACCGATATAATGAAAATATTAACAGGTTTGATAGAAAATCCATTGTTATGTAGCATATTTGATACACGGGACTGGAAAAGGGTTGAACGATGCTGAACAAAAGAAACATTTTTAGAATTGGTGCCTGAGCGGTTCGTAGGTAGGTAGGTATCCGAGACCACGTGAAGGAAACTGAATGGATTTTGATTAAACTTTTACAACTTATATTGCAAAAGCTGGATTATAATAAAGGGTACATACTTTAAATTCACATAAAAAGTAGGTAAAACATTTTTAAAAGCTAAGTTCATGCGAAACCCACATAATACCTACAGTAGGTACCAAATAAAATAAACCAAATTTGTATGCTCACATTCTTACTTATGAACATGCACAGTTGCTAGCATTTTCCACTGCGCAAAACAAACAAAGTTGAATGTGGTTTTTGCATACGCAAACAACAAAATATGGAACGTACACCGTTTGCATGAATTTTCAGTTTTACAAGTACAAATATATCAAATAAACTCGCCAGAATATTAAAGTTCACGTGAGCGTCAGAAAACGCATAAATAAATAAATAAAAATTGTCATATTCACAAGTGGCCAGCGTACTAGACAGATACTTAATAATAACATCATTAATTTTAATCGATGTCCTAAGAGGGAATCAAACCTACGATCCGGGGAGCTCGCATAGTTCAAACTCACATGCCGTGCAAGGTAAGTCAGTCCTTTGATTACAATGGCACTGAAGTCGTTGTCTATACAAACAGCAATGCCTACTCACATTTATCATGTAGGGTTGAGGTCCCCAACTCGAATTGTGGATCGTGTGGTTAAAATCTGGTCAGAATCAATCTTTGTGGTCATTGTTAAATTTCCAAATAACTATCCGGTGATGGAAAACTTCGATAAAAAACCAAATCAACCCGGCTAAAGGCTCACTGCCTAACAAGTTGGGTTCTAATACCATTGGTGAAAATAGCGCTCCTGAGTGTTATAAACACCCTGACGAGTTGTCGTCAGGGTGTTTATAACACTCAGGAGCGACAGTCACTTGCCTCTGACTACCCTGTTCGGGATATAGTCGTGATGGTATGAGACTCAAATTGTAACAGTGTGGAAACACATGCACCGACTGTTTGATACAACTGATGGGTGTTGGCTGGCTAATCACCATAATTCGTAAATGTAGTTTTTGATTTCGGGCGAGTGTGATCTTTCAATTCTGACTGTGAGGCACAAAGCTGTTTCAAGACTACAAAATATTTAGTTATTTTTATTATTCCTAAACCTTAGGCCACATGTTTGGACAGCCCGCCTGCCTGTCAGTCTGTCCGTCAGGCGATACTCCGACACGGTTTGTTTACGGGAGTTCATTTTGTTAAACAACATTCTGTTAAATGCTTATAAAAACGAGGTATTTTTATCATCGAGTTGGAGCTTACATCAGCATTCACGTTTGGACGGATTTAATTTTCAAATTTGGCCTGGACGTAGTTTTAAGAGAGGCAGGCTATGATTGCCTGTCCTGGTGCAAATATCTCGTCCTTACGGAAAATCGCACCTTAGTATCACTGCTTTTAAGTAAGTATATTTATTAGTCTCTGACACCCATAGTAGTTCTGCTTAGTTTGGGATCAGATGATCTTGGTGTGAATTGTCCCAGATATTTATTTATTTATGTTTTTATTGGTTTCGTACTAGAAAAAGTTCAGACTTTATCGTAAAATATCAACGTTCTAGCGTTAAAAAATGTAAAGTAAAGTACCTAAAGATTTATTTGGCATAGGTAAATATATTACATAAAAGAAAAGTTTACAATATCGGTATATCATAATTCCCTAGACCAAAATGGTTACCGCTCAGCATAACGTCAGGGCTGACTGCAAGTCCACGCGATAAGGCTGATATTCTGCAGTACCTTGCAAATAAAAAAAAATGCACTGCGCAACAGGCTAAACAACTATAATTCATGTACCAGAATAACATTTAACAAAGAAATGTAAGATAAGATAATGTACAGTTTATTAAATACACAAATTGTTTTTTTATATTAGGACACAGCTTAGGAGTACCTACCGAAGTCTCAGTAAAATAAATCATCTCCATGTTAATCATCCACCCAACCCAGTAAGTCAATAAAAAACAAAACCTGACGGAGACTGGACCCCTGTAGAATACGAAATAACTCACTTTGGAATATCACATTGAATTTTCATTTAAAAAACGTATGATTCAAACGAGTTTTAGGGTGCACACCCACGTCAGACTTTTTGTCGGACCGATAATCGGGCCGATTTTGTATTTCATATTATTTCTGACTTACTTTTTGTCGGACGTGTGCGTTGCTCCATTGCTATCAGTACGTTCTATTTTTCTCCTACAAAAAATCGGTCACCGATTATCGGACGTGGGCGAGCAGCCTTAAATAGGTGATGACTCTAATGATACAGTCGTCATTTCAAACTTTTGAAATAAGCATAAACTTAGTATTTAATGGTCTTATGAACTATTTCTTCATGAAGGCGGTACTTTATTAATTTCATCTACCATTATAAGCAAGGGAAATTAAGTCCGAACTAATAGGGTCATACACTTACGTAAACTGCTACTGGCAATCTTCTAAATGTGGCTTTATAATGACTGGCCGGAGAAAAAACGAAGAAAAAAGTGGGCAAGCGCGATCTGTAGGACAACTCCATTAGATGGTTCCGCATCTTATTACTATGCGAGAGAGTCAGTTTTTGTGAGCACTGGGCCAAGATTCTGCTATTTAAATACCGATGGAATCTTAATTGAATGGCAAGATTTCGATAACTTATTTAGTTTATTTAAGCATTTGACCAACAGTTGATATCAACTTTGGCTTAACTTAATTCTGATTTATGAATCTATACTAATATTGTAAAGCTGAAGAGTTTGTTTGTTTGCTTAAACGCGCTAATCTCAGGAACCACTGGGCGTTGATAACTGCGACACAGTTATTTATTCAGCTAATGCAGCTATTATCGTGCACATTTTTATGAAATTTTGTTATAATGTTCCAATAATGTTTTGTTACAATGTAAGAACATAAGATTTATAACGATTATAAATACGCCAATGATGTTATGAATGAATTAATATATATAATTATCGGTTTTATATGCAAAACACTATCCAAACCAGGCAATATGCAACGCTTTGTATCAGTGACATGCTTTGAGTCAGAATTTGTTTATTTGATATTATATTTGTATACATACTTAGTACTGCTCTGATTTGAAAAGTTCTTTCAGTGTTAGATAGCCCACTTATCGAGCAAGGCAATAGGGTATATAACATCATTCTACGCGGACGAAGTCGCGGGCTGAAGCTAGTTGATGAATCTAATTAAACCCTACATGTACCCTACATAAAAGTAAGAAAATAAATATTGTCAACGTGCGTGCGTGCGTGTATAACGAATACACTAAATTAAAGGTGTCCTTGTTTATGGTGGCAGAAAAATAGGAATGTTTTAAAAATATTGCAACCGATCCGTTTTCAGTTTCTAGTGCGGAACCCTCAAATAGTTTTGTTATGTCACTCCGCAACGAAAAGCGGGCGAACAAAACAAAATGGTAGCTAAAATTACAACACTAATGTAGCACTTGGAAATGCTCATATTTTTCATATTGGGGTAGGTTCCTAAGATACGGGTCAATGACTTTACTCATGGGCGGCACTAAAACTAGAAAACGCTTAGAATCATTTTATAGATTAATCTACAACCCTTAAGTCTCCGAGATAGAGTTCAATTTAGAGATATAAGTTTCAACAGTAAATGCAGTAGTAAAATTGTAGGTGCAATAACTAAACGCGTCTGTCGTTGTGTGCGTAACACTTTTAACAGATATAAGTAGTGTTGTGAAACTATTTCGTAACGTTTTCCCTCGAAAATTCTAATAAGGCAGGTATCGATTCGATCAATGATTTGTTTTGAGATTGCTTGATTATTTACTAAAGGTCAGATAGTGCAATGCTATTAAATAAGATTGTTTTATGTGTTGTAAATTTTGTTTGATTGTTTAATTTAGATTCACTTTGGTTTGAGATAACTTTATGATCAAAATAAATTGATGACGACATAAAATGAATAGGTAAGGAATAAATGCATTTAATTTATTTGATTTGAATGTACGTTGATATTTCATAGGCAATTTCCATAAAATATTTTTTCAAAGCCCAAAGTTATGGATAGTGTCTATAATCTGAAGTTATGAAAATGGAAATAACTATCTAATAGTTATAAAGATATTTATGATTATCGGATGACAGTGTGTTGTGGAAGGCTTAATTATACTTGAGAATTGAGAATGATTTGCATTTCGATTGCATGAGCAGAAAGTTTTGTCTGGCTTGATTTATTATTAATATATTTTCTCGTCTATTTTTTGATATTTTAGAGAGGAAAAAATGTATTGTTTGTTTTTTTGTTTGTATTGAATAGGTTCTGAAACTAGGTACTGTACCGATCGCGAAAATACTTTCAATGACAGAAAGCAAAACTATTCAGGAGTGGTTTAGTCTATATTTTATTATGATAGAACAAAAAATTCAGTGAACAATAATAGTATATGTAATTAAAGTTGGAGAAAAGCGGGCAAGATATGATAATGGACCACAGCTGTCAAACATTTGACAGATCGAAGTATGTTGGGCAGCTCTTACACTATAAACAGAACAGAACAGTGAAGTACCTGAGAAAGTTATAAATATTATAAATTCCTATAGAATCAACTGCACTTTTTATAGATAGCGCTTCCTCTTTTTTTTATTGGAAACCCTTCATTATTTCTTTGGAACACTCATCCTAATAATGGAAGTTAGTGTTTGATATTTTGTAACAGCCAACTAGTGAAACCACTTGGCCTTCAATGGATATCGATAATCACAAACTAAACACACAAATGACATCACTAGTTCGGGCAGTGCACTCACTCACACATGCACAGCTTTCGCTTAGCAACTGAAGTGAAGGCAAAAAGATCGACTACGTGTACCTATATCCAGGCATCACCACTTTCTGTCACTTGTTCGGTTCTTTACACAACATTTGCATTTTACTGCTGGCTTTGCTTATTATCAATATTAAGCGCTCCAATGAACCACGCAATGGATCACAACCTTCGAGAAAACTGTTTGAGGTTTAGAGAGTGGAGACCTACAATGAAGGTTCATAGAATCGCATCTATTTTCTAGGTTGTTCAGCAGGACCTAGGCAACCTAGGTGTAGCTAGTAAAAACTAGTCGGCACATGGTCTTATATTTTAAACGGCGGATGCAATCGCCATGTAGGACGAGAGTAGGTTTTCTAAAATGGTCTAGAAATGGATTTAATGGTGGACGGGTCGAAAAAATATGTTACAACACTGATTTTTACCAGCACTTCTTTTGAACAAGTACTAGTTGTTAAGTATGTCTAAATGGGGATGAATTCTCATCACCGAAGATTTATAGCATGTTTGGTCAGGTATAAGCTTAATGTCTTGCTGTAGAGAACTGTAATTTATTCTTTAATGAACTAGTTAAACTGGATTGTGGTTGTTAGAAAAGAACCAATGAGTATTTAATGAAAAATACCTATGCCGCAACGGTCGCTTAGTGCAGGAAATTATGATTAAGAAACTATGACATTATAATTTATACAGGCACACATTGGTAGCGAGTAGTAAGAACTATTGATCCGAAATTGAGTTCAAATTAAGAAGACTAAGGCCCGTATTCTAGAATAGTACTCAAGCACAGATCAGTGCTTGAGTAGAGATTTCAGAACGTTAGTTCATACAAAAATATTCAAGTACAGATTTTGTTTTAGAATACGGGCCTAAGACAATGTTTTCGGATTTTTGAATAGTCCGGGTTTATCTACTTGTATCAATTGTAGAAATGATGAAGGACTATGCACAGTTGTGGGATCGTAAAAAAGCCATTTATTTTACTTTATTTAAGCTGCATAGTTGGTTGCTAGGCGAACGAAATAATATGAATAAGAAGCTATGACTATTTATGAGGCCGTCACCAAAATTACGCGCCTCCATAGCACGCTTGTCTGCATCTTGATTTATTGCATATTTTAGGGCATTCTCATTCCGTTTTAAGTCTAATTTACTAATTGGATTTTAAATAAAACTTTATATTATTACTTTATATTTATATTATAACATTTGTTGGCCCGAACTAAAAGGTTCGGTGACTCGTTTCTTTGTCGTACCATCCAGACGTGGAACGCTCTTCCAGCACATGTGTTTCCTTCCTCGTATATTCCCGGGTTCTTCAAGCGGGGCGTGAAATGGCATTTCTGCAGGCCTTCAAGGTGAGGATGGCCAGCCCAGTGATTCGTTTGAATGACTGGGCTTGTCAACCTCATATCTGGACCTCACGACCGCTTTCCATCAGGTGGAGTGAGGTCATCTTGACGGGCAATATAAAAAAAATAATATTACTATTAAATAATTTGTACTGACATCAATTTTTAAGAGTAATTATGCTTCTTTCTGCATATGCATATGCATATTCTGGTTCATTAAGACGTGTCAACAAAACTATAAGTTTGAAGTTTTGGTCTTTTCGTTCTGCAACTAGAGATTCAGCCGCTTGACGTTGACATGATGGCTTTTTCGTAAATCGAGGTGGCGAGACTGATCAGGTAATAGAAAAAAGATTTTATTTACAAATAGGTTTGTTTCATTATGTGTCAATACGAAATGTTTGACTATGTTTTGTTTGTATTGAACAGTTACAATTTTTATCCGGAGGTCATACATTAGGAGCTGAAAAAGTTGGATCATGCGCTCAAAATACGAAATGGCTCTTAAATAGATATCGTTGCTTCGCATCGCCTACATCATAACTATTGCACTAAGTACTTTAGGTATAGCTGCACCACCTTAACTTTAACAATAGCATTGGCGGTTACTAATAATTGTAGCAATCCTTACAGCAGTTTGTGGACATAGTCAGTTATTGTTTATAGTTAGACAAGCCTGCGCCCGCGACTTTGAGAAGTGCTTTTCAAGGCATCTTTCATATTGTTTTTGTAATAGGTAATAATTATTAATTTTAAAATGTATTTATATATTGCGCATGACGAGGCAATATTTGCTTAACGACATTTCGGTAAAACATGTAGAACTAAAGCTGTTTTCTGTCTATTAGTGTAGTAGTAGTAGTACTATGCTGAAGCCTTTATAGTGGCAAATAATGCATTCAATTTATTTATCTATCACGAGTCTATTAGGTAAAAATCAACACTCAAGAATCGTAGCTGTAAGTACAGAATGGTTGCATTTAAAATAAAATGTGAGAGTTAAGAATTATTAAAAAAAAATCCTACTTAACTTAAGAAAAGAAAAAAGAAGTGAAAATAACCAATCGAAAAAAATATGTACAGTCAAAAACATAAATATCTATACATTTCCGAGGCCTAAAAAATATCGGAGCAGAACATTAGACACCTAAATTTATCTATACAACAGTTTATTGAGATTCTTTGGGGACTTGTATAGATATCTGAGGCTAATGTTTTGCTTAGATATTTTTGAACCCTTTGAAACGTACGTAGATAAATGCTTTTGACTGTACATGCAAAATACAATTTATTGATTAAAACGTGTACCTAATTTAATTAAGCAAACAATCCCAATTCATCATTGCAAGCCTGAATAAGTAGAATTGAAATAATACCTTCATGCACAGCAATTTATTCGAGTTATATGCCATGACATCTGATTACATGGAATCAAATGAGAATCCTGACCTTCATGCACAATGCTCACATGGCATGACTTGAATGGCAAATACGGTTTCCACAATAGGTATTGCCAGATATGCTAACTATACGAATGAAATGTAATTTTTCAGACAACACACCTCTTGTCATGGTCTCGAAGTAGGGATAAATATCCCTGTGTTACGAGGTAGACAAGGAATTAAGCCAGGGGCGTCTCCCAGCACACCCAGACCCAGGCCAATTTAGGGTAGATTCCTGAATTGACCTGACCGGGGATCGGACCCGGGACACTACGGAATTAAAGGCGAGAAACCGTGCTCCAGCGCACTACGCCAATCGTGTAGTCAACGTCAAAAAATTTGAATAACTTGTTGTTCATTAATTTATTATGTGACGACAACGGCTGAATATCTCGTGATTTTTGCAATTTGTTGCAAAATTTAATTGCCCGTTTGCGAACAATGTTGCCTGCCACCTAGGGGCTAAAATATGTATGTGTCGTTCCAAATAAAAAATGGTGGCATTATTAAGTTTAGTCTATGTTCACCCAGATGTATACATTTTGTGTGTGATAATCATCTGGACTAGGTTGAAGGTAGACCTACGACATAAAAAAAAGTCTCAGGCTATCAAACGACATAAATTGTCCGGTCTGGACATAATGTAGGATGTGGTGCATATAAGCATGAACATAACTAGCATTGCACATAGCCCCAAAAATATAATTAATGTGAAGTTACGAATAACTACATGTTCTTGAATGATTTGGCCGACTATTTCTAAAACAACCGATTAAAAACACCTCTAGTGAATATTTGACTAACAAATCAAGTGTACCATCATCATCATCGCATCAAACTTTTGTGATACTGATGTTCCAATAGTGTAACTTGGAAATGTTCAAAACCATATAGGTGCACGATTCATGCTCTTTGTTTAGGTGAAGATCAGTTAAACTTACTCATAACTATCTGGAGGGTGGCTGTATACAGATGTATGAAGTGAGCACCTGACGAGGTAGTGAGGCAGGACAGCAAATGCTGCAACGGCTGGGCTAATAATTATAATCCCTTTTGCTGAAGTTACTTCTGCAGCAGCGCACTTGTGTCCGAAGTCGGTTAAGAGACTTCAAAGTGGGCCACGGTAAGGCGCAGCATAGAGGGAGTGTGCAATGGTTGCTTAGGAGTGGGAGCCTCATGCCATGGCTTCTTTCGCCCCTAATCTGGAGAGCACGTTACAGCTAAGTGTGGCAGTCATAGGAGCTCTATATGTTGACAGAGATCTGGAAACTTCTCAGTAGGTAATTAGGGAGTATAATCTGTTTACTCATTACCAACAAAAAAATAGCCGCACGTTATTGCGGCTGGTCATGGTTTTACTCACGTTCGTAGCTATAGAGTTTATTGTTTTTACACATATCTTCACTACAACATGCACCTTGTAGTCTACCGCAAAAGCTAGATATTCCAACGGATCATTTTCTTGTAAACAATGCATTAAAACAGTGTGTCGTCAGGTTCCGATAACGCTATTGTTGTCAGGCTACGAAAATATGTTGCATAATTGATTACCTAGGCTTCGATTTGATGCGGTCAAGTCAAGATCTTTTGTATACCTACTTAACCACTATACGAGTAGACTGTGATGGCCTTTAGATAAGAACCAGTTTAACTGAAGTCACTGTGGCTAAGGTTGTTGAAATTGTGCGACCAACGCATAAACGTTACTGCTGAAAAACCATTACGTACAAGTGTATCAACAAAAGTATAATGAGATATTTTACGACCCATTCAGCCGTAATGAACAGTGGAATATAAAAGATATAAGATTACGATATCTAGTAGGTTGACCTAGTCAAAGTTAAACCGACAAATTTACAATAATAAGGACATTTTAAAGTCGAACAATTTACTTGACAAAGAGCATTCAATTAGCCTGTTTTACGGGTATTAAACACATTTGCAGTCTTGTCTTAACTTCCATCCTTCCAGCTGTTTTGCGAAAATGTGAAGACATTTTTTGAACTCAAACACTGGATACAACAGCAAATAAGTGTGATAAAGGTACATTTCAATATAAACTTGGGTGATTATTGAGTGTTACTAATTGGAGTAAACACCTACCTACACTGCAGTGCATATGAGCGAACTAAAAGGTTCGGTGGTTTGTTTCTATGTCGTACCACCCAGACGCGGAACGCTCTTCCAGCACATGTGTTTCCTTCCTTTTATAAATAAATAAATAAATACCTGGGACAATGTACATCAAGATCATCTGACCCCAAACTAAGCAGAGCTTGTAATATGGGCGTCAGAGACTGATAAACATACTTAAATATTTCTAAATCCATACTTAAATAGATAATAACACATACAACACAAACACACACAAACAACAAATACAAATGTTCGTCACACAAATATTTGTCATGGGTGGGGATCGAACCCACGACCTCCGGCGCTATAGGCAGGATCGCTGCCATTGCGCCACCAGGCCAGTTTAATAGCCCCGGGTTCTTCAAGCAGGGCGTGATGAGGCATTTCTGCAGGCCTTCAAGATGAGGATGGCCAGCTCAGTGATTCCTTTGCAATATTATGCTTTTCAGCCTCATATCTGGAACTCACGTCTTGACGGGCCATATAAAAAAAATCCATCTCGGTTTAATGTGACATGTAAATTATTCCTTATCAAATTGCAATAAAGTCTGTATTTGTATGTTTCGTTTTGGGGTAATGGCTCATCAGACAGAGGTCGGAGTAGGGTAAAGCAACTGAAGTACAGAGTATTTCAAAGTAGCTATTTAATTAGGAACAACACCTAGTTTTATTTAATATACTTCACCCACAGCCGTTAATACGAGGTGACCTAATCAGTTTTTCATCATGCCCATACGTTTTCCACAAAGTCGTAAGTTGCAACAGCTTTTATTGTGATGAATGGGACACTTCTCTAATTCGATTTGGAAATAGACAAGGTTTTTTAGGTTTGACCCAAAAGAAACGAACGGAAATCATTTCCAACATCGCCCGGAGATTCATTGGATGTTTTTAACGTGATGAACAACATATTTTAACACGTATTTAAACGGTCTTAAGTAGGTCGTTTAGATTAAATAAAGTACGTATAGAAATAGATAACAGAATTCGGAATAGTCTCACGGAGAGCAATAATAAGTTACTAAGTGCTGAAAAGGGTCGTGCAATGTACGACTGAACACTTCAAAATAACTTTTTCATTACTCATACTCTGAAAGTAGGTCTGAAGTTGCCTGGGGAGCGGGATGAAAGTAATAATTTTCATCCCTAGTGAGAATCACTTTCAACTGACAGCTGTCAAATTATTAAAAAAAAAACTAGTTCTTTTTCACATATCTATTGAACCATGTTCCAACTTTCTATACAGCCCCGATGTAAAATTGAAATAACCTAAAGTTAAGTATTGATTAAAGAATATATATTTTTTAAATAACTTAATTATAATTTAGTTTCAACAATTTCTTTAAAATAACTTAGATTTGGGCAAAATATTTACCATTTTTCCAATGATGAAAATAAAAAATAATGGCCGAATAGCTGGCCGGCCACAGAAAAAAAAACAAGCAAAATAGGCGGGAAAGCGGCAATTTGATCTTCATTTATTTTTTCGATTTGAAGACTTTTGTTTATACGTATAGCAGAGATTTGTACCTATAAAATGAGTTCATCTGATTCTGATATGAATTTAACGCCTGATTTTATAAGAGAAGAGGCTAAAGCGGTAGTGGAAAATAAAAATTTACTAATTTTTTCTTTAGCTAATTCATGTTTTTATTTTTACTTTCCTTGTATTTGTAATGAAAAGCACAGTGTTTACCTCGGGTTAAAGACTTATTTAGTCCCTCGAACTATTGGCGCCCTCACTTCGTTCCGGGCGCCAAACCCCGTCTCGGGACTAAATAAGTTACTTTCACCCCTAGGGGAACAATGTAAGTACTATTAGTTCCTGAAAACATGGAAGTCTGAAAGTGTTAAGCGATTCCATGATCTGAAAGACATGAAGTGTTTATTAAAAAAAATCTGCCTCGAATGGCCCGTTGTTGACGCAACGGCCTATAACGTCGAAGGAAGGTCAGGAGTTTTATTCCCACATGAGACAAACATTAATTTAATGAACTTTTGTAATTGTTTTATTTGTCGGTGAAATCCAGGTATTAACATATAGCAAACTTAGCACAGAATTACACCTGCAAAACAATCTCTATGCCTTCTATCGGATATTGCTTAGCAATTGTGAATTGACCAACGAACAGACAGACTGTTTTGAAACCACCATTGCGAACAATCGGCGCCTTGCGGGAAATTATAAACATTGCATGTTATTTGTATAAGCCGGAATTAATGCCTTTTATGACGTCAGTTAATGATAGTTACGACGGTAATCGCTTAGAGACCATTTTGACTCCATTCACCAGTTAAACCTTCTCAAAAGAGGTTATGTTTGATTGCCCTCTCATAGTAACTCCCTTAGATTAACGTCCGAGCCCCAATTCCAAACAAAGCTAAGAGTTCTTGCGAGTAAGTCTCATTTACGGAGACGCGGGGCGTTGCGTTGGGCGACGCGGCCCACACTGAATTCAAACATATGGGGTTGTATAGCCCCACATAGAGTATACGCACAATCCATCCGCCGCTAGAGGTCACTCCGCTCGTATACTCCGATTGACTAGAAGTTGACAGCCGACAGTTCCACTACTCAACACTGGAGGCACTATGACCAATAGCGCACTTTGCACGTAACTCCATCTAGTCCAAAAATACAGAACTAATTGTCCACCATTGTCGAATTTTTGCAATAATTTTGAAAGAGATGGCGCCGTGCGGAAAATGTAAGAAGGCAATTACAGCCAAACAGAACCTAAGCTGTTTAAAATGTAAAAGTACATTCCACGTAGCATGTACATCAGTCTCTCAGCATAGATACAATTCATTTTATGCGCTCAATAAAGCGCAAAAGAATAAATGGATTTGTGATTTCTGCCAAAAAAGAAATAGTACTCTTTCATCATCCACATCCAGAATTTTAGACTCACCAAAAAACTCTCCTTTGGAAAATGTTACCAATCGAAAGAAGATAGTTGTTAACGTAACTACTGAAAATTCCTTCCACTCCTTAAGCACAGACGATGAAGAAGAAAGTGGTGACGATTCGAGTATGCTAAATAGGAGTTGTCCAGTATTGGGACGAAACCAAGCAGAAACCATGGCAGAAATGCAAAAAGCACTATCCGATCTACAGCTCAAACTCGAAGTGGCAGAAAATGAAATCAGTAACCTGTTGCAGGAGAATTCGCTGCTTAAGAAACAACTAGGTGATAATGAGCAAAAAATTGAGAACTTATCACGAATCTGCAGAACTATTCCCAAAAAAACGCCAAATAAAAAGGATGGTTTACCCCATGAGATGACAAGTACACCTAAACATAAATCACATCGAAAAGATTGTTCGACTCCGCCGACCAATATAATCGACAGCCTAAGATTTAAAAAAAAAACAAATGAAACCGAAGAAAAACTATCATCAAGTTGTAAAGAAAGACAACCAAGAATTTTCATTCATGGCGACCAGCAAGTACGAGGACTGTCTGAAAAATTAAATAAATCAAGATCCGGAAAATGGAATGACAGATATAAAGCTTCAGGTTTGATAAAGCCTAATGCGTCGTCATGTCATGTATTACAAAATCTAGCTACCTTTAATTCTATACGTGATGATGATATTCTAGTTATTTCAACTGGTGGCTATGATAAAAATCCTCATAATTTATATTCTAATCTGTGTAACATGTTACATACGCTAAGAAACTGCAAACAAATTTTCTTATTAAGTATTCCTTTTAATTCACATTTAGATGTACAAACTTTAAATACAGACTTGCAAATGCTCGCGAGTAATTATCCAAACTGTAAATTTATTGACATTGAATCGCTTCACTATAGCTTTAAGAAACGACTGGACTTAATAGCATATAAAATAAATATTGAAACTGACTTTATTAAATATGAATGTGACTATTTACAGAATGTGCTACAAGTGGATAAACAAATCGATAAAATTGACAATTCTCAGTTTTTTCGTATTAAAAAATAACTGTACGCTTAAAGATGACTCAATAATTAATTGTACTACAAAACCTATGTATAACTTTACTGAGAATGATTTGACTATTCTCCATCAAAATATTGAAGGTCTCTGTAGCAAATTGGACATACTGGATATAACGCTACAAAATTTTCAAGATGCTGGCATGGAGGTTGATATAGTTTGCCTTAGTGAAATTTTCGTCAGGAGTGGATCGGAGGCAAACATACGTCTTAAAAACTATAGATTAGCGGCTTCTTATTGTAGGAATAAAAGCAGAGGTGGTACTTGTATTTTGGTCAAAAAAAGGTTTGACTTTAAAACATTACCATTTGTCACAGAATTAGCAACTCCATTTTACTTTGAGAGTTGCGGTATTGAAGTCTCAGGTCTTGGATTGATAGTGATAAACATTTATAGAATCCCAAAGCAAACTAAGTCTCACACTGGCGTCTTCTTACACAAATTAGAAAAATTACTGAGTTATCTTGCAGAGAAATTTACACACAAGAAAATAGTAATATGTGGTGACTGGAATATTGACATCCATAAGGAAAAATCAGCTCCAAAAAGACTACTGGGTATTTTAGATAATTATAAATTTGTACCTCATATTACTCAACCCACAAGACTTGACTCGTGCATAGACCAAATTGCCAGTAACGTTAAATCGGTAATACCAATGATTCATCGTCTTGGTCTATCTGACCATGAAACTGCTCAATCTTTAACTTTAAAAATCAAACAGCCATCGGTTTGCTCTACATGGTACGAGTACAAACGAGATTATAGCGCAGATAATGTTAGGAAATTTCATGACTGCATTTCAGCACTCTCTTTTACAGAGGTGTTTTCTGCTACAAATTTGAATCAGGCGTTTAACTATTTCCATGACCTATTTTGCCTTTTCTACAATTTATGTTTCCCGATTATCAGGGTAAAAATAAATAAGCGACCAATAAAAATTAAATGGCTAACAAAAGGCTTGAAGAAGTCGTGTAAAACCAAACGGGATTTATACCTTAAATACAAATTTAACAGAACGAATAAGCGTATTAATAAAATTTATTTTAAACGGTACAACAAAATATTAAAAAAATGCATACACGACTCCCAAAAATTAAATAGCAATAACTTTATAAAAAATTGTGAAAATAAATGTTCAGCTACTTGGAAAGTGATCTCTTCTTCAATTTCAGAAAAAACATTTAATAATGACATTTCTCAAATAAGATTTAGAGATAAAGTTTACTCGGATCCTTTTGACATATGTAATATTTTCAATAATTATTTCATTGATTTAACGACTACAAATTTTGTACCTAATAATAAGACATCATTACTTGACAATTCAAATATACATACGATATTCTTAAGACCAGTAAATGAAAGAGAAATATATAATATTATAATGACACTAAAAAATTGCAAATCATGCGGCTACGATAACATCACGACTAAAAGTTTAAAAAATGTTGCTGCCCACTTAAGTTACGTGTTAGCTCACGTAATTAACCTCTCCTTTGTTGATGGTATTTTCCCGGAGAGGTTAAAATTATCGCTTGTTAAACCACTCCACAAAAAAGGAGACAAACTTGAGCCTAACAATTATAGGCCAATAACACTAGTCCCTGTTCTATCTAAAATCTTTGAAAAGGCGTATCTAGGCCGAGTAAATGATTTTTTGTCCAAATACCATATTTTACACCCACAACAATATGGTTTTCGAAAAGGTAGCTCAACGACACTTGCGTGTTTCGACTTTTTGAAAATTGTTACTGACAGCTTAAATAATAGTGTACCTCTTGTGTCCATATTTCTGGACATGAGTAAGGCTTTTGATTTTGTTAATCATTCTCAACTTTTAAACAAATTACATATTTATGGTATTAGGGGTAGAGCACTGGATTGGGTGGCGAGTTATTTAGAAAACAGACAGCAATATATAGAGATATCTAAAACTGTTATAACACAAAATATTCTCGCGAAACACACCTTTCGGTCTGACCTAAAATATAACAAAACAGGTGTTCCGCAGGGAAGTGTACTCGGTCCTCTTCTCTTTTTATTGTATATTAATGACCTCCCACAAGCCAGCAGGCACGAGTCCATTCTCTTTGCGGACGATACCTCTTTAATAATCAAATGTGATGATCGGGAAAATTTTGAAAAAGAGGTAAATGATACTTTTAAAAATGTAATTAAATGGATGGAGAGTAATAACTTGAAAATTAATGTTAATAAGTGTAAGCAAATTCAATTTCTATCTTATAATTCTCATCCTCTACCGCTTCAAATTAAATATGAAAATAACACAGTAGACTCGGTTAATGATCATAAGTTCCTAGGCATTACTATTGACAAGCATATAAATTGGAAAGGACATGTAGAGCAAGTGTGTAATAAGCTTAACCGATTTGTTTTTGCATTGCGAAAACTGAGACAAACAGTCTCTGTAGAGGCGGCTCTGACAGCTTATCACGGCTATGTTTCATCCGTTTTGAGTTATGGGTTAATATTATGGGGAAACTCAGTAAACGCTCATCAGGCTTTTAAAATCCAAAAAAAGTGTATAAGAGCCATCTGCAACGCGAAATTTGACGACAGCTGTAAACCGCTGTTCAAAAAACTTGCGATTCTACCTCTGCCGTCGCTTTACATTAAGGAAGTCTGTTTGTTTGTATTCTCCAATCCACAATTTTGGAAAACACGAGCTGAAATAAATAGCAGGCAAACTAGAGCTAGAATTATGAACAAATTGTATCATCCTACTTGCCATAAACGAATTTATAAGATAAATGTTTATAATATGTGTATTGTGCTGTTCAATAATTTACCAGACGACTTCAGATTAATTCATGACATAAATACATTTAAATCAAAGCTGACAAAATGGTTATTACACCACAGTTTTTACACTGTTAAAGAATTTCTGGAATTTAAAGATAAAATATAATAAATTAAATTTTCATTAATATTAATAATTATTATTGTAATATGTATATTTGCACGCTAGTATTAGGCTGAATGCATTGGACTCATTCTATCATTATCACCTGATGTATTTACTGTATTCTTGCAAATAAAACATTTGATTTGATTTGATTTGATTTATAAGTGCTTTTACGGAGAAGCGATCTTAAACGCGTTTACTTGAATTGCAGCGTTTAATTTCAAACAAACGCGTTTAAGATCGCTCCTCCGTAAAAGCACTCGTACATCGCAACGCGCGACGCATCGCGTATCCGTAAATGAGGCCTAAGAGACGTGTAGGTTTGTGAGTGTAGTGTTCACCACAGCGGCAACAGCCTCCTTGCCTCTGAGCTGACAGCTCGTTGGAATAGAGTCGTGAACGAATGTCATACCATTTGGTTAAATTTCACTTTTTATTGCTCTTCAAATGCAAGATCAAATAATCAGAATCTAGGACGAAGACATTCCGACTACCCCCTAAAACTGGAGCCAAACTAAAACTAAATGGAGTAGATAGGAGCGGATCGAGTGCGTTTTACGATGTACTTAGTTTTATTGCGACCACGCCTTTTTGTTGTTGTTGTCTGTGCAGCAAGCCTTGCCTCCACTGCAGGCAGCGATAGCGAGATATAAATAAACGTAAAGTAATCCATCATACTTTAGTGCCATGTACCTAATTCGGCACTAAAGTATTTTGGATTTGAGTATTCGTTGTGTCTTTTTTTAACCAATTTCTGTATGTTGCGCAACTAAATTTTTTCTGTTCTCTGTTAAGAGCACACAGCACGGTCGAGAGAATTGGAAAATAGGTATTTGTAAAATCTATTGCAGTCTTTTGCAAACCTCGAGCGCCCCGCAGACTGCGATAGAGACCGATGCAAATCGGACCGAAATTACCTATCAAAAGTACACAAAATTGACGTTTTGTAGTTCCATGATTCCTTTTCGAAAAGTTGATCGATTTAGTTACTTTTTCATTTAAAATTAAAGAAGAACTGTGGCCATGTTCCTATGTTTACCTTTTTCAAATAAACTAGTAAAATTAGTTTTCTGGATGTTTGAACACAGCGAAAATCTGGCCACTTTTTCGATTTTTGAAAGTTCATATCTCTTTTAATAATTTATTATATAAAAAAAGGAAAACATAGAGACATGCCAATAGTGGCAATAGATTTTTTGAGAAAAAATATTCTTCTACTAGCAATATCCAGGGAGGAAACAGGAGACTACGTTTGTATGGAAAAACGGTGCTTCTGTATCCTCTTAAGCCTTGCGGTTGGCTAGTGGATAAATATTTAATTCTCTTTATTTAGCATAAAACTTAGGTATAAAATTTGTACAGTATCTTACAAAAACAATGATTTACAACAATAAAAACAACTTATGAATTATAATTATAAAAACTAAATAATTACAATTATAAAACCTAAGCTGAAAGTTTTAAAAACAATGATTTAAAAAAATATTATAAAAACCGTAACCTAGGGTGCCGCCGGCAGCAGGGCAAGCAAGGCCCAGACTACCGATGGTTAGGCCTGCAGGGAAAGGAACCTCCTGAAAATGCGAGCCGTGTCCAGGAGCACCGCCTTCTGCATCTGACCCTTGATCCAACCGCTGAGCGAGAGCCTCTCGAGGTGTTGGTCGAGGCTCTTCGCTATTAAGCCGTTCGCCGATACAATTATCGGGACAATGATCGTCGAATCAACATTCCACATGGCGGTCACCTCAAGAGCCAAGTCAAGGTACTTGCTGAGTTTGTCCTTCTCAGCTTTTACGAGGTTATCGTCATGCGGGATGGTGATGTCGACGAGCACTGCCCGGTGTTGGGATCGGTCTATCAGCACGATATCAGGCTTATTGGCTGCAATAGTCCTGTCCGTGATGATAGAGCGATCCCAGTAGAGCAATGCACAACTATTTTCGAGAACGGGTACCGGTGCGTACTTATAGTACGGTACCTCCGACTCGACAAGGCCATATCGAAGAGCAAGTTGCTGGTGAATGATCCTGGCTACTAGGTTGTGCCTGTGCAAGTACTCTCCGTTAGCAAGGTGAGAACAACCGGAAATTACATGGCGAATAGACTCGCAAGGACGGCGGCATGCCCTGCAGATGTCGACCGTACTGTCCTTCATGATGTAATGTTTAATTAATGTTTTATTTATTATTATGTCCGTCAATTGTACTATTGTCTCTGAAATTGAACTATTGACGAGTATATCAGAATCAATAAGACAGTTTTGATATGCTATGATGGTTAGGACAGCCTCCCGGATTTTGGAAGACGCGGGGTCGAATCCAGCCTGATTTCTTCAGGATCCGAAATTAGTTTTTTTTTCTAGTTTTCTAACTTTAGTTATGAAAACAAGCATTGTAAAATGCTAAAATAAACAAAATTATAATGCTATGAGGGATTGCAGTTTAGAGGTTTAGTAGATTTTGACGCAGGTTTATTTATTTATTTGTTTATACTTCATTGCACAAAGAAAAAGTACAATTGGCGGACTTAATGCCTAATGGCATTCTCTACCAGTCAACCACTGGGCGAAGCAGAAATCGTGTTGGCGGTGTCTCGTAAAACCGGAATAAAATATGTTTTTACAAAAAACATATTTATACCAAAATTATACATTTAACGTATGTGTTAATAATAAATATAATACATAAATTTCAACATACATTCACTAAATATCGTACCCAAATCTTTCGTAGGTTTCGTTATCATTTAATTAAAAATCACGGAGGTTTCGGTTCTGAACAGTATGTGACACCACGTACATGCTAACACAGGCAGGTCACTAAAGTCAGTTATATAGGACCCAATGGGTAAATCCTTAGGCGTGTGGTAGGCTTTTAAAAAGTCTTGCAGCAGCCACTCAGTGGACACCCAGCTTTAGCCTGACTTTCGCTACGAGCTCCCTATGTGCGGTTTATTGCTTAGTACGAGTAGGTATCACTATGCCAAATCGGTTATTGCAGTTCGGTAACATCGCGTGGTTCGCGTGGTATCACTTTCACTTGATCCAACTAAGTACAGTTCTGTAATGAATAACCTTATAACGAGATTTTTTATGGCCAAGGTACCTCCAAACTACAAATGAAGGCTATTGGGGCAGTTCGGGAATGGCGATCATTTGATGACAAGCTCAGTCAATCAATGGGGACCGCTGTCTGTAGATTTCTTATTAGATAGTGTGAATAAAATAAATGAGATAGAGTGCTTCTAAATTAGCCGTTAGAATCCCACCGCTGGACAATATGACTTTTTACGGTTGGCGTAGTGCGCTGTAGCACGGTTTCTCGCCTTGACTTGCGTGAAGCCCCGGGTTCGATTCTCGGTCCAGTCAATTCAGGAAAAGATCTTTTCTAAATTGACTCGGCTCTGGGTGTGCTGGGAGACGCCCCTGCCTTATTTCCCTGTCTGGTACCACGTAACACAAGGATATTTATCCTTATTTAGAGACCATGACAAGTCATGTTGTCGGGCGCATATTTTTTTATTTATATTGAGCCTTCTTAGGCTAGTCCCCTGCGAAGGCATCCAGTTCGTCACTCCATCTGCGTCGTGGCATTCTGTATGATGAGGATGGGATTTTCTATATTGTGAAAGTCAAAGCAATCATAAAAGTCAAGATGTGCTTCCTCACCACGATTCCTGAATGCTGATTAGTGACATAAACAGGAGTTAGAATACCTCTTAAGGATGGGATTCGAGATTAATTGATCCGGAAAAAAACTTAAGTGAAGGACGAATGTGAAAGTGTGAATAAGCTGAAGTGCCCGTAGAGGTGGAGTCTCACGACTTGCATTTAGCCCAAAACTTCTTTGGAAAAAGTTTTCACACGCCCCAGCATGGAAATAAAACCCAATTTAATATTCTTCCTAGGCCCCTCTATGCTGCCTAAAAGAGATGGTTTTAGCAATAAAATGCATGGTGTGCAATGATGTGTTAGAAAGTCATCTTGTGATCTAATATAGTATCTATTTAAATATAGTAAATCACCACGATCTGGTGTCATTTCGCAATGATCAATCTTTTGTTCTTTAAGCTTAACATTTATGTAAAAACCGCAGTGTTTCTAGACCAAGCAGTGTTAGACAGCAAACCAAAACAACATTGAAAATAACCACAACAATAGTCCATCTAGGATGTGTTTTGAAACTGCGCCCGCGTCGTTATTACGTGCCAAACGGGAGGTTCTAATAGTGCTGCTCCTTTCGAGTTCTTTCAAATTTATTTTATTGCAGAATAAGTAGCTATATCATTGAGTTCTTATCTTGACAAACTTTTAAAAGTCATTTGTTTGTGCCAATGGTATACCCCATATTCATGTTAAGTAATTGGCTCTTCTATGAAATGGAGCTATTCCAGAGCTGAACAAGACTGCTTTTAATGAAATCATGTCATCCCGACAATTGATGGATAAGCAGTGGCTTAGTCAGTAGGTATTCTTTGCAGATGTACTTGGTTGAGTATAATCCTCTTATCTTAAGCTCCTGAAAGTTCTTTGTAATCTTCCAGAATTTAAAAGCAAAGTACTTCAATAAGTAGCGTGAATCTATAAAAAATCCCCGTAAATGATTTACAGTAATGGTTTTTGAGAATAATAACGTAAATTTATCCACCAACGATTTCTAAGTCGATTAATAAATGAATAACTGGGACATCACAGCAAGATAAGGTGACACAAAATCAAGCAAAGCTTAAATATTTCAAAATACTTACTTATGAACACACATACATTTTCATCACATGATTTTTTTTGGTGTGGCGATTGAACCTAACTTTATAGCGCTATGGGCAGGATCACTATCATTCTACATATAGGCCAATCAAGATAAGTAGTAGGTATGTACTTAGTTCACTTAGTTTTACTAATATAAGAAGCTATTTTACTGAATTAACTTCATAGTGATGGTTGAATGCGTCGATATCGAATCTCAGTATACCTCAGTATACCTTTAGTTCCACGAAACCTTCGAGTCCTTTTTCTATTCAAGATGCTTCGAGTCCTACTTACATTGCAAAGTAGCAACACTAGCGTCACGTGCGCACGCGCCGTGCATAGCAAGTGCTGTTTCTAGCCCGAGATAATCGCCCCGCGACTGGAATATCGATGTGCTAGCGAAACGCATTATACTTAGGTTTGGTATATTTTAACGTCAATCGTGTCAGACCTGGCCTGTTGGTGCAATGGGTAGTAGTCTTGCTTATGGCTATAAAGGTCGTAAGTTACTTCCTCAGTCGGGACAAACATTCATCGTGTTCCTATTTGAGTTTGTATTTATATTAGTCTCAGTCAAGATCTATGTATGTCAGACACTGATAGTTATTGTCCAAATATTTCGGTATCAAATGATCATGTAGTAATAGGTCCAGGTTTAATTCATTATATTTGTGAAAACTGTATGAATAATAGATCAATCAAACCCTTGCACGATCGGTTTTAGTATACCTTAGGGAAAACCAGAGCCATTTAACCTTATCTATGTTCTGTTGCTAATGAGTATGGCAGCTTGAAGAGTTGTTGTGTGATCGGTTGAAGATGTAAGGTTCTACATAAAAAAAATCTGAAAACACGAATACTACCCTCATCTTACAGATGCGGAACGTGCGATTGATTCTAGGGTTTGCATATTTATGCTGCATGCCATGTGTCACTCTTATCAAAGATTCCCATGCACTGCATATTCCACTACACTGCAAAGACAATAAAAATATCCTCATCCCCCTTTCCTATATACAAGTTATTTCGGCATAATATTCTGGAATCTGGACCTGATTCGACGCCGTTTTAGTGCTTATTATAAAAATTGTTTCTCAGAAAATATTCTGCTACGTAATGTTTTGATTCCTGCCCTGTTTTTTCCTGTTCATCTCATTGCTAGGATCACGGAGAAATTATTCCATCTCCTGCATCCTAATGGTCGGTTCACGGCAGTTCGTCTAGCTGATCAGCATGAGTGCATACGTTACTGTTAACCAAGTTCGTTGGGACCTCGGCACCATTCCCAGGTCATGAACCGGGTCTTGTGACCTACAAAAGTTAAGAATAATATTCATAGACTGGTCAATGGACCGACATAGGGTTGAAAATTCGGGTACCAGTGGTGTGTCAGCTGTCATGTCTGTCTCACTGACAGATATCAATGGCACTACTGGCACGTTGAACGTTTTGCAATCCGCCGCGTGATTGAAAAAAGAGTAAGCAATAGTCTCTATAAAATAAGGAAGCGAGAGAATAAAGTACTTAAATTAAGTAGTATTCATACAATTTAGGATTCGAACTGGCTGACCGACGACGACGGAATCAACGATATGTATTGTGTATTTAAGTAGTATTCCAATCAAAACAAATATTTTTTTTAAGGAAAAGGACTGAAAACATTTTTTTCTCTCGATTCTTTCACTGAAAGACTTCAAAAATAATTTCAACAAAAAAATGTCTACGCCTACACATTAAAAGTGTCTAGCATTAACAAATAACAATGAAATCAAAGGAAACAATGATAACAAAAAAAATCCAATTTAAATCAACAAGAAAATAATTGACTTGAAGTTCAAAGAGCGAGAACGCAAGAGAAGGCAACGCCTCGAAGGTTTCATTGGAAATCGGAGCCGTACGACTGCAAACCATTCTGAAAACAAATCGGAATTCTTCAGGGAATTGCACAGACATACATCGAAATAGTTAACGCCAGACGCTCCGTCTACTGTACGAAAACCAAGCGCGACACTTTTTTGACGCATACTACCATACGAGTTTCCCCTAAATAAATAAATATACGCCAGACAACCCACCACTTGTCATGGCCTCGAAGTAGGGATGAATATCCTTGTGTTACGAGGCATCGGATAAGGAATTAAGCCAGGGGTGTCTCCCAGCACAGCCAGACCGGAGCCAATTCAGCAAAGATCGTTACCTGAATTCGCTCTACCGGGATTCGAACCCGGCACACTACGGAAGTCAAGGCGAAACCCTGCTACAGCGCACTACGCCAATTGTGTCGTGACGTCACGATAGCATTCAGTTTTATCTTTAAGAGCGTTTGTTGGGGTAGATCGTAATCGTCGCATTTTTTGAAGATTTTCCTGATCATATAGCTGAATTCAAATTTAAGTTTAATTTATCGTCTACACCTTTCAATTGTACAATTATAACTTTAACTGCGTACAGTGATTTTTTACGTTTCTTAACAATTAGAAAAAAACGGTTTTTTATTTAATTTAGCAAATAATTGGCGACTACCAATTTCGGACGATTAAATGTGTTTTTATACAGTATTATGCAGACGATAATAGAAAGATAAATTATAGTTTTATTTCAATTCAAAAAATAATCACAAGTCTTACAAAAATGCAACGTTTTCGATCCAGCCCCAGCAAACGCTCATAATCATTTATTTATTCTTTATTGCACAAACAAGTAAAGTAGAATTGGCGGACTTAATGCCTAGAGGCATTTTCGACCAGTCAACCGCAAGGTATAACAGAAACATTGAAATTTTGGGCTGTGCAACATTTAAAAATGGCAGCGAGAACAACAAATCTCAGATATTTATACTCAAATATAATTTAAAATAATAATACATATATACATATGATATTATACCAATCATGCAAATATACATACTTAAATATTTCAAAATAAATATACTACATTATTTTATAACACATCATATTGCCATAAAGAAAGTTAAACAAAAAAGTCAGCATCTGAACTCAATGACATAGTTGACTTAGACAGGATACATCAGCGGTTCTCTTAAATACAGTCTCAACACAACTCGGCCGCAGTATGGAGAACCTGGCCAGTAGTGTCCCGGTAGGGTTTCAGCTCCGACATCTCATGCCCGTATGGTGCCTCTCCACGGACAGTGGCTATTGACTTTCCTGCGTGCCCTTCCAACTGTACACCTCTAAAATGACACAGAAAATTCAGTACACTCTTCAGAGTACTGGTCAAAAAATATATGAATCGCCGGGCTCGACTAGATTTCACTAGATCAATTACAATTTTTTTTTTCAATATTTATAAATCTTATTTTTACATCCGTTGCCATAATGTTAGATACGTTTACTAACTGAATAAGCATTGAAAGAAGTGCATTGCTGTCCGCTTCATCTATTAATTTTTTTATCTGCAGGAAATTGCGTTCGAAATCAATTTCATAAGTGTTTTGGGTTTAAATGGACCGACTACTTGAAAGTGGGTCGGAGTAATGCGTTTGGCAAAGGACCGGGTATTATGGCGGGAGGTCAATAATAGCTAATGCCATCTCAATACTAGAGTGGGGAATGGTATGAGTAGGTATTAGCGTTGAACAACTTGGTTGCCAGTAATAAGATGAGAGAGCAGCAAATTTGTGCTTGACTTTTCTTTCAAAGTGAAGTAAGTTTAAACAGAAGCCCTTCAAACAAAACTAATAACTAAATAAAAAAAATATAGTTAAGATCTGACCAAATGCTCTATCTAGGCTAATCGGACATTCTTCTTCAAAATAAGACAGTAATGGAAGTCTAGGTTCTTGTAATTTTTTGAGTTAATCATCTTGAATTTTTCACTTGTAAAATTTTATTTCTTCATTATCCTCACCTTTTCTAAAGCAATCGACTTTTTATTTGCAGTCATTTCATAAAGATTCTTTGTTGGATTGTCTGTTATGAAAACACTCTTTCATCATATAAAGTTATGTTATCCAGCAAGTAAAATAGGCTATATTTTGACGGGAGGAATAGCTGTCGCAGCCGCTGGTGGAATCGTCATAATATCATATGCCGTATTTTTCTGCCGTTGCTGTTTCCACAATAAAGGCAAAGGCAGGTAATCGATCATGTATGCAGCTTGCAATAGGAGCATTGTATTAGCATCTCAACAGCGCATTCACAACAACATTGTTATTCTATGCACCGCCGGGGCAAGGAACCCGCACGTGACCAAGATACTGGATGAAACTGGATTGGTCCACCAAACCGGATTGTTTTCAGTTGCAACAAAGGAAGAAATTCAGTTCTGAAAGCTTGAAAACTTTGGAAACAAGCATGATATTTAAACAATATTTTTCTATCTGAAAATCGCAGTTTAAAAGATCAAATTTATTATTTTATTGAAAATAAAGTTTGAAAAAATACCAACGATTCGGCTAAGCAGAATGTTAAAATACCTTTATTTATGTTTTTGAGAATTTTGTGTCTCAATGCTTTTAAATGACAAGTTTCCTGTTCATTGAATTTATTTCAATCATTTATAATAATTTAACGATTCAATGACTTCCTTTGAAATAAGGATCCCTGTTTTCACTCGGGGTCGTAAACAGGAAAGTTATGTATCCTTTTTCGAGAAAATTCCTGAATGACTGAAGTAAACAGGTAATTTTCGCATTTGTTGTTAGCCTAAACACTTTTCTTCAGGAAACTAGACTTTGATACCATCTATAGCAACGTAGTCCAAAATACATCAAAATTGATGCAGTGATATAGGCAAAACGTAACAAACATAATGATTTACTTTCGCCTGTAAAATTTTAAGTATGAGTTGTAAATAATTATCGTATGCAGCTATAAGACGTCTGCTTTATAGACTTCCAAAAAGGTTGTTCATAGCCAGCCTGCATACACCGGAATGCTTTCATTTTGTTTTTTTATTAATGGGTTTTGCATTTGGCCTCAGTCTCGCCCGGTGGTAACCCAGAAAATGCCTGTTCACACTTGCCTTGAAGATAGCAAGGTTGTGTAAGTAACCGGAAACACAGACGCAGAGAAGGCTCCACTACTTAGCGGTGCGGACCAGAATAGACGCAGCAGACCCTGCGGCCTGTATAAGGTATTTTCAGTTCAAATCCATCTCAGACCTGGTGTTTAGTACAAATTAAATTTTGAATCAGAAGACAACTACACGTAAACAAATGCTGCCTGCTATTGACATAATACCTTTACTTTGGGTAAGGATTAAAAATGTATAAAACAAAATATTCTAAAATCCATAGGCATCCTTCCTAAGCATGCGTGTAAGCCAAATGTCAGACAGTTAGCACGACGCTTACATCGTACGCTCTCATGCAGGGCTTAACTGCGTTACACTGTTTGATCAAATACATTAGTACGCATCGTGATCAATCAACGACTTAATGTATTTTTTGGCATCGATTCCAATAACGTAATAGTGCACGCAATAGATACCGAACGCGCGCGCTGTCATAACTGTCAAAAATCAAACATGGCGGCCAAGATGGCGCGTGCCACGTGGCGGGAAATAATAATATTCTACGCTCGTGTAGATTAATTTAGTTTTCTATTTCAGTTTAGGTGGTGATAAAAATACTTATATTTCCCGTGTCAGCGTGGACGATGCTACATTTGACTGGGGTGTTTGTGTAAAAGATTGGGAATGTGTAGGAAAAAATATAGGTATTTAAAATGGCGTACTAGGCGTTTCGTACGTTTTTTTCTAAGATGGAGGAGGTAATTTTGATAAATAGCGGTAAAATTATTTGAAATACTATGTTTTAGTTACTTTTCTAGGGTTTTAGAATTTATTAACGCCATGACATAGCCCTTAATAAAATATCGTCACCACAAATCATTGTTTTTATTTGCCAATTCTTGCACGACATTTACCCGACTGCACTACAATTGGGGCTTGTTTAAAAGTTTCAAAAACAAAAATTCAACAACTTAGCTACTAAATTGGAAATCAAATAACATAGATTCAAATTATTGTTAACAGTACACAATATGAATATTGACATCTTCCTAAAAATAATATTCTTCGAAAAATCTATCGATCTCTCGTTCTGCTATTACTAAATAAAATTCCTATAAGCAAAAATCTGCAAAACTTTAGTATGAAAATGTTGGAAGCCTTCAAATTTTTCCGTCCCCCCAAACCACTTTCCTCAAATGGCTCGGCATTAAATTAAAAGAGCCATAACTCAAGTTTCCAGAAAAACGCACACGTTAACACGCGCGCCCTAAGTCATAAATTGTTAATTTGGAGTTCGGAGAGCCCTCGAGAGGCTCCGTGTCTTATCAACTTCTTCACAGTCTACAGGTTATTGAATTAATACAACACAGTTTGGTTGCATTTTGTGATAAGCCTGATGGGGTTGCGTTTCACGACTTTGTAAATTTAGAAATATTGGACGAGAATGAAATTGTTATTCATTTTATTCTTTAAGCTGTTTGGAAAAAACAAGCGTGCTAAGTGGCTTTGCGTGGAATTCTTAGGTTGTACTTATACTTGAGATAACCATATAAGTCTTAAATCTAGATAAACTAAATGCCCGACAAATGGACAAATAACTCAATATCACGGCAACCGATTTTGATAATCCTTTTTTTATTTGAAAGCTGATACTGCCCGTGTGGTCGCATTTTAATTTGGTCCAGTTCTGACAGTGGCATCCATGAGAAAACCATATTAGTCTTAAATCTAGATAAACTATATGCGCGACAAATGGACGAATAACTCAATATCACGCCAACCGATTTCGATGCTTCTTTTTTAATTGGAAAGGATATACTTCAAGGGTAGTTTGGTGAGAGTTTGGTTAGGTTCTGATTATGGGATCAATGACCAAGTAACAGAACTCTTCCATTCTTAGGAGCAAATGAATGATACTTTTTCGAGTGTAAAATGAACACGAACGATTCACTGACAATCAAGACATAACAAAAAAAATTCCAAATAAAAACCAACTTCAAAAAAAACTTACAAAACAAAACACTAAAAAGTGAAAAAAATATTGCGAATTCTTCTAAAACGTATACGTTAATAATATAATGTAGGTACAATTATTGTTCTTGTTGGAGTCGGTGTCAGCCAATGTAGTTTTGTAACTACCTACATACATACTTAAACGTGGGATGTAAAAAATCGGTATATTGTATTTTCCTTGGTGGACACCGACTCCAACAATAACATAAATTGTAACTACCTTATATTATTATCGTATAAATTTTAGAAGAATACGCAATTATTTTTTCACTTTTTAGTGTTTTGTATTGGAAGTTTTTTTTAAGTATTTTTTTTTGTTAAAACTTTTGTTATATCTTCTCTCCGATGTTTTTGTTTCACGCTTATATAGCTTAAAGTAAACGTTTTGAATATTTATTTGATCGACAATAAGAATACTTGTAAGGACTTTTATGGTAAATGATCACCATCATAAAAGAGTACTTTACACATAAAAGCATAGATTTTTTCAGGATATACGTAGTAAGGATTCTTTCAGAATACATAGATAGGATTCTTTCAGAATACACCAGCAGCGTAATATTATCAGCATACGTAGGTAGCATACACTTGGGTTTATTAGTTCTCCCCAAATATGTTGAATTTAGCGTCACTACTGGTTTTACGTAGGACATGTGATGTCATTAATACACGTGAGGATCTTTTAAAAATAAGCATTAACAACGTCTAGCTTATGACGTATAAGCTTGCGCTCTGAAGAACAGACACATGCAAATAGCGAAGGTATGGAGCTTTCTGCAAAAGAGTTTTTGAAGTAGGGACAGCAATTTTTGGGATTGGGACTTTCAAAAGGAGGGTCTATAGTCTCTTCATGAATTTCTATAGCATCAACAGTCTTTGCGTCGTTGATTTACGTTGAAAATAAATAAAATAACTATTTGGTACACCTGGTTAGGAATTTTCTTTTGTGTATACCAATGTGTATGACTAGCTGTTAATGCGCTTGACTTGAGAGCGTCTGCACTATGCCTGTCAGAGACTGATGTAATAATAGTACATTATGATATATATATTTTTAAATATTTTTATTTCTTTCTTTCCTTAAAAAACATATAAAATCTTAACCTATCTTAGTGTAAATTATGAATTTAATAATGCACTGGAGGTTAACGTCGGCGGCTGTACTAGTATGAACTGTGTCACAGCTGCCTGCGTCTTCGACCCTGGTATCTGGTCACGGTAACAAGGACATTAACGACCGTTTAGGTTGTTTTGAAGTTATATAAAGAAAAAATAAATAAAAAAAACTAACAACTAATAAAAGATAGATACGAGCAGAAATTAATTAATTGAAAAAAATTTCAACAAAGTTTTTATATCATCATTATGTATATGTATTATATAGGTAGTACATGTGTGTAGTGAGTGGAGCGTTGTGTGTGTGTGGGTAAGTGAATGTGGGTTGTAAGGATGTGTGAGAGCGTGACTGCGTGAGTATGCGTGTGTGTATGGAAGTAGTTCGTGTACTGTATTGTCAAATTTGTTGTTGTAGAATTTTCTCCGTGTCATGATAATTAAGTGTCTGTATCACTGTGTCTTTGCATTTTTTTAATTGTGAGAGGGTAAATATTCCTCACTTTATTTGCAAAATTATAAAAGCACAAATTACATAAAAGTGGCGTCTTGCAAATGATGTTCGGTGTTGAGTTGTTATGCAAACTTTAGTTTTAGTACGCCTTAGAGAAGGCACATAGGTGAGACCTTTGTGCTTACGAATAATCGTATGCAAGATGAAGATTTGTCTCACGGTGAGCACTGGGCATTCTTGGTAAAGTAGGGATGTGCTGTACCTACGTGGTTTTCCAAGCATTCTTTTGAGGATAGAGCGCTGGGCACGTTCCAAAGGTAGCAAAGTATTCATACTGCTCCCACCCCACGAGACAATGCAGTATTGGAGCAAAGACTGGATAAGAGCATGGTAAACACACATCAGTGTATTACGGTCTGCAGAATTTATCAGTTTACGGAAGATAGGTATTAATTTCATACGAGATGTCAACGTTTGTATATGTGGTGACTAATTTAGATGCTTGTCAACCACTAACCCGAGATATTTTATGCTAGGTGTAGAGCTTAGTTTGGGGCAGGTACATGACTTCCTCCTCCAATCATCACATACGTGTGCTCTAATGCAGAAATTAGTGGAGGGTTGGGTATTTTCACGCGGGGAAAAAGTAATATACTCGTATTTGGTTTTATCCAGGTTTAACGTTAAAAGATTACCGTCTAACCATTTAACAACCTCTCTGAAGGCAGCCTCTGCATGGTATTGAGCCTGAACCCAGTCCCTTCCGTGCACAATCAACGCTGTATCGTCCGCGTAGGTGATAATCTTGCAGTTGTTAATTGGAAGCATACACAAGCAGTTGATGTACACGAGGAAGAGAGTGGGCTTTGGCACACCGTACGAGGAACTTGCATTCGCGCTCAGGTTGTCCCCCACCTTAACACATTGAGAGCGGTTTGATAGGTACCCGCTGAATATTTCCAGAGCAAGACCACGTACCCCAGCCAGTTCCAACTTATTTAGGAGTAGCGGCACTGAGACAGCATCAAACGCTTTTGATAAGTCAAGGAATATCCCTACAACCTTATGTTTGTTATCAATCAAGGTGTCTAACAACTGCCTCAGTAAGCTCTAAAGTTGCGTCTTCCGTAGACTTACCTTTTAGAAACCCATATGGATTTTTAGCAATAGTGTTTGTTCTATTCAAGAAAGTCGCAAGTCTACTATTTAGCAACTTTTCTAGAATTTGAGAGACAGCAGTAAGCACCAAGATAGGTCTGTAGTTCCCGATACTATCTCTGCTTCCACTTTTGTGTATGGGGTGCACGAGAGCCCTTTTCAGAATATCCGGAAACACTCCAGTGGACAGACACAAATTAAATAAGTGTGTCAAGGGTGGAGTCAACTCAAGCAACCTTAAGCTGTTTTCATTACACGTACAGGAATATTGTCGGCACCAGTAGCACAAGCGTTTTTTAGATTGCAAATTATGGTCTCGACTTCCTTACAATCCACTGCAAATAAAGCTATGGAATCCTGATGTGATTGTTGACTATAATGAGTCATGCTGGGAACTGACGTACCTTGTCTTTCTTTAATAGCCTCAGCTAACAATTTACCAATACCCACGAAATAATTATTTACTTGATTTAATGAGTCGTGTGGATTCTCGGTGAGATGTAAGAGGTCAGTGGGAGGAAGTGGTGTCCTTTTTAGGTTTGTAACTTTATTTATTGTTTTCCACATGCCTTTGGGGTTACCTTTTAGTTTTCACTGTAGTTTTCACAAACTCATGCTGTTCATATTCCGTTTTAAGTTTTTTTAGGAGATTATTGCAGAAATTACGGTATCTGGAATAGGTTACCTGAAGTATGGCATTACCAGGATTACGTTTAGTCTTTTTGTGCAGTTTATCACGGTTGCGAATACATCGTACAAGACCAGGTGTAAGCTAAGGTTTGATAACCCGATTTCGATGTGGAACACAAAATGATGAAGAGTAGGAAGATATTGCATAGAATGTCAGTTAATGCGTTTGCGGCTAAGTTTGCATTATTGGCAAGGTATACTTGACTAAAGTCGGTGGCCAGTTAAGTTTGGGTAATCAATCTTAAGGATACGAGTCTTAGCCACATTTCGCCTTACTTTATGCTCCAGCTCAAATACAAGGGGCGCATGATCAGTTATCAGTGAATCTAATATAAACGTTTTTGAGCATCTATCCGATCTTAGCATTACGTGATCAAGACAATTGTCAAAGCGAGTGGGGAGCATGTGCGCCGGCAGTAAGCCTTGGGATGCCACTAAATCTAGGTACTTGTCACAGTTTGAATCCATACTATATTTATATTGATGTCGCCAACTAATATAACCGACTTAAACGATGCTAAAGAAGATAAACAAAGATCTAGGCCATCACAGAAGTTATCGATATTCCTATACGATGGAGATCGATACAAGGCCACTATTGCAATCCCATCGTACCTTAGGATTAGACTGTTGGCGTCTCTTATTTGAGTGTTCATTGTGATGCTATGCTGATTGTCAGTTTTAACATAAATTACAACACCGTCATTTTGGTTTTGGTACTCCGAGGCATACGACACGTATCCTTGTATTTCCGGGACTGTTGTAGATTTACATAACCAGCATTCAGTGAGAATTAGTACATCACATTGGATAGTAATTCTCTCAAGTAAAACCATTAACATGTCAAAATTACAGTTCAGGCTACGGATGTTCGTGTGTATTATTTTATTGGACCCTAGTGGTGATTTGGTAAGATGTTGCAGGGCCTCCGGAGTACATACTAAAGACTTTGACACCTCCATAAAGTCGATATCATTGGAAATATTAGCAATAGTATTGAATTTGAAAAATATGATTTAACGGGGTTGTATTTACGGTTGGGTACCAGATTTTCATTTCCTTTTTTACATAAGGCGTAGAATTCACTGAGCATCCGTGAATTTGTGGTGAGTGCGTTGATTTGACAGTAGAGGATTCATTTTGTAGAATGTATGTATGTATGTATGTTGTGTGTGGTATATAAGTTTAGCGCTTGATTTGTCAGGAGGTAAAGTGGGAGTGTCTGAGGTTGATTATTGGACATAAGATCACAATTGAGTTTTATGCTTAAAACAAAATGGACATGTGTAAAGTAAAAATATATAAGTAGCATGCACAGACATATAAAAACATACAAGATTGGGTGGGCGATCATACGGCGTAGTCACTTTTCTAGGGATTGAAGCAGTTGATTCAGGTCGTCTTCCGTGTCCATGCGTCGGCACGGGGCACCCTCTGCCTTGCGTAAGAACACCTTTTCATGAGCCGTCCAGCAGTAGGTGAAAGAGTGGTTGTTGCTGAATTCCCGGGCTAGGAAGTATAATTTCCTAGCAGCCAGGGTAAGGCATTCTACGACAAAAACGGGCCTAGGTTCCTAGAAGTTAGTAGTGGTAGTTCTAGGAACCTAGAACAACCACTGTTTCACCTACTGCTGGATTTGTTGTTTTTATTTGCAATGTTGTAAGTCTTCACTGATGATAATAATTTCTCCTTATAAACAACTGTGTTAAAGTCCACACCTCTAAAATACCACAGAAAATTCAGTACGCTCTTCAGAGTACTGGTCAAAAAATATATGAATCGCCGGGATCGACTAGATTTCACTAGAACAATTTTAATAAAAATTTTTTTTTAATATTTGTAAATCAAATTTTTACATCCGTTGCCATAATGTTAGATACGTTTATTAACCGAATAAGCATTGAAAGAAGTGTATTGCTGTCCGCTTCATCTGTTTATTTTTTTATCTGCAGGAAATTGCGTTCGAAATCAATTTCATAAGTGTTTTGGGTTTAAATGGACCGACTACTTGAAAGTGGGTCGGAATAATGCGTTTGGCAAAGGACCGGGTATTATGGCGGGAGGTCTATAATAGCTAATGCCATCTCAATACTAGAGTGGGGAATGGAATGAGTAGGTATTAGCGTTGAACAACTTGGTTGTGCCAGTAATAAGATGAGAGAGCAGCAAATTTGTGCTTGACTTTTCTTTCAAAGTGAATCTCATTTTAAGTTTCGCCTAATCCTTTATTTAGTTTAAAAAGAAGCCCTTCAAACGAAATTAATAACTAATTATAAAAAAATATAATTAAGATCTGACCAAATGCTCTATCTAGGCTAGTCAGACATTCTTCTTCAAAATAAGACAGTTATGAAAGTCTAGGTTCTTGTAGTTTTTTGAGTTAAACATCGTGAATTTTTCACGTGTAAAATTTTATTTCTTCATTATCCTCACCTTTTTTAAAGCAATCGACTTTTTATTTGCAGTCATTTCATAAAGATTCTTTGTTGGATTGTCTGTTATGAAAACACTCTTTCATCATAATAAGTTATAGTAGGTACAGATGTAATAGTACATTATGATATAAGTGCGGTAAGTTGAAAATTACAGTCGAGGCGATATTGCTAGCCCGAGCCGTAGGCGAGGGCTACAAGACAGCAGAGGCTGTAATTATCAAAGCGCACGTAGGTCATACGACGTTTTGTACCATATTTGCGAAATAAATAAAACTCGGACTTTCTTAGACGAAAAAATCTTTAAACACTTGTTAAAGCAGTTATATTTTTTTTATTTGTTCACGCGCCCTTTTTTTTAAAGGCAAAGGCATAAAAAACAGCCAGTATTACTAATAAAGTAAATTAATATTTTGTATTTTTGTTACAGATAAATGGATGTAATTTATTGTCAAAATTTATTGAATTAAAGAATTAAATATTTACTTATTATATTTTATCTCCCTAAGTTAATTTTATTCATAAAATGTTGACCTCTTTTCTGACATAAAAACTCTTTGCTAAAATTTAAAAAAGGACCGTTCGTTGTAGGCGGAGTATCTTGATAACCCGTGCGTAATGAGATACAATTCGATATTTAAATTGGTGGAATAAGAGACCCTTTACGAGCAAATATGTTATACCCTCTGCTTTCTTGTAGCCCTCGCCTGCGGCTCGGGCTAGCAATATCGCCTCGGCTGTAATTTTCAACTTACCGCACTTATATCATAATGTACTATTACTTAATATTCATTTCTGATTTAGTGTATGAAAATGAAGTATTACATTGTTCTAAAAGAATAGCACACGACAAAACATTAGCCGCTTGTATGATACGCAGTATGGCTTCCCACGGGTGTCATAAAGCTAGTAAACGCGTGTGTTAGGCATGTGTCGACAGCGTGCGTTTTATAAATATTAGCATACAAATACGACATTACATGCGCCGAAAATAGGCGTTTAAAAATGAAAAATAAAGACCATATCACTTGCAATTCCCTGGCCCCGCAGTAAGGTTTTTCTTCGTGTTCTGATAACTAAAACAATTACTTTCTGGATTAGGTTTAGTCTCTTAGACCCCCGAATAAAGTAAAGTTTGTACTGCATAGTTTGAAGTGAGGTGATCTTGACGTTAATGGTTTCACGTTTTCATTTGTCGACTTACCTCGTCGAAACTAATGTAAACCTTAACACCAAAAAAAATCTTCCTGATGTCAATACTAGCTATGCGCTGGCGTCGCTCCAGCCACCAGTCGGCGCGTGCGACTATATACGAGCGCGCGTGCGCAGAGCCACGCTAACAGTTCTAATGGTTCATTAATCTGTGGTTACACGACTGGGAACCGACCCCGGAACTCTCCGCGTGGTAAACAAGAGGGCACGCTGCCAAAACTATTTGTTCGTTTTTGTTGACAACAACGTCAGAGAAAGTACTCAAACTTATTTGCGAAAGATTAGTTTGTTGATCCGTAAAGATGCCTACGACAGTTCACTCTATCTTCGTAATAGCGGCCTAGCACACACAGAAATATGCTATAAATTTTCGGAAATTGTACACTCACATCCAAATTACTAAGTTCATGGCTCCTAGCAGAAATTACTATACTCTAGGGACAAATCCCCGGCAAATGAACATTAGGCTGCCCGAAAAGAAGATTGATGGATGACGTAAAGGATTGAGCCATTTCATATCTGTAAACAGCCATACGGTTTTGAACTGCAAGATTCCAATCACTGATATCCATACTTAAAATCTACCCACAGAGCTGATAACAGCTGGAGAATACAGGTCTTTGAGTCGGAAGACGCAGCGTGGACCCATGACCTGGTACATGTTGCAGGCAGCTGCTTCATGCCAATTGCCTTCAGCCGCTCGCTGTGGCCTTCTATGGTGGAGGCCTATGTCCAGCAGTGGGCTTCAAGAGGCTGTTGATGATGATACTTCCATTTAAAACGGCCACTATAGTGATCTCAATTAGGGGATAACAGTAAAGCAACAGGCAATTTTTTGTGCACTTCCCGAGCACAAGCTTGGCGCACATCCAGCGCTCTGTTTACGTGCGCGTGCGCCTATATCCGCTCGTGTATAAGCCGCTAATGGCCCATTAATCTGTGGTTAACACGAAGATAATTAACGTGTTTACACCTGAGTGTTGTCTTGCAGTTATTAAGACGTAAGAACATGTAAAAACGGGAGTAGTTTTTCGCTATTTTGGTTTCGATTACCGACAAGCCATGTAATTTAAATCCTGTCAAGGTTTCATACTACATATTTTTTTCTTAGGTGTTTTTACTTTCTAAGCAGGTTTAAATTATTTTTTTAACCATTGACCATTTGACCAGTCAACGCGAACGAAGTCGCGGGCATAAGTCAGTCCTCCACGTTTTCGGCAGTTTTTAAAGTTATGGCAGGCTGCTTTTCCACCAGAGATGTGCTATGCAAGTATGCTGCGATGATGTGCAAGCTAAGCTACGAAACTATCTAACCGCTTCCATTGATGCTTTGCTATGTAACGGAGCGAGTAAGATGTCTACGAAGATTCGCCGCCGCAAGGTAGCTGCGCGAGGAAGATGCGCAGCTCGAGCTATGCGATGTGTCGACGGTAGGGAAGGCACGTACAGCATGCATCCATGTGTCATGTCATCCATGTGTCATATTAAAAACATAGCTTAGTAGAACCCGTTTCCAGCAGTGTTATGCTACTCGTATGTGGACTAATGAATGTGAAAGCTGGATATCACATCACACGCATCCACAGCAACGCCCTGGTGAAAAAGCAACCTGAGTCTTGGTTTTGATTGATTCCTCCAAAAAACTTGTGAACGTTTTCAATATACTTTCGTTCCATTTATCAATTAGACAAAGTCCCCATAGCAACAAGAGAAAAACATGTTTATGCGAAAGCAGCCAAGATGTCTGCCACGCGTCGAGCCCCGCATGCGTCACCGTGACTTGATGACGTACGTCAATTATGCAATTTGGCTGGAGATCAAGATGGACAGTGAGACTTAGGACACGTGTTGTTCGGTTATCTATACAGGGTAAATAATATGCTATTTTTAGTTATTTGCTATTTATGTAACAGGGCAAGGGACTTGAACATTGAAATATAGATAGCGAGTATAATATTCGACTATTGATCTCGTAATGCAATTTTGTCAACAGTAGGTAATACAGGGTAAGCAGATATTATGGCACAAAACATCTAAAACATCGGCAGTGTCAATATTTGGCGTTGGCGCAATAAAATGCGGTCGTGGGTTTGATTCCCTTTGTGGTTGTCCTATCTGGGATCCAACGATCGTGCTCGAATCAAATCAAATCAATAATTTATTTGCAAGAATACAGAGTTACAAATAAGGTCTTAATATAATGGTATGTCATAAGTATTCAGTCTGCAAGCAGACGTGCAAATATTAATTTAAATTATATTATATGAAATTTAAAATTCAATGAAATTAATTATTCAAAGTCAATTATTAAACTATACCATAAAATTCTAATCATTAAAAAAATACGAATCATTTTTTGCACTTTTTGCAGAAGTCAGTATATTCTTTAATGTCATAAAAGCTATTTATTAAGAGCCAGTCACTTAATTTGTTTTTAAATTTGTTACCTTCGAGTAGTTTCAGGTCATCAGGAAGTAAATTATATATGGTTATGCACATATTAAAAACATTTTTGTCATAAATATACTTTCGGCATGGGGGTCGATAGAGTAAGTTCTTGAACCTTTCTATTTTTTGTAGGATGTAGACCGCATCACGTTTAGTAAAGTAGTTTGGATAGGTTTTCACGAACAGACATAGGTCTCTTAAGTAGATACACGGCAGAGGCAGAACATTGCATGCTTTGAAAAGGGGTCTGCATGAATCGAGGAACCATGCCTTGTTTATTATCGAATACGAATAATTTAAAGGTGACCCTAAAATATCCCTAGTAATAATCAAAACAAAACTAACTTACAACCAGAACATATTTATGTGACCGGAAGATCAAAGAATATAAAATATCATCTAAAAATGTTTTGATTAGCTCATTTATCACAATCATCATTAACTCACACTTGCTTTATTTTCCTGTCGCAAATCAGTGTAAAACACACGTGTGTCACTTTGTCACACGAGTGTCGTCCGTAAATAAAATAGTTACGAGTACAGTCGCCAATGAAAATCTGTGCTCTTTTGAATCTTAAGAAGATAGATTTAGGAGCGATCTCTGTCAAACATAAGTGCTAAAGCATGTCTTTGAGGATGGATTCGTATGAGGTCGTGTGTCTCAGTTTTGCAGAAACATTGTCAATGTCAAGGGATAGCAGTTGTTGGCATTGATTTGTTATATCAGTAGCAGAGTCATCAACAAAATTGTGTGCAAGAATAAACTAATTATATCCTCTTAGCTTCGTTTTGAAAGTAATAACTGGCATTTTTAAAAACATACATAACTTTTTCCCAACGGGGTAGGCAGAGACCACATCTTTACACTCACTACGGTCCTTGCACACATCCTGCGCTTCTTCCACTCATTAATCCTTTCATACATGCTTGTCGATTGTCGGTACGGCCGACCTGACCTTTTCAAAGGACGTCTTGGACCTGTCCTAAATACGTCCGTCTAGGCCTTCCCCTTCCAACAGCTCCATCTTCGTCTTGTAAATTTGCCTCGTCAATCGCCTTTCATCCATCCTTTCCATAAGACCAAACCATCTAAGCCTTAAAAAACACCGGCCCTAAAACTCCCTGGAACATAAAACTTGACCATAACCGCTAGACAGCATTATCAAAATAAAATCATATAATAACCTTGACCTAATGATAAAAATAAAAATAATCCTTGACTGTGATTTAGGGGTTGCATCAAGGAATTACGAAACGTGTTTGAAATCCTTTGAAAACCTTCAGTCGTCAAAGGTCTACTTTGCCCATATAAGTGATAGCTGACGAGCCTATAAACCTGAGGACCCTATAAAACTTGCCATTTTATCAGCAGGATAAGCTATCCGAAACTTATCAGTCAGCCGTAAAAGTTCCTAAGTAGTTTAGACGTGATTTGACCCTGCACTCTAGAAGTTTTACGCAGACCTCAGGAATCTTGTTACGGTTAAATCACGTAAATAGTTAAAAAGTGAGGAGATGTATGGGGCTAAACACGTTGTCGCGATGATCGAGTTGCAACTCATCGGATCGGAAGGGTGCGCTAGGGTGGCCATGAATATGTTTATGCAGTAAAAGCAGGACGCTTGTTTCTTTGTTTTTATGTTAAAAGAAGAAAACCACTCTCTTATCGTGGCTTCGATCCCCACCCATTACAATTATTTATGTGACGAACATTCGTGTTTGTTGTGTGTCTGGGTGTTATTATCATGTTCGCCGGGACACACACTGATGGCTTCGATGCCACCTGGTGCAAGAAATACACTACATTGAGAGCGTCATTAGAACTGCATCCCGTAAACTCGGAATCCTGAACAGAGTGAGACGATTCTTCACGCCTGGGCAGCTCTGTCTCTTGTATAAGACACAAGTACGCTCGTGTGTGGAATACTGCTCTCATCTCTGGGACGGTTCCACCAAGTACTTACTCGAAGCTCTTGACAGGTTGCAGCGGCGTGCTATCCGTATTATTGAAAACCCAGAGGCAACTTGACCCTTGAGCCTCTCCAATTGCGTAGAGGCATTGCCAGGCTAAGTGTTCTCTATCGCTTCTACAATGGAGAATGCTCTGACGAGTTATTGCAACTTATATATTATTAAGTACAAACATAGTATAGTAAGTTTAATTGTAACTGACACTGTGAACCTACGTTGTCTTATTTGAATAAATAAATAATAATAATTATCTAATTACTGAAATAGATAATTATTAATATTTACTTGATAAACATACATACATACATCAATATTTTTAAATGCATACTGATGCATTTAAAAATGTTGATGTATGTTCATCAGTCTCTGGCGCCCATCATAGTATAAGCTCTGCTTGGTTTGGGGTCAGATGATCTTGATGTAAATTTGTCCTAGATATTTATTCATTTATTTATTCAGTGCTTAGTCGGTAAGTAACTTTATTCCCAAAATGCCTATATGAGTACCTACTTCATAGTATTTGCGTTCTGCATTATCAACCTGCCCGATGTGAGATTTTTTTATGGAAAAAGTTTTTTTTTCCCACCTTTTAAATCATATTCTTTAGCCCTTTATTTCTAACCACAGTGTAACGTTGTTTCAAGTAGTGTTTTACTTAAATTATGCATAGATTGTTGAAGAAATACTTTTGAATGAAGCAGCTAGATTGTAACATATTGTTTGTGTAATTTTTTTGGTTAGAATTTTGAATGTAAATTCTGTTTTTTCGCTGTATAAGGAAAAAATGATTGCCTTCGTCAACGTTTTAACAAAGAAGATCAGCAGCAGCTGATTTTGAACATTTTTGGGAACATCAAAAATTGTTACCGCATGGACACCTTATCTCACTGCGCAGTCGCTGGCTGGCCCCTAACTTAGTTTAGCGACAGCGCATTTTCCCGGCCATTTTCCAAAAAGTCAGTAATGCTATTACAGAAGGTGACCCGTGAAATAGGTAAATAATTCCATTTGCTTACTAGTGTGTATCTGACAGACATATAGTTTGATACATTAACTAGAATAGATAACGCAAGTCCTTACGTCTGAATGAAAACATGCTTTACCAGGGCTCAGATTTGCTGCCAGTGATGGTTACTTACTACGTTAACCGTTCCATTGACCTTCAAAGAACATCACTTATATGCTTCAGTGTGCAGAGGTCCCTATTAGCATCCGAAATTCCGTGTTACGCAGAGACCATGACGTAATTTTTTGAATATTCACACACGTAAATTCATACATACGATCACGGCTATATCCCGAACGGGGTAGTCAGAAGCAAGTTAATTTTGCCGTCATGGTGAATGAAGCCCTCTTTTCGCCAATGGTATCAGAACTCAACTTAGTAGGTATTAATTTGGATTTTTATCAATGTTTGCCATTACCGGAGAGTGATTAGGAAATTTAACATTGAACACAAACTCCTATAGGCCACGACGCTCTCTTTGTGAATATTTTTTTGTTAATATTCTTTGACTGAATATTAATTGCTTCTACGTTGCAGTTTCTTACCTACTCAATCGTCCGGAGAAACGTCCACTTTTATTTTTTTATTGCGAACCCGAGAATGCAAAGAAGACTCCCTGCTAATTTTCATTAGTCTTCTTCCCACTGATAATCGGTTCTATTTTTATCTTCAAAACAGGTAAAAACAAACAAGTTTAACGGCGAGTAAATATAAGATCTGCTTTAAGGCCGACTTGAAGAAAACAATCGCTTAGAACTTGGAATGTAATTAAAAAGTGCATTGGCCTGTCAGTTGCCTTGGATGGAGTCGTTTGAACGGATGCTTAAGTAGTTTAGTAAAATTAATAATAGTTTAGTAATTCGACTGATATAAATTAAGGACATTGATATTTTTTTATACAAGAGACGAAGGAGACAGTGAGAGCGTGGCCCCAACTCGGATCGTGAAGTCCCGGGTACAAATCTGGCCAGACCCATCTTTATGTGCAATGTTCAATTTCCGACTAACTCCCTGAGAGTTGCTGGTCGAAAACATCGATAAAATACAAATTACTTCAATTAAATTCAATCAGTGCACTCCATAAGTAACATAAGAAAGGTCTTAAAATTAGATACATAGGACATTTATTGATATTGTCATGTCCGGATTGGCTTAAAAGACTTATCACTTAAATACTCAGCGACTGTATAATATGCTTTATTCAACCCGGATCACGGCGGTAGGCTCACCACCTACCACGATTGGTTCTAATACCATTGGTGCAAAGTGGGCTTCGGATTGTTCCGTTCACCATGATGGCAACGGTCACTTGCTTTTGACTATCCCGTTTGGGATATAGTCTTGATAGTATGTATGTATGTAAGGGACGAAGGAAAATAGACTACATTATAAGTACGACATGATGACCTTTCAAATAAATACAGTAGGTACAGATAATATGCTTAAGACGGCCCTGCATGAAAAATATATAAATAAATAAATAAATATGCGCAAGACAACACACCTCTTGTAATGGTCTCGAAGTAGAAATTATTAAATCCCTGTGTTACGAGGCACCACACAAGGAAATAAGCTAGGGGCGTCTCCCAGCACACCCAGACCCGAGTCAATTCAGAAAAGATCGTTTCCTGAATTGACTCGACCGGGAATCGAACCCGGGATACAACGGAAATCGAGGCGAGAAACCGTGCTACAGCACACTACGCCAATCGTGTCGTCATCCTAGGTACACGGACCTATAATCCTATACTCATTTGGTAGACAAAAAATAAATTAGTCTACAAACTGTCGCACAGTTGGGACAACGGCCTCCATCATAAAAATCCAGTTATCGCTACAGTTGATGAGTATTGGCTTAATAACCACGCTGACCAAATGTGGGTTGGTGATTATAAGCCCAGGCTTATTATTATTTTCGACATGGGATTTGAACCCAGAACCTCCGGATTTGGGGCAGAGCTCTGTTACCACTCAGCGGGGGCGTTATTAGGCTTTGTCATAACAAAAAAATTGCAACAGAAAATACTTACTAGTATTTTCATTTTTTTTAATTGGGTATGATAACAGATCACAGTCATAACACAACGAAGAAAATATAGCAACTTATCATAACTAGACTAATCCATAGCATACACATCATGATTCAAGTATACATCTAAAACGAGGGTTAAACAATTTTGATTCCTTTGTATATTTTAAACAAACATTTGTGTACTTATTAATATACATTACTTGTGTACAGTCGAGGACTGGTCGGTTAGTTTTCTTAAGCAACTTTGTAAATGTATAATCTAACCACAACATTTATTCAGGTGATCCATTCTCTTTTCCTTGCGTGCCCTTGCCTGCAAAAAATAATTCATTAATTTGCCACTTCATAAATATTCAGTTTCCAACACAATGCTATCTGTAGCCAAATTAGAGACTATTATGTATTCTTATTATATAAAGATCTGCGAAGGCTGGTCGACAAGCGCCTAGAAACACCTTGAGTTGCCTATTGTAATTAAAAAGTGCATTGGCCTCTGTGGAGTTGGTTGTGCTTCACGCAACGAATCTAGCAAGGGACTGGGTGGGATTGGAAGAAATAAAACTCATATGCTTACCCCCGAATGCGGATATACCCAGAAACGATAATCAAAATTTGAGCACACCTCAAATTGATGTCACATGTCAACATAAATTAAAGGCACAGCTAATACATGTAAGAACTGCTGCGTTTATCGTTTCTGCATTCGGGCGATGGTCTTTTGAAATAAGTTATTTCCAGTTATACTCTTACCTGGGCGAAAGTGTTTATTTGGTTAACTCTCCTGAGCACAATTATGAATTCGGTCTAATTTTGGCTTGTATGGAATATTAAAAACATGTGTAATTTTTTATAAGTATTATATCCTTTAGTAAAAGGACATAATTATGTCAACCTTTAGCTACCACTTACATGGCTTAAAAGCTACTTTCATATAAGTTTATCGTTTACTATATTTTTTTAAGTCTTTTTTTTGAAATTAGGAAAAATAAGAGAAAATATAAAATGAAAAATATAATGACGTCGTACAGACTTTACAAAATGTTTATCTACAAAAAATAATAGCTGTGCAGATACGCTGCCCTACGTCCGCGCCTCATCTTCGCCGTTAGCAACCGTCCCTCAGTCCCTCCCTGTGCCAACCTTGGTTCAGATCGGCGCAGCCTGATGCAATGGCGGGTCTTCGGCCATCATCGGCGATTGCGGCCCGATGATCGGCCTCCCTGAACCGGCCCCTTAACCGCTAAGTACTTTTGAGACAATGCAAATTGGTGGTATTAGAAGAAGTTTACTTGACAATTAGATTAGGGCTGTGAATAGTCTAACAACTAATAAGAATGAAATGTATTGACGAAAGGGAACAAATTGTAGTTATCGTTCTAAGCCAAAAACATTTACAAATAAAATATGAGTATACTAACAATTCGAGACAAACATTTCAACTTATACTAATAATATAAAGCGGAAAGATTTGATAGTTTGTTTGTAAGAAATTTCGAAACTACAGGACCGATGTGACCAATGTAAAGTTAAATTATCAGCGAGTACAAAGGTTGTTTCTTTTTATAATTTTTTATTTTGACGTTAAAAACAACTTAAGCGGGCGAAGCCCCTGATGGACACTGCTAGTTAAGTAGTCAACGTAAATTAGAAAAAATAAATAAAAATATTAAATAATAATAAATCGCGGGTTTAAACAATATGGATTATGTTGATGAGGTTGCAGGATTCCAAATGTAGGAAAGGGTATGTTCAGCAGTGGACTTGAACGATGAAAACGTTTCAATTTTTATTTTTAGCGCCGGCATTTACGACAGCAATTATTCTAATATTATTAATCTTAACATCCACTCAAACTCAATTACTTAAATACCCTCACCTTCAGCTCGTGCGCATAATTAGCGAAATTTTCCTTTTCCTCTACGAAAACAGTTTACAAACCCGTAAGTAGGTCACCATAACAAAACCCGAGCTATTTACAACAAGCCGAAACATAGTAGTTTACGTTCAACGGTTAATTATAAACAACACTGAAACAATGATTTATTAAATACGCGTGTGTGATTTTTAGGCGTAGGTAAAGATAAACTTTGTTCAAAAGCTTGGATTCGATCAAATAGTTTTCACAATTTCTAAGCTTCTGCAAAAGTCATATTCGTTTTCAAATATAAAAAAAAATATCTGTTACAAATTACACCAAGATCATTTGACCCCAAACTAAGCAGAGCTTGTAATATGGTGTTAGAGACTAATAAACATACCTAAATATTTCTAAATACATACTAACATAACAAATACATACGACTTACTCTCCGGTGATGGAAAACATCGATAAAAAACAAATCAACCCGGATAATGGCGGTAGGCTCACCATCTACCACGTTGGGTTCTAATACCATTGGTGAAAAGTGGGCTTCTGAGTGTTTCGTTCACCATGACGACACAGTCACTCGCCTCTGACTACCCCGTTTGGGATAAAGTCGTAATGGTATGTTATGTATCAGCTGGTTCGTACGCTTTCGAACCATGTCACTTGTTGTTGTTTTTTTAAGTCTTATTTTGATATTGTAGTTTAAAGTTACAAACATTTTTTGTTGGATAGCACTAAGCACAAGTGAAGCAGCAGCTTTCTCTAATCCTTTCAGTCTTTTTTATGTTATTCCTTACAATACGGCTCCATTTATAACGCACCTATCAGCGGGCCCATCGGCCGAGGAAATGACCGCAGGGCCGGCCAAGCTGGGCCCGCAGGCCATTTTTCATTTTCTTTCAGGCCAAGGCAGAGAATGTAAATTTCACCACTGATAGGAAAGGTCCGTTCTTACTGGACCGAAAGTGATGGCTTTTGAGTACATGCGGGGAGAAACGTGTCTGACGTCGTTGGTAGTTCGTGTATTGTGCCACGTGTCGTAGATCGCTCGACTCGGGACGAACATTACCGGGAAGAAAGAATATGATAATTTATTTGCATAAAAATATGGGTAGCTAAAACAAACCCATGAGATCAAGATATTCTACCGTAATGAGGCATGCAAAGATCATCATCAAAGGTGATGATAATATTCATATTTATTGACTTTAGCCTTCAGAAAAGGGAACGTAATTATAATTTATTTATTTATTTATTAGGTACACAAGACAGAAATACAACAAAAACATGACTAACAAGAAAAGCGAATCTTACACAATGATACGCTATAACTCCACAAAGATGTGTACACAGCAAGTTTAACAATAAGTAAGACAGTTATCCTTGTACTTTCAGCGGAGATTTAATCTATTAAAGGAATTTTCTTAATATCAATAAATATATAATATACATATCAATAGTAAAAATATAAATATTTTCTATGAACATATATGTATTAGTATGTATATAAATACCTATATAAAATATGTATATAAAAAAATATTTAAAAAAAATCATATACTTATGCATACTTATAGAATTACAATTAGTGCTGTATTAATAATAGACTTTTCAAATTTCAGGCAATGATTTATATAACCGATCTCTAAAGCTAATTATTGAATTGCTGATGCTGATAAAATATCATTCTATGGAATGTAGAATGTTTTATTATTGAGAAATAATATTCAAAGTTATTGTTTGCGTACACTGACTCCAACAATAACAATAATTGTACCTACATTATATTATCGTATAAGTTTTAGAAGAATACGCAATTATTTCTTTACTTTTTAGTGCTTTGTTTTAGAATAGTTCTTTTTGCTTTAGATTCATTTGGTCAACTACCCAATAGGACAACTTTTTTTAAATATTATTTTTTACATTACAATTTTTTTTTTTTTTTTTATTTATTTATTTAATCTAAGCTTACAGCTATTATTACAGGCGAGCCCAATACAATAGAAGAGCTACACACACAATCTTAAAACAAACACATTGAAAATAAAATTATTTTTCATAACATAAAATGTATAGCGTTATCCTTGTGAATTCACACAGAGAACAGTGAAATAGGTCGATTTTCTCAGCTATTATATTTAAAATACGCAGTGTGAGCGTCAGAGGAGACTTATTGAGAAGGTGGGTTCTACCCCGTGGAACTGCCAGTAACTGCGGCCTGCGACGACGTTTCACATAGTTATCGGGTGCCCAGAGTCCCATCTGCCCCAGCATTATAGCGTTACTAACTTTACCTTTAAGTACTTTAAACACATACAATGCCAAAGCTAAGCCTCTGCGCACTCGCAACTCATTGTAACCCACCATTCCCAAGATAAACAAATTCGGGTACATTAACGGGTAGAATGGGTATACCCCGTATTGCTTATGATACAGGTACCTCACAAATTTGTTTTGGATCCGCTCTAACATAACGCTGTACTGTGCTTGGTACGGGTTCCAAACCACCGCATTACATTCCAGGTGACTCCTCACCAGTGCATTATACAGCGCGACAATGGCTCCAATACTCGTAAAACCATGGACTCTACGTAGTATCAATCCCAAGTTTCTATAGGCTTTCTTGCAGCAGTTACCGATATGCTCCTGGAACCGTAAGTCCGCTGTAAACCACACACCTAAGTCTTTGACACCCGCTACTCTCCTCATTGGAACTTCTTCGACCGTATAGGCATAGTTGATCGGATTACGCACTCTTGTAAAAGAAATTGCAACACATTTGGACACATTAAATTTCAGTTTATTATTATTACTCCATGCCACTACCTTTTCAATGTCAGTCTGCAACCGCTCACAGTCTTTTTCGTCCTTAACTGGCATATATAATTTAAGATCGTCCGCGAAAAGTAAGCAACCTGAATACTTAACAACGTTCGGTAGGTCATTGATCATAATAACAATCTGAAGTGGTCCAAGGTTACTTCCTTGACTCACGCCCGATCTAACAAAATATGATTCAGACCGATACCCTGCGAACTCAACGTACTGTTGTCGATCCCTCATGTAGTCTGCCAAAAACCTTAATAAATGCGGAGTACAACCTACACCAGCCAGCTTCCGAAGTAGGATGTCATTATCTACGACGTCGAACGCTTTTCGGAAGTCGAAATATGCCGCATCCACTTGACCCCCACCAGCGTCTACTGTAGGTATAAGTTGCGTCACATAGTTGAGAAGGTTACTAGTTGTGCTACGGCCCGGACGGAATCCATGCTGTGCGTCTGAGAGCTGGACGTTCAGTTGATCTAGCATGGTTTTTTGTATTGCCGATTCAAATACTTTGGCTGCGGTAGATAGTATTGCCACTGGTCTGTATCCATCTATATTGGACCCAGAACTGCCCTTAGGGACTGGAACCACGCGAGTAGTTTTCCAGATGTCTGGAAAGACTCCCTCCTCCAAGCACCTATTATATAAAAATTGCAACGGCTCCGCCAACACAAAACGACAATCCCTAAATACGTATGCTGGGATTCCATCCGGCCCGGCAGACCTCTTCGGCTTGAGATTTGCGAGTGACTTATAAACCTCCTCTAACTGCAGCTTATCTATGTGTATTCTGGCGGCCCCGTTAGTACCGCCTGCTTGCCTTATTGCTTTTTCTACACAGAGTTCAGCTTTTTCCACACTGTACACCGAATGAAAGTATTTGGCAAACTCCTTGGCACATTGTTCTTCTGATAACGGAGCACCGTCTTTTAAAATACTTTGGCGACTTCTAAGACCTCTTTTTGATTGTATGTAATTCCAAAAAGACCTAGGATCTTCCGCTAAATGTTTTTGAACGGACTGTCTATGTGCTTCATGAGCCAAACCTATCAGTTTTTTAACGCGAGCTCTACTCAAGGCAAATTTTTGGTAATCGCTTTGTGATTTACTAGATTTATAAATTTTGTGAAGCCTACCTTTATGATTAATTTCCCGAATTAGTTCACCAGAATACCACTCCGGATATACATATCTTGAATCCCCACGCCTACCCCTCGTAGTCGGAACACATAGTTCTATAACTCGATTAATATTATCATAGAACAACATTAATATAGAATCGAGATCGTCCAACTCGTATAACTGAGACCAATCACAAGAAGCCAATGAAGAGTACAGTAGCGGAAAGTTAGCTTTATTGAAGTTCCATCTTCTTGGCATATTCTGTGTTGTGCTCTTACTCGTACAAGTCGGGCTTACCGCGGCTCTGCCATGCACTGACACCTCTATCTCTAGTGGTGGGTGATACGCGTCCACCGGAACCAACGACTCGCTTGCACCTCTCACACTGAGTATTTGCTCTTTTAATGTAGACAGTACTAAGTCTAATTGCCTATTATTACAGTTCCTAACTTCATTTCTCTGTGTAAACCCACAATAAGTTAAAAAGAATTCATAATAATTACGAATACTTCTACAACATGAATACAAATTAAAATCTCCCATAACTATTACTTCATTGTATACAACACAAAGATCTTCTATTATCTTAAATAGGACCATGTACTCATTCTCGGCACTATTCGGCGGTATATAAACGACACAACACAAAAACAAAAATCTGTTACGTAGGTACACCTTTGCACAAGCGCATTCGAACATATGATTGTCAATCCTGATGTTACCCGGAATATTTACACTGTGGAGCTCGAAGCGTTGTGCAGCCGCTATAAGCACTCCGCCTTGTTTACGTCCGTCCGTTCTGTCGCACCTCACTATCGTATATCCTGGCGGAACTAAATCGGCATCTTGGATAGACATGTTGCAGCCCGTTTCCGTAATTGCAAAAAGATCCGCGCATGAAGAAGCAATTGCCGTATTAAATTCATCGAGCTTAGTCCGCAATCCTCTAACGTTCTGATAGTATAATTCAATTGACTTTTCTTCATTTCTTCGGGTGGTTTTCGTATGATCTACGAAAGAACACCCATTCGCAAAATTCAACGTTAACTGGCCATATCTCCGGTTGACACAGTTTCTCATATACACTTTCAGGAACACCTATCTTGAATGAAGTGTAATCCCTTTCAATCTTATGACGAATCTTTTCAATTTTTATCGGAACTTCCGCACCACATATTTTTCTCACGTATATTTCCATGATTTCCGACGTTGTTTCTTTCTTTAAGCGCCACACATGTAAAAACTTTTTTCTTTCTGTCCCTTCGATTTCAGAAGAACAAGTACTTCCTCCTCTCTTTACATCATTCGAAGAATATCTACTTTTTCTATTCTTTACCTCTATCCACTTTTCATCCTTTTTTATTTCATTTTCCTGCCCCAAACACGTTACACTCAAATTTAAAGTTTCTATTTTTTGCATCTGCGTCTTACTACCAGTCGATTCCTGTAACTTTTGGGCCTCGGTTTGGTTTTTAGTACCAGTTATTTCTTTGTTTTGTTTTGTGACTTTTGCAAATGTCATTTTTTCGAAATTTTTCTCCGACCTCGTTATTGCCGTTTGATGTTCCGTATGCTTTAGATCACTTTTGATAGCCGCAGTTTGTTTAGCTGGAAGTTGGTGTTGCGTTTGCTCACTTATGCTTTGTTTTTCTTTTTCTATCACACTTTTCTTCAACTCTTGCAATTCTCTTTCGGTTTTATAAAAACGATCCTCTAACTGCTTGTAGGCATTAATTTGTTCGTCTAACCGATTATGCATTTCACTGCGAAACTCGCGAAATTCACGTAACAAAGCTTTAATATCAGATTCAGTCGTCAATATGTCAGCTGACTTGACACGGCTGCCGCGTTCAGTATTTACAAAGTTGCTAGGAGTAAACGTTTCGTTCATAACAATGCATTTCACGGGTGTGTTTAAATTGTTACACTTCGGTTTAGTACACACACATTCTGGACAAACCCATTTACTTCTTTGCTCTTCCGTGAAAGCCTCAAAAGTTTCCGTAGAAATGGTCAAACATTTTAGATGATACAATTTTTTACATATTCCGTTCGAACATTCCATAAAACATAGATCGTAAATCACAGTATTACATCCACTACATTTTGTCTCCATTGTATTCCACTTTATGGCGTTAGGTTTAATAGATATTATGACTGCGGCACATTGGTAGGTTTAACGCACCCGCAATGATGGATACCACTTGTAAATTTCGTCGCCGTCGCTTGGCGCCGCTGCACCGACACCGGTCACTGCGCAGCACGCCCCCGGTTCGAATCCGACCGGGCACACAAAAAGTGAAAATGTTCACTTACAATCTTTCGCGAATCAAGGGTGCTCCGCAGGTCAGGGCGCAGCACACTGGACTTGGGGGCGCAGCCTCTCACACTATTTAATATTTAATCAATTATGCGAACAACACGTCCGTACTGTTTAAAATCTCTTAACCGACTTTTGTCATCATAGGTTTGAATTTAATGGTAAGTACAATTGATTTTCACTATGTTGTGCCTTATTACAGGAATACGAAGTAAACAATAATAGTACATTATGATATAAGTGCGGTAAGTTGAAAATTACAGCCGAGGCGATATTGCTAGCCCGAGCCGTAGGCGAGGGCTACAAGAAAGCAGAGGCTGTAATTATCAAAGCGCACGTATGTCATACGACGTTTTATAACATATTTGAGAGGAAATAAATAAAAATCGGACTTTCTAAAACAAATAAATCTTTAATCACTTGCTAGAGCAGTTAGAAAATGTTTACTTGTTCACAAATTAGCGATGCGCGCGCATCAGCGCTTTTTTTAAGGCAAAAGGCATTAAAAACAGCCAGTATTACTAATAAAGTAAATTAATATTTCTGTGTTTTTGTTACAGATGGTTGTAATTTATTGTCAAAATTAAATAAATTAAAGAATTAAATGTTTATTTATTATATTTCATCTGCCAAAGTTAATTTTATTCATAAAATGTTGACCTCTTTTCTGACATAAAAACTCTTTGCTAAAATTTAAAAAAGTACCGTTCGTTTTAGACGGAGCATCTTGCTAAACCGTACGTTTTACCATAATAAAAAAAACTCGTGCGTTTTACATTACATTACCGCACAAGTGCGTAATGAGATACATTACGTTATTGAAATTGGTGAAATAAGAGACCCTTTACGAGCAAATATGTTATAAAAATATTTATGTTTCAACTAAATATGGAATCTTACTAATATTATGAATGCGAAAGTTTGTTAGGATATATGTATGTATCTGTGTGTGTGTATGTTTGTTACTCTTTCACGCAAAAACTACTGAACGGATTTAGATGAAACTTTTCAGTAAAACAGCTTTTATACATCAAAATAACAAATACACTACAATTTTATGAAGATTTGATCTAAACAAGTTACGAAAGGAAGTTCACGCGGGCAAAGCCGCGGGCGGGAAGCTAGTATTTCATAAATGAAATAATTAGCCATAGTAATTAGACATCTACATAGGTAACTATAAGCATTTCCAAAGTTATTATTAAGATATTCATCCAATCTATAATAATATTCCTTATTAACAAATTGTGACAAACTACGAATCATAAGATTTTTCAAATAATTTCTAAAATAACTAACGTTTGTGCACGTGAGCGTCCCCTCCCTTCTTGTGACCTGTTCCTATCAGATGTTTCCACGCGGCTGCTTTAAGGCTCTGTAAATTATGGTTTATTTTATCAATATTCATAATAACTTACAATACCCTACTTTGCTACGTAATGTGTTGCCTAAATGCGGATTTAGAAACTTATCATGTTAGCACGAACAATATACATGTCTTGAAATAGTATATGCCTATTGGACGATAATTTTAAGCAGTTTAATTATTCGTAGCAATCATCATGTGGGCTTAACTATCTTCACTAGTTCTTTTTCTTTAATTGGTTGATGAAATACGAGTAAGACAACTGTCTGAGCTATCGATGACACGATTGGCGTAGTGCGCCGTAGCACCGTTTCTCAACTCGATTTCCGTAGTGTCCCGGGTTTAATTTAATTTCGGGTCAGTTCAGGAAACGATCTTTCTAAATTGGCTTGGGTCAGGGTGTGCTGGAAGATATGGCTTGAATTCACATCACTTTCATTGACGATACCAATAACATGCGTGCCTAAGCGAATACATATTATTATACTCGTAATATTACGCTTAGTTATCTGTAAATATACTATGTTTTTTTCAAACTCTTGCGTCAATGTATTGGACTTCAGCCCTGAACTTAAAAAACAAGAAACCATATCAGCATTTTCTCCTCCACGACACGTTTTCTAGACTTACGTAGTCTCCCTTACGTTGTGTTGTTCGATTGTAGGTCGAGTTAATTCAGAAAACGATCTGGGCTCGTGTCTGGGTGTGCTGGGAGACGCCCCTGGCTTATTTCCTAGTCTGGTACCTCGTAGCATATTATTGGGACATATTTTGGGATATTTATTCACACTTCTAGACCATGAGAAGTGGTGTGTTGTTTGGCGCATATTTATTTATATTTATTTGATATTTTTATTTCTAACTAAATAACTAGTAACATTGCTCGACTTGGTCGACCGTTTAATATATTTTTTTAGCTACTAGAGTTTTTTACACTGATCAGCGTTTTTTCTCTAGTTTCGATTTTTAACTAGAAATTATTTGACTTTTCCTTGAACTAACTTAGTGGTAAAGTAAATCATGTTGAACCAAGTTTTAATAACGACAGAATCGTTCGGATTACTTCTGACATGCCTGATAGTATTTAATTAACAGCGGCATTTGACTGCACCAAAGTAAAAGGATAGAAGTAGGCTGTCTTCATACATGCCTCGACCGTGGTTTATATGTGAGCGCACCCGTACTATGCCCGTTCCTACGCGCGTCACAAACACACACTGATAATATATATAAGGTGAAATAGGGTAAGACAGTCGTGGGCCACGACTATCTTACCCTTACCCACGGCATTACATACGCACGACACAGCCACGACTCGTGGCTGTGCCGTGTTGAATAAAAGTTAAATAAATAGAGTTAAATTTGTTGAATTTATTTCCATAAAATCGGGATTTTGAAAGAAGGCAGGTCAAAGATAAATTGTTCCCGATTTCAATAAAACAAAACTTTTCTGTAGTGCAACAAAAAGTGCAAAAACTAAACGGTTTTATTTCCTGTAAGAGCAATTCAATCTACGCAGAAGTTTTCCATTACTGCAATCAATTTTATTTTCAATGTGTGTTATGGTAAATTATGTTTTAACTGTTTTGACCTAATATTAAATCAAATACACTTTAGTGAACATTTTAAAGCCATAATACTTGTTTTCTGAATGTTTTCTAGTGCAAAGTGTAAAAACGAACTGATAAAGAGGCTGAATGGGCATATAATTCTTTGCCATCCCATTGTTGTCATCAATGTCAATGTCAAATCACTCACATTACGTTACGTTTGATTTTTAATATTATAATATTCATAACATATTTTTTTCGTTTTTATCAAATAATCAAACTGTAAGAGAAAGTAGGCCTCCAGAATTACCTGTACCACCGTACCTGTATTGTTGCAGAAAAACATAATCAAATTGTAAACCCAGCAAACAAATAATGAAGCAAACAATCAAATAGCTCTTCCAACAATAAGAAGAGCAGCTGTCACTGCTGGCCGTTGCTTGTTTCCAGAGTGTGATGATCGGGAAATACTTCATGTACCTGAGTCTATGCGCTGAAGGGTCCTAGTAGACTATAAGTAGTACAAGGGAGTGAAGCCATTTTCGGATATTATTGTTATTGTGCTGCTGGAAATCACACAGTTGGGTGTTGCTCGCACATAATGTCCATTTTATGGTAAATGGGGTACGCTTTTCATCAGGATCGTTTCGGAGCTCCTGCTGCATTCTTAGCAACTTGTTAAATATTTAAATAAAAAGGACTTAAGTCAATATGTTTTTTTTTCGTAGCTTACATAGCAGTAAAACTTTAATATGCCTCACACTGAGCTGAACAAACTTAATTTAGGTTCACCAGAAATGTACTTCTTTTGTCCTTTGTCTAGTTCTTTAGTTTTGTGATGATGTGATAAGAACTACAGGTGACAGATCGCTCGTGCCGTGTACCGATGCGGCACGAGCCAGCCGCATAGTAAAAAGGAGCACGCGGCCGTACTAACAAACTCGCAGGGCGCCTTTGCATGGGACGGGTATAGGGTGGATGAGGCCCATCGAGGGTTCTCATTGCACGTATCATGTAGCGCTGTTGACTGAACAAGCCCGTTCGTACACCCACGACGGGACCCGGGTCGACGTGCCGATACGCACAATTCTCCGGAACGGAATACCTTGCATGGAACCGTGCCTAGTCAGACAAAATACGGATATGGTACGTTGCATTGTATCACTATAATGAGAAATATCTAACCAAACAGCCTCCGAAACGTGAAAGTGGGACGCCCAAACATGTATCCGCTTACGTCGGACCAAATCTGACTGATGTGTAAGCATTGGTGTCCTCGTATTAATTAAAAAATGATTAAACACCAACGATTTAAATTATAACCTCACTACCTTCAATAGTTTTAAAATCTCTTTAACCCCAGCTTTAAAAGAGTTAAAACAATTAACTTTTTTGTTAGTCTAGATTAGTTCTAAAACCATCAACCGATTTCTTTTATGTACGCGGCCAGTAAGTAGAGGTCTGAAATTACATGGAAGTACGCCGTCCTTTTTTTTGTTTCGTGTGCATGACGGACGTAAGTCCCATATTCGAGCTCGAAAATGGCTACAAAATAGTATGCGTAAATAGGTATTGCAGTGGTTATGGATGACTTAATAACAACTTAGACTGGGATGTTCTGCCTTCAGTTGTATTTGAATGTGTGGTAGTTCCTTTCAGTAAAACTGTCAAAAATCTAGGTGTTTGTAGTGACATTACATTAACTTGGACAGCCCAGTTTGGTCAGGTTAGCCGGAGAATGTTTGCTGCTGCAGGTTCACTAAGTAGGCTTCGTAATTTTTTGCCAATACCTACTGAAATTGCGCTTGTCCAAGCCTTACTCTTTGCTATTTTCTAGATCTTACTGAGAATTTTCTTGATAAACTTGAGCGGCTCCAGAATTTCTGCATCCGCATTATTTTTGGACTGCGAAAGTACGATCATATCTCTGAGTACAGGTCTCAGCTCAACTGGCTTCCTATGCGTCTTCGTCGAGTTTCTCACGTTCTTTTTCTCCTGTATAACATTCTGTTTAACAGATTGTCGCCACGTTATCTTAAGGAGCGTTTCCAATTTTTGCAGCCAGTACGAAGTCAGCCGATGCGGTCATTTAAGAAGCTTCACCTTGCATTCCCTCCTCATTCCCCTCACTTCTACACACAGTCGTTCACTGTTAAATACGCTTATTTATTAGAGAGTCAGAATCATTGTCTATTTTTAAAACAAGGATAAAAGCACAATGCCTCGCCCTGTAACGCTCCTGCTTAGTCTCCTAATCTCTTTCCTTCTTTTTACTTCTCCCTTTCTGTTTACTTATATTCTTATTTTCTTGCCCTGATCGCTTTTTATTATTGGTGGGCTGTTAGTTACGGATCCTATATTTTATTGTCATTTATTTGTCTTTTTATTGTTATTTTTCTAAGTGAATAATTTTCTTTCAGTTTTTTGTGCACTTTTTTCTCTACTTGGGTTGTCTGGAAGAGATTGCTTTTAAGCAATAAGACCGCCTAGTTACTTCAGCATATAATCTTGTAATAGGTACCAACCTGTAATGTTTTATTTGTTGTGCAATAAATAATATTGATCTTATCTTTTCTTTATGCAAAATAATCTTCGTTCTGATAAGTGGTCGATGGGTCGGATTTGAATACAGCTTTCGAAATATTTCTATATCGCTGTTTACAAAAAAATATGTTTATAAGTAGTAGGAGTTATCAAGTAAATTTCCGTGCTATCTGCCCACTTTAATTACAAACTCATTATGTAAAAATCATTTTCCTATGCGTGATTAAAATGGTATCGTGACCACGCATCGTTTGCTACCCGTCAAATTATAATCCATTGTTTCTAAATGCACACTGTGAACTCTATTTCACACTGGCTAAAGTTGCTTTCGGTTGAAATGTAATCAAAATAAGGATAGCTCAGATCTGTGTTTATTAATCAAGGCTTATTTTAAAGGTTAATTTTGGAAATGGCAGGGTTACGGATTACGGTGTGTTTTATAGAAGTTGTGAAGGCTTTGGGCGGCGAGGGAGTCATAGGGCAATTTTCATAACGGCTAATTTTAATTACTGTTTTTAAGTAAGTTTAGGATTATAGTCCATTCAATTTAAACTTGCGACTTGTTTTGGCCTTCTTTGTTGAGTTTATTAAGTAATTCAATGTGCATTTAGGTTAATTATGGTAAATCCAGAGATTAGTATGGGATATACGCTGATAATTTATGTTACGGACACGGTACCTACTACAATCCCTCTAACTACATGCTCTCTCCATTGAAGTACTTATCGGCCTAACTTTGAATTAAAGACTACTCTATTATCCGTCATAATACAAAAAAGGTCAGTCTGTTTGTATTGTCTTCATGCCTAGATTCTTAAATTTATTTTGAAAATTTTCGGTTTCTAGATAGATTAGACCTTGGGAAAGGACAAATGTTCCCATTTCTTGCAAAAAAAACTACAAACTAAAAAAGTTAACAAAGAAATACAGTTTCGTTGTTGCGAAGTCTTTGTCTTCAAAAGCCTAAACTTCTTTATACAGGGCTATTTTTTAGACACCATCCAAATTGAAAAATAAGGATATACGGAGAAAATGGCAAATACGTATTTTTCTGTTTGACAACTTTCAGTGCTAAAATGTTGACTTATTAATGTTATTATGAATACTTAAAGCTATAACAAAATCACTAGTTTTGTTGATACTTCGCGGCGTAAGTGCAGGCGGGCTCGCAGTCTCTTCAACTCCTTGCCCACGATTTATTCAGAATTTGAAATTTAATTTTGAATAAGTGACCACGCCGTACGAACAATCTTTACGAAAAAAGTATAATAATGTGAAATTTAGAAAGACCTAGTCTTTTTTACAAAAAGCTGTCTTCGATTGATGCCTAATGTGTAAGAAAATTTTGGATGGTGTTTATAAAGTAACCCTGTATAATTTCAAGTTCTTACTAAAACAATTTCTCAAGAGTGCTCTATTTGATGCATTTCTTAGTAAGTTTTATATTACTCTGAAAATGGAGCTAGTAGAAAGAAGTAAAGAACGAAAATAACGTAACCAGCTTACAGCGGAAGCAAAGGAATTGGCTGTTGAAATGTATGTAGCAGATGAGGAGAAATAAATAAAGACATGTTGTCCTTTTCCAATCGATGTTGGGAAAATCATATTCATTTGACATTGATCACAAAGATTGAGATTAAGGTAAGTATATTTGTTTTTAATCGAACGTGAAAGATACTAAATACAGGACCAAAGTATGACCAAATTTTTATTTCGAAATTTGCGTTTCAAAATACGCTTCATTCCAAAGCGGGGCACCGACAAAATATCACCACCAAACCTTTGTTTTCCCGCAAAGAACACATTATAAAAGTTATTAACTGCACACGGAAGTGGCTCCGAAATTACGCAGGTTCCGCACTCGCGTGCCGCAGCGGCGTTACCGTGAACCACGTGTATACTGTTGGCCAAGGTATACTCTGAAACTGTAAAAATAAACCTGGCTTTGGCACAATCAGCACGGACAGTCATGATTTTCACTCCGCCTAAATAAAATAACCGACCAGGTGGTCGGATGGTCGATTGCGGATGCATCCCCTAAGAACATTCAGTCTATGTATGACTGCATTTTCAGCCAGGGGGCCTTCACCCCATTTCAAGGTGCTCCGGTCTGGGGGTGTCCCAGTATACCGGGACACCCCCGTTGTGTGAGGAAGCCCGGCACGTAGGCTGGGCCGACCGCTGGGACGACTTGGTAATCTTTTGCTCCATGTCGTCCCGTTTCAAAGCGGTGAGGTGTACCCGGATTGTTTTTAGTAGGTATTCCGCCGGCTTCTCCGGCGGCGAGTCCCACACTCCCCCGCTGTCTTCCCCCGGGTAGTGGGATAGTGCGTGAATGCATTTTCAACCTGGTAAAAAAAAGGGCATTGTATTTGCTAAGTCTCTGGAAACAACTGCGACTGAGTAACCTAAAATCTTATCCAGGTAAAAGCCATATTTTATTCAACGTACCCAAGGCTTCAGGGATCAATATTTGGGAGAGCGAAATACAGGTTGGCTAATATCTAAAAAGAGGTTTAATCCAGCTGAACATGGAGACAAAATACACCACAAAGTGTAGCGAAAAAAGAAAGCTGTGCACATAAAGTGAAGCTATATTCAACACCGAGACCATGTTTGGAGGGGTGACGGACCTCTAGGACATTTGTGCCAGTTAGCAGGCTATGTGGTGCGTGGTGCTTCGAGGATTATTGGCCTAGCATCGCCCCACATCAGACCTAGAACATAGCCAGAGAGAAGTGTTTGCCGCAGTTTTACAGGATGCATTTCGATGAGTGTCTCGAGGAGGTACATGAAAATCTTAACAAGACTATTCAGAACTTAAGGCGGTTTGCATTTTAACGTTGTTGCGATTCATTCGAAAAGTTTTGTTAATTCGTTAAAATAAGCTTCATACCTAAATGTTTTCTAAGGATAACAACTGAAACTAAAACATAAATAGAAGTCTTAGATTGTATACATACATACATACCATCACGACTTTATCCCAATCGGGGTAGTCAGAGGCAAGTGACTGTTGCCGTCATGGTGAACGGAACACTCAGCAGCCCACTTTTCACCAATGGTATTAGAACCCAACGTGGCAGATGGTGAGCCTTCCGCCGCTATCCGGGTTGATTTGGTTTTTTATCGATACTTTTCATCACCGGAGAGTTAGTCGAAAATTAAACAATGGACACAAAGACTTTGGTTTTGGCCAGATTTGCATTCGGGACCACACGATCCGCGATCCAAGTTAGAGTGCTTAACCACTAGGCCACGACACTCTCTAGATTAGATTGTATTATCATTTGAAATAAGGTAAAATTGTGTTCAAATGTCCGCCCTCCATTAAAAATATGTTATGGTTACAATTTATTAAAGTTCTCACCAAAATATTTTTTATACCCTAAGACTAAGTAGGTTCTGACTAAAATAAATATATAATAAAACCGAGCTTCCTAAATTAAAACGTTTTAAGTTCCGAAATAAATATACACACATCAGAATAATTGTACGTTTTGTATTCTTTTTGCTTGCCAAAATGGATAAAAGCTTAGTAAATATTGTTTTACTAAAACAGTGAAATTTATATTAAAAACTACAGATCTAATATGCTTTAGTGTAATCAAATTATTCAATCTAAGTATAAATATATTATTGTCTAACTAAGATTACAATTGCTTCCCTTAATTTTTTGCACAGTGCACAGGCCTCGGGCCGCAACCCGCCATGTTTTTCAGTGAATGTTATGTAATGACACCAATCAACAATGATGATTGGCTAAACGGTAGATGAAACTGTCCTGCGTTCCTGAAACAGTACGTCTGCAAACATTTGCTGCATTTGGTATAGCAATCAGGCTAAAGTACGTGGAGCCACCTCCTGAAGCCGGGAATATCCCTATTGGTGAGAAGAGAAAGAGAGGGCGGCCAGCGAAATCCAAAAAAGCTTTGTTGATTCAGTAACAACTACACAAAGAAAAAGTGTTGTTGAAAAATGCCTGCCAAAAAATAGAAGATTGGATTCTGGAGCTGAAACAATCGCATCAGAAACCTTTCCGAGTAGAAACATGTACACGACGTCAACGAAAGAATCGCAATTCCTCCCGGATGAAAAACAGGGGCCAACAACTGTCTCTCACCAAAACCCTACACACAAGATCTGTTTAATAAGCACAGACAAATGTTGCATGGAAATTTGTGCCATTATCTAATGCCCGATCGAGGCATAAAGCAACTGATTCAAGGAATAAATTTCACTTATTTCATTTCAATTTTCATTTCAAAATTTCTTTAAAGTGACTTTGATTTCTCATAAGAACAAATCAATATTAAATCTAATATAAATCTTCGTTTTACTTTTGATTTTTTTTACTTACCTTATTCATGTGTTGCATTAATTAAAAATAATAATCATGTTAATATTTACTAGGAGCATTTTTATATTTTAAATAAATTCATAAAGCAATAAACTGGTAACTGGTGTTTGGGGTTAGCAATATTATATTAGGTATAAGAAAAATGTCTGATCAACCGTTAGTTTTTTTGGCTTAGAAAATATTACTAAAATAAAAGTCATAAAAGAAAATATTGATAACATTTAATAAGTGATAATATAAAATATTTATTGTAAAATTAACATTAACGCCGTTTACATATTTTTATGGAATGCAATAGAAAGGAAATTAGCTTAATTTCTAAAATATTTCATGAAACAATTAAGTGAGCATTTATCCGTTTTGACACGTATTTCGAACTCATTGGAAGTGTAATACTTATATTACACTTCTGGTAGGCATTCAAACACAAGCCATTTGTTATTGCATGTTTTCTGTGAACATTGCAATAATGCCATGACCAAAAATAATATCGTCTCTATATTTAGCTGTTTTCCGGTATTATTTCATTTGCTCAATGCACATTATATTTAACTGTAGTTGTAAAGGACGCGAAGGTTTCCGCAAGGAAGTGTTTACGCGCCGAGGCGAAAGGTGAATCGTTAATTAAAATCAATTATTAAACGCTATTATGTATGTACTATGCTGTTTAAAAATAGTATGTTATGCATGGATAAAAATACACTTCATATTTAAATACACGCATAAAAGTAAATAGTTTTTTTTGCAAGTTAAAAATTAGGTCAGTGTTCCAATTCCTTGCTTGCCAGTGTATTAGTTAGTTTTGTGGTAAACACGGCCAGCATTCTACGGACAGACAAGCAAATAAAAGGGAACAGGAGAGCTCCCGCGGCTTCGGCGCTACTTTTGTTTAATTATACAGGGTTACCAATTAACATAGAATTTTCACTTACCACAGAACTTTTGCCTTTGTTTTCTGAATTTCACGTTTTTTTATTAAACAAAACTTTGTATTTCCATTACATTCTGCTTTGAAAAGCTTTTCCTAAACGTAATATAGCAATTATTAAAAACATACCATACACAACCTCACACACACGCAAGCACACATATATACATTATACATTACCTGTAAGATTTACAGAATAAAATGTGATTAGGTTAGATAAAAAAAAACTCATAAATAAGGCAAAATGACTGTGAATTAGAAATAGTTAAATAGAAGCTCTCTTTTGCTTAAAAGGAGGCTCTTGCAACTAGTTGTAAATAGTCATTCGGAATAAATAAACGAATTTTGTTTTTTTTTAATTTATGAATATAGTTTGAAAAAGTTAAAATAACAAAAGAGTTAACTTCTTTGTTACTTCTCGAAATCTCGAGAGATATTTTAAGGCCATTTGAACATTTTACTAGTAGATTGCTTTTACAAAATGAAGTTATGTGCAAATATAAAGGACATAAATACCTTAGATATGAGCAAGAATTTCAGCGTCCCACAGATAAACCATAAATTTTAAAAAAAGTTACATGTATTCCCTGTAAACATAACAAGTTCGCCGCCTTGGTTTCCCTGTTTTAATTAGCTAGCCCATGCATGTGGATTCACGTGGTCTCATTTCCTCGGTCGCTGGAGGGTTTGTAACGGAGTCCTGTCACGCTAGGGACGTGTTGTTTTGACACTGCCATCAAAAAGGCATTTCCTAGCTTTAGTTAATTTTATTAGTTTAATCCTACTTCAGAAAATTGGTCTATTAATATGAGCCTTCACAAAAACGAACCGGAAGTGAGGAAACCTGTAGTAAGTCACTATGCCTATCGCCTAAGTAAGTTTAAGTGGCAGAGGGCAGGTCACAAAATTACTATCCCGGTCGGATATAAAAGGTATAAAATGATCATCATTCGATAGTAAAAACAAATAGTATCGAGTTTCTTGCCGGGTCCATCTCGATGGAAGCAACTTCCGAACAAGAGATAGAGTCACATTATGTTTATAAATAAATATAAATATGCGCCAGACAACACACCTCTTGCCATGGTTTCGAGACCATGACAAGAGAGAGTATATAGGGATAAATATCCCTGTATTACGTGGTACCAGACAGAGAATTAAGCCAGGGGCGTCTCCCAGCACACCCAGACCTCGAGTCAATTTAGAAAAGATCGTTTCCTGAATTGTCCCGACCGGAGATCGATCGGATTCCGAGGCGAGAAACCGTGCTACAGCGCACTACGTCTATCGTATATTGATTATTATAGTATTGCTATATTCGAGTATTGATTTCTGTAATAACATAACATACCATCACGACTTTATCCCAAACGGGGTAGTCAGAAGCAAGTGACTGTTACCGTCATGGCGAACGGAACACTCAGAAGCCCACTTTTCACCAATGGTATTAGAACCCAAGGTGCTAGGTGGTGGGTGAGCCTTCCGCCGCTATCCGGGTTGATTTGGTTTTTTATCGATGTTTTCCATCACCGGAGAGTTAAGCGGAAATTAAACAATGTACACAAAGATTTTGATTCTGGCCAGATTTGAACTCGGGACCACACGATCCGAGATCCGAGTTGGAGTGCTTAACCACTAGGCCACGACACTCTCACTTTCTGTAATGACCTTTCATAGTGCTTGTAAACGCTTACATAATTAAATATTATTTTACTTTAGGGCACCATAAGGCACGTCACCTTAACTTTTCTGATGTTGAGAGCCTTCCGCCCGCCCTGCAGTCCAATGCAGCCCTACTGCCAGCTGAGGATAACCAAAAAGAAAACTAGGCGGTTGGTAATAATAATGATGCTAGTTCTACAATCTACATCATTGCTTTGCCAAGATTTGACTAATAGTGTACAAGTGTACTTAAAATGGATATTTCCGAGTTTTGAAGAGGAAGTAGTAGAAATATTTAGGTAATTGTTTAATGGAATAATGACTAGCATCCCTTAGCGTTGCATGGTATGCAGCATCGATTTATACAGGGCTATTCAATAAAAAACCATCCAAATTGAAATATGAGGATCTTTGGAGAAAATGGCAAGATACGTATTTTACTGTTTAGACAACCTTCAGTACTAAAATGTTGAGTTTTTAATGTTATTTTATCTACTCAAAGGTATAAAAAAACACTAGTTTCGTTGATACTGTGCGACATGAGTAGGGCGGCGGGCTCGCAGTCTCTTCGCCTCCCCGCCCGCGCTTCATTCAGAAGTTGAAATTTAATTTTGAATAAGTAACCACGCCGCACAAATAATCTGTTCGAAAAAAATTAAAAATGTAAAAGTTAGAAAGGCCTACCCTTTTTAAAAAAAAAATCGGTCTTCCATTGATGCATAATGTCTAGAACAATGGTGTTTTTAAAGTAACCCTGTATTCACCACCTATTATTAGAAAAATAAAGTGTATGTTTATTGCACACATCTTCCAGAAGAAATTTGATTAATTTTTGAGAAGGACATGCAGTGTGTTTTATAAAAATAAATGGAAAATTAAATTCAATTTAATACTAGAGGGATGGTAAATTGATTGTTAAAGCCTGTTAAGAACTACAATGCAAAATTTTCTAATCAACGCATAAATTGTACCTGTCGAAGATCATTAAATCCTCACAAGGCGGCTATTAGTACAAACGAGGTATTTAAATGACCTATTATTACTAATTTAATAAGCGCATAAAAAACTAGGAAGCCACATTAGCCAACCTGAGACATTGTGGCAATGTTGGTAATAGGTGTTGCGTCGGCGTGGCTGGCAACAGTGCGTACGCGCAGACGCTCGCATGTCGGCCGGCAGTTAGCTGCGACATTTGAAGTTTGCAAGTTGGGAGCGACAGCGGAAATAGGGTAGGGTTTTATGCGGTGTTATGACCGAAAGAATCCACGCTCATGGACAAAATGTGTCAAAGCGATTTTTTAAGGCATTGATGGCCTATTCTCCAAAATATTGCATCAAACTTTTACTCTTTTAGGTGACGGGGACTTATGTGTGGTAGTTCTTCACAATACCTAATACGTTTTTCTTTCAGAATACGCGTATCTAAGTAGTACTAGTATTTAGTTACTGCTATTTCCCCGCTCGCGCCTCATCCACTCCTACAAATCAACTAGTTGATTACAATTTATTGCTGTTTACGTGAACTTAACTAACAATCGGCGTAATTTCGCATCGATTAAACTTGCAAATTAGTTGAGAAACGAGTCATTATTCATCGGCCGGTATTCAAATCCATCAGTTTATACGGTGGTCATTAGCCGGGCGATGTAATTGGTTAGAACACGGGATACCTAATTGGAAATTTTTGTTATTGTCTAACGATAAGTCGTAAGTTGGTATTTGTTTATACTTTAAGTGCAGCAGCACACAGGTCCACTTATACTGGCCGACTAGTGGTTGACCGGGGTCTGTAGGCGCTGCCACGAATGCTGGACACCACGCAGGCGCACGCCGTAGAAGCCGGCGCCTGTAGCCGACTTTGCAAGGCAGGACAGCTCCCAGGCGTGGCTACTAAAACGCTCAGCTTGCGCTGATGCCATACTAATATATATGAAAAATGTCATGGCTTAACTTTAAAACTGACAAATTGTTATTCTAATTTTAAATGACCAGGGTACATTTACTTGTAGCGCAGGCAGATCGTACTCGGTGAAGCACGATAACTTTATTTTATAATTGAAACTATTAGAAACACAAAAAGAAACTGCTTAAAGAGTAATCTTAATTGAAATTAAATTGCGATTGGTCAGATCACATGAAAGGAAAAATAACAATTACATATGTAGGGAAAAGTACCTTCACTAAGTTAAGTAGACTAAAACGAGTAAACGCCTGGTTTCTAAAGCGTTACTCTAGGATAACACTTTTCAAATTGATGATATCCCATCTGACGATACGATTGGCGTAGTGTGCTGTAGCAAGGGTTCTCGCCCTAACTTGCGTAAGATTACCGGTCAAGTCAATTCAGGAAACGATGTTTTCTGAGTTGTCTTGCGTCTGGGTGTGCTGGGAGACACCCCTGGCATAATTCCTTGTCTGGTACCTCGTAACACAGGGATAGTTATCCTTATTTCCAGACCATTACAAGTGGTTTGATTATTTATTATACGAGTATGTTAGTTTGAAAAAAATGGGTAGCCATCCACATGTAAGGGTTGCTCATCTTTGATTCTCGTTTGAGAATTCGGGCATAATACTATAGAATTTTATGCCATGCTTCATCATTCTGTGGAACCCTAATATTCAGGCAGGAAATTGTACTTGAAATCATTTAATTAAATAATTCCGAACATCGTATTTCATTGACTGATTCCCCGAAATGGAAGGACACAACTTAAGAAAAGGAGACCTTTAAAGGCGAACACTTGAACAGAACGCGGCGTTTATTTCAATTATTAAACTTAATTAACAAGGGTTCATGGCCATTGCTTTGATTAAACAAGAAATTTCATTAACTTTACGTCGTTAAAACAGTTTAAATTGGGAATTGTTATTATTTCACTGGTTGTTTGACGGAGTGACTTATTAAATTTTGTTTCTTTTTTATCGTAATAAATTCCAACACTTATATTTTTGCTTTTTTATTCCTTATTTATTTATGCACATCTCGTACTTGCCCCTTGTTTTCTTTCTTATTTACTCAGGCAAATACTCAGCATTTCATTATTTTACAATTATCATTAGCATTTTAGTAAATTTCTATGCACATAAAATGAACGAATCAAACTTACTCACCAGCAAGATCACAATAAATAAATAAATATGCGCCAGACAACACACCACTTGCCATGGTCTCGTAGTAAGGATAAATGTCCTTGTGTTACGAGGTACCAGACAAGGATTAAGCCAGGGGTGTCTCTCAGCACACCTAGAACCGAGCCAATTTATAAAAGATCGTTTCCTGAATTGACCTTACCTGGAATCGAACTCGAGAAGACACGCAACTGAAGGCCAGAAACCGTGCTATGGCACACTACCACAGATTACTTAATAGTTACTACGTAACGGATCAATCACATCCATATATAAAAAAAAAACTTAATCCTAAATGCGTGCCACCTCTTTCTATATAGATGTCAGAAGTCAGTACTTATAGAACTTCCGTCATCGCGTCGTCAGTTCAACCGCAAAATTCGCGTACAAAATGCTCTACGCGGCTGTTGACAACCAACTGCCAAATGAGTCATGGAATACCCGGCGGTTGGAAGGTACTATCACGCGCAAGTACATGCAGTGTCAGAGGCCTTGACCATGCCAATTATAGACCAATCGCAATCACCTCCATACTTTGCAAAAGTATGGAACGTGTATTAAACAGCAAGCTCCTGGCGTACCTCGAGGACAACAGTTTGCTCAGTGATCGACAGTACGGTTTTCGCCGTGAACGATCAACTGGTGATCTTCTTGCGTATGCCACTCACTTGTGGGGCGAAGCCATCGAGAAACACGGCGAAGCACTCGCTGTCTCTCTCGACATCTCGAAGGCATTTGACAGGGTTTGGCACGACAGTCTCAAAAGCAAGCTTCCTTCATACGGAATTCCCACCGCACTGAGTGACTGGATATTTGACTTCCTGAGCGAACGGTCAATAAGGGTAGTCATTGATGGCTGCTCTTCTGACTTATTGGCTATAAATGCCGGAGTACCTCAGGGGTCTGTTCTTTCTGCGACACTTTTCCTGCTGCACATTAATGATCTATTGTGCACAGGTATCTTTGGATACGCAGACGACAGCACTGTTACAGAGAGATATATGCCCAGTGCCCGCGTCAGTATCGCTGAGACTGAGTCCCTTAGAGAGGCCATGGTTGAGCGGATGAATTCAACATTACAAGCAGTGTCCGACTGGGGCGAAGCTAACCTCGTTGAGTTCAACGCCAGCAAAACCCAGGCTTGTCTGTTCTCCGCCAAACGGAGTCCATTCAATCTGACTCCTGAATGCACCGATACCGATAACCAACCACCTCGAGCTCCTAGCACCGTCTTCTATCTACCACCGGACCACTAGACGCCGGGAGGGCTTCCACCCCCATGTGGTTGACTTTCCGACAGTCCGTACCCAACGGTTTGCTGCGTCTTTTCTGGTACGCACCGCTAGGGCCACTCCCTAGCGGTGCGTACCAGAAAAACGCTCTCCCTGCGTCTGTGTTTCCGGATACTTACAACCTTGGTGTCTTCAAGGCCAGAGCGAATAGGCATTTTCTGGTTAAGCGTGTACCACCATCGGCCTCGTCTTCGCTTAACACCAGGCGAGACTGAGGCCAAACGGTTTGCGTTTGGCCTCATTAAAAAAAAAAAAAAATCTACGCCAATCGCGTCGTCCACAATATTGCAGAGTCAATTACAAGCAGAGGATTCCGTTGCGCTCTACCTCTCTCAGTTTTTCGTTAGTAACCGCATTAGCCAATACCACAATCTTAATAATACTGTGCCAGTACTCAGTCCGTCTAGTAAGTATATAGGAGCTTTTTTGAAATGTTCATTCGTAATAATAACATAGCATAAGGCCATTAGTAGATCCATAAACTGAGATTAAATTAACATAATTTATATTACTTTTTGTCACCGCGTTAAATATAACTTCCGTTTACAATAAAAATGAGATGCAAAACAAGGTTAACGGTTTAATTATATATCATTAGCACAGTTCCTAAACTATGGTTTAAAAACTGACGTATACCTATTCTGGCACAGAGGGCCACGTGGTTAAATTTGCACTTTATTCTAGTGCGATAGAGTGCACATTATGACAAAAATGGGTTAGATAGTGTTGTACTCTTTACGGACACGTATGTTTTAACGATTAAATTTTATGTCTGTTTCTACCTTTGTTTTTTATTGTTTATTTGACAACGAAATTGATATAGCCCGGAAGGATTATCAAAAATAGTAATATTTTAATATAGATGCACCTCAAAACAAATAATACCTGTAACATATGGGCTGAAGAAACAACGGTGATTTATGAGAATTAATTATTGTCTTACATTGATTTACTAATAGTATATTTAATTTAAAAAATAGTCAATTTAGTACAAAAATATTTAAAACCGAAATTTACACTTGACAAAAGTTCTGAAATTTTCGTGATCAGTTTTTTCTTCTCAACTGAACCAGAGATTAACAATTTAAAACACATGGCGCCACCTTCTTAGCGGACAAACCATGGAACTAAAAAACTCTTAAATATTTTTCTAATGAAGACGGTCCACACTCCACAGATAATAGTATATTTTTACTGGCTGTTTGAGTTTGTCTAGGTCACATGAAGGAAAATAAAAAACGACTTACTTTTTACTCCATAAGGACTAAAGTGGTCACTTTAGCCCCGCTCGGTATGGCTATATTGGCGTACTTTTAGAGCATGAGAAGTGAAAAAATATATTTAACATTTGGTGAAAAGTTCCCAATACCACGTAAATTGAATAATAATCCTTGCCAAGGGCAATTTGTGCTCCAGCATCAGAAAGAAAAGAATAGAAATGGCATTCAGTCATAAAATACATTTTTCCGGATATTATTATACTTTTATTTTCCCATGCCTAACAGTAAATAACAACGTCAAGTTGTTTTATTATGGCATGAATATGCAGAGGCCATTACAATCGGTTCTGACACATGGCCGAAGCCCACAACAAGGGTGCCCCTGAATTGGGGCCAAAACATCGGAAATGACCGATGGTGGTGATAACAGAAGCTAGAGACAGGTGATAATTAAACATATGGGTTAATCAGGAAACAGTAAATCACAAATTCTCACCATAGAAAAGTTGTAATGCATGCAATTGTGTTGTTACTTCATTATTACTAAGTTATCTAATGTTTTCGCTATTATTCTAATGTTTTCATTCATTCATTTAATTTCTTTCATTCATTCAATGGCATATTATTATGATGAGTGCGACCATATAGTAAAAACTTATAGAATGCAAGTCCAGGGACCCGTGGTGATGCCACAAATATTTAGATTTTCATCAGTGCTTAATTTCAGGTTTCAGTAGTAAGACCTACGAAGCAAAAAACCGTTGCAACAACATTTCATAAAAGCATGAAGAATTTTCACAATTCAATACATTGTCAACTATTTTTGCGCTGATGAAATTTGTTTTTTTCGGTGTTATTTCTTTAATTAAACAGAAAAACATTTTGACGCTAGGAACATTGGGATTAACCATGTAAAATAATGTTTATTGTGTGACTGGATGGATACAAAGGTAATAAAAAATAAATGAATAGAATAGAATATGTTTATTTTGCTTTAAATAATTACATTATTAATGTCATGTTTCTTATTCAGTTACACAGCACATTTAGCTAATTCACTTAGCATGCAAAATTATTTGTTTAGTGAAATATTATTAAGAACAATTTAGCACGTACATGTCAACATCATTATATTAAAAACTTAAGCCAAGCAGGATTATTCTAGAGTTAGCAAATAAGATTAGAGATGATTACATGTCAAGTTAGTCTACATTCTAAGATACAACTAGTCATTTTATCAGCTCTGATATGGAATAATAATTTTTGTCTTTGAGCCATTTGCTGAGTGCCTTCTTGTATTTTAAATATGGGAGACCCTTCATGTCGCTTGGTAAGGCATTGTAAATTTTTATGCACATTGCGTAGCATTGTCTCTGATACATTGTTGTTTGCGGCAAAGTATCATAAACCAATCTATCACGGTTTCTCTTACTACGGGGATATATTATATGTGCCTTTTTAAAGCGATAAAGATTTGCTCTAACAAAATTTCCTACCTCGTATATGTACATGCATGGGAGAGGCAGGATACCCATTTTGTAAAAAGTGGCTTACATGACTCGCAAGGGGCCTTCCCGCATATCGCTCTTATGCACTTTTTTTGGGCTATGAACGCGTTATTAAAATTCGTTGAGTTTCCCCACAACATCAGACCATATTTGAGAACCGAGTGCACATATCCATAGTACGCAGCCAGAACAGTCGCAGGTGCTGACGTTTGTCGTAATCTTTTGAGCACGTAGACAAACCGATTCAGTGTATTGGCGATGTACTCAATGTGAGATTTCCAATCTAGATTCTTGTCAATTATTATGCCAAGGAAATTTGTTTGATTAACCTTTTTTATAATATCACTATTAAAGTATATGTTCAAGCTATACTCTTTTGCGCAGTAATTCTGAAATTTAATAAAGTTAGTTTTTGTCAAATTTACTTTTAAGTTGTTTCGTGTCAGCCTGTCTATTACATGTTTAATTGTAGGTATATGGTTTTTATCATTTTCAAAGTTGTCAGTATTGTTTTATTTGGTTATTTCAGAATGGGAGTTGGATAAAATAATTGAGATGTCATTAGCGAACAAGTCCCTTTCCCAAAACTACAGAGATTTATTTTAGTGGCCCCCTCGACCAACCTCTCGGTTATGCAGAAAGGCACACTATTCCTAGCACACCGTGAAGTGTACCAGGGACCATCTGCGATAGGTCCTGCCGCCACAAAGCACAATGCACAATGCATTACACATTATGGTACTCATAGGAGAGTAGTCCGTGGCATTACCCACTCCCATTTATCCAGAATGGTACCGGAGCAGTTATAGTCATTAGCGAACAGTATACATTATTGATTAGTAACGTCAGGTAAATCGTTGAAGTAGAGCAAGAATATTAGAGGCCCAAGAACACTGCCCTGAGGAACGCCGCAGAGACTAGCTCTACACTTGGATTTATGTATCTCTATCGTGGACTTTAGATTAAGAGACCTTATTTCTACGTGTTGAGTTCTTCCCTGCAAATACGAAGCAAGCCACTGTAATACTTGTGCCCTTATACCTAATTGCTCTAGTTTAAACAATAGTCTCATGATAGACAAAATCAGAAGCCTTTGTCATATCAAAGAATAGACCCACAGTCTGAGCTTTATTATTGAGAGAGTCCATTACATCGCTAACCAAATCGTAAGCAGCAAGATTGGTAGATTAGTGGCAGTTGTGGCTTTGAAAGCCATACTGTTCAGGTTTAATAATATTATCGTTTTCGAAGGTGGTGTTAATAAGATGAGTTAACACTAGGAGCTATCTCAATTTTACAGTATTTTATCACCTTTGTTCATATTTGGTCATAGCCTTCTGAATTGGTGCTATTTAATGATTGTATTATATTACAAGTTTCTTTACAAGAACATGGTTCTAGATAAATGCTGTTGGGGAGACGGGTCATGTTTGTATTTAAGGAGGTTATATTTTTAGTACAAGTCATATTAATAAAGTAATTATTGTATTCATTAGCAATGTCTTTAGGGTCACAAATATTTCCTTTACTAGTCTTAATTACATTTATAAAGTCATAATTAGTTATATTGTCAGTTTCCATATTTATAAGCTTCCATGAAGCCTTACACTTGTTTTTTGAGTTTGTTATGTATTTGTTGTTATAATTAATTTGTAGCTGGTGTAAGTATCGACGCAAGATCTTCGTGTAGGATTCATATTTCATCTTTTTTGTATGTGATTTGGTTTTATAGGAAGAAAATCATAGCACTCTTTTTGTTTTACAGCTAATCTTTATACCTTTTGTACGCCATTGCGGGTGTCTATATTTATTGGAAATCTTTACTCTCGTTATAGGAAAACACAATTTGTAGAGTAAAGTGAACCACTCGTAAAACATTCCAAGGCATGGTTAGTGTTTTGTTCACTGTAAACTTCGTTAAATGTAAGTTGAGATAAACAATTACGGAATTTTCCCATGTTTTCGTCGCTATAGTCTTTTTTATATATGTATATAGTAATCCGCTGGTGGATTACTATATACAGCTGGTGCATTTCCGTTTGATCGAGACATTTAACATTTGTGCAGTGTTTATTAAAGCAAAATAACATGTTTACAATGCATTCTGCATGATAAGATAAGGGTCCATTGGTTAGTTTAAAACAACGTTTGCATTAACGTGAAAAAATTAAGTCACTGAAACCGAATGCTTTGGTTATTTTGAGTCAAATGCCCAAAATAGTCTTGGAGATACACTCAAAATTGTGATTCTTCTGAATCTTCTGTTATTCCATATTTAACAATAAAAAGTTGTCTAGTCTCTAAAACCAATATAGAGGCTTTAGTTTGAGGTCCACTACTGAGTAAGTTCTACGAGTATAGTTTTAAACCAGCGGCTTGTCAGCCGGTAGTCACTGAAACCAGCGGAATAGAAACGAATAACCAGCCGCTTGATACCAGGTAGATTACCCGACTTAAGCATCGAGAAACATATGATTTGTATTACCTACATTTTTTATTGTTTGACTTTTATTTTTATCATACAGTAGCACTTATTATGGTATGCTATTTTTTTAATAAACACGGTAGACTCCGTTTATACCTACTATAATGCTGTGTCTCATTTTGTATGAGAATTTTGAGTTCTTAACACTTTATGCAAATGTCATTATTTATGACTATTTATGTTAAATGTATCCCAAAGTAAATAAATCAGAAGAGAAACAACAATAACAAAAAAACAAAATCATGGGAATATATCAATGATGTAAGTAGCCGTTTCCAGCCGCTAGTTATGGCTAGAAATGATAATAAGCCAATTAAGCCGTTTCTAGCCGCCAGGCTAGAAATGATAGTAACCAGCTTTACATCTAGGTATAGGTCCAATAACACTGAGTAGGTACAGATGTTCGATGTCAGGCAAAAAAGTCGTATGACATCATTTTTAGCCCCTAGCTACCTACTCGTACCTACTGTACCTTCCCCGCCCTTGTGGCACTGCTCCAACCCGAACGAAACGATGACGTCATGGCTTCAGATAATATGACCCAGAACGCAGGTGTAAGGTTATACAATATTGAGGCCTGAAGGCATTTGCGACGGGAGGGACTGGGTGTCACTGTGACCTTAAAGGTCAAAGTAAAGGTCACGCGCGAAGATAGTCATTAGTCAGGCTCAGGGGTGAGGGTTTGTAATTAGTATGTGGATATTATGTAATGTGAGATAAAGTTCTGGGACTAACATTATATATTACCCAACGTAAGTAAGCCCCAATTGAAAAACAAACACCTTTTAATTACATGAAAGACAACTTTGCTAAAAAAAGTTTGTTTAAATATCGTTTTTATACATGTAAGGTGTCAGTGTAATAAATAAGATAACAGGAATAATTTACATCGCATTTTAGTCATATGCCTGCTGAGCCAAGCTATCTTTCCATCACCTTCAGTCTTCTTATTGACGAACAAATAAATACAGCAAATAATTACAGGGAGTTGAATAAAACTTAGGCAGTTTTGTTGCTTCAAAGTGACATAAGTATATGTTACAGTTGCAGTTTTTACAGCGACTGTTTCGTTCGCGTAATGGCTAAAGTCTTTGACCGATATCGCAAAACCTTTGAAGGAAACCAAGTATAGCGAGTATTCGCTCGATCCTTTTATAATGCCATATTGTATTACCCATTTATTAACAAAGCTCGACACACCTAATGCTTCGCAAATACGTAATCACGCAACACAGTCAAACAATTTCCAGACATTTGTCTTTAATATTAATAGAACGTGGACAAACAAACTCGCACCACTCGCAAACAATATAGCCTACATTGTTCTAATGACCGAGAGAATGGCTCAAACTTGGACATCGTAAATCTACCGAAGTATTGTTAACAAAAACAAAGATTACTCCCTCTCCCTCCCACTGCTGACACATTCCTAATTTCCATCCCTTTCCAGCGTTAATTGAAATAATAAATTATAGTTTAGTTGTAAGTTATGACTCCGTTAGAAGAATAAATTAATTCCAAGTTGTTTTTTGGAAAATTCTTTGTTTGAAAGAGATAAATCACAGCGTATAAAGGGTTAGCGAAATAAAGGAATTAGAATTAATAGTAAGTTAACTTTTGATTTATATTTTTTCTTGCTTTATTTTACATTAGTATTTTTCGCGAGAATTCATTTTGTAGATGAAAAGGGATTTTTCAAATCCATAGTTTATAATAAAAGAAAAAGTTAGTTTTGAGAGCTACGTCGATGACCTAGCTCCTCTATGACATATGTTTATAAGATTCACTGAATCGAAAATACATTATCTAGAAACCCAAACTATCTCATCTGAAAAGCTGATCCTTTATCAATAATCCAGATTCTTTGAATTCAAGGCCCAATTCCTCCGAATTTTCGATTGGGCATTTGGGCCGTAATTCTGCGCGAGTGACTCCAAATGGGCACAAAATGGGAATTCAAAATGGCTGCCGGCTCGTGCAAATAATTCGAATGATTAGCATGTGGTGAGGTGATGCATCGAGCGGCAAATCGGGTTTGCCAGTCCAGTTGGCCGGCACAAAGCTGGCAGCTTCGAAAGTGGCCAGCGGACTGTATCTCCGACGAGGGGCTGGCCTCAATGGCGGATACGGCACGATATTGGGAGAAGAAATTTTATTTATTTGAGGGACTTAAATCCTACTAATATCATAAATGCAAAAGTGCAGATGGATAAATAAATCAAAAACTTTTACTCTGCCGGATTTTTGCAACGAAAACAAATAACGGACTGAGTCCGCTCGTGAGTGACCACGATGACATGCAATGCAATGCAGCTGTCGTCCAAACGTCAAGCTAGAATTGGTAATTACCAATTACGGTTTTTTTTCGTTGCATAAACCCGGTAGTGTTAAAGTTTTGTAGTTAAAATGCAACAAGAAACTTTAAAATTTTAGATAAATAAAATATCCGGGACATCTGCCACAATTTAGGGTTGCATCTACCAATGTCTAATAACCGTGGGTTGTTATAATAAGGTCACTTAGCTATTTGGCTCAGGGTCTTCTTTATATTTTTCTTTTTTCCTCCGGTAGATAATTGCGAAGTTTCGTGCAACTGAATGTAGTATTTTATGACGCGGTTTCGTGTATTTAATAAAATAAAAATGAAATTATTAGAAAACCAAAAAATCAACATACGTGTCCGATGAACGGGAGCAGGCCTCCCTTGTGTAAGGTTAAGGGTGTTTTTAACAAGGTGCGGGAATTATCACGCAAGGGAGTATCCACCCACACTGCCACCCTCCCAACCCGCACGCGATGCGTGTAATACGCGGTGAGCGACGCGGCGCGAGACACGCGGTCCCCGCGCGGGATCTCGCCCGCGCGGGGACCCCGCGTACGTGAGCGCTTCCAAGAAATCCAGTTTGCATTTTATTGTCATGTGGGGTGCACGCGCGGACATTGATACGGAACGTGTTATAATAGAAGTACATCTGCGGCCTTTATTGTGGGATAAATCCCATGAATTGTATAAAAACAGAGATGCTAGAGACGCTGCCTGGAAAGATATATTAAAGGAACTAGCACCACATTTCGAAAGTTTGAGTGAAGCGGATCAGAAACATGAAAGTATGTACTTTTTATACTCTTTTATTAGAACTAGTTTATGAAATGCTATTTCAACATCCGCGAGGTTGTTATGATCAGTTGAAAAAATGTAAAAATTTAATGTGACAATTAAACAAGGACAGTAATAAAAAAAAAATCGCCGGTTAGAAGGCTGTGCGAGGTATACAAACGAGAAACCGATCGCTTCTACCGCGCGGTGTTGCTCTTACAGTTGTATTCGTAGGAACAATACCGTTTAGTATCGCGTTTTCATTAATTTTGCTACTTTACTTGCATTTTTATTATTTTAAACCTAGTACATTAGTTTGTTCGGTAGTCAAGGAAAGATTTTGTGAGACCGGTATTCAAAAATTCGACGACATTGCGTGGATAATAGTATAAGCATTTTAAGAATATTTTTAAATACTGACCCACGATAAACGCTTCAATGTGCCCACCGTCATAGTAAAAGGATAGAAGTAGGTTGTCTTCATACATACGCCCCGACCGCGGTTTATATGCGAGCGCGCCCGTACCTACTATGCCAGTTAGTACCACTACTACCACATAGGTATATAAGGTAAAATAGGGTGAAACAGTCGTGGCTGTGCCGTGCGTAGGTAATGCCCAACATCGACGCAACGCTGAGCTGCCGCTTGCTTGAAATTTTTGTTTCGTGTGCGTGTACGTACGACGTATGTACGTCCTATATTCGAGCTCAAAAATTTCTACAAAATAGTATGTTTAAATAGGTATTGTAGTGTTTATGGATGACTCAATAACAACTCACCAAATTCAGAATTGTCTTTCTTCACATTAGCTACCGTATTAGAACGGTGAGTACCTAAGTACTTAACTTAACTAAGATTCATAATTTTGTGTTTAATCGGATACAGATTGATTGCTCAGAGATTGACGCAGCATTTTTGACGATTGAATAAACTATATGCAACAGCGCTGCGTGTTTAGGCTATTAAATCTCGCTCAGGGCCCGAGTGGGCTTACTTCTTTTTCCTTTTTCTATGCCACCGTCCCGTGCATAGTCGTTCTCGTTCGTACGTCTTCGCTCGCGGCTCGGAAGTTTTCGGCTGCCTTGACAGGTAGAGCTTGTGTGAACTGAAATGTCACGCCCCTCCACCGCATTGACGCTTATATATTTTAAAATACGGATGCAATACATATAAACATGCATGCAAACATAATTGGTCGTTCAGAAGCCGGTGGGACTCGAACCAGAGAGCACGCGTCGTTCGTTCGCAAAATTTCACTCGACACATTAATCAAATGAAAAATTTGTGGGGCGCGTCATTTCACATTAGACAAGCTTTTATTTCGTTTGGCTTTTGGAATTGCTGAATACTTAATTAACTGAAATAGCTTCGGGTGGAGTTGTTTGTGCCGGATGCAGTGAAATTATTTGATTCGAATGCTTTTGATTTGTTGTGTGCTAATGTCTCAGAAATTTGTTTTTTTAACACAGTAGAAATGAAAGATTTCTGCATACAAAATATCAAAAATGAATGGACGAATCTTTCACTTTACTGAATCGAATTAGTTTTCAGGGGATAGGTCCTTCAATAATGAAATGACCAGTATGCCAACTAATTAAAACGAATAGTGGTTGTAATAGCTATTCTTTGGAATAACTATTGCCAACCATGCAGGAAAATTTAATAAATATATCCTGGAATACAGACTTTAATTAGCTTTTTATAATGAATGATATTGAACGTTATTCTCTTTTATTAAGAGCAAGTAAAAACTCGGTTCATTTGAACAATAAATCCCAACCAATATTGTTTTCTTTAATAGAGAGATATCCAATTATGTACCTACCATGTCCAATGATTATCTATTATTAACCTAATTTTTTATTATTATTTCAGATAAGAAAATTCAACAGCGCTGGCGTACAGCCAGAGACACTTATAGTAAAGAGAAGGCTTACGAAAAAAAGCGGCCGTCTGGCTTGCACAGAGGCAAGAAGAGGAAAAAATACGGTTACTATGATATGTTGACTTTTCTTGACAAAACTACTGATATAGACGATGAGACGCTGTCTGAAGAACAAACTCAAGACAGTAGTTTACAATTAGGTAGTGCGGACCCACTGCCAAGCTTAACCAACCAAAAGCCAAGTTCACCTATCAGCCAAGTTCAGGAGGGAACACAACCAAGTACTTCAGGATCTCAGATAATTAATGAACAGCCTACACACTCAACTAAAGAGGAAAAAATAACAAAACAAAAGAAACGAACAACCAATTCTGAATTCAAGACAGAGTTACTGCAATATCTAAAATCAAACCAATTGGAGATAGCAAAAGACGATTTAGCTTTTTACAAGTCCATACAGCCAGTATTAAACGGTTTTAATTTGTATCAGAAACTTACGTTTAGATCAAAAGTGTTAAATTTGCTCATGGAAATGACACAACAATTTCAATCACATAATAACCTCAATCAGCAGCAGTCAATAAGTACCAGCAATACTTACTATGATAGTATGTCGCCATTTGGTTCTGAGTCATCGTATCAAACTAACCAAACCGACCAAAAGATTTTAGTAGAAATTAATGAAATAGACCGAGATGGAGCTTCTGCTACTGAAAGTGGAACACTTCCACGTCCACCGGAGAATATGTCGCATGTCTATCTTGAGGGTTTGTTGAACCAAACACTTAAAAATACTTCAGAGGGTGATGAAATTGGCACTTTCTCTGCTGTAGTCAATGAAGACATAAAGGATATTACTATTACTGGAACTGATAATCAGTAACATAATGCCAACATTGATTAAGAAACTTTCCTGTGAAATTAATATTGTTAACTGTGTGGTTTTGAATGAAGATCTGCTAAATTCTCTTAAATTTCGAGTAAAAAATTGTTTTTTCACAATCAACATTAGTTTTAAAAACCTACCATGAAATTAAGGCCTCTTACACGAGCCATTACTGCAGCAGTTTTTACGTACAGACCGAGATACAAGTACAGACTGACATAAAGGAATTTTGACAGCTGAAAAAAGCTTTACTGACGCGGGTAGCGAAATAGTTTAATGTATTGGTAATTACTTCTGTTGCGTTTTTGGTTTGTGCATTACCTTTACGATTACTCATTAGTGAATAATTTCAATGATGGAGGTGTTTGCCCAGCAGTGGGACAGCATATAGGCTAATTACTTTACTATTACTTCAATTCTTTTACTTTATTACCTTTACGGTCATGTTGCCGTGCGTATAACGGAGACGCGCAGCTGTGTTTCCTCGATGAATATCACGTAACAAATGCGCGTTTCTGCGGCGATAACACGCTTATAGCTCGCTTCTTGCCTACTAGATAAAATTATATAATATTTTTTTGATACGAAAAATAAACATAATAAAACTGACGCAAAGAGTGTACAAAATAGTTCTAGAGCGTCGAAGTATAGGGCATTCCAGCTCGGAGCCCGGTTATAATCCTGGCAGGAACACCTAATTTGTAAAATCAACATAAAATAACCAGAAGACTAACCTCTACCAGAACCAGCGGTAGACTAACCTCTACCACGTTGGGTTCCAAAAATGTGTGAACTTCTGAGTGGTCCGTCCTTCGCAATGGCAAAAGTCAACTGGCTTTTTACTACCCCATTTGTGAACTATACATAGAGCGAAAAATAAGAGGACTTTCGCATAGAACGAGGTAATAATAAAAAAACTAAGTTTTTTTTCCTGTTTGCGTAAGAATTTAAGGAAATCTTCAATTTGTACTTTTTTACACTCTCTTAGGAACATGCGTCGTCTTTCTGTCACTCAGGCAGTAATAGAGACCTCACACTAGCGTTCTTTGAGCGAGGGCGTCTTGCCGGCGACGTAAGTTACGCGGGCGCCCGGAAAATGCAACGCCCAAAAAACGCTATTGTGGGGTCTTTCTCTCTAACAGAAAAGTTGTATTTTGACTCTGCTCTTTCACTCTGCATACAATACAGAACTTTTAAATGTACAATGACAATAGCTTACCTAATAGTTTGCGACTCTGATACTAATTATACCATTGCAATTAGCTAACCTACTTTATATATGTTGGTATCTCCCTAACGACTGTCCGCTTGGTCCGTCCTTCGTTTAATTTCCACTTAGAGAATTGGGTTAATTGTTTAGGACTACCTTTTATCTCTGGCTTTACTTGTTTGTTACGTAATTCGTGGGCAGTTAAGTGACAGCCGCTTTACGCCTTATTTTAGTGTACAGTATCGCAACAGCCATTATAAGTTGATCTGTGGTTGCTACGAATTTCGATGATAAGCTTAGTCGGAATGAACTCAAACTCAAATAACTTAATTGAAATAGACTGTATCAGTACTTTCAAATCGTCAAAGTTACAGCAAAATATACTAAATAATAGACATAAATACCATAATAATATGGATATGTAAATAAACAGTATACAGACATAATGCGACTCTACCACCGCGTCGGAGTTGTTTCTTGCTGAGAAGACCCGGCGAGAAACTCAGCAGTTAATCTTTTAAACTTGTTTTGGGTTTACAAAAGGCGTTAGTAAAGTACAAGCAGTGTGTCATTTTGATACAAATAAACCTAAAAGAATATAAAAGAAAGAGAAAAAAACCAAACATAAAAGAATATAAAACAAAAATTCATTTAAACAATTCAAAACGAAAAATTGTTAGTCAATACATACTAGGTACCTATTAACTATTACAATAAAACATCTGTTACAATAGAGCTATTTAATCCCGCATCGAGCAGATCGCTTACAACCAGGCATTTTTATCTATAAGGTAGTCTTTTTTTAATAAAGCCCTTTTTTAATAAAGCTGTTTTGATATGATTTTTGAATCTATTTAAAGGTAACTCACAAATGGTTTTTGGAATTTTGTTGTAATAATGTATACCTTGCCCCATAAAGAATCCTAAAACTTTTTGAAACCTAAAGAGTGGAAGTGCAATTTTATCCTTATTCCTAGTATTTCTGCAATGTATGTCATTGTGTTTAGCATAGAGACCAATATTTTTTCTCACCAAAACAATGCAATTGTGAATGTATTGTGACGCTACAGTGAGGATACCAATTTCCTCAAAAATCTCCCTAAGTGAAGCCCGTGCACGAAGTTTATAGATGGATCTGATCGCTCGCTTCTGGAGGATAAAGATGGTTTGTATATCCGCCGCTTGACCCCAAAGTACAATGCCGTAAGACATTACACTGTGGAAATAAATAAAATAAACTGAACGAGCAGTGTCAACATCTGTTAATAACCTAATTTTTCTCACTGCAAATGCAGCCGAACTAAGTCTGCCTGAGAGAGTTGTTATATGAGGGTTCCATTGCAGTTTTGAATATAGTGTGATTCCAAGAAAAACTATTGTATCTTCAAGCTTTATAGTATTACCATCAATTTTTAGACTAATAGGGTTATCTTTAACATTAGCCAACTTAAAATTAATACATTTAGTCTTCTTTGGATTAAGCTGTAGATTATTTACTGTGAACCATTGTAAAACCTTCGAAAGTGCGTCATTAACATCATCAAAGAGGTTTTTATTTCTATCAGTTTTAAAAACTGAAGATGTATCGTCTGCAAACAATACAACATCACAAATATATTTTGAGTAAAAAGGTAAATCATTAAAATATATCAGAAATAGTAATGGACCTAGAATGGATCCTTGAGGGACCCCCATTTTAACTTGTGATCCTGTAGACAGTATACTGTTAACATCAACTTTTTGAGTTCTTAAACTAAGGTACGAAATTACCTAATCTGAAGCATTATCCCTTACCGCGTAAAAATCAAGCTTGCGTCTAAGTGTATCGTGATCAACGCAATAAACGCTCTGGGGACCGTAATACCTATCGATTGGACCGCATGTATGTTCCACGATTTTTTGAAAATTGCTGGGTTTTGTCAGTTTTTGGTGACTGTGGCGCAAATAGTTGAGGTACATGTTTATTTTTCCTCATCGTTAGCTAAATACTAGGTCTACTGGATTCAGAAGCATTAACATTTTAAGGGCATCATACTAAAATGTTCATTCAAAGTGTATGTGTAAAATTTAATGGTAGCAAATAAAACTTAATTAAAAGTAAGCCTGATGCAGCCTGATGCTCAGCATGTCTCTAAACCATATTTATCAGTATGTTAGTCGAAGTTTATTAGTGTTAACTGACTTGAATGACTCTCCCAATTAACGAATTAAAAAACATTTCCAAACACTTTGTCTCACTTATCTCAAATTACAGTTGTTCTTTAACTCTCTAACCATTGGTTTAACCACAGTGTTTAAACCTGACATAATAGATCTAAAGATCTGGATATCAAGGAAAGCAAAGAAGGTAGACTTGGGGTCCTAGCCAAGAGCAACACGCTACTCTGACATTAGCACTCGTCTAATCGGAATGACATTTTATGTCAGATTCATTTAATTTTTGCTCTTGGCCAGCCCCCCTGATCAGACCAGTTCTCAAAGGTGGCACCTGTCAAAATGTGCTAATAACTGCTGAGTGCACCTAATTGTAAAGAATGAAACGACCCAAGGTTGGTTCTAGGCAGCCCCAGTTTACATACACCGACTTCTTGTAATTTTTATCAGGTCGACTGAATCATCAACATAGTTATAATCGCAGCGCTCTAACAGACAGAAGATCAAAGTTGGAGACCAAATTTTGCGGCAATCCATCGCGAGAGTCACGCCCAAAATAGTAAGTTACAGAGAGATATCTGCGCAGTCATTTTGTCTCATTTCTTAAGTACATGAACCTTATTTCTGCTTCACGATGTTTAATAAACATAACTTGACATTACGTCACTTATCACCGGTCACCTAAGCCCCGCATCTTAATTGGTCATATCTCGAACCATCTAGCCGTAACGTAACGAGCAATGCCTCATCGGATCCCCGAGATGTCCGTAAAGATAACTAACTAATAAACAGTTTAAGCACTAATAATCTACGCGCTTAACTTTGGGACTAGTGATGGGAACGATATCTTTGAGCAAAAGTGACTCAGTGAAATGATGGAAAATATCAGTTATTTTTTCTAAAGAACAGCAGTATTTTTTACTTTTTCCTTTTAAAATGCATTAAGTACACAGCAATGACTTTGAAAATAACATTCTTCAGAATAACTCAGTGTTGCTAATCAATTTAGCTGCTTATTATACAAAACGATAAGTAAAATTAAGTGTTGCCGTAATTTATTAAAAATCGTTTCAATAATTTATTAGTCTATACCAGTCCATTATTACCCCTTAGTGCGCTATTTTGTCTCTTGCAATCCTGTAGGGTTCTTCAATGTTAGCCAAGACTCAGTCTCCAATACAATTTAAGAGGAGAGATAAGATTTTTTGTTTGTTAGAGGGAAAAAAAACTACTGAACTATATCTTCAGTCCAGCCAGGCAAAGCTAGTTCTTTATATTTTGGAGTCCCTCTGCCCCTTTTCCCACCACTACTGCTCGTTTGATTTAACGACCGCCGCATCAGTCGTTATAACCGCGCGATACCGACGATCACCGTAAAACGTTAACGTTATAGGTTCCGCGAATCGGTTACTGTGATAGTTCGCTTTGGGGCATCGTTATTGAATTAATAAGTCCTTATCTTAAATCCTGGGTATTCATAAAAAGGATTTACTATTATATACTTATTTAAAAAGATATTGGAAAAGTCCAATGACCAATCGAGAGCAAAATAATGAGTCTTGCGAAATTTGAATTATACTATCCAATAATTCAGATTTACTGGCAATGGCAATCAATTCTAATGCTATCCTCCAAAAACGAGCATAGTGGCCTAGGGGTTAAGCACCCCAACTCGGATCGTGGATCGTGTGGTCCCAAGTTCAAATCCGGCCAAAACCATCTTAGTTTCATCGTTAAATTTCCAACTAACTCTTCGGTTTCACAAAAAACCAAACCAACCCGGATAACAGCGGAAGGCACACCCCCCCACATTGGGTTCTAATACCATTGGTGAAAGGTAGGCTACTGAGTGTTCCGTTCACCATTGCCTCTTACTATCCCGTTTGTGATATAGTCCGTAATGGTATGTTACCCTCAAACATAATAGTAACGATACTGATATGAAACGTGAAGTTTTGTCACCAGTATTTTATTGGTTTAAAGCTATTATTGAATTAATATTCCATTCAGTTAATTAAAACAATAGAAACATGAGCTGAATTTGTCCACAACAGATGCAAAATATATTACTTGTATCTGACTCGGTTCGATCCTAAGTGCTGAAGTCACGGTACAGGCGTGTCATAAAGTTGTTTTATGAATTATTTATGTCAATAATGTACCTAAAATTAAAATGAACCTAAAATATTCTACCTTTAATTTGAGTAGGTATCTAGCTTAGGTCTTATTACATGTACTTAGGCCGAGATCACAATAATTATTATCGTACTTATTCAGTTTTGTTTTAATAAATACTAACGAACACCTAAGTTGATGTTTAACTAAGACAAAAATAATTTTATATCGTTAAGAAGTAACTGATATAGATAGATGCAGCTGTTCAAAGTCTAAGATAAGTCTAAGTTTAAGCTAAGCACGCTCTATAGATCTCGGCCTTAGAATGAAGCCCTCTTTTGCACTTTTTCGCTAGAACTCTTTTAAAATTTCGGATCGTAAGATTAAAATAATTTAACACGGTTTATAGCTTCATTTATTTATTTCATATATTTAGTTCATATAGTTACAAATTACAGATAATAGTATGATTATGTATTCCTATTTTCCTTCATATATGTACAAGTTAACGGAGATTATCACATAATGATGCCGATGGTCGTTGTTGAAATATCGGTCTGGTCGCTTACAATGTCTTATTCATTCCATTATTGTGTAGATTTTAATGAAAAATCTCTAAAATTGTTTTTTCTATTGTTGCAGTTGTTTCCTCGAAGGTACCCTACAGTCGTGTCTAATTTATCATACAATTTATATGCATTTAGTTGCGCTAAATCAGAGCTAATTGGTCGATACGGTTAATTTATACCAAGAATTACGTCATTCATAGCAATCTGGGGCTTATTTCAAGTTCATTATTATTCAAACCAAAAGGTGCATTCGTCTTTTAATTGTTTTGTTAGATACTAAGTTAGCAATATGAATGAAGTTTGTGCGTTAGAATAATCTACTGGGTAAACATAGAAAATTTCAAAAATATGCAATAATTACTAATACTTGTTTGTAACTACTTTGTTTGATGTGCAATAAAGAGTTTCTTATCTTATCTTATCTTCATTAATATATTGACTAACCTACTGGCGCAATGGTATCGATCATGCCTTCCGCGCCGGGGGTCGTGGGTTCGATCCCCATCCATAACAAACATTTATTTGTCGAACATTTGTGTTTGTTGTGAGTCTGTGTGTTATTATGTATTTAGAAATTTATAAGTATGTTTATCAGTCTCTGCACCCATAGTACAAGCTCTGCTTAGTTTGGGGTCAGATAATCTAGGTGTTTTGTCTCACGATATTTATTTATTTATTACGCTTTAATTCACTGAATGTAGCCGTTGAAGTCAATTTCCGACTGGCTATGCCCATGAAGAGTAATTTAACGAAATATAAATATATATAAATATGCGCCAGACAACACACCACTTGCCATGGTCTCGAATTAAGGATAAATATCCTTGTGTTACGAGGTACCACACAGGGAAATAAGCCAGGGGCGTCTCCCAGCACACCCAGACCCGAGCCAATTTAGAAAAAGTCATTTTTCTGAATTGACCCGACCGGGAATCGAACCCGGGACACCACGGAAGCCAAGGCGAGAAACCGTGCTACAGCACACTGCGCCAATCGTGTCGTCAAATGTACATTATAGTTATGGTAAATTTATTTTAAATATCATTACAAGCTCAACTGAACCCTCATAATGATAATGTGTTCATCCCCTATGCCATTAAGGGGGTAACTACCAGTATCTGCCATTTAAAGCTTCTAATTGATCTCAAAGGTGCAATGTCGAGGACGTAGATTTATTATCAGTAAGTATTATTCTTTTTTATGCTTATCTACTCCTAGGCTGATTCAGAACTTAGTTGTCCATCGATTTATTTTAAATTAGGGAATCATCTAATCAGCCACAGCGTTCAATTTAAAAAAAAAGGATGTATAAATATTTTTTTCTTCATATATTAAAAGATATTCAGTTTTCGACCACGATATTCTGGATAGTTAGAGAAACAGCCACCTCATTAGCCAACTTCCCTAGCCATGTGCCAGCCCGCCAAGATGGCCTCACTCCACGTGAGGTGAGATGTAAAAAAAGAAAATAAAAGCGGTCGTGAGGTCCAGACATGAGACTGACAAGCACAGTAATGCAAAGCAATCACTGAGCTGGTCATACTCATCTTGAAGGCTTGCAAATATGCCTTTTCACGCCCCGCTTGAAGACCCCGGGACTATAACAGGATGGAAACACATGCGCTAGGAGAGCGTTCCACGTCTCGATGGTTCGACTAAGAAAGGAGTCACCGAATCTTTATGTGCGTGGGAACAAATGCTGGACTGTGTGTGGATGACGCCGCAATCCAGCACGCGTGGTACGGGAGTGGAAGGGTGAGTTGTTGACAAGTTGGAATATCTCTTCGGAGCATTCGCCATTGTAGAAACTACAATTTTTTAAGTATTAAAATAGACGATCTATATTTTAACTAACTTCAATTCCAAATCCTCGAATTTAGCAAACATGGCTCCATGCGCGTTGATTTATCACCGAAGGAAGCGAGCGGTTCCGCCTTGCTCAACGCAAAGTTCAGCGCGACCTTTCAAAATGGCGGAGGAGCGGGCTTTTTATTGCACGCCGTGATCTTTGAGGGGTTAACTTAGGAGTGTTGCTGCCGTATCGATGAAGATTATACAGGTTAGGAGAATAGTGATGTCATTGCGCTCATTTGTAGTACTTTTTTAGGAATAGGAAGTCGGCCGCAAACCAGCATGCCTCGTAGTGAGCAAATACCGCAATCTATGATCACGCGCAACACTAGAGGTATAACTCGAGCGTTTTCGTAGACATCCCTCCTTCAATTCAATTGTGAAGTATTTTAGGAACATCTGCAACACCGGTTCTAGACCACTTCAGACCTACTCCTTACCACCTAACCGCAGTGTAAAGTCATTCACGTGTAGGGATATCTCATTAAATCTTTAATTATCGAATCTCTGGTGGTAGTTTTCCCATACTACGTGGATGCCAGTAGCTCGCGGATCGCCTGATGCTAAGCAGCTACCGAATTCTACTATAGCTGGGAAAACCTTAGGAGCTCATTCCAACAGTAAAGGGTCCTAGGAAGGAAGCTTCTCTGAAACCGAACGCTTAACCCTAAAACGTCGATATAGCAACAAGCAGCAATACGCTTAGGTCATCGATACACGAGGTCGCAACCGCGCTGGTTCACGGCGACATCGTTGCGACATGCGCCGGCGATGACACCTTAAATGTCGATCATAATTTGCCGGTACTCCACTTAACCTCTCGATCTTGCCGTAAGGTTACCGATCCATTTTACTGTTCAAACAAACTATCTAATATATGTAGGGAATGTTTTAAATAACACAAACATATAGTTAAAAGCCACAAATAGTTATAAAACATTTTTTTTGATAATCTTGTTCATTTTTGAAGGTTGGATTGTGTACAAACTACGAACATTAATGTGGCTTACATTTTCTTTCGATGTGAGCACCTAGGTATATATTTATGCGTAATTAGCTAAGCACGATCATCGTTGAAACAGTTTTTACTCTTAAAAACATATCCTAGAGTTAAACAACAAACTATCACATTATCTAATACTATGTCTTTATACGTTCATATCTAATTTTTATAGCAATTATGTTTTCTGAGCATTTGTTTAAACTCGTATAAGTTTTTAAAACGCCCGCGCCATTAACAACAAGGACAACTTTTAAGTGACGATCCTTGTCAAACCCATATTGAAAGTTGTGTCATACGGATCTTATGCAACAAGCCTTGACTTATTTTGATAATAAAATGAGAGGTATTGTATTATACAATCACCCAAACGGATCCGCCCAAAAACAATGAAAAAACTAAAAAGGGTCCTGTTCGAAAGCTTTGCTATTCATCTTCGTTTTAGATCTAGAAACGAAGCTCGTTCAAAAAGCAATATTGAGGAACATTACCAAATAAGTTACAACTAGTTTTTCAGCAAGAGAAAAGACCACGCAAGTTTATGGCATTTCGGAGAACCAAAAAAGGAGCGCATTCCGATAATATGTCCCAATTTATTTTGGGTGATATATTTTTCAATTACCTTATAGCTTGGATTATTTTGGTTGATTTTTTACGGTACTTAAACTATATTCTTTCTGATCATGTTAAAACTGCATGACTCTGTTACCATGTCTAAAATAATATTGATTTATTACTTTGATATTTTTAGTATTTTTCAATGCTTGTTTCATAAAGATACAAAGCTCCCCCCCCCCCCCCCGATACTAATTAAGATTAAAAAAATGTTTTTTCAATTTTTATATCTTTAATTGTAATTTATGACTCAATGCTGTGGCACCGCAGCGTTTTTAGCTTTTCTTGCTAACTTTGAGGCTAAAATCTACAGAAATCTCAGTTAAACAAAAACTTTCAAGCTACCCGAACCCAAAACCTCTATGATCGGAACCCTTTAGTAATTCAAGCCTTGCCCGTAACTCATAGCGCGGCAATAAAGGCCGCCCGCCGTACATTACGCGCGGACAAGCGGCGGCGGCGAGAAATTTATGGAGTCACGCATCGGTGGACGTCGAATGGAGACGAAAGGGGACGTTGTTCGGCACAGTTGGCGAGTGTTCGGCTCCTGCACAGTACTTTTTTCGAATATGGGATTAAACCTATTCCATAACCTCCCGACCGACACCGACAGGGAGTTCATACTCCCTCACACTCTGAATCCGCAATGGTTTCGTACGGTTCGGTTTCAAAAATGTTTCCTTCCGGGAACGCTTAAATTGTGGAATGAGCTCCCTGCCGAGGTTTTCCCAATAAGGTACAGCATAGAGTTCTTAAACAGGGGTTTGAAAAGGTTTTTGCAGGGTCGACAACGCGCGCGTAATGCCACTGGTGTTGCACTCGTCCATAGGCTGCGGTAACCGCTTACCATCAGGCTGTCCACGTGCTAGATTGTCACCGACGTAGTATAAGAAAATACTTTTACTTATGTGAATTACTTCCTATGCAAGCGATTATAAATTCTTAACTAAACTCACAACACCTTTCCATCAGATGTGATTAACTCTGAGTACGTATTCAAGTAGTTTTACTTACTAAAAGAAATGCCTGTTGCCTGAGAGTTTTTATGCTATCTTTATAAGTGAGTCATCATTATGCTAATATCTGTTTCCACGAGCCATTCGCCCTATGTCACTCTAAAATGCTAAGTCATAATAACGCTAGATAGATGTGGTCATCCTACTCCCGAACGAAATGTTTGTAGTTTCGGTCAAACGAATGCGTCACAAACCTACAACAATATGATTTTCTTTAACACTATTATTTTTGTACGGTGAATAGCCCATTTTGCTAGTGGGTAGTGAACACTTCATAGTAGCTTGATTGTTAAACCAAAGACCAACCCATTTTCGGCCATCATTCGGCCCGAGCCGAACCGAGCGTGTCCCTACCCTACCCCACATCCTCACAAAGGCGGGCCGATTAAATCCGAAAACAATAGTAACAATTGCCACACGGGCTTTATGACCCTTGTAGTTTCGTTTTATTTTAATTCTTTTGTTTATTTGTCAGCTAAATGGATTAATTTATCTACGACGGCCCTGAGTTTTATATCGAGCCGCAGCATTGTCATTTAATGTCCCGTATCGACGCGTTGTGGAGTTATCTGTGTCACTCCAGCTAAGCTTTTTTAAAAAGTCTTGATAGGAAGACATAAAATAAAATACTTAGGCTTTAACCAATGATTCTCCTTAACTGGATAACGCACGTCATACAATTAAAAACTTCAACATGGCACACGTGTCACAGTGGCATCCAGCTTTCTAGCTATTTCTGACATTGAGTGAAAGGAGCAGGAACATATTGTAACAAAGAAAAAGTGTGCTTCAATGACGTTAAGCACAATTTTTTTTGTTCCCTTTATTAAGCGCTGATGCTGAGTCGTTGTCACATTGGAACTCCCTCAAGAATTGTAGAGTTCCGTGTGTCTTAGAGCCAGGTCATTTATCCTTTCCGGAACGGTCATTTTACTTTTGTGTCAAAAACACACTAGCTTTCTATCGATATTCGAAAATAGCCCCCTAAAAACAAAGTTAAAAACTTAGCCTTTTTATATGATTAGTATAGATTAAAACAATTTTTTTATAAATGAAGTGGTAAGTAGTCCAGTAGCAAAACAAATAAGTCCACATAAACACTTGACGACTCATCTAATCCTACACTGAAACAACGTAACCCAATATCTAATGCCTTCCGCTGACAAGCGATCCAATTTACTTTTGTAACAAAACAAAATATTACGTAAACTGACCCGAATCGCTTTGTTTACATTCAAGCTCCTTCCTTCATGACATTATGGGCATTGCGACCAATCACGCCATGTTCCTATAAATAAAACAATTTGCTCGTATTGGCAATTTTGAATGACATAATGTCTGTATTATCTGTGCCACTTAATAAGAATTGGTCATTAATTCTTTGTTATAGACTTCTTAATGTAGGGAATTTATTTATGGGACAAAGTATTGTTTTAATTACCTTAAAATGTTTCATATTGAACTTAACGGGATGGTCTCCACAAATATGAGTCATTTTTGCCATAAAGTAATTAAGTTCGTAGATATTTTGTCACTTTATGTACATTACTTACTAACTTACTAACACTGTAGTTTGTCATTACACGCAAACATTTATTTTAATTTATTTTTTGTTCTAAAGTGAAATATTACATTATTTTATATGCGTCTCTGTACTGTACAATATTCATATCAGTAATTGATAAGTAATATCAACACAAACAAATCACTGAAAAAAATCATATTGAATAAAAGAATATTTAACGAACATAATATAAATTAATTCAAAGATCAACTGCAGTTAATAAATTGGGAGCAAATAATAAAACCAAATCAAAATGTTAATGAAAACTATAATAATTTCGTAAGTACACTAAAAGACATGCTTGAAAAAACAATACCCAAAAAAGTGATCAATATTCAATTTAAACAGAAAATACGTTGGCTTACAAAAGGAATTAAAACATCCTGTAAAAAATAAGAGACTTCTTAAAAAACTTGTATCTCAAACAAGTAACTTAACAATACATACTTACTACAAAAGATATGAAAAACTATTAAAAAAGACTAAAAATAAAGCGAAAAAATATTTAAATATAAAAAAGTACAGTAAATCTAATAATAAAACGAAAACCATGTGGCAAATCATAAACGCTGAAACGAATAAAAATGGCAAACTAAATAAACAGAATATTAAATTAAAAATGGAAAATAGAGTTCAAATTGATCCTAAAATTATAGCAGATACGTTCAACAACTATTTTGTACAAGTTTCAACGACAACAAAAAGTGACGATTTGCAAAAGACAAGATTTTTGTCCTATCAAGTTGAAAAAAGTATGTTCCTTAAACCAGTAGAGCCACGTGAAGTATATTTTATAATAAAAAAGCTAAAAAATAAAACTAGTCATGGCATAGATGAAATTCCCCCACTGTTAATAAAACAATGTGCAGAATACTTGGTTATGCCATATACGTATCTTATCGGCCTTTAAAAAGGGTGATAGGTCTGAGCCTAGTAATTATCGACCAATTGCCTTGTTGCCAACGTCATCTAAAATAATAGAGCAAGCTATGTCTAAACAGTTGAATATTTTTCTCGAGAAATATAGAGTCTTAGATGACAGTCAGAATGGCTTCAGGAAAAATAGGTCTACTACTCTTGCCATATATAAATATATCCAAAGTATTTTGGTCGCTATAGACAATAAAAAATATGCGGTAGGGTTGCTGCTAGATCTGAGTAAAGCGTATGATAGAGTTCGATATGATGTACTTCTTGACAAACTCTACAGGTCTGGAATACGCGGTCTAGCACACAAATGGTTAAAATCTTATCTTACTAATCGGGAACAGTATGTAGAAATTGAACATACAAACTTTGATAGTGGAAAAGTAGAGTTCATTCGATCGGAGAGAATAAGCATAAGAAACTCTATACCACAAGGTAGCGTTTTGGGCTGCATTTTGTTCTTAATTTATCTAAACGACTTGCCTAAAATGTTAAATGATCATTTCACCCTATTTGCAGACGATATTTCTATTATGATTCCGTGTACTGATCTTAACGAACTCACAAATAAACTAAATAGCAAGTTAGATATAATAGTAAATTGGTTAGTTGCTCATAATTTACACCTTAATTTAAAAAAAACTAAAATTATACAGTTTAGGCTTCACCAAAAAACACCCCTTGAAATCCAGTACATATATAATGACACTGAAATAAAAACTGAAGCTATTGCTACTTTTCTAGGACTAGAAATAGATTGTCATCTTAATTGGAAGTCGCACATACAAAAACTCTCAAAAAAAATGTCTTCGTTTATCTATATATAAGAATAGTACGGATATACAAGACATAAATGTACTCCAGAAAACTTGTATTCGCATAATAAATAATATCGATCCAACCACTTCTTGTAGACCATACTTTGTACAGCAATGTTTGTATATCTTAGAATCGTGTAAGTTTGTAAAAAAACATATGTATTTATATTCACCAAACACTACCATCAGGCGTAACGATAGATATAAAAACAAACTTAAATTCCCGTTAAGTAACCCCTTCCAACTTGTCAGATCAGGACCTCATTGGATGTCGATTAAAATATTCAACAGTATCCCCAATAACATAAAGGATTTAATAAAGCCGAAGTCCTTTACAAATCAACTCAAGCTCTACCTTCTAAGAAAAGCATTCTACTCATTAGATGAGTTTTTTGAAGACAGCCGCTGAATTTATTTTTGTGTATCTCTGTTTATTTCTTGTATGTAAGTATGTGACGTTCTCTCTGTTATATTTTGCGGTGCCCCTACGGGGTGTCATGTGTTCAATGTACTGTATTTTTTTAATAACACCTGTATAACCATGTGACAAGCAAATAAATAAATATGAAATATAAAATAACTATATTGTGCGGACTTTTTGGTGAAATTACCGTAAGAACCAATGAAATAGATTTAGTATTTAGTTTTATTTAATTTCATCATAATTTTGGTAAATACAATTTTAGTCATGCTTACGTAGAGAAATAACATCTGTACCAGTTAAAGAATTATGAATAGGTCAAGCCGTGGGCGAATTATAACACAACATCACACTTATATGCAAATTAAAAATTTTAACAAAAAAAAAACCAACTTCAAAAAAAAAAGATTTGAGACTTATATGGATTACCCATGGATGCCACTGTCAGAACTGGACCAAATTAAAATGAGACCACACGAGCAGCATCAGCTTTCAAATAAAAAAAGAATTATCAAAATCGGTTGGCGTAATATTGAGTTATTCGTCCATATGTCGCGCCTTTTGTCTATTTAGATTTAAGACTCATATGGATTTCCCATGAATGCCACTGTCAGAACTAGACCAAATTAAAATGGGACCATTCGGAAAGCACCAGCTTTCAAATAAAAAACGAATGATCAAAATCGGTTCACCCAGTAGAAAGTTATGAACAACAAACATAAAAAAAAAACATACAGTCGAATTGAGAACCTCCTCCTTTTTTTGAAGTCGGTTAAAAATAAGCCTGTCATGACTAAACCTAATAACTAAAAACGTCTTCTAAAAGAGACAACCAATAAAATTTACTGTCTTGTTTTTCAGCAAAACTACGACTTAACATTCTAAATGTGTTTCTTAACGATTTACCTATGCTGGTTGACATCATCGTCGTAAACTACTTAAAACTAAATAGGTTCTAAAAATACGATACTTTTGCGTGCAGCTCACTAAGGCACATAAAAAATATCTAGGTGAACATTGTTCCAAATATGTATTTTGAATGAAACGACAATCAATTCAGAAAACGAACTTTTTTAATTGGACTCGTGTCTTGTTATTCTGGGAGATGCTACTGGCTTGTCTGGTACCTCATACGGAACACAAGGACGTTGATCCATATTTCATGTGGAGTGTTGTCAGACGCATATATTTTGTTTAAGGTACTGGATGTGTACTTCTCAGAGCTCTGAGCTATCCCCACCTTCATTGTTGCGTTCTATTGCTTTACAGAACAGGCTCCGGCGACCATGGCAACCTTCCGGTGGTGGTATAAACATCCCACACTTCAACATATCTAATTGCACTGACAATAAGCGCAAGAAGGTACGTACTGCGCTTGCGAAACTGCTTGCTAAGGGTGGAAAATATATTTTTCACTTCTCATGCTCTAAAAGTACGCCAATATAGCCCTACGAAGCGGGGCTAAACTGACCACTTTAGTCCCTAGAGAGTAAAAAGTAATTAGTTTTTTAATTTCCTTCATGTGACAAGGACAAACGCAAACAGCTAGTAAAAATATACTATTATCTGTGGAGTGTAGACCGTCGTCATTGCGAAAATGTTGAGTTTTAGTTCCATGGTTTGTCCGCTAAGAAGGTGGCGCCATGTGTTTTAAATTGTTAATCTGTGGTTGAGTTCAGAAGAAAAAACTGACCACGAAAATTTCAGAACTTTTGTCAAGTGTAAAGTTCGGTTTTAAATGTTTATATACCTACTAAATTGACTATTTCTGCCGCACTCGAAGTGAAAAGTACAGTTTGCACCTCGAAACTGAACGCCAACTTAATATACCCTCGGTTTCATTGACTCCCGAGTATATTATGGCTTCGTTTAGTCCCTCGATATAAAATATACTATTATGTGCTTTTGATGGGTAATTTCGGTCCAAGTTTCAGTTATCTCTATCGCCCTCTGCGGGGAGCTCGAGGTTAGCAACAGACAGCAATAGATTTTAAAAACACCTATTTTACAATTCTCTCGCCCTTGAGGTGTCCTCTTAAAGCCCATAAGAAGATTAGCCAGTTGGGCTAACAAGCACAAGAAAGATTTGCCTGCCACGCGCGTTTTGCAGTTTGAACGGAGTGGTGTGATAAAAAGCGTGAGATATTTTGTCACGGCACATTTTTGTGCCCTGCTTGACATGGAGCAACCAAGGGCAACTTCATATGTGAGAGAGAGACGCAAAAGATTGTGGCAGACCATTTGAACCGCGTGATGGGGTGATTAAGAACCCTTTAACATGCCTAAAGAACTCCATATTTTAGTTTACTGTTGTGGGGCTCAGCTGCAGACCTTAACACCATTTTTGTACTCCAAAAAAGAGCTATTCGGTCGATATACAACCTTAGGCCACGCGACTCGCTCAGAGAAGTATTTAAGAAGATTGATATTTTAACTGTGCACGCTATTTTATATTTTCGATAACATAATGTATGTGCGCAAAAACTTGCACATGTTCAAAAAAAACAGTGATACTCATACACACAATACTAGAAATAAAAACAAACTTATTACTCCAAGTCTTAGGCTACATAAGGTAAGAAATTCTTTTGTGGGTCAATCTGTAAAATACTTTAACAAAATACCTCAAAGTCTTGTTGATCTACCTCTTCACAAGTTAAGTCTACAATTAAAACAAAGTTGATAAAACAAGGTTATTATAACGTGGAGGATAACTTGAACGACAAGAATTTGTGGTTATAGTAAGAATAATCTGCTCCTCTGCTCAAATAATGTATATTTATTGTTCTTTTGACTGTACTCTGAATTTATTTGTTGTAAAACAAAACAAAGTTCAAAAGAGTAACTATCGAGTTTCTTGCCGGAGTCTTCTCGATAAGAAGCAACTTCCGAACCGGTGGTAGATTCGCATTATGTTTATTTACAATATGTACTATTATTGTATTATTTTATTTACGTCTATTATCGTTTATATATATTTTTTGTGAACTTTGACATTTCATAAGTGTGATCATGATTTTTAACTTACTTTACTTACTTTACCATGCTATTACTCAGTTGAAAAGTTTGAATGCCTCATTACAGCTTCAACGCATTTATTTCTGGAATTATGTTTGGTAAATATTCCACTGTATTTGTAGGTTAACGAGATTTCGCAACGAACAACGAATCTCACTGTTTACGTTCGTTAAAGAGCGCTATAGTTACAATCTAACAATGTTGCTTTTGCAAAGTTAAACAAAACAATATGTGGCTTTGTGTGTGTATTGATAATGGCACGTTTTATCTAGGAGTATGATAGAGTATGTATCGCTTTAAATTATCAAATATAATTCGTTTCAAAATGTTATGACCTTTAGTAAGAATTCTTCAATGATGAGTTTTAATTCTTTGCAAGTTATACATTAATAATACACCTTTTATTTGATAACTTATTTAAAGACATGGGTCTATTCACACGTTGACACGATAGCACTTAACGCTTTCAATGGTGCCGCTTGTGCTGTGAACCTCAAAAACTTATTGCAATTATTTTTTTTAAATTGACCCCTTACGTCGTCTATACCACAACCACACCACGTTGCAGCGACGAAGAGTGGTTTCGTGTGAATAGTGTTATAGTATGAGTTCTGCCTGATGATGTTAGTCACTCTCAAATAAGGATCATTTATTAATTTATTTATAAGACCATGACATTTTTAAGGGACGTACAAAAACAATGGTGAACGATAGGACTCTATCGCCTAGTAGCAAAAATAAAAAAGACTGTTACCTATATAGTTTATTCCATTTACATTAAGTTGATTCCGCCAAAAGCCACATTACAGCGTTAGTTAAAAAACCACACGATAAACACAATTTAATTTAATTTATTTATTTCCCCTTTATGTGGACTTCCTGCGGTTGATCTAGGTCACTGGTTGAAACGCAGTTTGTAATAAAGCCCATTGTAGTATAATTGCAGTTTTTGTTTTCATGGCTATTGTCTGATTGGAACGGATAGTAAACTGTCATGGCGGATCCGAAGGTCAGCCTATTAACATATAATTAACAAAGCGAGGGGGTTTGACGTTAGTCACTTTCTTAGTCTCATTTTAATACAACAGTCATAGCAATAGTCATATCATTTATAACTCCATCTGTTTACACAACACCTTATATATAGAAATGTTGTTTGAGGCAAGCATGCGAACCGCCTGATAGCAGTTAAGGCCTGTTCAAACCTGAGCGGTATTCGCTGCCGCTGTGGGTAGCGGTACAATTTGGAACTTGATACTAAATACCTGAGCGAAACCCGCGCGGTATTGTACCGCTACCCACAGCGGCAGCGAATACCGCGTAGGTTTAAACAGGCCTTAGCTGTCTATGAACAAATTAAGGCCTGTTCAGACGTGAGCGGTATTCGCTGCCGCTGTGGGTAGCGGTACATTTTGCCACGGAACTTGATACTAACCTGAGCGAAACCCGCGCGGTATTGTACCGCTACCCACAGCGGCAGCGAATACCGCTCAGGTTTGAACAGGCCTTTAAACATTACAGGTAAAAGTGCGTTTAGGCCCAACGAGCAAATGCTCATTCTATCTCAGCTCTATCAAATGTTCTTTATGTAAACAGAGACAGATAAATCTTTCGTTGTTCCACCTATGTTCGCGGAGAGCCTAGAGAACGAGCTAGAATGCTCGTTCTTGATGCCTCAAATCTCAATCTTTGATACTTCAAGATCACGAAAGAACATTCTTGCTCGAGCTCTAGCTCTATATTATGTCGTTTGGACTGAATGCACCTTAACAGACGCGCGATGACGACCGTGAAAGTTCCCCTTAATCTTAGAGGAAACTTTTGTAGTCAACAACATGAAATCCCCCCTAAACCAAACATAAGCTCCTTCATGGACCTCTGGCTACCTCGCTCACTAGCAGTAGCACAACATTGCCCAACACTTATTTAGCTGTGGTTTCCGTTGATATGAGTAAAAACATATTATTCAAATTGCAATATACGTACACCAAAAACAACATTACTTCAAAGTGAGTTTCTTTCCGCGTCTTCTCAGTGGAGTCAGCGTTTCAACGCCGGTGGTAGAGTCACCTTATACGTATGTATTATATTTAGTATATTATAGATCGTATAAATATTATGTATGTCTATAATATCATTAGCTAAAGTGAAAATGTTTTTGATGATTCGAAAGAACTGTTATTTTAAATAGTGTACTCGAATAAAGTTTTATTGATTTTATTTAAAAAAAAGTGCTCCATGATTGCAACCAAGTAATCGCTACTGTAATTGATATGTTTATTTTTTCGTAGAGAAATTTGTTACAACTAATTAAGGTTATTTTTGAATTCAAAAGTATTTTCAGTAGAAATCCAAAATGAATCAACGATATAAATAAAAAAACGCATGCTGCAAATTCTCTGAAGTAAACGGAGCTACCCGCTCAGACATTAAAAAGTACATACATTTCCGATACTGTTGTTTACCAATATACAATAAATGTTATCAAAGTTGCGAAATCGGCGTATGTGCGCGCACGCACAATGTTTGCGGGTATAAATAAATGCACGGCGTTAGGGTGGACACGATTTCTTTATTTGTAAGATCAGTGCTAAAGAAACATATTAAATCATTTGATCATATACTAAGCAGTTTGTTATAAAGGTAACTGATGAACATCTCGTCTTATTCTGTCATTGATTCTAAAAAAAGGATCAGCCAATCAAGTAACATGATCGCTCAGAATCTCGAGATAACCTCACTTTCATGCGGTCACCTTCATCGGTTTAACCCAGGAGACTCCTAAATTACATACTCATGTGAACAGGATGAGACAGGCAACAGCGTCACGTCAAGAGAACATGCGTCTGGCTCTCCCTCATCCACGTTTGTTGCGAATATTGAAAACTTCCCCTTCTTTATAATGGGAATCAAAGGAGGAGGCCCATGTTGAGCAATTAAAGTTTGGTAGCTGCATTTTTTTATATTGCTCGTCAAGAGTACCTCAGATCACTTCACCAGACGGAAACCGGCCGTATGGTCCAGATATGAGGCTGAGAACTGAGAAGCACAGCAATGCAAAGCATCTACAAGGCTAAACAATACCATCTTGGAACCCTGCAAAAAAATACTTTTCACATTATGGGAGGTTTTAGTAAGCTTGTTTGCCAGTGTCAGTATAAAAAAGAAAATTCCTTTAAAAAGCAATCGTGTACCCACCCTAGAGCGAGACTATTGACCTGCCCCAACGCGTGCGCCAGCGCACGTAGCGCTATCAGCTCCCCGCTGCAGGAATATTCATAATTACGTGGAAATTGATAATTGGAGTCGGAGACCGCCTCTATGGCGGTTTGATTAGACAATCTTTTGTTTCTAATAGGTCAGGGGTTATCGTCCTCACCATTATATAGAAAAAAACACGCAAAGCATGTTTTGGTATTAATGGCAAAATGTCTGACGGCCAAAGTGATAGCTGGCGGGGGTCCAAGGCGATGATGAAGAGACAGGCTTGGCCATCATTGGTTCTCAATTGAAAACAATGGAGGAGACGAAGATGATTATTTTTTAAATGAAAAGTTAGTCAGGTCATTTGTCCTCAAACTTAGCAACACTAGATGTCAGACTAATATGCATTAGACACACAGAATATTGGATCACTAAGAATCAGGCCATTGAAACGGGAAAAAAATCAACTGTACAAAAAAAACAATGTATTTGTTATTATCCTCCATATTACAATCAACAAACACGAAAACACCGTATGGTGCCTTAATTACAAGTAATATTCATCTTTATAGCAATAATAACGGTAACTTTTGTTAACCAACGCAAGTGAAACTCCAAGGGCAGGCTTTTTAAAAAAAAACCGAAAACCTTTGACATACAATAAATGCCATCGCACCGAATAATGACTGTTGGACGACTTCCAAACGAATATTGTCTTGTCTCTTTAAGCATTTTACGGGGGGGATGTCATTGAACTATACTTATCTAATTGTTTTTGCAATCGTTGTGAAATAAAAAAAACGTGCGTCATTACGTCTAGTGCAGATAGTAAACAGGTTAATCTTTTGCTGATTTTTCTTATTTGTGCCAATGATTCTGTTAATGATTTGGACTATTTACAGCAGCCCAGTGCTTCAGTACTGTTATCCCGGGAGCAGAAGTCTCATCAAGATCTTGAAGGCATTAGGGGTAGTGATGTACAGGCTCGAGGCTTCCGAGTCCTTTTGTCGAGCTCGGTGTCGCTTGCAGGGCTCGCCTCGTTTGTATGAAGCTCGGCGACCCGGGACTATTTTCCAGAACTCGAGGCTTCTTGACAGCTAAATCGATCTCGAGGCTTTTTGCAGAACTCGATCGATCTGGTATCTTGTATTATCTCATATCACACTAGCTTTTCGCCCGCGGTTTCGCCCGCGTGAACTTCATTTTTATGACATACCTACCTACAGGATTTTTTCCGACTTAAGATACTCGCCGTTACATATTTTTCGCAAAATCCTTTGCTAAATTTGAGACTTCTAGCACGCTGTTTCATATAAACTATCAACCCTAAAACCAACCTCTAAGGAGTCTAATTTCGCAAAACCCCGTCTAAGTGAGTACGTACCTTCTTAGAAGAACCCCCATGCAAAATTTGAAACTCGTAGCACTTGTGGTTTCTGAGATTTTGTGATGAGTTAGTGACCTTTCACTTTTATATATAGTGGTGGCCACATAATTAGGGACGCCAGTCGATTTTCAAACGAAAGACGTAACTTTGAAGCCTTGATTCTCCGCCAAGGATTGACTGAGATGTGATCTGATGAAAACCATTTATGGAGAGATCCAAATGGCCACACACACTTTCAGATCGGATCAGTATTTTAAAAGGTGTTACTTACACCTTTTAAAATGGTTTAAAAAAACGCGTAAATAGCATTCAAACGTATGGAAATCCTAAAACAGTTAACTCTGACCCTTGTATCTCTTAGAATAACATGCTGATCGGATCTGTTGACTGTGTATGGCAATCTCCTCCGTTCACTCCCTAGATGGCTATCATCAAATCACAGCTCAGTCAATCCTTGGCGGAGAATCAAGGCTTCAAAGTTACGTCTTTTGTATGAAACTCGACTGGCGTCCCTAATAACGTCCACGACACACCAACCCCACAGAGGTGGGGACCTCCTTACTTCTTGATGACTACACTAAGTTTCCCTTAGCTTTACATGGTCGGCAACAAGCAAGTTCTCCAGCTTAGCAGGTTGTACGGGCAAGCTACCGTTCATTCAACTTTGATTTGCGCTTACGTTGCGGCCTACTTTGACCCAGCGTTTACGAGGTTAATAATTTTATAAAAAATAAGTGAGTACATCAATGACTGTCCAACTGTACACTACGCAAAAAAAGATTTGCCACAACCTTCAACTGTAACTTATACATCTTTATTAAACTACTAAAACCGTGGTAATCTTTTTCTATCCGACGTGCTCATCAACCTCAACTTAACTTCTACGCAACTAATCCTAGAGGTGTACGTAACTGTACACAGGTGTTAATAACACTGCTATCATTAGCGGGGTATAGAGAAAGCCTTAGAACAAGTCCTTCTTACTTTTGGGTCAGTTAACAAATGTGATGTCCACAGGTATTCATAATAATATACATTCTGAATCAAATCTATCCCCACTCGTTAACAAACATTTAAACACACTCCCAAAGAGACTATTTCGAAACGCGTTAATTTCCAACGCTGTGATCACTGCACGATGATTGCGCTTGCGCCGATACGCGCAGTCACTGACCTGCCACAAGGATGCACAACTATACTCCTAAAACAGCCATCAAACAATAAGCTACTCTATCTTCACACACACAAAGCTCAATTTAACTATGGTCTAAACTAAGACATCAAAATCCTTTGCTGACGGAATTCCAGTCTAAGCTTGAAGGTTTAGAGATCATTTTAGAGTGGAATGGAGCGATGTTTGGTTAAATTTTGATTAGTTAGGAGTTGCGAATTGTAGGCAATTTGAAACGTAACTAAAACTATGACGGATAGTATTGGGCTCGGTTAATTTGTTGACTTGTTGAGTTGTTGATATCTCAGCGAACAACCAACTAACAAAACGCTTTGATTTTGTTAAAAACAACTTGATAGCCATTTATTGAGGATAAACATTAGTTCAGATACCTACTCAACCAGCATATATACTGTCCTACAGCTGGACAAAGGCTTCGTTTTATTAGACCAGCAAAGATCTATCTCCGCGCTTGCAAAAAGGATTGGTGATAACAAATCCGGGCTATGTTCCGAAATAATCAAAATCACATTTTTCCCGTCTTTACTTTAAATGCGTATAGTGAGAACGGTCACTCTCAGCTACAATGAACAAATTGAAGACAGAGAGAATGCACTCTTTTGTCAGACTAGCTAATTTCTAGATATTTCTACGTTTCTTGCCTAAGTCTAAGCTAGATATAGCAAACACGGCTAAGCCAGCCTGCTCGCCGACCCCGAAGCGGCCTTCGGCGCCATTACAATACCGCTGCACCACAGATAAATAACACTATAGGTTCGGCATCCACTAAAGGATATGGCTGAGATAAAAGATAAACGATAGTATTTTTTTAACAACTTCGGTGGCAATGGGTATCTGACAACATCATCAGATTCTAAAAATAATTTGGCATAATTAAAAAATGCATTTAAAAAGCCCTTTATCAAAATGTGCAAATCATTTTATGGCCCTTCAAAATTGGTTAGGAAAATACATTTCTGAAAGTGTAAATAAAAAAAACTATACCATTCGATTATCTACACACACTTTACACACTTTATAGCAACTTTTGTTTGGAAACCATATTCATAAACGAGATATTTGATAAAGCTGCAAAGAAATAGACAGCAAATGACGTCATTTGCAGGCGGCAGTTTGTAGGGAGCGTTTTGGGCAAGTTCAAAAATAAGACTTTTAGAATTGCTATATCTTGGGGAGTTTTCATGCTTTCGAAACCTTTTATTCACCAATGTTTCTATTTTTGAGAGGTCACGGTAACGTTAACACCTCGATAAAAAAAATGTCAAATACCCTAATTAATAGGATGTCCCCAGGTGACTTTAGATCAGCTCCTAGGAAAACTCCGACTACTTAAATCACCAGCAAGACACAGCACGAGGTACGAGTATTTGCATTGAATATTGAAACAATAAAACGATGATAAAAGTTTTGGCATCCACTGCATCTTAAACCCAAATCTTCTCCTACTACCGAAACTTGAGATGAATTGAAGGAAGTATCAATGCATCTAAATAGCAGGGTGCGAATTTTTGTAAATCTATATCTATTATATCGCTTATTCTAATAAGCGTAGTCCCTTAAACAGTACCTACTGTAAATTAGGTCATTCATCATTAATTCTTATTGAAAATTAAGTCCCTCATGATCATTATCATTCAACAAGATTGAAAATATTTATAATCGAAAGATGTTTATAGCATAACGCCCAAATCTACAAACGTCATTCAAAGCTGAGCAGTCCTTACATATATTGACGACACGATTGGCGTGGTGTCCCGGGTTCGATTACCGGTCGGGTTAATTCAGGAAACGATCTATTCTGAATTGACTCGGGTTTGGGTGTGCTAGGAGCCGCCCCTAGCTTATTTCCTTTTGTGGTACCTCGTAAAACAGGGATATTAATCTCTACTTCGAGACCATTTCAAGAAGTGTGTTGTCTGGCGCATATTTATATTTATTTATATAGCTGTCCCGTCCCTTTTATTTAACATGAGACAGGGCAGCATCAATATGAGGTGTCCTCAACTTTTGATTAGCGTTTGTGGACACGGGGGTAACAGTCTAGCTAAAGAAGTTATGAATATCTTTGCTCCTCCAGTGTATGATAGCCTAACAATTCTAGCTGCATATTTAATGCTCAAAATGTTTTTATTAGGCAAATCCGAAACAAACCAGTAAATATCGACGCGGTTCACCTTCAATAGATTTCAACAATAAATTCTTGTATTAAAATTGTATTGTTTATGCACTTTGCGCAGGAAATCATAGTTGTTTATGAAAGTTTAATCAGGTTTAGGCTCGTATTTCATATTTTTGTGATAAATTTAAGTGTTCTCAGTCTGTGTTAAATTGTTTTGCCGTACTAGGCGCCGCATAAAATTAAGCGGTTGTTTATGTATTCTTATATGTATATAAGTTGGCCAGGTGAAGTGAAGACTTGCGAAAGCCTTCTGCCAGGAAGTAAATGCATCAAACTCAAGAGAAAGTGCGTATAGAGAGGCATAGGCCTCATTATAAACAAAAAAAAATCTACGAACCTTTCACGCCTGAATTTCAGAACCGTTTAAATTATTTTCACAATTCCGTGGAGCTGAAGAACACCATGACACCCCGAATGAAGCAAACACGCGCACACTTCTGAAACTAATGAGTTCACAACACAAGCTAAATCAACATTTTTAAATGTAAATAGGTTGGGGAAAAAGTTTATTCACATTTTTAAGAAAGTTATATTTTTTTTAATATACTTTATTTACATTTAACTAAAGTATGTAGGTGCCATTTTGTTCGATTCCTTTTTGCCATGATCATGATCCCATTGCCAGGGACATGATCCCATTGTTATAGGAATTCTGAGGCTTCTGATCAAAATACCGCGACAAGTAGTTTTGGCAGTCCTCTAGTGATGTTAACCTGACACTGCCTAAAGAATTCTGAAGTGACCGAAACTGGTGGAAATCTGAAGGTGCAAGGTCAAGACTATACGGCGGATGCATTAACACCTCCCAGCCAAGCTCTCTTAATTTTTGCTGAGTGGCTAAAGATGTGTGAGGTCTAGCGTTATAATGACGAAAAACCACACCCTTTCTGTTGATAAATCCCGGCCGCTTTCTCTCAACTTCTTTCTTTAATCTCATTAGTTTGCAGTAGAGTTCAGAATCGATGGTCCTGCCTGGTGGTAATAGCTCATAATGAATAATGCCCTTCCAATCCCACCACACATACAGCATCACCTCAGTCTGTGAAGCCTGACCGGCTTTTGACCACGTTTTTCGCACGTTTTTGTCGTACGTTATCCACTTTTCATTACCAGTTATCAGCTTCATCAAAAATGGTTCGGTTTCATTACGTCGTAATAAAGAATCAGAAATGAGTACACGGTTCACTAGGTTTCTTTCAGTGAGCTCGTGAGGTACCCAAATATCAAGCTTTTTTGGGTAGCCAGTTTTTTTTCAAATGCGCCGAAACTGTTTTGTGGTCAATTCCCAGTTCTTCAGCTACGTCGTAACTACTGATATGCCGATCTTGCTCCACTTTTCAAAAATGGCATCCATTTTATCCGTAATAGGGCGACCAGAGCGACGTGCATCGTTGACATAAAAATTTCCGGATTGAAAACGCTTAAACCAAATTTGTGCTACTCTCACAGACACTGCACTAGGTCCATAAACATCGTAAATTTTTTTCGCGGCTTGCGTTGCATTTTTACCTTTTTTGTAGTAATTTTTTTGAATGTATCGAATTTCTTCAGTAGATTCACTCATCTTGACAGTAGGAAAAACAAATGAAAATCACACATTTTCCTAATCTGAATTTGGAATTATCTTCTTTAAAACTTAAACTTTTAATGATACCAAAACCAGCCATATTCAAATAGTACAGCCAAAGAGATTTTAATACAAGTTCATACATACTATATGCGAAAAGACTTTTTCCCCAAACTAATAACACACGAATCATCTCACTCGGAGCACTAAGCATCACTTATTTCATTATTTTTTTATTAGGACGGTTTTTATTCTTAATAACGATAATTGCGCTGATAGCGGTCCGTGCACGTCTGACACAGAAATGAAAACGAAGGCAGAAAACAATAGTTGCAAGTTGTTGCAATACCCTCAAGTGGCTAAATAAAAATTGTGGTCGGTTACGTTTCGATACACGTTAATAAGACGTTTATTAACATCAGCATTAATTTTTAAAAAATGTCTGCTGCCTATCAGCGTTTCCATAAATTAGTTTATTACAAAATTAAATATGGGCCTATAGAGCTACCATTAGTTTTAAAACAGTTGACAGTCGCCTTTTGTATAGGATTTCGGTACAGCGATTCAAGTGAATAGAAATGGAACTAAAAATAAAAATGGCTGTAGTCAACTATCATAGTCTACGTGGCTGAAGCTCATGGTGAATGCACTGGTCCCAAGGGCAAGAAGCGACTCTTTATTACTTAACCCTGAGGGGATAGCACGAACCGTTTGACAGCTACGTAATCGTATCATTTTTAAAAAATGGACCTACGTCTACCACGAGTTGCCACTTTAAATTTACGTTATCGTTCGCGTAAAACTTTGTATTGGGATTTGACGTGACATCTGGTAAATTATGTTGACATGTCAAATAAATTATGATGAGTCTTTAACATGCCATCATCATCAGTTAGTGCTAGCCTTACTGCCCCCCGATTCAGAACAAAGTTATCGACCGATTCGATAATTTTCTTTTATTTTAAATTCCTTTTTTAAGATAGGTAGTTTTCATGTAATTAAGTTTATGAAAACTTAAGGCCTTTGGTTTTAACTTAAAATATTGATTACTGCCGTTTAGCGGGTCATTTACTATAGTTAAAACAAACTCACCGAATCGGTCGATAACTTCGTTCTGAATTAGGGGGCTGGTCCTGGAAATTTGGTGTACAAGTACCTACTCGTATTATGATCTCATTTAGGTTGAAATTATTCAATCTTTATTATCTTATTTTGAGGCCAAAGACATGCTATCTCTTCAGGCCATGGGTTATTGGCCCACGACCTACTTGAGTCTGCCGACCTAACACTTTCATCAGCATATTCACTGTGGTTTATATGCTGAGAAAATATACATCTGTCTGTATTTGTTTCGTTCACGTGCTCACGTCACGTTTCGCTGAGATTTGGCGTAAAAGTTATTACTTTTGTTCTGGAAGCCTAGATTTTATTGCTTTTTTATTAGATGACTAATACGAAGTCTGAGTCACGCTAGCAACAGAATACAAATTCAAACATGTTTTTTTTATTTTAGTTATATAAATTATGGAATAAAATGAAATGGAAGTAGAATGATCCTGGAATTGTTGGGTCTGACTGGTGGTAGTATCTTCGTTGTTTCAGGTTTTTGTATTGCTGGACAAAGAACTTCATCTTTGAAATTAATTCATAGTTGCAATTTATGGGTTTCGGCCATATTTCAAATGCTAGTTAGGCATGAACACAAACTCTAATAAAAATAATAATGTTTTTGTTTATCAGAAAAATTCAGACATCTTGCCCTACCGGCATTTGAACCCTGGACTGCTTGTTCAAGTGTAGTTCAGCTTCAATAATTTAAGTATTAGAAGGTATTGTGAGGACTTTGGAGTAAATGGGCTTGCGGAGTAGGCGCAGACACTCAATACGTTTGATTTATGACTTAAACTTCGTATTTTATAGCAATAAAATAAATGCACTGTTTATTGCATGGTTATCTGATAAATAACACATTATATAAATAAAATATTTATTTACTGAATGACGGCCATACTATCTTAATGATTTAAACTTAAACCGTCATACACTTGACGGCTCATCTTTTTAACGAACCATTTAAAAGTTAATAAATTGCAGTAATTTCTGCTATCTAAAGCTTTGTTTTATTTTATTTTAGATCCATTTTACATATATGTAATAATGTATATATGTATAAAATAAGACAAATATTACCAGTTATTGAGAGCTCTTCAAAACAGGTTTTTTAACTGCAACTACCGGTCAAGGGCCTCCTTTCTGGTTATTTTTCATACATCATATCTCGTACATATTTTTGGAAAAGTCAAAATGCAATATATCTACGGTATCGCTAACAACATATAGGCAATTGAGTTTTACAGACGCAATCTTTCCTAAATAGTCCATTACCCAAACACCCCTTAAAAGCGTTTCGAGTAGAATTTTAATGGATAAATAGCACGAAATCGTGAGTTCAGCTAGTGTTTTAAGTTTCGTAGTACGACCATAAATGTCGTCGTAATGCACCTAACTAATAGCTACAAATACATAAGAGCCTGTCGCAATAGGTCTATGACCCGCCCTAGAGGCGCGCGCGCAGATACACGCACACACACACAGACGCGTCGCGTGATTTGTGAACGCGTGCGAGAGGTCTGCTCTCAGAACGGAGGTTGTATGTCAAAGGAAACGCACATTGATGACGAATCATTGCTGTGATTTATATGTTTGTAAAAATAAACTAAAAACATAATTCCTTTCACTAACATAAAGCTACATAATAGAGTAACGTAGGCTATATTTTAATTCTTATGCAATTTTTTAACGCGAGATAAGTAGTCCACCCACGTGGCCATGCCGGTGTGGCACAAAACTAGTATAGACTCGCACATACCTACACTTATTATTTATCATTAATTAATTGCTATGTGAAATATGAACGATACTGGATGACATTGAAATCTTAATAGTATATTGGCACCTTCATTTCATTTATTTGTACGATTGTTACATTGAATAAATACGGTCCTTACACAAACATACTATCACAATATTCACAATGCACCAATAGGTAATGGTAGGTTGAAAACATGTAGAAAGGCTGGCTCGTTGTCACTATTCGTAGGGGTGCTGCCCGTATTGCTGAAGGTCGACGATTTTATCTAATCCCTATCTAGTTTTTTTCCTTGTTATTTATTTTTGATTTTCATTTAGCCTTCAGTCCCGCCTTGTGGTAAGCGATGTCGCGCCAGTCGAGGTCCATTATGGTACATGCTTACCTAGAAAATACCTACTCACCCTTGCCTCGAAGACACCAAGGCCATATCCCAAGTATCCGGAAACACAGAGGCAGGGAGACATTCCAATCCCTAGCGGAAGGACGCAGTTAACCGTCAAGTGCGAAATGCTGGGAAGTCAACCACATGGGGGTGGAAGCCTTCCCGGCGTCTAGTGGTCCGGTAAAATTTAAAGGGCGGCGAGCCTGAAGAGGCGCAAAATGACAAGGATCAAGTTTTGGGGCATGCACGGTAACCAACTTGCAACAGAACCTATATTATATCTATGCCTTTGAGTGGAACTGATATACATTTATGGGATGTTCATAAATTCTTCAGGCTGTTTAAGATGATGCAATATCTATTTCTCTTTCCATTCAGATATAATTCATTGGTTTTATTGACTTGCTCAAAGAAGGTGTTAGTCAAGGTTTGCCCAGCTGTGCTCAGTGTTCGAATGGGCATTGATTGCTATCGCGCCGCGCCTGCGCAAACAGAGACACACGCCGGAAGAATGTGGGGGGAATGGGGTGAAATGTGGTAAATAAGTATTAATCATCAAACTACTGTAACAATCGAAAAAAGTGGTGGCGATCTACCATGACAGTACGTTTACCACGAGTTGCCACTTCAAATTTACATTATCGTTTGCGTAAATTTCAAGTGGCAACTCGTGCTAGACGTACAGGATACAATTGACAATCGAATCATCTATTACATTGATTTAATTAAGGAAGAAGTTTCTACTAGCTTTGACTAAAATCTTAGTTTTCCGAGCATTCCTATTTGAACTTTTTGTGTTTTTTTTTGTTTTAACTGGTTTTATGCTACGAAACGTATTAAATGGTAAATTGTTTACCTGCATAAGCTCAACGTTTCGGAGACAGTTTACATCCCGTAATGAATAAAGAATAATAATGACGTGATCATTTATTATTTACTACCATTTTATAGGAATAACATGTTATGTTGTGAATCCTATATTTATGGATTATTTACTAATCTTGTTTACGTATAAATCAGTATACCATTAATATACAAGCAAAAATTATGGTGGTTATTTACCTCAATCATGTAATTCCTGAGCCAGTTAAGATAGCTTGTGTTAGTAATGTACGTGTATATGTCAATAAACGAAAAACTTTTTCCTTCTTATAACCTACTAGCTTTCCGCGGCTTCACCTGCGTGGACAATTTATCTCACACGTTGGTTTACATATCACAGTTTCCAGAAGCCCTCATTTCGCCCAGCTTTAAAAAATCGTCGTTTATATTAGTAAGGTATCAATTTGTAGAGTCGTTTCATTAAAAGTCAGTTTATAAAAACCGCATTGAATTGAACAGCATCTAAACTGTCGAGGTTTTTCCCGACATTACATTTCGACAATGTCGAGAACGAAGGTTAATTACTGTAAGATTACAATTCAGATAGCGATCAGCAGATATGCAGTTAATACATTTGTCGTAGGTAGACCATAATTGAAGGCAATACTTGTGACCATCAGTCTTTTTAGGCAGGCCTTGAATTTGACTAAGTTGACAAAGCTACGAGTACATTGAAGGGACTACTAGACGCAGACTGTCTTTTCCCTGGGTGTGATATTATTACAGGGATCCGCCCTAAAAGTTCTGGTTATTCGTTCATAATGCACCCCATTAGCACCCCAACTCGGATTGTGGATCGTGTGGGCCCAGTTCAAATCTGGCTAGAACCATCTCTGTGTTTATTGATAAATCTCCGACTAACTCACCGATGATGGAAAACATCGATATCAACCCAAATACCGGCGGAATGCTCACCACCTAGCACGGTAGGTTCTAATACCATTCGTAAAAAGTGCGCTTCTGAGTGTTCCGTTCACCATAACAGCAACAGTCACTTCTTGACTAACCCGTTTGGATATAGTAGTGATGCATATGTACGTATGTAAGCAGTAAAGAGCTTCATTTAAGAGTGTTTTCAGAACACTACAACTACTTTTTGGAAAAGAGTACTTTTAGGCTTACGTCGGTAATACGAGTTCTGTCGCTATCCAGTTGTGAACTGAAATGACCACAAAAAATCTATGTAGGTGACTAAGTCCACTATTAGTCTCCACTTTTTGAATATTTAGTAGCCAAAATAGTACTTTTGGTTGGTTAGGTTAGTACTTCGCTCAATTAAATACTAACCTATTTGTAACACCGTTCTAAACTGGTGTTTTTCACATTTGTTTATTATTTATTTATTCTTTATTGCACAAAGAAAAGTACAATTGGCGGACTTAATGCCTAATGGCATTTTCTACCAGTCAACCACTAGGCGAAGCAGAAATCGTGTTGGCGGCGTTTTGTAAAACATAGATTGGTGAACGTAAACAATATGCTCAACCCGAAATAAATGTAATGTTAATACAAAATATATATTCTTATTATATTCTTAGCAATACTACTAGAACATGCCCATTTGAGTTAGTTTTTTTCTAAGTCTGTTCAATCTTTCTTTTTCTTTTAATTATACAAGTTTTACTGTGAATTGAATGGAATGACTTAAAATAGCTTCAATAACATGGGCACAATACGACTACACAATTCATACACGTGTATTATTTTATGTATTGGCATATTATACAGAAATGACTTTCAATACTCAGGTGTAAACACAATGATGTTTCAGAATACTCGCTAAAATGACAATATCCAAGAATTACGACTTTGATATTTGTGTAGTTGCTACAATGAACTATTAATCAATGAAATAACAACGAGGAATGAGTTAATGAGTTTTGTATGGAAAATACAAAATTAACATTTTTAAAAATAACTGTTGACTAAGAATTATTATTCTTATTCGTCGTTATTTAAATTTTGCGCATAATTTTACCATTTTTAAATGATATTACTTTACAAGAATGTTTCAGCAACACGTTTCAGACAGGTACTTGCTATAAGATGCGTCCAATACGAGTAAGGTTTTTTTCAAATCGAGTAGGCAGCCATTTGCTCGCAATCGCACCTGGGTGGTAAGTGACGATCTATGATGAAACATATCTGCCTATAGTAAATGCCTATTCACTAATAGCTTAAAGAGACCCAGATTGTGCGAGTGCTACTCGTACTACTACTTAGCTGTTCGCATTATGAAGGAGTCCACGAAACGTCTTGAATTTCTACAACGTGAGGATGGAAGGCCAATTAATGTGCGATTTGTCTATAACTATGGCATAGTTCAGTTATGAGATTATGATTGTTTTTCAACCTTACAAGCTTGATAGCCACTTATCCATAAGGAGAAATAAGGTCCTCGATCTGACCATACATTCTGAATATACTTGGACATAAGCCCCAACACCACACGACTCGTCATGGTCTTGAAGTAGGGATAAATATTCCTGTGTTCCGAGGTGCCAGACAAGGAATTCAGCCCAGGGCGTCTACCACCACACACAGACACGAGTCAATTCAGGAAAAATCGTCTCCTGAATTAAATCGACCGGTAATCGAAGCCGGGACACTACGTAAATCAAAGCGAGAAACCGTGCTACGGCGTAGTGCGCTAATCGTGTCGACATTTTTAAACTCAAACTCAACTCAAACTCTAACTTTCTTTATTGTGAGTCACAGGTACAAAAAGGTGACAAAATTTATATAAAGCAGATCATCTGTGTCCCACCGTATTGGCCAACAATCAATACATTTTAAATTAAGTGTCTTAAATTGAATCAATGACTAAATACAAGTTTAGTGTCTTAAATAAATCGGACTGTACTATGCATCACTTTCGAACATTATTAGATCATCAGTATTTTGAATGAACTCGGGAATTTTATTAAATATGTATGAGTGGCGCGATTCAAAAGATACTTTGTCTGAACAAGGTTGTCCTACTAGCTAACTTATGTCGATGACGCGCGCGTGCCTTAAACACAAACAAAACTAAGTTCGCTTTAACAAATACTGCACTCTCGCAGATGTACAAACATGGCACAGTCAAAATCTTCAGTTTCAGAAAGATCGGTCTGCAAGAGTTTCTCTGTTTTATATTATACATTTCTCGTATGCACCGTTTCTGAGCTCTGAAAGGCAAATCTTTTTCGGTCGAATTTCTCCATAATATTATACCGTAACGTAATGTGGATGCTACGTAGCCATACTATGCCGTCAGCAAGGCGGACTCGTTGGAAATGTTTTCTTTATTCATATACATCTCTCCAAGCTCTAGCTACTTTACTCAAGCAACACAACATTGCAAAGCAGCGGTTTAGCTGTGGTTCACCGCAACGCTGCTTGTCCACCTGAGATGTGATTTGCTTCGCTCCTGTGGATGTCGATATCTACCATTCACATTCATTGGTCCACATAGCATAGCACTGGTAGAAAAGGGTTCTGCTAAGCTTGGTTTTAGATGACACAATGGGGCGTGCTGTGCGTGCCTTCCCTACTCTCGATACATTGCACAGCTCGAACTGTGCATCTTCCTCACACAGCTGCCTTGCGACGGCGCATCTTCGAAGCACATCTTACTCGCTCGTGAGTTTCTTAGCTTAGCTTGAACATCATCGCAGCTTAGCTGCATACCACATCTCTTGTGGAAAATAAGCCTAAGGTGGAAAGTGTTTAATAACTGAGACATACACTATCGTAGTTGAAATATTAGGTAAATAAATAGTTAATGTTATACATAATTACAAGCAAGCTATATATATTCCTCAGAAATATATTAATAAGTTTATTTTTTAAGTTTATAATTTATTTTGATATAAAATCGCTGTCCTCAAGTTAGTTTGCAATACCTTAGCGGTAACTAAGTTGTAAGTACTTTTCAACTGTATCAACTATGTATGTGTAAACACTTAGTATGCAAATAAAGAAATTGAAATTGAAATGAATTGAACATAGTAGCCAGCCACGCAGTTTATGGTCTGCTCGCCACGTCATATTTGCAGTCGGCTAGCAACAGATTTCTTCATCGGGCTTGCAGGTGAAAACGGTGCAGGTGTAGCTACGATTAGGAAATAATAACATGTTTTATTTAAGTACTTGTTTTACGCCCGCGAACTTCATTTTAATTAAAAATAGTAATAATATAAGTAGTATTTGTAAAGTTTTATAATCATCATTTCGAAACAAAGTTACCAGAGGTGGTTCGACCTATCAAAAAGCTATTGATAATCGAACCTATAACTCTGTAAGTTTGAACAGGCGCTATAGAGCAGAAAAAGTGAGATAAATAAGATAAGATAAATAATCTTTATTGCACAAAGAAATACTTACAGCACGTAAAAACAAAAAAGTAAATATTAAAGTACAATTTAGGCGGTCTTATCGCTACAGGGCGATCTCTTCCAGACAACCTTCGGCAGAAAGAGATTTAAAACAGAGGACGAGTTAGGCTGCGCAAAAGCTATGGAAAAAAAATAGTAATTACATTTGAATATTATGCTAATATAAAAATAAATAAATAAATACATTTATGTATACACATATATATTGTTTTAGATTACCTAGCACCAGTTTCCTTGTGTAACGAACTAAATTAGGAGAGAAACTATGTAAGAGGAACGTAAACAAAAAAAAACACGAAGTCAGAGAGGAAGCACGTCTTTACCTGAGATTTGAAAATAGGTAAGGATTGAGATTGACGAATGGTTAAAGGCAAGGAATTCCACAGACGAATTGAGCGAACAACAAAAAGTAGCAACAGTAAATAAAAAAACGAGCTTGCTAAAATGAAAACACTGTCAAACAAAGTATTCACAAACCATTTGAACATGAAAAACAAACATAATTAAAAGATAGCAGACGGATGTAACAAATCGCTTATTTAATTCAACAGTTGTAAACTCATTAGTCTGTCACATTTTGTTATTTAAGGAGTATTACATAACATATCATCACGACTATATCACAAACGCGATAGTCAGAGGCAAGTGACTGTTGCCGTCACGGAACACTCATAAGCCCACTTTACACCAAGAGAATTAGAACCCAACGTGGTGGGTACGTAGAAGATGGTGAGCCTTTCACCATTATCCGGGTTAATACTCAAATACTCAATATGGGATTTTATCGATGTTTGTCACCACAAGAGAAAATTTAACAATGAACACAAAGATTTTGGCTAGATTTAAACTCGGGACCACACGATCGACGATCTGAGTTGGGGTGCTTAACCCTTAGGCCACGACGCTGCTTGCATTATGAGGAGAAAAAGGAGGAATATGAGGAGTAAGAGAGCTTAAATTAGCATTTTTTTGAATGACTGGTGTTCGCATCGTCGGTTATCGGGAGTAACTTGTTGCATCTTCACCCTTCCACTCCCGTACCACGCGTGCTGGATTACGGAGTCGTCCACACACAGTCCAGCATTTGCACGAAAGGCTCGGTGACTCTTTCCCTTTTCCTTTTTCGTACCATCCAGACGTGGAACGCTCTTCCATCGCATGTGTTACCTTTCTCTGATAGTCCCGGGGGATTTAAGCGGGCGCGAAAAGGCATTCGGCAGGCCTTCAAGATGAGTATGACCAGCTTAGTGAATATTGCAATGTGCTTGTCAGCCTCATATCTGGACCTCAAGACCGCTATCCATCAAGTGGAGATAGGTCATCTTGACGGGCACTTTAAAAAAACCACTCACCGGGTTTATGTTGTGTTACCAAAATTGTTAAAGATGCTAAAGGATCCAATCTTAGTTTAGAATTGTACATCTAGTAATAAGGAAGCAAAACTAAATGAGATGCAATTTTCCGTCCTCACCTTGATCACTATATCTCTGTTAACAATTGAAATCTATTTCTTATTCGCTGTTAATCAGAGTGACCTATTTTCGTATAGTATCACTGCGCGAATACGTGTCTTGGCGACTAGTTGATAGAGATTGTCTAGCTACATAAAAATCGGTCTTGCTAGGTGTTCAGGATTGTCGATGTGTGAACGCATCCATAAATCGTCTTTCGCCTGGCAACCCCAGTCAATTCAAATATGGTTTAAAAGCCCATACATACTTGTAACGGCGCGCCATTCAAATTATTCTCGTTGTCGTTTCATGGTAGTCATTGTCGGTGCACAAGCACATTTTCGTAATTATATCGTTCTCGTAATATTGTAATTTAATACACAACGCTTTTCGCTGTCGCTTCACGTGTATTAAACTGCAAAGGGAAAGAGAGAAGTCGACTGGAGGAAACACTGCTGTTCTACACCCGGTATTAGGTACTTGGAGTAAGGTAACTGTTGCTGGAGGTGAGTTCGAGTTCCCAAAGGTGATAGGAGCCCCAACCAACCGCCGAAGACCGAGGCACACAAGAGCACAGCTTTATTGGTAAGTGTTTTGTCCATTTGATTATCTCTTTCCACTATTATCGTCTTATTTTCTGTCGTATCGTATTTATTTAATTTATCAAAATACAGTCCACTTCTATCGCTTACACTAGGGGAGATAATATTTGGAATATAATTTCGCAGGTACAAACCATCCGTTTTTTCAAATGCTTTTCAATGTGGAAAGTTGAAGGCGTACAGTGCCCCAACCATAAGCTTACGACAGGTAAACAACGACACATAACGATAGCAACTTGTATGCCATATTATTCGGTTTAAACTCATGGTACGGGTCTGTGACACTTCTAAGGTCTTCCATCCACATTTAGGAAGGTCTTCCACCCACATTTAGGAAGGTCTTCCATCCACAACAATTAGGTGGGTCCCTGACACTAGGCTTACCATCAAATAAAATATTTGGGAAGTATTAGTTTCACGGGTTCAAATATGAAACAAGAGTACTACAGTAGTTAGCCCCAATTGAAACAGTGATTTAGAATAGTGTGGTTACACATGGATTCAGTTTGTGAACTCCATTTCTATACTTCAGAAATTAAATGAGATGCAGTAGATGCTCATCTGTCCTTTACCTGCAGCAGAAGGTCACCTAATAGCCAGAGGATTAAACCCAATTAAATTAATTTGACTGTGTAATATATGCAATAAATTGATAGGATATTGGATATATTTAAATGCTTAATGCAAATAAATGAATGACACCCACATTAAAAAAAACATTCTTGAACGTTCTTACATGTTGCCTTTACAGTACACATGAGTTTCGACCGATGACAGTCGCTAGCGTCGATGGTGACGTTTTTGTATGGGATGTTGTACAAAAGATTCCGCAAAATAATCTCCACAGGGGTAAAGAGTATAAATATTTCATAGCCGGAGAAATGTTTAGTTTTCTTTTTGTCTTTGGCTTGACTGATTGGATTGGACCAACGCTGAACAAGGAATTCGAGGTCCCAAGTTTAAAAGTCAGGTCAGCGAGAGTGATTTGTTTTAATTCTTCGGAACATGCCAACGTCGTCAGGTGGGTGTGCTATCTAAATGAGCGAAGGAAATTATAGCCTTATTTGCCGTTTCTTAACAACCTTTAATGGCTCGGAGGTTTCGCATGTCACTTGACTTTCACATCAATTTGCTGCCTGTTTCAAAAGTCAATCAGGTGCACTTGACTGCAAAAAGCGCATATCTAAATCTATTCATAAGTCCACTGGTAGGTAATTGAAACTCATTAGGTATGGCGGTTGCTGCACAATCAATTTCCATATTTTAATCGATCGCTTTCAATTTCCGAAAACCTTCGATTTATACCCACCATTACGGCGAAACTATTTTCGTCTACACGTAATAGGTCCACTTCGTGCGAACCGGTTTCAGCTGGTTCGATCAACCTAGTTCATTATCTTCCTTTTTGCAAATCGCTCGCTACATCAAGGATATCTCCTCATTCTAATATCACCCATTTCTACACGCAACAAGATTGAAATTCGTACAATGTTGTTCGTGGCAGTTAGGTTCGTTTGTAAGTAAGGATTAATTTATTCAAATAATATTATATTTACTCAGAGCGATAAAGTAAATTCAAAATGGAGGTCGCCAGCGTCCATGTGTTATCTCAAGTGTTTATGCCTGTGAACTGTTTATTGTTTTTAGGATGTACAAATGGATCAATTGAATTTATTTTTGTGTAGTAGGTACGAGTAATTACGAGGGAGATGATAAAGGTGAATGTATATGGGTTCAATTATTATACAAAGGCTTGCCTACCTACACAATAAACTACTTTTATGGGGAGCACTGAAGAAGTAAAAGCGGTAATTTTCCTGAATACAAGAGCTGACATGACATGACAATGTCAAATCCCAATACGTTTTTTACCCGAAGTTTTTTAAATTTTCGTTATCGGTAAATTTAAAGTGGCAACTCGAGGTAGACGTACTGAAACCATTACTAACCATTTACATCTCAGTGATCAAAATGAGCAGGCTTTTAGGAACTAAATTTTTTTTATATTACCCGTCAAGATAACCCCAATTCATCTGATGGAAAACGGGCTTGAGGTCTAAATATGATACTTATTTTTACTATAGACTAGGCAGTCATTTGACCACAATCACACCTAAATGTGGTGACAAGTGATGATGTGTCGCGACGACAGGTTGTCTGCTGCTTCTGCATGAAGTCGGCTACGACCTTGCACCTTTTAAGCTCATATTTTTTTGATAACATTGATAAGTTTTTTAATTATAAATCTGAGATTCTACTTAATCAAATAGCACGTAGAACTTGAAGAAAGATGAGTAACCTTCTGGGGTTAAATCAAATAATAATTGCAAATGTATGTTTTGCAAACTCGTGACATCAAGTTTGCGTACCTACTATCAATAAGTTGTCAAGGTAAGATTGTTTTCAGAAATAATACTGCCTTAAATATAATTATTGGCGATAAAACGTAAATTACTTTGTAAACTGCTAACGCATTGCTCATGATAGGTATAAACTGTTAAATTTTAAGTCGTCAAGTGCAGTTTTGTTGTTGTTTCTTTCAATGAAATAGATGAATAAACACTTACTTTAGTCAATCTTTTTTTGTTGTTAGCTGAGTATTGAACATATTCTGGCTTCTATTTCCCGTAGACGCCAAGCACATCTAACACTCGAACACTTGTTAACTAGCTGTACAGTTTCATTTTCGACACTTTTTAGTGATGATAAGACTTCTTAAGACAATTGTGTACTGTCTATTTCTAGACATAAAACGGTATTTGTTTTGTTAGTCATTCTTGTAATTTTCCGTTAGATTCTGCTTGGTCCATCAAATTAATAATAACTTTATGTAGGTATGTTAAGTGACTCAGATATTTATTAATACTTTTTTTTATATTGCCCATCAAGATGACCTCACTCCACTTAAATATTTCTAAATACATACATTAAAAGATTATCAAAACACAGACAGAACACTGTTCGTCACATGAACGTGTGCCCTGAGTGACTTATGATAATAAAGTCTGATTTTTTAAACGAAATTTTAACGCTTCAAATTATGCAAGTCCCTCTTAAGTAAGTTCTTATTTGCTCGGATTGCGAGCGTTACTAAGCTATTCAGCGGCTCTCTAAGAGCTCGAGCAAACATAATAAGGAGTGTAGTTTGCCCACTTGAGTCAATATTGGAGCATGTGAGGAAGGATTATGGCTATGTATCATGTTGGCTTAGCTTCGAGGATCTGAAAAGGCTAGGTGGATAAGGTAGAGGAATACAGATAAACACTTGGCGTAGCGTGCTTTCTTGCCTTGTGTCGTCGTGTCCCAGGTTAAGTTCCCGGTAGGGTTAATTAAAGAAACGAACTTTCCCATTGGACTCGACGCGAATCGTTATCGGTACGTCTACCACGAGTTGCCACTTCAAGTTTACATTATCGTTCGCGTTAAAAAATGTATTTAATATAATAATATAAATAATATAAATATGCGCCAGACAACACACGTCTTGTAATGGTCTGGAAGTAGGGATTAATATCCCTGTGTTACGAGGTACCACACAAGGAAATAAGCTAGGGGCGTCTCCCAGCACACCCAGACCCGAGTCAATTTAGAAAAGATCGTTTCCTAAATTGACCCGACCGGGAATCGAACCCGGGACACTACGGAAATCGAGGCGAGAAACCGTGCTACAGGCAGCGCACTACGCCAACCGTGTCGTCAAATATATTAACAAATATATATATATATTAATATAAATATATGTATTGGGCTTGGACATTGTCATGTCATGTCATGTTCATGTGTCATCCCAATATTTAAAGTGGCAACTAGATACTGATAAGTACCTCGTAACACAAGGAAATTGATCCTTACCCCGGGACCATGGCAATTTAATCATTAATTATTCATTAATTATTGTTTATACAAGACTAGCTGTTTCGACAGACTTCGTTCGGTCAAAAGTAATTGCACGTCGCGGCGTCGTCGATAAAGCAGCATACGAGTATCTCGCCCGCGTTTCTCCGACTTGATTTGCTTAAACTACCTATTTTTTTACATTGAATGTTTTTTTCAATCATAATAAAATATAGCCTATGTCACTCCCTGATAATGTCACTTCATATTAGTGAAGAAATTTTTAAAATCGGTCTATTCAATACAAACAAACAATTAAATCTTTCCTCTATAAAATATTAGTATAGATGTTGAGCGGACTTCATATTATGTTAATGGCTGGCCTGTTGGCGCAATGATAGCGATCCTGTCTTTAACGCCACAGGTTCGATCCTTACCTAGTACTAAAATTTGTGTGATGAACATTTGTGTTTGTTCTAAAACCTACAAAGGTATGTTTAAGGCGTTTTGCTAACGACACGAGTTGTGTAGTGCGCGTGACTCGGGTCTGTGTTGGAAGATGCCCTGGCTTAATTCCGTGTCTGTTACCTCTTGACGCAGACTTGACCTCTTCTTCACTACTTCGAGACTATGACAAGTGGCGGGTAGTCTGGCGCATATTTATTTAACAGTTTCTAATTCTCAAAGGGAAACTAACTCTAACTTTGTGGGATGATAACCATGGGTGAAAGTGAGCCCCAGACTACGCACGAGTTAATAATAATAAATAAAAAGCTCTTTGACAACAGATGTCTCTTCGTAATCATATTTTATAATTTATTTTTTTAGTTACTTTTCCACCGATATTACAGTAATTTCATCATTAAAACAGTGAAAAGCTAGTGCAAAGTCAATTCAAAGAATATTCAAGACAATTTCAGCCAACATTTATAAGTTCAAAACTACAACATAAATATGACAAGCGTGACAACTGTCACAATGGCCACAGAAATAATTACGATACATACTATAAAATTATGATTACAAGAGCAAAGGCAAGAGCGGCCAATGTAAGCGCACGACCAACACCACCGCCCGCTTCGTCGCCCAGCTCGTCGTCGGTGGAGGAGTTTGTTACTCCTCCTGATACCGCAGCGAGCTCAAGTTCCAGCGATGAGAGCGGGCCACCGCCGCCACGACCGCCGCGACCACCTGCGCGACGTGGACGACGACCGCTGCCGGCACGCTTGGGGCCTGTGGGGCAATCTGCCCCGCGCGGGGCCCCCGCTACCGGTGGTGTAGTGCGCCGCATGCGATGGACATACGACATGAATGTCAACTGCATGCGCGCCTATTACGGGGCTACAGAGGGAGGAACCAACCTGTCTGCGTATCGTGACCGGATGATGCCTCTGTTTCAGGCCCTTGACCCAACCGTGGCTGTTTCCGCCCAACGCCTGTCGGATCAAGCGCGGGCGATTCAGCGTCTCCAGATGCTGGATCAGCCTACGCTTGATCGGCTTCGCCTGGAGGCGCTTCAAGTTCGCGCGACTTCTTCCTCGACACGGGACCCGTCCGGCGCGCTGTCACTTCCGAGTCCGGTTACAGACTCGGTTCCGGTAGCGCCACGGATGGATCCAGATGCCGATGGAGTGGCCAGTGCGAACGCAAGCGTAAGTACCCAGGCCAAAGAGCAACTGAGGAGGGCTTTGGAGGATGCGATTTCGGAATATCGCTCCACACGAGTCTCTAGGCCGCGGTTACCACGTTTGCCTACTAATAGACGCAACCTAGCGTTAATGGGGGCCCTGGACGCTTTACTAGCTCCGTTCATTCGGACTAGTGAAGATTTAGTTGATACTCACTCGATTCTGTACTGCGGGGCCATTGCGGCATGCCGTGTTGCTCGTGTCAAGTTTCCGGACTCTGACCGTGCAGTGCGACCTGCCGGAAATGTACCCGCATGGCAAATGCGAATCGAGCGGCGTATCAACACGTTTAGGACCCTCATTGCAAAGCTGGTCTGCTTCAGCCGGGGGAACCATCGCCCTCGGGTTATGCGTTACGTGAACCAAGCCTTTGCTGGGACGGGTATTAGGCCCGAACAGTATATGGCTTGTGCCACAGAACGCATTGACTTTCTGAAGCAGAAGGTCTATGCGTGGGCAAACCGTATCCGTCGCTACAGAGAACGTGTGGACAGATATTTACAAAATTGCCTTTTCCAAAGTGACCAAAGGAAGGTGTACCGAAACTGGGAAGAGACTAACCAACGTGAGAACGACGGTCAGAGACCGGATGCAAGTGTCATGATTGACTTCTGGCGCAGTATCTGGTCGATGCCTGTCGAGCACACGGAGGGTGACTGGATGCGTACTGTCGAGCATGAATGCGAATCCATCGAAACCATGGAGTCAGTAAGTATTGACTCCGAAGACGTTAGTTGTGCAATTCAGACGGCTCAGAACTGGAAAAGTCCTGGCCCGGATGGATTGCACAACTTCTGGATTAAGTGGTTTCGATGCTCGCATTCATGCTTGGCAGTGCAGTTCAAGGAATCCATCGAGATTGGTTCTCTCCCTAGTTTCCTGACTTCTGGTGTCACTTTCCTTTAATACAAGTCAGGTAGTACCTCGGAAGCAAAAAACTATAGACCCATCACGTGCTTACCTACCATCTACAAGCTCCTTACGTCCATTCTAGCAAAAAAAATTAACTCGCATATCGTTGCGAACAATGTTTTGGCCCCTGCTCAGAATGGATGTAGGGTTGGGTCCCGAGGTACTAAAGAACTCCTTCTCATAGACACGACTATTTGCCAACAAGTCCGGCGGAATCGGAAAGCTCTTTCAACTGCCTGGATTGACTATAAGAAGGCCTATGATTCGGTGCCCCATTCATGGCTCAGGAGGATCTTAGAGCTGTATAAAATTGATACAACTTTGAGATCTTTCTTGAGCACATGCATGGGGCAGTGAATCACAGTCCTTCGTCAACCAGGTGGTGGAAATGGCTCCCCTGATCCGCAGGACTTTATAAGGATAGAGCGAGGTATTTTCCAGGGCGATAGTTTGAGTCCTTTGTGGTTTTGTTTAGCTTTGAATCCTCTTAGTACCTTACTAAAGGATTCAAAGCTAGGCTATCGGCTTCGCAGGGGGGGTGAGTTCATCTCTCATTTGTTGTACATGGATGACCTGAAGCTGCTTGCGCCAAGACCCCAGGTATTGATGGCACTGTTAAAAATCACTGAGATTTTTAGCAATGCCATCAAGATGGAGTTTGGTGTAGACAAGTGTGCGGTCATGCATGTACAAGAAGGGAGGGTTGTAGATTCACCGAATTTACAGCTCTCTGAGACGATGACAATCAGATCCCTCTCTGAAGCTGAAACCTACAAATATCTTGGTATGTCAGAGTCATTGGGTATATCAGTAGGAAACGTCAAGCAATCGGTGAAGGAACGCTTCTTTAGTCGCCTTACAAAGGTACTTAAGAGTTCTTTGTCGGGTGGCAATAAGGTGCGCGCCTTCAACGGTTGGGTGATGCCCTTATTGATATACTCCTTTGGCATACTGAGATGGACTCAAACTGAGCTGGGTGCTCTGGATACACGAGTCCGAAAACTGCTCACAACGCATCGCATGCTACATCCACGCTCGTCTGTTATGAGATTGTACATCCCACGGAAGGTGGGGGGTCGTGGCTTCTTAAATGCCAAGGACCTTCACAACCGTGAGGTGTGCAATCTCAGGAGGTTTTTCCTCAACAACGAGTGTGGGATTCATCGCGACGTTGTGGCAGTTGACAAGGGGCTCACGCCGCTCTCCTTGGCAAACGAGAACTGGCGTCAACTACCGATGCTAACCACCGACGACCGCAAGGAAATATGGAAGAGCAAGGAGCTGCATGGTAGGTTCTATCGGGCCTTAACAGGGCCCGAGGTGGACATCTCCGCATCGGTGAACTGGCTACGCTTCGGGGACCTCTTTGGGGAAACCGAGGGTTTTGTCTGTGCAATTGCTGATGAAGTTATCAAGGTGAATAACTACCGGAAATACATCATGAAGGACGGTACGGTTGACATCTGTCGGGCATGCCGCCGTCCTGGCGAGTCTATTCGCCACGTTATTTCCGGTTGTTCTCACCTTGCTAACGGAGAGTACTTGCACAGACACAACCTAGTAGCCAGGATCATTCACCAGCAACTTGCTCTTCGATATGGCCTTGTCGAGTCGGAGGTACCGTACTATAAGTACGCACCGGTACCAGTTCTCGAAAATAGTCGTGCATTGCTCTATTGGGATCGCTCTATCATCACGGACAGGACTATTGTAGCCAATAAGCCTGATATCGTGCTGGTAGACCGATCCCAACGCCAGGCAGTGCTCGTCGATATCACCATTCCACATGACGATAACCTCGTAAAAGCTGAGAAGGACAAACTCAGCAAGTACCTTGACTTGGCTCACGAGGTGACCGCCATGTGGAATGTTGATTCGACGATTATTGTCCCGATAGTCGTGTCGGCAAACGGCTTAATAGCGAAGAGCCTCTCGCTCAGCGGTTGGATCAAGGGTCAGATGCAGAAGGCGGTACTCCTGGACACGGCTCGCATTGTCAGGAGGTTCCTCTCTCTGCAGCCCTAACCACCGGTAGTCTGGGCCTTGCCTGCCCTGCTGCCGGCGGCACCCTAGGTTAAGGTTTTTATAGTATTTTTATAAATCATTGTTTTATAACTTTAATTTAGGCTTAGGTTTTATAATTGTGATTATGTATTTTGTTTTTATAATTATAATTCTTAAGTTGTTTTATTGTTGTAAATCTTTGTTTTTGTAAGAATACTGTACAAATTTTATACCTAAGTTTTATGCTAAATAAAAATAAATAATAATAATAATAATAAATATCCCTGGATTATTCCACACAGCGCCATCTAGCCCCAAAGTAAGCTAATTAAAGCTTGTGTTATGGGATACTAGACAACGGATAAACATACTTAAATACATTTTTTTTTGTAAATACGAGTACATACTTATTATACATAGGAGACACCCAGACCAGTACAAACAGACATGTTCATGCACACAAAATGTTTGTACTGTGCGGGGATCGAACCCGCGACCTCTGGTGTAGTAGCCAACTTCTTAACCATTACACCAAGTCGGTCGTCTAGTTAATGGTGGTGATGACGAAATACAGTATGTTTAAACTAATTTTTGAGAGTAAAGTGAATATTTTGATGAAGAAGTATTAATTTTAAGAGAGGTAGGATACAGCGGACCTATTACCTACCCGGTTCTGCTCCTGCCGGTCAGGAAGGTAGCCAAAGCTCGGGAAGCTGTTCTTCGGTCAGCTGTTGAACTTATGACCACTAACCTCTAGTGTTGCCGGTGTTAATAAGCAGCGGTAACCGCTTCCCAGCAAGCGGTCCGAATGGTTACCCGTGTAAACTGGTTTATCTTACTGGTAGTAAATTGAGTTACCTTAAAGCTCGTCAGACATGTTTAGCAGACTTTCGTCACATATAACATAGTATTGTGCATGAGAATACAGCGAGAGTTTCTATTTGCCGAGCAAAGACACAAACTTATAAACGAGCGTTATCTGTTACTTAAACAGCTAAATGAGGATGGGTGACCATGGCTCTGGAAGGAAAATACTTTCTTTGAAGAACTTCAAAGTTGTTAGAACGCCTCTAATCTCACCATTAATTCAGCACAATAAGATCGTTTATTTCATCATCGTTTATATTGTATGGATAACAAATTCTACAATCCTATTTTAACGACTATTTGCGTAAGTATCAGCGAACAAGAGTTCATTGAGTATAGTTTTGATGGAAAGCAATATAATAGTTTTTTAACAGATATTTGTTTAACAGCTTATTACAATTGTTTCAATTCAAAAACATTCATGTGTCGTGCATTTGTGTATTCTGTGACTGGGCGTTAGTTACATTCAGCATTTAATAATAATATTATGAAGAGGAAAGATTTGTTTGTTTGTTTGTATTGAATAGGCTCCGAAACTACTGGACTAATCTTTTAGGCGGGCGAAGCCGATGACGGACCTAGTTCAGTATAAAACTCTTCCCTAACTGACTGAGTGACTAAAAACAACCCACAGCCAAAATTACTGAATGTAAAAATCTGTAATTTGGCATGCAGGTGTCTTGAGGAGTACCTAAACAAGCACTAAGAAAGTATTTTCCGAAACGCATATAGCAACCTAATAGTTTGAAATTTGAGATAACATTTGAAAGCACAAAATTCCGAATTTGTTTTAACCGGCTCAGCAGCATGGTCACCGCCGGCGGTTTCCTTCGCTCCATGTTCAACACCTCGTGACACCAACTTTCTACGGAGCCCGCCTAACCTGTCCTCTGATATAATAATTAGCGACCACGCTAGGAGTTTGGTCTGCTCTAATGCTTAAGGCGCCATTTTTAAACGCCTAAAGACTTATAACTGGTTCAATTTTTAGAGCCTCGCTTCAGGGCGCTTTTGTTTGTTATAGACAGAAGTCTATCAAGCTGCAAACGTCAGATAACACTAGTCTTTACCTAACTAAGTACAGATACATTTTTTTCAATTAATAATAAGTCAATTTTTTCAGTTCGTCTTACTTACAGACAAAAGCCGTCATATTACCGCTAAGTAAAAAAATTCACAATCATGTATCTTATAATTATTATCATTGATATAAAAATCATAACTTATTTAAAACTTTCAGGTGATTGCATATTCTGAAGCAATTAAAGTAGTAAGCAGGCCTGATTTTTTTATGATTAGCGGTCTAACCATTTCGAGCAATGTGACATAGAAAGTCATTCTAGACTAGTGCATGACTACAATCTAGAATGACGACTTAATGTAAATACTTATCTAAAGCAATGATTAAAACAAACAAAGATACTGCTGACGTGTATAACTATGATAGAAGGTGATAGTTCTAGAAGTAATACCTAACGAGTGCCTACTTGCCATCTTCAAGAGCTATGTTGGCTACGACAGTTTATTTTAGTAAGCTTATTTCTCCTTAAATTGCTACAGGGAAAATTTACTGGACCAAAAGTAAACGATATTTTTATGTTAATTGTAAACCTTATATAACAATAACATGAAGACGAGTACAAGTGGTAGCCTCAAGTTTGGCAAGATTACACATCTTACACTATTCCGGCAGTCGACTTCACTACCGAGATCTGGGGGCCTACTCCGGTACACATTTACGAAGTTTCGTGTAACATCGGAAGAGTAAAAAGGACACAAATCGTAGTATACTGTAAAATGGTTTCAGGTATTGTGTACAATTAAATATGGCTATTAGAATAGCAACGTGTGGAGAGCGTCGTGGCCTAGTGGTTCAGCACCCGAACTCAGATCGTGGATCGTGTGGTACCGAGTTCAAATTTGGCAAGAACCAAAATCTTTGTGTTCATTATTAAATATCCGACTTACTCTCCGGTGATGGAAAACATCGAAAAAAAACTAAATCCACCCGGATAGCGGCGAAAGGCTAACCCCCTACCACGTTGGGTTCTAATACCATTGGTGAAAAGTGGGCTTCCGAGTGTTTCGTTCACCATGACGACACAGCCACTTGCCTCTGACTACCCCGTTTGGGATAAAGTCGTGATGGTATGTATTTATGTAGAATAGCAAAACCAACATCGATTTTGAACAGTAAGTATGTTTTTTCAAAGACTGAAAATGTACGATAATACGTGTTCGACGAACGGGAGTAGGCCCCATGAGATAAGTAAAAGAAAAGCAACATTTTTGTACACGACTAACTTGATTCAGTGTATAATGCCCGCCATTACTACCTCCACAGGTACTTACTGAAATCAGACTATCTACGTAATTCACGCTTGACCGTTTTTTTCTCCCATTAACATACTTGCGTGCGCAGGCGCTGATAAGAACAGTTTAGGAGATAGCAGGTTCACGCATCGCGGAACTATCGCGCGTACAAATCGCATCGACTGTTGTTCAGCTTTTTAATGGGAAACGAAATGTAGGCAAATCACATAGAAATCACATTATGTTTTGTTTGAACGAAATAACAACCATGAACTTTTAACGGTTCGATTCTCTGTCAGGTCAGAGAAATCTTTTTGTTTTCTGTTTAAATAAATAATTACCATTTATAGTGAAAGATAGAGAACTGACATAAAATAATACAGGAAGTAAAATTTTTACGAATAATCTAAACTCAACATTAAAAGTTCATTACAATGTACTAGAAAATGTAACCGTGTCATTATTTGTGTCGTGGATCCAACCTCGAACCTCGACCCTCGTATTGTATGTAAAGTTACTGCCACTGAGTCATCGGTGCGCACACAGTGTAGGAAATTGCAGCAGGACTAATGCAAGATTGAACTATTCGAATATCGAAAAAAAGATTGGGTAACATGCTTACGAAGCAAGTCGAATCTTTCTAGTTTTCTGTCTTTCGATATGAAAAACAAGCATTGTAAAATGCTAAAATAAACATAGGAATTACCACAAAACATAGTTGATTGAAATTTCTACGACAAATTCCACAAATTACGACAAATGCAAAAGTGTTCAGCGATTTATATGACTAACATTACCTTGAATATCTACTAAATCACTGTATAACCAGCTGGGGAGGCTCCTGTAAAACGACCATGATACAAGTAGAACGTGCTCAACGATCAGTTATTAAAACCATGTTGTGCAAACCTTACAGATATCCTACAGTTGACGTATACAGAGAGAGTGGCCTTCAGAACGTACGTCAACTGTTCATCCTCAAGGTATCACACTTAACACATAAAAATGTATTAAATTCCAAAGAGTATGACGAAATTGTGACAAAGCGCATATTCAAAATTCCGACCATATCTGTAAATTCAGCATTCGCTCAAAAATTTCCCCCCTTCGTTTACTTCTTTGCATATAACAATGTTTCAAAGAACTGTAACATTCGTAATTCCTCACTTCACGAAGCAAAGCTGAAAATATCAAAATGGCTTTCAAAATTAAGCTACGACTGTACGGAAAATTTATTTAAAACTTTGTCATAGCTAGTAACATTAAAGAATGCACATTACAGAACATGTAAAAATAAACATATAATTTATTATAAGTACTGTCTATTTTTATATATTATATTATTTTATATATTTTTATACATTTTAAATATAAGAATGTCCATTATTTATATTATCTATTATACTTAAATTACTATTATAATTTTAATAAGGTTTAACAAATAGGATTACAATGTTTCCGCAACATATTGCCGACTGCCGAGGCCAGGTGTATTGGTAACTCTTCCCGGTGCCTGCGAAACACTATGTCGACTATGTCTAGTCTAGTGTGGGTGCCACAGCTAAATCGGACATTTTAACTCCACAATAAACCATGTTTTTACCTACTTTTAAGTTTCTTGAATGTAAAATTGTGTTTATTGAAAATTAAATATTTTTTGTATTTTTTTTATATATTTTAGATAAGTCCTTATTTGCTAACAAGTAAAAATACGAGTTTATTACGAACATACTCTACTGCAAACATTTAGTCTGCGCCTCGGTCTGTCGATAAACAATTTGTTTTCAGACGGCTGCTGATAAGGGGGCTGGTGATAACAGACGGCTTTCTGCTGTTTCCATGCCCGTCTAGCTCGACGTCAATACGCCAATTATGTCAACAGTCGATAAAACTGATCTTATCTATGATAGCACAAGGTGAGGTTCCAAAAAAATATAAGGTTATTTCTAGGGATGTGTTGGGTGGAAATTTTGACATTGGGAAATAGTATGTATATTATAAGTAAAGCCAATGACAGAAGCTAGCGTTAGGTAGTGTTAACGTTTTTGTATAGATTTCGTTACAGCGCCCCCAGGTGATTAAAAATAGAACCAAAAATGGCATTATCTACTATCGTAGTTTAGAAACTCATGGTAGACAAACAGGTATAGATTATACTTTCTAGTAGCTATTATATTCCTAAAACTTGAATTTCCTTTATTCCTAAAACTTGAATTATTTTCTTTATTTTTTTATATCACTTTATATCACTTTGAATGTACTTAGCTTTATATTGGGGAATGAATGAAATGAAAAAATACAAACAAATCCAACTGCATAAAATTATTTTATTTGAGTAACTTTTAAACAGCAAAATCTATAATTTACACTTCCCACTAAATTGAAATACCTAACACTATTCACTAAGCATCGCTAGAAATAGCATCTTCACATACTTCTAGTGATATATGAAGTTGTTTATCACTCGACAAATGACCTTTCTAGCACATGTTGCCTAATACCTACGAGTAGACTATTAAAAACTTAGCTATCATGTGAAAACAAAAATAGGTATCAACACTTGCATAGGTACGTAAATGTTTCACCTTGATAGGGAAAAATGCAATAAAAATAAAGAAAAATAACTCCTATGTGTAAGAAATAAAGTGGATAATAAATTGAAGTTGTAAGGTGGTTTGAAAGTTTTGTAGGGCGACTAGGAGATGATAGATGATAGGATTAAGAAGGATAAATTCAGATATAGGCATGTATAATCTTGAATGCTGTACCTAATATTATGTTCCAGCATCATTCTACCTATGTCTCATCTTAGTATTTAACGATTCCAGAATACACTATTTGCATATTATTATTAATAGTTAGATTAAAAGTAAAAAAAGTCTACATACCCTCTACGTGCTATATTCTATGTGCAAACAAGGTTTTCCGTCTCATTTTAGTATGTAACGAATCCAAAATACAAAGGTTTATTTGCATAATGTTTGAATAACATAATTATTGGTAGATTCTGATGAAAAGTTAAAAATACTACATACCTACCTACTCAGAAAATAATGCTATATTTAGCCAAATTTTTACAGTTCATTAGAGCCACTAAGCTTTAGTGATTATTAATTTCTTTCAGGTTTAAAATACGCTCAGGAAAATGTATTATTATGTTGTTAATAAAAAATCATTCTTCATTACAACGATCCAAATTTAGTTTCGTGAAACTTTATAAGGGTAAAAAGACACAAAACGAATATGTATATTTAAAAATATGCTTATTAGAATAAATTAACAAAAAAAAACAACTTAAAGAAATGCTATTCCAAAACAAAACACTAAAAAGTAAGAAAATAATTGCGTATTCTTCTAAAACTTAAACGATAATAAAATATAATATAGGACCCATTCATGTTATTGTTGGAGTCGGTGTCAGCCAATGTAGGTTTGTAACTACCTACAATACATACTTAAACGTGAGATGTAAAAAATAGGTATAATGCTGGGTATATTGTAGTGTTTTCTTGGCTGACACCGATTCCAATAACAATAATTGCACCTGCATTATATTATCGTATAAGTTTTAGAAAAAAATGCAATCTTACTTTTTAATGTTTTGTTTTTGAATCTTTTTTTTTTAATTGTTTTTTTTTGTTAAAATTTCTGTTTATTTCTTGATTTTCAGTGAATCGGTTCTTGTTTATTTTATACAACGAAAAAGTATCGTTTATTCGCTGCTAAGAATTGAAGAGTTCCGTTACTTTGTCATGGGTCCCATAATCAGAACCTGACCAAACTCTCATCAAACTACCCTTGTAGTATATCCTTTCCAATAAAAAAAGAAGCATCGGAAGCGGTTGGCGTGATATTGAGTTATTCGTCCATTTGTCGCGCATATAGTATATCCGGATTTAAGACTCATATGGTTTTCTCATGGATGCCACTGTCAGAACTAGACCAAATTAAAATGGGACCACATGGGAAGCACCAACTTTCAAATTAAAAAGAATTATCAAAATCGGTTCTCCCAGTCGAAAGTTATGAGGTAACAAACATAAAAAAAACAGACATTCGAATTGAGAACCTCCTCCTTTTTAAACAGACTTTAAAAAAAGGAGAAGGTTCTCAATTCGACTGTATGTTTTTTTTTTGAAGTCAGTTAATAAAAAATCACCATCAATTTCAAACGCTAAGTATGTTTTTTTAACGATCGAAAATTCATGTTCCTACCTACGTGTTCGATGAACTCACTCACTTGTTTAGCGGCTATATGAATGTCACTATGTGTCATGTTTTCTTTGACCCTGAGGTTTTCTCTAAAGACGAGTTTAATTTAATCATGGACACCCCAGTTTTTAATGCAGAGAAAACATGTTTACAGGTTTCGCTGTTCCTAGGCGCTTACATAATGCGGATTTAGGGGTCAGCAATGAACTGAAAAGCCAATGTTGAATGAATGATAGGCGGTTTTATCGAGAAATTTACGAAAGCGTTGCGTATTTGTTTACCTAACATATCGACTATTATATAAATAGTGTGTTTTTGCAAAGAACACTGAGTAGATATATAATATGTATGTACGTAAATATGTCCTAACTACTTATGACTATACAGACACCCAACTGAGCCATCTTGCACTAAGGGTTTCAGCGCCTGATAAACATACTAAATACATAGAATAGATCTTAATTCATAGATGAATAGGTATATAATAGTAAAATCCAGACTCAGAAAGAATATATTATATTTGTCATATGAAGGAATCAAATCCACGACCTTCGGCGCTTCATGCAGGACCTCTTCCACTGCGCCAACAGGCCAATTATCCCTCAACTTAACGGTAACAAGCTGAAACATTCAGAGCTTTCCCTATCACTCTGTTAATTCATTGAGTTGACGACTTTTGGCGCGGAAAGTGGAGAGTTCGATCCCCACCCAGAACAAAATATAAATGTGACGATAGTTGGATTTGATCTGAGTTTGGGTGATCTTAATTTAAGGTGTCACAGATTTTTACCTATTTTTATTTACTTACATACTACAGAACACTCTTCGTGCTATTTTCCGCCGCGGCTACATTTTGTCCTTGTGATAAGATATCAATGTTTTTACATCTGTTATTTAGGGTATTGTAACTAAAATTATCAGTGAGTTATCGGTACACGTACTTACCTATTTTCGAACAGACTTTGCGGAGCCATTTATGTGGCTTCTAATATTATAATATCCATATGCGATATACATGATTTTGAGAAAAAACATCACTAAACCATAAATAAGATAATCCATCAAAGAGCTTCTACGAGTTATATGTGTTGAATCAACAGTAGGCAGAGCTCTATGCTATACGGGGTGATCATCAAAAGACTCACAAAACGATATAACATACTCACTCAGTAGGTAAGTGATGTAGTAACTATGTAAGTATTTGAAAGGTTGATTTGTTCAATGGACTTCATTTTTAAGGTTTCCGTACATTAACTTGTTTTTCGTTTGATTTTGTATGATGACCTTGAAATTGAAGTCAATAAAAAAGAATCTTGCATAGTTACTACACATCACTCAGTGAGTATGTTATATCGTTTTCGTATTTTTTTTGACAATCATCCTGTAGAGTGAAGAACTGACGACCGTTAAGGCTGAAAAATGTTGTCACAAAGAGCAACACGCTATAATACGAGTACGCGCCAAAAGGAATTAGATACTCAAAAAATTTTTTTTTTCTTTATTACTAGTATCGATCTTTCCGAAGTATTCACCCTGAGCACGTTTACCTTTTCCATACGTTTGAACCAATTGGACAATACCTGTGACCACTCTTCTTTAGAGACCTCAGAAATTTCGAAATTATATGTAGCCAGTGCATCTTCTTTGCTTTCAAACCTCTTCCCCTTTAGTTTTTATTGAATTTTTGGAAACAGGTAAAAATCACAAGGCGCTAGGTCAGTGAAATATGGTGGGTGAGGAAGGATTGACACATTTTATGAGTTGAAAAAGTCAAGTGTTCTGGCAGACGTGTGCGGCGCCGCATTGTCGTGGTGCCAGAGAGAGAAGGTGCCGGATTCCTGACTTCGGTCGCTTGTCACACCAAGCTGATATTACTGTTGGAGCACTAACTGTCACATACCATTCAGAGTTCACCGTTCTTTGATCCTCTAGTGGTGCTAGAGGATCATCTTCAAAACACCATATCTACAGTCGGCTGTCGCTTTGTTTCGGGATCATAGTTATGTAGCCATGTTTCGTCACCAGTCAGTATATCATATACGCTTTTTTTTCTCGCCACCGTCGAATTTATCTATCATGAATAGGCACCAATCCACCCGACGGTCTTTCTGCTGATCGCTAAGTTTGTACGGCACCCATCTCGAACAACGTTTACGGACAGAAAGGTGGTCGTGAATTATAGTTTGCATTGCTACTGATCCAATGCCCAGTTCTCGCTCCAGCTCTACATACGTAATTCGTCGGTTTTCGCGAATTAGTTTTTCGACTGCACGAAAGTTTTCTTCTGTGACCGCGGTTGGCGGCCGACCTGTCTTCCCTTCATCTTCGAGACATCCCCGTCCTCTTTTAAGTTCAGCAAACCAATTAAATACTGTTGCTCGTGAACAAGGAGACTCACCAAAAGTAGTAGCCAAAAGTTCAAAACATTCTTGAGGCTTTAAACCCTTTTTATAGTCATAATAAATCATAGCGCGAAAATCACGTCGACTGAGCTCCATTGCTGCAAGTGAGTTCACGCCAGATTCTCAGAAAAAATATGTTTATTCAAATAATAATAAAATATAAATATCAATAAACAACCAGCCTATAAGATGGTGTATAACTTGCCAGTGTCAATCAAATGAGTAAAGAGTATCTAACTTCTTTTGGCATCGTCTTAGTATCGTGTCAAATTTTGAAATAACAGTTTTTTAATATGAATAACACAAGTGAATTTTTTTAGCATTTAACAATGCACTATATTTTACACAGAGAGAGTAACAAGAAAAAATCAACTTGATCCTAGGGACTCAAGTGGGATTCGATCCTGCGACCTTCCACAATTCGGGTGGCTGCTCCTATTGAATGGATCTAGTGTATTTTACGTTGTAAGCCAACGTTTGTTTCAACAGCAACAACAACATTTGATGTCATTCCCATACATTTAAAATGTTGTCATATAGAAACTATAGTAGCATTTGGCTCTTAGCTCCGCGCAAGCTTAGCAAGCGTCCGGGTTGACGGCGTTGTATGGGATTTCGGTACTGCCCCCTGGTGATAATAATCGGATACAAATTTCTGATCATAGTTTACGTAACAAAAACTCATGGTAGACATACTGGATGTCAAGGCTGTAAGGATAGACGACTTCATGGAATACCTCTATGTTATTACTTTGTTTTTAATTTTAGCATTTTACAATGCTTGTTTTTAGGGTTCCGTACCTCGAATTGAAAAAACTGAACCCTTATATCATCAGTTTGTTGTCCGACCGTCCGTCCGTCCGTCTGTCTGTCTGGCAAGACCCTTTTTCTCAGGAACGCGTGGAGGTATCAAGCTGGAATCTATATCAAATACTCAGATTTACTGTCCCTTGAAGCTGTGAAAAAATCAAATTTCTAAGCCAACTCAATCGAAACATTCAGCCGTTTATGCCGCAAATTTTCGAATTATAACCTACAGGGTACTTCCCGTGAACTCAGAATCTTGAAATTTGGCACACAGCAACGTCTTATAGCACTGATAAAGGAAAAATTGCGAAAACCTAAGATTTTTAGTTACATCATGTAATAAAATTATTTTTAATAATTTTAAATGACTCGATTGTCGTGATGGGTGAACTTTTACTTATATACCTACGGAACGTTTGTACGGAACCCTCGGTTCGCGAGTCTGACTCGCACTTGGCGGGTTTTTTTTCATATCTAAAGATATAAAAATTAGAATTTCGGACCATGAAGGAATCAGGTAGGATTCCGAGTCTTGCTGGCCTGAACCAATCTTTCTACGAGTAGTAGGTATATGCTTACGTTGCAAGCCAACGTTATTTCATCAATGTTCTAAGGCAAGTACATTCAAATATCCAAAAAAAAGTTTTTTTACAAATCTTTAAACTTTCGGTTAGGAGGAAATATTCAATTTGATTATTTTGTTTTAGATTGTAGCATTTTACAATGTATTTTCATATCTAAAGATAAAAACACTAGAAAAAATCGAATTTATCTCTGTTTGTTTTTTCCTCTGAAGGAGAATAAATAATCCCGCTTTCTCTGTTATAGGTAACACTTAAAAGTCAGTTACCTACACGATAAAACTGTTCGAGGAAACAAATAGGATTAAATTACATTCGGTGGCTCTGCCCGAGTTACAGGTTGTATGGCTTCTGTAATGGATTACAGGATTAAAGGCGAATACCTGCCCACCGATATTAGTACACCATGGATTAGGGCCGACCGCGACTCGGGAATCGTAGTATTTTTTACATGTTTCATTTTATTATAATTGTATTTCTGGGACACCGTTACATGCGTACATCTGACTCTACTTATGCGAGAGTGAACCTTATTAAGTAACTAACTGCTACTGAGCCAGGGGCTGATAGGAATACTTTTACTGCAGTACCTATACTTAAGTAGTCATGATGAAAAAGACTAAAGAAGATTCATAGAGAACATAAATCATCACACAAATGATTCTTCTACCGAGTTCAAATCTGGCCAGACCATCTTTGTGTTCATTGTCAAATCTCCCAACTCTCCGGTGATGGAAAACATCACCAAAAAACCAAATCAACCCGGATAACGGCGAACGGCTCACCACCTACCAGGTTGGGTTCTAAACTTCTAATACCATTGGAGAAAATTGGTCTGGGTGTTCCGTTCACCATGACGGCAACAGTCACTTGCCTCTGACTACCCCGTTGGGATATAGTCGTGATGGTATGTATGAATGTAACTAACAATTTTTTTATTTTTTTTCTAATTTATTTGGCTTACTAACAGTCATCTTTCACATTTAAAGCAACAAATACATTTAAAGTTCTAAAGCTTGTATAGTGACTACTTACTAGTGATCACAGCATGCACTATAATTAAGATTAATATAAGTTTAACTTTATGCAAGCAATATAAGTGAAAACGTAGTTAAAAAAGTTAAAAACAAGCGAGACAAACTCAAGTTTCATAATTCTGCCTAATAATTAAAAATAGGTGACGGCTTTACAAGATAGCCTAACTGGGTTGTCACTTCCTCGTTAGTTTGAAATCGGTGTTCTGTTGCTTTGTATGGAAATGAGCAAAAAAATATTAACTTAAATGAAATGAATGAAAACATTCAGGTAAAAAACAATATTTTCTAAACTTAGTAACCTATCGTGATATTGGATCTATGTAAAATCCAGGTTTTACCCGTCTATGGCGTAGTGAAAAGGAGTTGGTTGGTTAAAGGTATTGCTTTTAGCCGGTGTATATATACTATGTATGTTTATTACTTTTCTGATAGCTCAAAACTCCTTCATTCTTTTCAGTACAGATACGAGTACATAGTGATGTTCAGGCGTTTGCGGCGGTCGTGCCACCTGCCCTAACAAAACAACAATTCTACATTTTGAGCTTTGGGACCAAGTGGCTACGAACACAGTTATCCCCCGGATAGCAATATGACTATGTATTACATATTAAAATATATGACGCCTTTTTTTATTTTTAGTAGATTTTTCAGGTTTAGGTTTTTAAGGTTGGTTTATTTTTAAATTCGGATTTGCATTATGCGTAGAGGTTGTTTGCTTCCGAGCGCACACTTGTGTCTTTTTTGTGTCGCTTTTTATTAACTGGTGTCTGAATTTTCGTAACCAATGAGAAAGAAATTTTACATTTTAAAATTTCTTGTTGCTTTTTACTAATTACATACATGTCACATACACATGAGTTATAATAATAAGCGACAAGCGCAGGCAGACTAAGTATAACAGATCATAAGCCGAGTTTTAATTGCTATAAATTTATGTACCTGCCCAGAATCCCAAGCCAACCTTACCCTAACCTTTATTATTAATAAGTACAATCCTTTTAAGGGGTGATAGTCTCAACGAATTCATACAAATGATTGCATGGGACCATCTATAAAATCTTTGATAAAAGCTAAGTATTCGATACAAAATTTTCGAGTAGCGATACCTACTGAAATGTATAGAACACCTGTTTTTTGGACAATGTACGATATTAGTGTACTGAGTGCATTGGACGTGGTGGGCAAAGTCACCTACCCTCTCTGTCGGCAACAACCCTATGATCAGAGATTACAATCTTAGCAGAAGGTTTTTTTTATATATTACATGAAATAAATGGCTACCAATGTATTATGTAACATAGATAGATTTGGTTAAGAGCAAAGGTTGAAACACAAAAGCTGTTCATTCAATTATAGCGCCATCACGTATCGACTGTAAAAATGACTTTTTCATGTCATAAAAATTACGTTTTTTTGCGATTTTGTCATGTGTTAGTTAGGAGGTATTGGCACTTCACCGACGATATAATATTTTAAAATCTTCTATTTAAAAATATTTATTTAAATGACATTCCATTTAAGGATTAATAAACACATACTATCAAGATCTATCTCAAATGGGGTAGTCAGAGGCAAGTGACTGTGGCTTTCATGGTGAACGGAACACTCCGAAGCCCACTTTTCACTAATGGTATTAGAACCCAACGTGGTAGGTGGTGAGCCTTCCGCCGCTATTCGGGTTGATTTGGTTTTTTGTCTATGTTTTCCATCACCGGAGAGTTAGTCGGAAATTAAACAATGCACACAAAGATTTTGGTTCTGGCCAGATTTGAACTCGGGACTACATGAGCCGCGATCCGAGTTGAAGTGCTTAACCACTAGGCCACGACGCTCACTCGATTAATAAACATAACTATAAAAGCTTGAATTAAAGATTTTTATGTCAAAACATCAACGTCGCATCATGCAATAAGAAAAACCAACCTATATCGAAGCACGCGCACGCATGTCATCTCCGATTTAGCCGCCATTATTAATAAGTCGTGTTATGTCAAAAGATTTACATAACGAATCTTAAGAACATGACCGCACAATAAACTTTATATACTATCCTTAATCGTAATGCAACAGAGTCGAGAATGACCCAGCAATTTGTGTTAGTGTGAGTAACGTTCACAAAATCTCATTGAACGAATGTGTGTCAAGGTAACATGTGAATGAACCTTTGAGCGAGTGTGCGTATGCGCAGTTCTGTGTGTGTTTGTTTGTGTTGAACAATTAATTTGTTGTACAATAATGCGTTTGTAATTGGCTGTGAATTTGTTAGTAAAGTAATTTTGTTGCTAATAAGACATCGTTTAGTAGGTGTTAATTTAACGAGTAAAATGAATACTTTGTGATACTTAAGAGGGTTTGCTTTTTGCGTAAACGTCGAATTTTTTAAAGATTTTCGTGATTATTTAGCTGAAACCAAATTAAGTATAAACTATCTCTCTATTATTGAATGCACCTTTCAATTTCATAATTAAAACTTTAATTGTGTACTTACAGTAAATTTTTAGGTGTCTTAAAAATACTTTTTTATTTAATTTAGCAAATAATTGGCTACTACCTAATTTTAGACAATTCAATGAGTTTTTAATAGTATTCTGCACACAATAATAGAGCAAAAATTTAAGTTTTATTTCAATTTAATGAAATAATCACGAAAATCTTACAAAAATGTAACGTTTTCGATCCACCCCCAGCAAACGCTCTTAATTAAATAACTAGTAGACTACTCTTAGTAGATACGTTATATATGTATTTAAACATATGAAATAACTCTACAAACTGACTTGCGAACATCAAAACTTAGTGAATATTACCTGAATAGATACTCGGTTTTTCAGACATAAATTACTCCAATTTCTTGTTGATAATTAAACGAATTCTTAACTAGACGACTTGGCGAATGTTAATCGAATAATCATCTTGGTTGACATCTCTCAAATCTATTCATTAAATATTATACACCAACCTAAAACGCAAAGTTTCTACTGAACCAGACCACAATTACAGTTTTTTTTATTAATTAATAATATAAAGTCATTCTTGATTACTAGAATATGTATAGATTAGTCAACTTTTTCATTTTGGAATGGAATAAAATGAAGCCCGCTGTTTGTCGTCAGTTTGATTCTAGGTAGGCCCAGGACCAACAATAAGGGACGATCTTTATGTTATTTTATTTATTAAAGGATATGAATATTTTCATGAAGGTCTTCTTAGGTTAGAGATTGATCATTTTGGTTTCAGATGATCATTAATTCATGGAGTTATGTTAAAGTTAAGCCTAACTAGACAGAAAAAAAAACAGTTTTTGTTGAAAATATTATTGAATTATAAATTGGCTTTCTTCACAAATTCTTGTTTTTCTCAAACCGTGCATTAAAATTCAATAAAACTGACTTCTATATCCTAGCGACGACCTTAATTTAAATATTAGGAACATTTACATTCAAATCTCATTCAGTCATTGGTGTTTATTGTGCTAAGAAGAATTTAGATTTAGCCTTTTGTGGTAAATGTATATAAATAGTATATTAAACGCAGTCAGTAGTTTCGTACGAGTGTCTGGCATTGGATTTGTTTGACAATCATGACAGGATGTCGTCAATGCAATGGGTAGTGAACACTAACCTAACATTTACATATTTGTGAATACCAGTCAGAGAAAGATATTGCTATAACGGTCAACTAAAGAAACAAAATTGACCATAAAAAGGGGTATGGGTAAAGTTGGCGTCATTTTGAAATTTCGCGGCCACTCAGCAAACCTTATTATTATGAAAGAACATATCGAGAGGAACAAGGTTAATATGGAGCACATATAGCTAAAGTATCTCGGAGCTGAGATTTTAGGTATTGTATTTTTAACTAACTACTCAATTTACGAGTAACTTGATCAATCCCAAGGAAAAGGTAAAAAAGCGGCATTATTTATAATCCTCAATACTGGTTATACACATACGACGCAATTAGGATTTAAGAAGGCTAGTTTTCAATGGCCAGGTGCAATATTAGGCCAAAATTGTTCTGGTATTGTCGGTGTTTTTCCCATGAAATGTCTTTAAGAATCAATACCTCCTATTTACATAGACTATTCAAAAATGTCTTTCTGATGTCATTGACGTTAAGGTCTTTTTTCGTGATAGCTCGTGTTCCACTTCCTAATGCCAAATACTTAACATCTACTGCTTTGTAAACAATATTATCAAAATGGATATCTAACTTGATGTTTTGCTGGATGTATGTTTTATCAGAAAAATATACCCAACAAGAACATCTTTATTAAGCGAAAAACCTTCCTCTCCTATTTCTGCATCTTTTTAACAGCTGTTAGGTGAGATTAGCTCCAAAAGTAACATTTCAGAGCTATTATTTTAGTGGAACTAAGGCAAACAATAATACTTTAAGAAATCGTATCTCGGCTCCGATATCACTTAGAACAATTCTGAAAACACAGTTATGTTTATTGATTAGGGTGCTATAAAACAGTGATAAAATTATTGCTAGCCACTAGTAAAAAAAAAATGACGCCAGGGGTCCATTCACAAAGTTACTCAAACCCCATTATGAGGAAAAATGCTGCAGCAGTGCAAAACTGCAAATAGATGTAAAATAGAATGTGATAAGAATCATAACGGTTCAATTCCATAAGAACTTTCCCAACTGTGCAACTGGGCAAAGTTAAGGCTGCCTTGAGAATCAAGTTCGCAGTGTGCATAAGCACTATGCACCTGTGCCACGGCAAGTAGCAGACAGTGGGTGGTTGGAAAGTCCAAGCTTGATTCCTATTTTTTTCGGTGACCACCACCAGCTAAAGACTCATGGGGTAATATGGTGTATCCTAAGAAATCTGGATAATCTGAGTACCAGACAAAGCCACAGGCGCAAGCGAGCGCATCAGAAGCGTACCCACGTGTATAGACACACGTGTGCATGTGTGCTGCGCCGCTCGCTGCCAAGATCTATTTGCGCGCGCATCGCACGATTATGCGATTTGGTGATCGCGCGTCGATCATGCGAGTGACGTCGTACCCACATAAGTGAAGTGGCACCTGGACTGGCCAGTGCGCAGTGGGTAGAAGTCCTGCCTATAGCGCAGACAGTCTTGGGATCCGTGTTACAAACTTATGCGTCTGAGTGTTTTGATGTATTTATGTATAGTTTGCGTCAACTTCTATTCATTCTGAAGTATTTTTGCACATGCGTAGAACTTAATTTACTATAAATAAAAAATCGGAATGCGAGCCTCGGGATAACTTCTGAGTGGACTAGAAGTTTGACGCGGAATATAAGCTATCAACAGGTAACTGTTAATAGCTTCTTACTCCGCGTCAAACAGGTTACTGTCAACCTGTTAAGCTTGACAGTAACCTGTTTGCACCGCAACCCTGCGACAATAATCAGGAAGTTTGATATTGCCATCAAAAGATTCTATTTCGATTAGACGCCACAGACTTCTCGCCGGTGTTGTCTAATCTAAACTCTCGCTCTCTACGTAGTGTCCCGTGTTCGATTCTCGGCCTGGTCAATTTAGGAAACTTGAGTGAATTTTTAATTTTTTAGCATTTAACAATGCACTATTAATAAAAATTCGACCTGATCCTTGGGACTCAAGTGGGAGTCCCAAGGATCAGGTCGCCTTTTTCTAGTTTCCATCTTTGTCAGGAAACTTTATTTTCTAAATTAGCTCAGGTCTGAGTGTGCTGGAAAATGGCCCTGTCTGGTACAGACGCGTTCGCATCAACATTTACAAAATCATTGCATAATGGGTATCATATCAGCAGGTTAAAGTGCCCCTATGTAAGCTAAGTCTAGCTAAGTCTGCCAGGCTAAGTGTTCTCTATCGCTTCTATAATGGGGAATGCTCTGACGAGTTATTCCAGCTTATCCCACCCTCACCTTTCCACTCCCGTACCACGCGTGCTGGACTACGGCGTCACCCACAACACAATTCAACATTTGTTGGCCCGAACTAAAAGGGTTGATGACTCGTTTCTTTGTCGTACCATCCAGACGTGGAACGCTCTTCCAGCACATGTGTTTCCTTCCTCGTATAGTCCCGGGTTCTTCAAGCGGGGCGTGAAAAGGCATTCCTGCAGGCCTTCAAGGTGAGGATGGCCAGCCCAGTGATTCGTTTGAATGACTGGGCTTGTCAACCTCATATCTGGACCTCACGACCGCTTTCCATAAGGTGGAGTGAGGTCATCTTGACGGGCAACATAAAAAAAATGAAAAGCTTGACGTGAACGCGTGTGTATCTCGTACGTAACAAAAATAAATAAATAAATAAAGTAACACATGGATATTTATCCGGACTTCGAGAGCATGACAAGAGTGTTGTTTGGCGCATATTTATTTTAAATAAAGTATTTTATTTATTTCAGAATCTTGAAGCCGACAGTCATCAGTCCTTGAATGCCCTCGGTAAGCACTGGCCTGAACACGAGGAAGGAAAAGAAAACCTTCTTAACCTATTATGTTAAGCATCAAGGTTTGTTTTGACAAGACATGTTCTGGTTTTAGTGGCGTCCTAGGATGTACTGGAAAGGAGCGTCCTGGGTTTTTTGTCGGATGAAAGTAAAAAAAGCTAAACTTAGATAATTGTCCTGGTTTTTCCTCATATCCTAGTTTTCAAAATTTGGTATTGGCAACCCTAAATTAGAACCCTGTCGAAAATGATCAGCTGAATACACGCAGACTTAATTAACTTCAAAACTGAAATACTGTCCGATTATCAGCCATGAACACGTAAATTGTGACTAGTTATATCGTAAGGCAAAGCTGGATGGCAAAATACGTGCAATTGTAAGTCAATTACGTCGTAATATCATACAATAAAATTAGAGCAATCGATCCTTATTGCGAAGGGTACTGAGGCTGAGACTCCGAATTTTCTTAATTGACTTGCAGATACAGGCCTTAGGGTAGATGTTTACTAGTAATGTTGATTTACATTTACCGGTAAAACCTACCGAATACAGTAACTAATCTGAAAAAGTACATTTAACGTTTGCCAAGAATAATTTCTATGTAATACAATATGAACGAACTCAAGACGAAATAGCACATTATGAATAATGATATAAATGCGGTAAGTCGAAAATTACAGCCGAGGCGATATTGCTAGCCCGAGCCGTAAGCGAGGGCTACAAGAAAGCAGAGGCTGTAATTATCAAAGCGCACGTAGGTCATACGACGTTTTATAACATATTTGCGAGGTAATAAATAAAACTCGGACTTTTTTAAACAAATAAATCTTTAATCACTTGTTAAATCAGTTATAAAAAACAATTTACTTGTTCACAAATTAGCGATGCGCGCGCATCAGCGCTTTTTTTTAAGGCAAAGGCATAAAAAACAGCCAGTATTACTAATAAAGTAAATTAATATTTTTGTGTTTTTGTTACAGATAAATGGTTGTAATTTATTGTCAAGATTAATTAAATTAAAGAATTAAATGTTCATTTATTATATTTTTATCTCCCAAAGTTAATTTTATTCATAAAATGTTGACCTCTTTTCTCAAATAAAAACTCTTTGCTTTTAATAATAAAATTTAAAATGGTACCGTTCGTTTCAGACGGAGCATCTTGATAAACCGTGCGTTTTACCTTAATAAAAAAAAACTCGTGCGTTTTACATTACAATAACGCACAAGTGCGTGATGAGACGATATTGAAATTGGTGAAATAAGAGACCCTTTACGAGCAAATGTTATAAAAAATATAATGTGTATATGTTTTTGTAAGTTGGATTAAATTTAATGAAACTATTAGAGCTAGACTAAAAGCGACCTAAGATTCTGATACCGGGAATGGAAGTCAGTATGGAAAGGTTTGCAGATTCGAAACCCGTTTGATACCAAGTGCGACCAAGTTGTTTTTTCTAGTATTTCAATTTTCCGATAAAAATATAGCCTTGTAAACTATAACATTCTGCAATATGAAAAAAATGTAAATGGTTTAGTATAAAATTTTTTTACTAGCATGAAACATCTTTTCCCCTGCATCGTCGCCAGTAGACAGATGCCCTTACATTAGTTAATTGTAAGACATTATTTTTAGACACGGAACTCGCTTAAATTGGATTACAACATGCGTGGACGCAATATTACGGCTTGGGACTGTGCATACTGTGAATTTGTTATGTTACTCGTATATGTTATGTAAATAATAAAAGTATAATTACTGTAATTAGATTATTGTGATAGACTGTTGAGTTTTTCGTACGAGGAGGCACTGTTTTGACCACTAAGGTTGTATTGAAAATAACTCATAGTTTACTGCACATGTTTTTTAAAAAAAAACATGCAAGTACTTCACTGACGAGCAAAAATAGTTACCTATAAGATAATCAAAATTTTGGAAACTGGTCCAAATATGTCAGTGTTAAGGAATGAGATGTAAACCACTTTCAAATATAGGCCAATTATCTATTTTTTTAAAGAAGCGCGCTATCTTTACCTATTAGAAGCTACACTTGGTGTAGGTATTTTAAAAAAAATTTGGTAAGTAAAAGTTTTTGGCAACCAAGAATTTCAGTAGGTATGCCATTAGAAACCGTCCGAGTTATTACAGCAAGATGATTGCACCATCCACCCTTATTGTTTCAAATTCAAATAGGTAGAACGAGAAATCCCAAAATAATTACATTAAGGGTCCTCCTCATTATTCTGAACGCACATATGGAAAACAATCTGTGAGTACGAGTAGGTATGCCTTCAAGAAATAAATGAATCGAAAGAAAACATCCGAAGGCACTCCTGCGCCCGTAATAATAATTTGCCTTAGTCTTTTCAGACTAATTTTCTTAGATAAACATCTCAGAATTAATAACCTAAAAACATGTTAGGGAATTATCATTGGGTACACATGATCACCTGAGCTCAAACAGGGAGAACTGCATATCAGAAACTGACGTAATAATTACTTGCATATTTATTGCAATATTGCAGAACGAACACAAATATTTGCCCCGAACCGAATCCACGAGTCTTCGCGGTACATACAGATTCTCCATATTGCACTAACTGACTACGAGGGGTGTTTAATAAAATAAGTAATAATGGCATATTAACTCCTTGAATAACAAAAAAGTAAATACTGGCAGGTAAAGACATTTGATAAAAAAAATTGTTTTTTTTTCTTAGTTTAAAAATAGAAGCCATTGGTTTTCATCGTGTCGGAGCGTGGTACGCAAAATAGATAAAATTTAAATCATTGAAAGGAACATTAGGGGTTAATGCTCCTTCTTATTCTACGGTTGCGCGGTGGTGTGCCAAGTTAAGCAGAGGAAGAACTTCAACTAAAGACGACCCGCGCTCAGGACGCCCTACGACGGCTGTTAAAAAATTATAAAAAAAATTGAAAAAAATGTTTTGGCAGATCGTCGTGTTACTGTCCATAGAATTATACATGAACATTTGGGCATGAAAAAAGTATCAGCGCGCTAGCGGCCTAGAATGCTTACAGACGAGCATAAACAAACAAGACTGCGATTTGTCAAATCAATTTGGAATTGTTACAAAAAGATTCTGACCGAATTTTGGCTCGCTTCGTAACTATGAATGAAACATGGCTCCACCATTATGAAACGAAACAACAGTCCGTGACTTGGAAGAGGCCGTCATCTCCAACGCCTAAGAAGTTTAAGGCAATTCCATCCGCTGGTAAGATTATAGACTCTCTTTTCTGGGACAGCCGGGGTGTGATAATGATTGCATACCTAAATCATGGAGCCACTATTACGGGGCCCTTGTACGCAGAATAAATAAAAAAACTGCGTCAAGAAATACGCGAAAATCGCAAACTTGCTAAAGTTGTGTTGTTTCACCAAGATAACGCCCCCGCAAACAAGTCCCGAGTTGCGATGACTGCTATCCAAGATGCTGGATTTGAATTGATGGGACATCCTCCATACTCACCTGACCTTGCGCCTGGTGATTTCTACCTGGTCCCGCGGTTAAAAGAACAACTGAAAGGTCACAAATATACATATAAATGAAAATAAATATGCGCCAGACAACACACCTCTTGTAGTCGTCTCGAAGTAGGGATTAATATCCCTGTGTTACGAGGTACCACACAAGGAAATAAGCCAGGGGCATCTCCCAGCACACCCAGACCCGAGTCAATTCAGAAGAGACCGTTTCCTGGATTGACCCGATCGGAAATCGAACCCGGGACACTACGGAAATCGAGGCAACCGTGCTACGCTGCACACTACGCCAATCATGTCGTCATACAATGAAGTGATTGCCGCCGTACATGATTTTTTAAGCGAAGACGAAGATTTTTTCAAGAAGGGAATGTTAGCATTAGGAAAACGATATACCAAGTGTATAAACCTCAAAGGTGATTCTCCGAACAATAAAATAACAATAAAAAACAGATAACTGCCTCATACTCATTATCACTTCTAAATGAACACCCCTAGTAGTACAGGAGTGAAGCAACATTTTTAAAATAGCGGAATCACTTTACATAAGAAATGCTCACAAAGCCTGCTTAGTACATGATTCCAGAAAGTGTTTTAATGAACACTATATTGTTATGCAAAAGCAAGGTTTGTTGAAACGGACACAATAATGGAAAAATTCATGAAAGAATATAACAAACCTAACGATCTGAGACAGAAAGTCTCCATTTACATTTTATATATTAAAGCAGTACCGAACAGAAAGGCGGTTCGCTGTGGAATATACCAGAAATGGCTCCAAAAATAATCTTATTTCCATAACAGTACGATACCAGAATTAAACCCAGCGGGATTCAGCACTGAGAATAAGTAAACACTGTAAAATTTAATGGTAACAGGCTTGGTTTAACACCTTTAATACTGTATAAAATACTTAAAGACTTTCTTGCTAAAGCAATATACATTGAACATTTTGTAGGCTCAGCTCTGAACTTAACTGATGAGAAAGCACCAATGAATGTCAAATCATGTGCGATTGGAACGAATATAGATGAAGATGTAGATTTAGTGGTAGGAGTCTCTAGAGTGAATCCAGACTGCCAGTTGGCGGTGGTAAACAACACTATTAAGGATCGTGGCTCAATTGGTGCTTCCAGATTTCCAGCTACAGACACAGTGCCGTTCCAACTATAGAATCGTTGATGCAAACTTACACAGTAGCGAGTGTCAGTCCGTTGCGACGTGTAAATGTGCAGAACTATTTTTAGACGTTGCTAAGCTACTGTGTTTTTGGTTAAGAACTGGTTTAGAGTTAGCTAGTTGTTTTCTGTCGAGTTATAATTGGCTTTGGTTTGATAAAAGGGTTTCACTATAGTCGCAGTAAGTATATATTACCAGTAACTACCCAATTGGCATAGCGTTAGCAAAATGGTTAGTTAAACATCCGAGGATATTTTTAAGACATATTTGTGTTTATTTTGCATTATTATAAGATAAGTTTCGTTCCACTATTGGCTCGCACACAAGCAATTGCTTAGCCTAGCCAGTTTGCTGAGACGAAGTCTACACTCGGGATCCGGCTTGCCTGAACGGTTATTAGTTTAAATAAATAAATAAATATGCGACAGATAACACAGCACTAGTCATGGTCTTAAAGTGAGGATAAATATCCTGGTGTAACGAGGTATAGGGCGTCTCCCAGCACACCCAGATCCTCGTCATTCAGAAAAGATAGTCTTCCTGAATTCACCTGGTTCTATGGCATGTGTAGCCAGTGGTCTGAAACTCTAACTCTTAATTATGGGGTGGGATAGCTATACGTGTAAAGGCTGCTCAACTTTGAGTATCATTTCTGGCTCTCGCCAATTCTGAGTGTTATGTTATGGACCTTGGTCGGTTTGTTTATGCTGAATGTGATCGTGAATTTCCACTATCACTTCTATCTATACAGTACTTTTCTGCTCAGGTCGGCCTTGTGTACAATTTGGTTGTTATGATAAAATCCAGAGGTGATATTGTGTTTGCGAAAAATAATTCTATCGGTTTGAAACGTTAGGATCAAGGGGAACATTGTAATAAAAAAAGTATAGTTTCGTTGCAATGACAATTTTTATTTTTTTAATTGTATTGTTATGTATTATTTATTACTAATTCATTTTTGTTTTACATTTGAATCATTGTTCAATTCCATATTTTATTGTTTAATTGATTTTGAATATAATTTATTTTTAATAGGGTATTTAAGAAGCCCCAGCGGTTATTAAGTATTATTATTAAATAAAATTTATCTGTATCTCATTTTAAATGAAACTGTCATGTTTTCATGACAAAAACAAAGTTCTTTAAACCTAAAAAAACCTTAATTGTCTGGTCCACGCGGACGAAGTCGGGGAAAAAGCTCGTAATCGCATTTTAAAGACAAATCAAATTGTTATATACGTAATTAAGAACAATAAAACATAAATGTATTGCAAGTGATACACCAAACAACACCTAAATCCAACAAAACCAGTAGCAAAGGACGTTGAATTTCGTGTCACGAACAACGTGGCCTGATAAACAAATAAATTAACAGTCAATAATAAATTCGTTCATACAGGCAACTTTATCTTTACACTGCTCTAAACATTTGCCAAACGGAATCATACTTTAAATCTAAGAAGATAAACTTGTTTATGAAATTAGTGGGTTGTATGTTTGAATTGGTAGCCGTCATAAAGGGACCTCACTTTTGATATTTTTAGCGTGCGCGTGCGTTCAGAGCAGTTATATCGAGTTAGTGATCGTTGTGCCCTATACGACAATTGTGCGAGTTAAAGCCGTTTCTGAAAGGACAGTCAACCACAACCTTAGCACTGACATTGTAGAACTTTATATCAATGTATTAAAGGCCAGTTCTCAACGGCTATGTTACGTTTGTGGTCACCTGTAAAAGGATTTGAATAGAGCATTTATCTGTTGTTGTGGTCTGGTTGAATAACTAGGCAAAGGTCAGGCAACCTTATAGCATCTCATGAACACATCCTTTGTAAGAGACCTAAATAAACAAATGTTAAAAATATATATTACATTTCATTATTCTATGACATCACCCTTTCCTTTAGATTTCAAGAACGACCAGTTGTAGGGCCTTCATCTCTCGAAAATCTTCATCAATAATCATTTGTCTACATTGACGCTAAAACACTGTCAATTTTCCAGTCATTTTCTGTCACCAGTTCTTCACGCTAAGACTTGTTGGTGTACTGGTAAAGATCTTGCCTATACCGCCAATGGCAGTTCCAATAGCGATCACCACCCAGGATCAATATTTATATGAATGAAGTTCGATGTATGAACATGTTTGTATTTCATTGATAGAGGTCTCCGCCTAGCAGTGTGACGGTATATTGGCTAATATCGATTTCATACAATTTACTTCTACAAAATTGAAAATATTCGAAATTTTAATATGAATAAGTAGACCTATTTATCAACCTCTGAAACCTATCGTACAAGCTCCGCTTAGTTCGGGGTCAGATGTCCCGTGTAAGCATGAAAACCCAAGGTTACGAACCACAGTGCCAAGGAAATCATCAGGTAAGTGGATCTCTTTAAAACTCCTCACCATAACGGAGGTAACGATAAGCAATATTAGTTCCCTCATTGAGGGCATGGCAACCATAATGAACATGCGCACCGGCTGTTAGAATCGCATTAAAATCTAATAAGTGCAGCTATTAACACCGAGCAATCGTTGCTAGTGCAGAAGATTGTAAACCGGTTTCTTGGAGGAACAAATTTTGTTAAATGAGACGTTTGCTTGTCAACTTCTGCTCATTCTTCAACCTTTTAAAGTTCATTGCTAACCATAATCCCCAATAATACTCATTCCTAAATTGGTCTCATTTGTATATCCTGTTATTGTATGAGCCGTCTAGCCGTTGCCGTTGCTGGGCAAAGTACACTTTTATTTTTGTCATAACTCCCTGTTTACTGCCATATTGAGCTATTCCTTCGCAAAGGCATCAAACTATGTATTTTTTCAAATCTGTAAATAGCAATTACATCTACTACCAGGCAAACTACAACGGTAGGCAACGCCTCAGTGAGTTGAGATCACCAACCCGCATTTGGCAAGCGTAGTGATTAAGCCAATAGGTACCCCTCAATTGTAGCTATGACTTGATTTCAATGATGGAGGCCTTTGCCAAGCAGTGGGACAGTATGTAGGCTAATTACTTTACTTTACCTTTACTTTACTAGGCAAAACAATGTGTTTTTACAAAACATTAGTGGCAGTAAACTTTCGGGCCATCTGATGAATAAGGTTTCCCACAGACAAAAAGCTCGTGCAAATCGTGGTGTTCTGCAATACTGCAAGCTCCAAATTGTTAGTGTGGATAGTAATAAGGCCTATATGTAGTGGTTCAGCACCCGAACTCAGATCGTGGATCGTGTGGTCCCGAGTTCAAATCTGGCCAGAACAAAAATCTTAGTGTTCATTGTTAAATATCCGACTTACTCTCCGGTGATGGAAAACATCGATAAAAAACGAAATCAACCACGTTGGGTTCTAATACCATTGGTGAAAAGTGGGCTTCTGAGTGTTCACCACGGCGACACAGTCACTTGCCTCTGACTACCCCGATTGGGATAAAGTCGTGATGGTATGTTATGTGTTATGTTATGTTCAACAGTTGACAATAATGGGATGACTATGAAATGTTTGTAAGAAACAGTCAGTCACAATCAGATTTGATAAGCAGTTCTTTGGGATTGAAGTTCACAAACTGATATCGAAAATCAAACAAACAGCTTTAGTGGTATCAATGATGTATGGTATGATGATGTCATTTCGGCAACATTAATACAGTTTCGACTTCCCAAACACCATTAATTACTCGTTATCTATAATTACGTTTTCGTTAGTATTCAGCTTGTTGGCAGTTGCCAGCTTAATTAGGAAACTTTCAATTTTATTCGCTACGATCAAAGTTATATTAAGCAATTCGGAGTAACTGCTTCAGATATTATTTTTATGCTTCCAAATGGGATTGGAAATTTGGCGAATTCGTTCAGTTGCCTCTTTTAATTTGTGTTGGAATTGTTTCAATTAAAACTTGAATCGTGAACAGACATTCATCATCGTGTGCGGAGTGAAACACAAAAGTTTCTTAGAACAATATTTTTTATTGTTGTTACCAACCCTCTCTGCAGGGTTAGATTGACTTGATGAAGTTATTACTTAAGAAAAATCTTTAAGATGCTCTTAGCAGAGTTCACATAATTTAAAAAAAGATAAGAAAAATTGGTACACTAATCAACGACTTTTCATTACATCATTGTTACTAATATATTCTGTGAGTATAATTATGTCTACTAACAAAAATGGACCTGCGTTGTCCGTAATGGAAATAAATAAATAATAATAATGATTAAGCTTAGGTTTTATAATTGTAATTACTTACTACACAAAGATAGAAACTAGAAAAAATCGACCTGGTTCTGGGACTCAATTGTAATCACTTATTTTTATAGTTATAATTCTTAAGTTGTTATATCGTTATAAATCTTTGTCTTTATGGAAATGCTGTACAAATTTTATACCTAAGTTTAATACTGAATAAAGAGAATAATAGTTATTCGAATCTAGAAAAAATAGTCTACCGTCTATGTATTTTTTTATATGCATGATGAAATGTTACCCTATTAATCAATTTCAGTCAATTGGGCTGTTAGAAGGGTATGTTTAGGGTAGTCCTATTCAAATTCAGGTAAGATTTATTGTTTTTTGTAGCTAACTGAAATAAACCCAAAATAATATTAAGCAACTCAAAAGCGCTTACAATAGGCTGCTTGTCGTAAATAGCTATCTATTCAAACAGGCTTCTAGTCCTGACAAACACTGTTAAGATCATCCTCACTATCCATTCAGCCTAAAGAGGCAGCAATAAGCAGTATCATTTAAAAAACCCTTTAAGTCTAGGCTAGGTGGCTCTACGAAGCTATAAGCTCAGGCTACATTCTCATTGGTTTCTCTAAAAATATCCCAAACCAAACAAAACCAGCTGAATCGTGTAAACTGCAAGAGGCCACGTGTACAAACTCCAGAGCAGTCACCCCTGGTATCACCAGCTGGGCTTATCAGATATCAGCTGATAGTACACAAATGCACTCTGGTATTTTGTTGCCACTCGAGTTTGAAGATGTTAGGTACTCGTAACTATCCGGTAAGTCAGAGAAGGTGGTTGTTTAGGACATAGTCTGTCTATTTAACGAAGACCTTTCCCCTATGCTTGTAGTAGTGACATGAACTGACATAGCAGTATGTATACGCTAGGGTGCGCTCTCAGCGGGAACAATTGACACTTGTGACACAAGACAGTGTGTATGTACACGTACTACTACAAGCATAGTAAAAAGGTCTTAGTGAGATAGAACGTCTATAACAGAGGCGTTTAAATACATACATCTTATTAGATAACGCAAGACGTTCCGTGCGTATGAAAACTAAACATATCACCTTTTTGTGACGTCAGTTTAGAGTTTGAGTGTCCATGGGTTTTAAAGTAGTTCATAAAGAGGAATATTTATGTTGTTGTAAATCTACTTGATTTGGTATCCGATACCTAATCCTTACCTATTTTCAAATCTCAGGTAAAGTCGTACTTCCTCTCTCTCTGACTTCGTGTTTTTTTTTTTCTTTGTTTACGTTTCTCTTACATTATGTTTCTCTCCTTATTTAGTTCGTTACACAAGGAAACTGGTGCTAGGTAATCTAAAACAATATATGTGTGTATACATAGATGTATTTATTTATTTATATTTATATTAGCATAATATTCAAATGTAACTAATTTTTTATTACCATAGCTTTTGCGCAGCCTAACTCGTCCTCTGTTTTAAATCTCTCTGCCGAAGGTTGTCTGGAAGAGATCGCTCTGTAGCGATAAGACCGCCTAAATTGTACTATAATATTTACTTTTTTGTTTTTACGTGCTGTAAGTATTTGTTTGTGCAATAAAGATTATTTATCTTATCTTATCTTATACCATAACGGTTGAACCTGGACTGAACCATAGTTACAAGGTAAAACTGAAACTGAACGTTTTTAACACGCAAAGTAAGTACTTTCGCGTTAACTATTTCAATTGATGTCTGTAGGTTTCTTATAATTTCTGTCGCACCGGCCTTTTCTTAATACGAGCACAACGTCGGTGACAATCAAGCACGCGGACCGCCCGATGTTAAGCGGTTATCGCAGCCTATGAACGCGTGCAACACCAGGGGCATCACTCGCGCGTTGTCGACCCTGCAAAAACCTTATCAAACCCCTCTTGAAGAACATACTATAACTCATTGGCAAAAGCTTAAGCAGGGAGCTAGAGCTCATTCCACAATTCAAGAGTCCTTGGAATGAAACATGTCTGAAACTGAACTCTACGAGACCATTACAAGTCCAGAGTGTGAGGATGAACTCCCTGTTGGTGGCGAGCGGTGTGGTGGATAAAAAGTAGCCCGTAAGAATCGCGAGTATTCTTATAGTATCTATATATATATCTTCTTATAGTGCTATAGCACCGGATGTAGGGAATGCCTACATCGAACTTTCAGAAGTAGTCTTAAACATCTTGCCTTCATCAGCTGCTGCGGCATTAATTATGTTGACTGAATACCTGATAGAAAATGTTTCTGTTATTTTGTCCCGATTGTAACCACACGCACGTTTATCTTTAGTCAGGCATGGTTATACGAAACTACAGCAGTCAGAAGCCTATTGAAGGACCCCCTACCACGGTGAGTAAAACTGCTCTCAATAAAGTGTATCGAGCATTCCGTTCCCCACGGCGGCATGGCAACAGCTTATCTTTTGGAAGGGCATGCCTTGTCCTTTACAGTAGTAGAGCCAGTGGTAAGCTTACCCCAAAACTTTAAGTAACGCATTTAGGGGCGCCCTAAATGAGAGAAGCATGAATCTTGTAAGATGATGAACCCATCGTCTTCATTGAGAACTTGCGTTAAATAAACATGACATCAACTTAGCGAGGGATTATGGTGAACCATGTTTGACGACCGACTTGGTGTAATGGTTAAGAAGTTGGCTACTACACCAGAGGTCGCGGGTTCGATCCCCGCACAGTACAAACATTTGTGTGCATGAACATGTCTGTTTGTACTGGTCTGGGTGTCTCCTATGTATAATAAGTATGTATTTACAAAAGAAAATGTATTTGAGTATGTTTATCCGTTGTCTAGTATCCCATAACACAGGCTTTAATTAGCTTACTTTGGGGCTAGATGGCGCTGTGTGGAATAATGTCCAGGGATATTTATAAATAAAACAATAAAATAATTAATTAATATGTAAAGTTTCATGAACAGTATTTGTTTGTGCATACTCGAATGTATTATTGTTGCATAAACGCGGCCTTAGCGGTGAGCTCATGTTACGCGTATTGTTTGCCGCCGGTTAAGTGCATATATGCACATGCAGTTTGTCCTTCACTATTAGCATTGCACTTTGTGCCTAATACTGATCTGCATTTAATTTTTTTAAGTATTTTTTTATTTTTTGTAGATAGAAATTAAAAAACAGTTTGACAAGAGGTATCATCGGACGCGTCTTAATTTTCCGCTGGTTAAATGCTGGTGACGTCACATTAAATTAAATATTGCGATCATTCATTTGATAACAAAACAATAAATGTTATATTCTTAGCTTCAGAAGGTCAAGTAGTTAGGTCAAGTGACAACAATGGCAAATGGAGTTTCTGAAACTTTGGTTTATATTTTGTGCAATAAAGTTTATCTATTTGAATTTAAATAATTTGGATGAAGTATAAGAAATAACCTATAAGAAAGAAGCTTGGAGTGAAAATAAGTTTTTCAAATAATTGATGAAGGTTCTTATAAGCGATAGTTGGTTTAAATATTATAATATAATTCTAGTTAGAGTTCCTCCAATACAAACTTTCATATATGAATAATATGTTCCTCGACCAATGCCTTCTCCATTTCGTTCCACTCAATTAATTCCTTGACTTCCTCAATTAAATAGACGATCTCATCGGAATAGTGACGGTTCATTGGGCTAATACCGTGTGTTCGGTTCCCAGGGAGAGTAATGTTCGTATTAACTACTTGTAAACCGAAGAGAGCTTGTGATTGTAGTTGAGGCATCCCTTGTAAATAACAATACTACTCGTCGTGGAAGTACTGCTTCTACCACGAGTTGCCAATTTAAATTTACGTTATCGTTCGCGTGAAAAAATGTATTGGGATTTGTTTGACATTGTCATATCATATCCCAATATAATTTTTCACGCGAACGATACGGTAAATTTAGGTTGCCTGCACTTCATTAAAATGCTTTCAAGTGATCTTAAATAAAAATACTTAGGCTCGTATTCTAGAATCGTACTCAAGCACTAATCTGTGCTTGAGTAGACATTTCAAAACGTCAGTTAATACAAAAACGTCACTCAGATCTATAGTCAAGTACAGATTTTGTTTCAGAATTACATTATTAATTAAGAACTTACACTCCAAAACCAACGAAGTAATCGACCGATTCGGTTTTTTTACGTTCTATTCTATCGCATAATAAAATATGTTTAATGTTTAAGTTCCTTTACTTTTAATCCCTATCTATGCTAAAAAGGGTTTAGTCCCGGGTTCTTTAAGCGGGGCGTGAAAAGGCATTTCTGCAGGCCTTCAAGGTGAGGATAGCCAGCCCAGTGATTCGTTTGAATAACTAGGGTTGTCAACCTCATATCTGGACCTCACGATCGAACCACAATGCGCTTTGGGTTATTCCCAGAGTACCCCGATCCCTGAGGCCCTCGTCCCGAAGGACCCCGATTTATTTTTATCTTGACTAATTCAACTTCATATCAAACAAAATAGGGAGGTAAGTACCTACTTCAAAATGATTCTATTTTCCTTGTTATAAGAGCCAATAAAGGGGCTTAAGTTAAATGTTAGGATGGAGTGTTTATGAAAAACAAGTCGCACCAAAAGGTTTTTGTAAAAAAATACAAGAAAAACAAAAGTTACTTTTATTTTAATATGCCTGAACAGGCTATAGGCTGTTCACATAATTATGATTATGGCATTAATAATGGGGCAAAAGATTACATTATAAATCTCACTTGTGAATTATGCAAATGAAGCCATCAATAATAAATATCGGAGACATCTTACACTAACGTCATCTGACCTCTAACTAAGCAGAGCTTGTACTAGGTCAGATACTGTTAAACATACTTGAATACCTTTAATATGGATCTTTGGTTCCCAAAGTGGTCCAGGTGGACACCAAGGGATCCACGGGAGACTCGACGGGGGTCTATGTTGGCGTCACATTTTTGACGAGTTTTGGGAATATGGTAGATATTTAGGTATTTTGGTCTATGCGAAAAAAAGTTTAGGAACCACTGTACTAGATGAACCACAAATATTTGTTCTGGTTGGAAGTACCAGTAACTCAGTAACACATACCTTCGGAGTTATGACTTAGGACCCCTGCCCTTTACTCCATCGGTCAGTCAAAAATGGTCTGATGTATTGTCATCGCGAAAGTTTGAAAAGATAATAACGGGGCTTAGAATAATTGCACCTAGAAGGATAAATCCATAAAAAAGACGCGCCATTTGTGTTGTTGAAATCAACTGTCAAAATAATTATTCGTTACACAATTATTAGTATTTAAAATGGATGAATACTTTCTGTGCTTCTCGGATATGTTACAACTATTTACTGCACAAATAAACATTTTGAATGTCATTGAGCACTTTCGGTAAGTTCATAATTAGTCGTGACGGCTATATATTTGTGGCATCAAAATGGGTTCCTTAACTCTCCTTCCATACGTAGTTTTCTAAGTATCTAGGTATACCTAAGGGCTGATAGCCGGAGCGTGCAAGGCGCGTGTTCTTTTATCTAGAACAAGATTGAAGCACTGATGATAAGATTCGGTATTAACTGGATTTTTTCCATCGTATGTTCCACTTTCCAAATAATCATGACAATTTAAAAGTATCATACACTCATACAAACTCTTATTCATGAAAACGTTATCAATTTCAGATGATTTATTTGTGGCCAATTTTGAAAAAGCTAAGAATGGAAATGATAAACAGAATAATAGAATATAAAATGATGTTTTAAGTTTTCTTTCATAAAATGGAGCGCGCTTAAAGAAAGACGTTAGGTACTTGAAGTTTTAAGATGATAGTCTGTACTTACCAAAAAATCTGTGAACGCCATTCGCGACTAAATAGTCGTTCTCAGTATTTATCATGAAAATAAACTGAAGACCGGATCGAAACAAAAATAAATGTTTCTTCAAAATCAACAGCTTAAATAATTCACGGCTGAAATATAGATATAAAAACGTACTTTGTCTGGAAGTATTTATTAATTCCACTAAAACAAAGTAATTTACCGTCACGAGTAACAATAATTCAGTTCAGTGTTTATATACTCTTTGATTCAGTTTTTTAAGCTCATGTCGTCGATACATTAGAATACAAGCGTTTAACGACTTTTCCAATTAACCTAGACGTAAGGCTCTAACCCAAAAACGAAAGTTGTATGCTAAAACTGTTTCGTAGCTAGTATTCAACGCAAAGGACTAAAAACCTTGCTCGCTGTAAGCAAAGCCTAGGTGGCTCGTTTAGTTCCAAAAAATGCTAACAGATGGCGTTAGCGGTCCCGAATCGTCGTTCCTAGCGCAATAAATGTGCATGGCAACAAGCAAAAATGGTTTTTACTTTATTGCATAATGGCATAATTGCATTGTCAGTGACCACTGAGTGAGTAATATACTTTCTCACTGTTGGGCAAAGTCATGTCATGTCAAATCCCAATACAATTTATTACGCGAACGATAACGAAAATTTTAAGTGGCAACTCGTGGTAGACGTAGGTCGGGTAGTGTTTACAAATTATACTTTGGCCCAGCGGATTAGGCAAGCATAGGTACTTATTCAGTTATCGCAACTCTTCAATTCTGGCTATATTCACGACACGATTGGCGTAGTGCGCGTGCGTTAGTGTAGCACGGTTTCTCGCCTTGAGTTGCCCCGTTCGATTCCCGGTCGAGTCAATTTAGGAAACGATCTTTCCTGAATGAACTCGGATCTGGGTGCCCCTGATTTATTTTTCTGTCTGGTACCTCGTACTCAAGGGATATCCTTACTTCGAGACCATGACAAGTAGTGTGTTGTTTGGCGCATATTTATTACCTACTTATAACTTGATTTCGATTGTACCCACTGACCACTGAGTGAGTAATACTGTACAATAGTGTACTTAATAAAAGCATTTCATAATTATTTAAGTAAAAAGCAATTATTTGAGCAATTTCATCCTTATATCCATTAAGCTATTGACTTAAGTACTTACAGCTATTTTGCGTGTATCCTCGCCATAATTCCACTATTCCCTTCAAATATTTTTACCAAACGAACAATAAAATTATACCAGTGCCATAATAGTGATGTGCAACAGGCAATCAAGTATCGATTATTCGACTAACGACTTCTCCAGCCACACAGCATTATAGTCACGATCTAGGGTTGGGCTTTGCAGCTAAGAGTTTTTTTATGAGCTTCGATTAAAGATGGTATTTTTGTCTTGTAAATTTGGCGTTCAGTAATAATATTAAAAATTATGTAAGGATGATCGTAAAATGGCATAGGTGAAAGTTTATTCTGTATTGGTCCAGGCGGGGCTCGTTGATTTGATTCCTATTGGCCACCCAGGACAAAGAAATAATTGAGAATATTGCACTGTGAAACCCAACAAGAGTCCCAATCCTAGTGGCAAAATAACATTTTATTGACGAGAAAGGTGGCGCCATCTTGCAGGACGAATTCGTAAGTTTGCGCCCATGCTACTAGAGATACAGCGCAGACCTTTTAAAAGGTTTTTTTTTACATAGTCCTTCTGCGATGAAAATTCAATAAATAAAGATTTTTATGTGACATAATGGCAAGGAAATTACACACGTCAATAAATGGACATCATACAAACTTCACTGAATATTTTAAGACATTTAAAAAGCCTGTAGTATATTTTAACTATCAGTTAGGTATAGCTTACAACTGCATAAGCTAAGCTCTCATTGCTAAAACAAGTACACTAATTGCGGATGACAAGACGTCAATAAAGTCATAAATAAATGAATGAATTGAAAAAATATTGACCTGCTTCCAAAGTCAGGTTCTCTCTTGTGTCATGGAAACCAGTACCATAAAAAATTCAGACTAAAATATCTGCTTAACGTACATACTGGAGCAGGAATCGATTGACGTTCGAACCACTGAGCTTAACAGGTCCTGCGCTTGATTTGTGGTAAACACATCATAAAGTACGTCCTACTGTCTTTTCTTTTGTTATCATCTCTGACAGCCCTGTTACGATCATTGCAACAATCATGTCGTTTTAGCTGCGGTTAGAAAGCGAACTGTGCCGCTTAAAACATAGAATTAACTCTTGCACAAAATGTGGCGGAATACCAAAAATAAATTTCACATTACATAAAATCTCGTTAGTGGTTTATGACAAAACTCTTATTTTCGGTTAAATGACACGTAATTTGGTTTTGGCATAGTGGATGTTTAATGTCCAGCAGATATTTTTTCCATGATATTCTCATTCACGTGTAATTTACCGAACGCAATTGAACGCTTTGATAACAAGTACAATGCGCACGAAGAATAACAGGGTACGTGTATTTAGATCAACAACAGAAAGGAGTGATAGATTTGGTAGCAGTTAACCAAGAATTGAAAACATCAACAAGTTTATAGTATGCTCATTTGACGATAAGATTCCTTCAACGAGTTGTTTTCCAAATTATGCCGCACCCGAACAAGAGTTTCCAAAACAAGTACGTTAGAACGTTAGTAAAGCCCTCATACCAGGTCTATCCATCATTAGACTTTAAGACAGGAAGAGCCAAAATCATCAAGTAGGGAGATCTAGTGACACTTGCGAGCCCTCATTTCCCCCATACATAAAACATCAAGCGGAACTAGATACCTCATAAATACCCATAATACTGCAGAATCAGCAATGCTTAAGCCTAAGTTCGTATTTACAACGCTCCGAGATGAACAGACTATCTTTAATGGAGACCCGCCCCTGATATTAATCAGCGGGAGTCGAACCCGGGGCTGAATGCTAAGCCGGCTTTCATAGTAATAATTTAGTGGGACCATGGCACCTATAATGACTTCAATTTCCGCCGATAGAATTGCCTCTGATCCTAACTTGAAATTGTTCACGAGCTGCGTGATTTATGCGTGAGGCTATTTTTGAAATCAAATGCACTGTTGCGTAACGTAGGTGCTTATAATGCAGCGTAGCTTCTAACAAATGATGTTAATCTTACTAGAATAAAATATATGAATAAAAACGTCCTTCTAGCAGTAAATCAAAGACAATTTGTGAAATGAATAGTTACTTAGCAAATAAAAAAGGACAAAATTGTCTTAAAATAACAGGAAACACTTGTCAGGCAGGACTCCCGGATAGAAATATTGCAGTTTATCCTAGAAGACGTGATTTATTTTCGAGATTTCAGAACCGAAAGATTATCATCTTAGTATTATACAAATAATAACTAGAATCAATATAGGTACTCCTATAAACATCAATACTCGAACTGCCATAGTTTGATAGACAGTTCAATTCGGAAAAAAACTGAATGTGGAAGCATCTCAATCTCAATAACGAATAATTTGACTATAAACGCTACGGTGTGCAAGCGTATATGAAAGGGGACTCTAACTGGTTTTTTCATATGGCATTTGAAACAAAACGTAATAATCACAGTCACTTCCTTTGTAATTGTAGCTCCGGCGACGTTTTGTCTAGTTTTCGTATAATTTAGCTTCATTTGCAGTAATGATTCATTACTCATGCATTGGTTTTAAATTACTCGTCATTGTTTTTGATTATACTTGTAGGTATTCATTCACTGCCTGCTTTTGCTGATTTTATTAAACCAACACTCGAAAGGTACCGAGAATGAAGTATTGAAGTAGATACAAAAAGTTAAAAACCAAATATATTTTATTAAAGATTTCTACTGATATTATCGTAAACAACATCGTCTATTTCGGAATCAGTTTTAATGCTACAGGTTTCTGCTTTCCATCAAAAAGCAATAAAAGCTTTGACGACACGACTGTATATGCGAGAATATATGAAACGTAAATAAATGAGTTCATGTCATGAATATGTAGAAGGAATAGCCCACGTTTTGATAGTTGTAGAAATAAACGATGATAAGGTTGCACCTCGACCGGTCGAAGTGGTTCCACTCGAAACTGGTTCGGGAACCGGTCTCGGTATAGGTGCCTGCCTATCGCTTGCTGGTATATACCTTCATGCCTAGCTAGTTAATGGTTATGCATGGAAACGCTCTACGTTCTTTGTTTTCCTACCAACATTATCTATTTGTCATCTTCTTTGAGTTATATATTCTGTGTTGTGTTATGTGCTGCATCTTAATGAGGCGAGCCGCTATGTTGTCACTTGTTGTCATGAAAGGAAGGATATTGGGAAAAAAAACAATGACTTTCCATTATTGAAACTATGTATTCCTTCAATAATTTCTACACTTTTTACGGTCTATCAAATAAATATCAATTATAAACAATTGATACATTTATTATTATTGTTAGTTTTGTATATGTCGATTTCAAGTTTAGAAGTAAAATGTTTTTTGTAGCATTTTTTAATATCTTTTTTGATGAAAGTGAAATCTAGTACTATGATATTGTGCGTTTTAAAACACTGGACCCTACAAACATTTAGATTTCGTTTAAAAACGGTTAGTCTATTGATTTACATTTAATGTAACAATTAAACTGGATGAAGAAATGCATCCGACTGCAATATTTAACATCATGTCACATGTACTGTTAGTACAATATATCTCATCACCCACTGGACTCTAATAACGCAGCTTTTTGCGGCGATAGAAAACAATCTTACAAAAAATTACAATCTTTTTTTTATATTAACTTAAATAACTTAATACTTTTTATAACTATAATAATATAACCTGAGATCTTTGCAGGAGAGGCGCGGCAGCCGCGGACGGCACGCTCGAGCGCGCTCGCTCGCTCCCGCCGCTCCGCTCCTTTAATTGCCTCCTTTCGCTCACGGCACTATGATACAGCTCTCTAACTTTATTATCTGCTCGCGTGTTCTTTCATTCATAAAGTACATTTTCTCATTTAATTTTTATACATTACAAAAGTAGTATCACAAACAAATGTACGAACTAGTACAATTACAAAAAACGTACACATATCTCCGACCTCGCAGAGATCGCTCTAATAAATACAATTATTACGATACATGAAATATACTTCTACTCAACTTCAGATAGAATTGAACTCGAAACAAAAAATAATGCCTAAGACTAAACGATCAGGGTATCATTATCACTCGCGCGGCGGCGGCTGAGATCATGGGTGCGCGCGCGCCGCCGCGCCACTCATGCGTCCAACCAGCGATTTGCAACCATTAAAATATGCAATAATAAAATACAAACAATCATCGTAATGATAAACGTAAGTACGGACGGCGCGGGGAGGCGATCGCAGCGGTGGGTAGAAGGAGAAATGACGAATTTTATGGGGTTTAAGGGGGGACGAGATCGACGCTCGCCGCCCCGCGCCGTCGCACGTTGTGCCGCGGCCGCGGGCGCCGTCGACCAGCGGTGGACATCGACACTTTGTCGCGACAAAGCGCTAGTCGCATCACTATCGGCGGCCTCCGCGACGGCGAGGCGCGCAACTAGACTGCGCTCTTGCGCGCTTACACTATAACTATACATTACATATCACGCTGTGCTTTTTTCTCTTATTAAAAATATATAATAATTAATATACATATAATATTGATATCTGTTAAAATAACGATACGTAGATATCGAGGAGGGCAGTCAGTCGGCTCGCTCGCATCACGCGGTATCACAGGCGGTTCATTCGGCCTGGCCTCGGAAGAGTTTCTTCTTTTCTATCGTGAACTGGGGGCTGATGATGATGGTGCCGCCTCGGGTTAAATTTCTAGGACAAAAGAAATACACTGTTAGTTCTCATTTTAAAACAAAATATTTGTCGACCCTAATTTTTTTATAAATTGGAAGATAAGAATTGAACTAAAATTACTATTTTGATTTTTTTATAGCAAAAAGAACTAGAAAAGAAACTCACTTTAAAAACTGCGGCAACAGGCTAGTCCAGTTCGTTGAATCGTGTTCTAAGTGCAGATGTATTTCGTGCGTGGTGAGCGTGTCGGGGTCTATCTTGAAGGCTGCTAGCCTCCTCCCGGCCACGTCGACGATGATAGCCGCCCCCCGCGAGCCGCAGGGCTCCCCCTCCGCCAGGGCCAATATCTGCCTCGATGCTCTAGCTAGCAATTCAGCTGGCACTAAAACTTCCGCCGTTGCCAACTCGCTAGCTCCCTTGGCCGCTCGTAGTTCTCTCTCGAGCCTTTGAGCCAGCGCCGCCTCCGTCGGAACCGGCATCGGCGCTTCCCGCCATGTCGGCCCGTTCCATGCTAAAACAATAGAAAAGGACATTTAAATTTCGAACATCGCTAAAAATTTCGATCGAAAAGTTCAACCACCTTCTAATTTGTATTTATCGATGAAGACTTCATTTTAGTTAAGTCATCCCATCACAAAAGTTTTTTAAGTTTAAAGTTTTATGAAACAGAAATCAGAAAGTGAAACACCGCATCGAAGGCAAGGGCAAGGGAGCGCATCGCCGCGGAACAGCTGAGAGTCAGCTGTACGTGACGTTTGGAACATGGCCATCGCCCCAACTGCCACTTACTCAGATACAAAGAACACTAGAATATTATCATCGGCTGGCACTAAGTTATCAGGCCGGCTTGCGCGCGCCGCCTAGCAACATCTGACGACCGGCTTTCTAGCCACTTCCCTCACCACCGCAAAATAGAAAGTGAACTCACCTTTTTCACTGTTGAATCCGACATTAAACTGATTGGTGACAGGCAGGATCTCCATGTTCTCCAAATTTTTACTTATATTGTACACTTTTAATACGAAAATTTAAAGCGTTCCGTTTCGGAACTTAACGCTAGAAAAATATCACAAGTCTCTTTTGTACTGCGAATGCGCACTGAACAACCGGCTTCACGACCGGCGACTAGTATATCGTGAAGAGATCGATGGGAAATTAAATGTCCGGGGTTAACACGACTGCATCAGATCTGATCTCGTAACCTTAGGGCTTCGTCACTCGCCCTCGGCTTATGCTTGACCCACCCGACCCTGTCGCTATGTGTGACGGACTGGCGATATCGGGAAGCGCACGGTATTTATATAGCAGGCCGCGGGCGGGGGTGCGGGAGGCGCGGCCGCAGGCGAGTGCGGGGGCCCCGCGCGCCAGTTGCGCTCGAGCGCTGTCGCGGACGGTCGTCTCCGCGCCGCTCTGTACCGGCATTTATCGCGAGCCGGCCGGCTTCTTTGTTCTAATTCCCTAAACATCCCCAGTCAACGGCGAGACTCCTCTTATGTCTAAATTCAAAAGTGGTTCTCTTGTACAAACGCGCGTGTAAACGTTTTTCGATTAACAAATAACATTCTCTATTCAATTCTTTGTCCGTTTCGCACATTTGAAACTGTGATGTGGAAGTTCTTACAACAGAAACTGTAGGTTCTTTCTCAGTGTTAAGTTTGGTTGTTTTAAACGTATGTAGTAAGAACTATAACAAACTATACAAATTAAAGTAATGTCGGTTTAGTTTTAAGATTACAAGTTACAAAATAACAAAATCGTAAGTTCATATTAGGTAGGATACGATTTCATGTAATTTATTATTAAGTCGAAATTAATATGGAACTTAATCTTGTTGAAATAATCGTAAGTTAAAAAAGTGTATAATAAACAGTACCTACTTAGGTAAATATTATATAATAAGCCACCTGATAATTTGAGTTAGATCGTTGTTTCGTACTTATGAATAAATGTAACTATTAAACTTCATGCAACTTATGTTTTGGACTTACACCGCAGCATATCTGTTGAAAAACTTAAAATATTCGTAAAAAGTATTTTTAGTCATTTTTATTTTTAATGAATAATAATTAATAAGTTTTAATTATTGAATATTGCGTGGAGCAAGAAAATACAAACTCATGCATATTTCATTAAATATAAGCAATTAATAAGAACAATTTGACATCAGCAAATTATTACTCGATATCCTCATCTCAGTTTGAAATAAGTGCAATTTAAGCAATACGTACCTATGAAGTTATGTTTTTAGAAATTTCACTTCAGCAAAAAACAAAGCATGACGTTATCTCTTAAACAGTAGCATAAACAAAATAAATTCTTTAATCTCAATAACAACTTATGTAACAAAGAAAACTTTGGTAAACAAGTGTAGTGCACTGTGTCGATAAATACCGGTAAATAACTCAGTCTCAGTCAATAATCTTTAAAATTGCATCAGCTTGCAAGAATTACATTAATGTTGACGTTAAATCATATAAGTACAGGCAAAGTTCTTGATTTTGGACCAGTAAGAAACACTCAAGGGGTTAAACTTGAGTAAATTTAGGCAAAATAATCATCAGTCCCAGGATCAGGTTGAATTTTTTTATCTTTGTATAGAAAATAATCATATCAAAATGTGAATCCAGTGCAATAGAAAATAACTTCTTTGAGGTCTTCGATGACCATGAGGTTCGAGGTTTGACCCTGGTGTTCATTGTGAAGGAGTATAGATAATCGATATAACTACGAAAAATTGATTCTCATCCCTACAAAAAAATTTAGTTAGGTAAAAAAACGATAAGTATAAAATATTCATTCGGCAAATTTAATTCCATTACAAAAATGCTATGATTTACCGACGAAGTGAAAAGAATAGACCCTAGAAACAGAATCAGTGCTTGCAACAGTAACGCAGTTTACGCAGTCCAAAAAAGTTAGACAAAGAGAAAAGAAAAAAGGCCGGTTGCTAACCGAGCCGGCGTTTTGGCCTTGGTGTCGATCATGACTCACGCCTGTGGCCACGCAGGCGAGCCGAGCCGTGCTGTCGTGACTCTTACACTTATCGTTTCCAATGATGATTTAGGATTGACGCTTTTTCAGATCGAATCAAGTTTGGCAGGCACCATTCTCAAAAACGATATTTTTTTGTTATTTGGTCAAAATTTTGGAATCAATAGAAATTAGTTTTGGTAATTGTTACTAAATACAAATGTGTTCCAAACTTGAGAGTAGGTATTAAGAAAAAATAAAGTTAAAATAAAAAGTTAGTTAAAACTCAATCATAGCATGCGAGTCGAAGCTGCTTACGAAGTTTTTCCGCTGTAAACAATTATGAGCTAAATTTCTCTTGAATTTCGTATAATCTCAAGGAAATAAGATTAGGCACAACGCACAAATTCATAACACTTTTATCTTAACAGGTAGGTACTCATTTGGTAATCATTTGCTATCCTAAACAGCATTATCAAGTCTAAACATGACTATTGTGTCTACTTCCCGTTCTTATTTCGTCTTCCAGATAACTTCATGGTTGGTTTATGATTTTTAACATCAAAGAATTCATTCAGTTTGTCTTATTCATTAAATTTATGAGCTGATATCTTTTACAATTTCGTGTTTTGAGAAGTGTTTTCCGAATCATAATAAAAACTACAATAAAGTTTATCAGCATTAATAAAAGGAGGTATAAGGCCGTTAATAATATAAATAATGCTGAAGACATGGTCATTCGATCTTTGTTATCTAATTTTTTAATTGCACAAACAGTCGTCAGAGAAATAGCGTCATTTTAATAACGAAGGCGAAAAATAATAACCCTGATAACCTGTGAGATTTGCGGTAGTGACATGTTTTCAAAACATTTGCTCATTGATTCGTAGCAACAATTTCAAAACTGACATCGTTACAAAGTCTAGAATATTTGAAAATTGAATTTCTGTGAAGTAATCATAATCTCATTATGATGTATCCTTCACCTTTGTACAGAAAGAAAGCCTAGCCATAATTCTACATCTCAAACAAGATTTACTTATAAAAAACCGGATAGTGACGTAGCCTACTATTATCTTGCATCAGAAACCCAACCTGTTTCAAAGATACAAGTCAAACACAAGGGGTCCCATCTTCCCTTCGCTCCGACAACAAAAGAAAAAGTTGAACCCGGTTGGCAACAAAGTCCTATCGCAGTTGCCTGTTGTGACTCGTCCCAACCTGTCCCAAGACTTGTTTGGATCTTGTTGACTTGTTACACAACCGTACTGTAAAATTTCTTTCGAAAATTTAGCTTGATTGAAATGAAGACGAACTTTTCAGAATAAAAAATTATAATATGCATATCGATTTACGTGATTGAATTGTTAATAAATAACATAAAACAGTGGAATCACCATAAAATTATATGAACGTTGAATTTTAATCAACTCACTCCATAATGCATTAGATCGTCTCATGCGTTGTTGTTAGCTGTAAGAGTAGTATAGCACTTTGGTACTTATAACTAGAAGAGGTAATTGTTAACTCTAATCTCTTGTTAAATTGTAAGTTTTAGGTTGTTCATGTTTATCGTTGCTGGCGATAGCGCAAGTAACACTTTCATCTAATTCACGAATTTGGCAATTATTGTCAGCTGTATAGAGACCGGTGGCTATTTTTTATCTTCACAGTTACTCGTGTTTGTAATATCTTTAAGCGGAGTCTCATTTGTTTGGCCAATGTTGGCCGTAATCAGTATTCAAGCCAACGCTGCGCCAAGTTTAGGCAAGACTCATTAGCAATTTTAAAGCGGTTTTGTTTACGCCGAGTTTCTTCGGCAGAACGACACGTGTTGCGTTTATATTTTTTATAAATGAATCTGTATTTTTTCAAGATAACACTATGGTTAATAAAGACAGATGTTTTATACGAATAAAAAAAATATGATTAACACTTAGCATATAGTTAAGTGTGTTTATATCTGGACCAAGTTTTATGGAAAACCTTTGTCCAGCTGTGAAACCTACTTGTTAATTCAAAAGATTACTTTATTTTAACTTGTTCATTATTTTAAGTGTTTAAAACAAGTGTGACTGTATGAATAGTTTTAAGAATTCTCAGCTGCAAATTTTATAAAAATTGTAAATATGTATAATTATTTCTGTTTTAAAAATAAATGTGAATTTCTGATAAACAAAGTTTAATTTCAATTTCAACCCTTGTCGTAAAGTTAATGTATAAATAATACAAAAAGATATTAATTCTGAATTAAAAGCAGATGTTATTAGTAATATAGGTTATCGTCCATTTAATAATTATCTTTAAAGTGTGCATGTAGTGAACGAAATTATCTGGGGTCATTAAGTTATGCCATGACACGGTATTTGGCAATTTAGATAAAATTAATGATCACTATTTGAATTTAGATTAACTACTGAAGTCTGGCCCTAATTGTTCAATATCCTCGTGTAAAGGTGTGCTCAAAGTTACCAAGGGACTATGAACACTGATAAACAAGTACATAATGACGCCTTCAGATTTCTTTACTCATTGATATTTGCAGTCAAAAATGTTACGACAGTAGATCTCGATTACGTTTTGCAACACTACTCTAAGCCTCTTCCAAAATGTGATAAGGCCATTGTTCTAAAATTTGACAAAAGCGTGCCCATTATCACTAAACACACTAGAAACTAAGAAGGCATTGTTGACTGTCCAACGAAGACCAAGTGCAAACAAAGGAGTATCCGTCCATTATAAAAATTTACTTACATAAGACATGTGGCAACAAAGAACAATTGATATGCTGTTCCAAAATAAAGTTTTAGTTGAGACAATGGTAACCACGAAATGTATTCTAGTGTTATTCAAATTAGGGATAAACAATGAGCCCTAGAACATGCGTGATGCGAGGCAGTAGCGGACTTGGATGATGCTGGCTGGGAGCCAGGCCATTACACGGGTTCAAAAGAAACTAAAGGTTACGATAGCCAGCAGTCACGAACACGATCTTGTTAAATTTCTAACTTCACCAAATAGATCATTGAGGTAAATAGTTTTAGGCTCTTCGCGGTGGGCTTATAATTCATAGAGTTGATTTCGTGACTTGAAGCTCTTAAACTATCCAATATAAATGAAATGGTTTCAGTCATATTGAAGCTGAAACAAAGGTAATAAGGGTACAATATTGGGTGCCCTATTCTAAAATTTTCTTTTAGAATTTTGTTATCGATTTATAGGATTTATGAAAGGAATGAAATATAATTGTTGATAAATAAAGATTTATGAATTGTGATTTAATTGATAATGATCAATAATTGTTGGGCTCAAGTCAACGAAAATAAAAATAAGAGAAATTCATTGAAGTCTATTATCTAGTCAACTGCAATAAGTGCCTTCACTGGCATGTTGCAGACTATGGGAGAATCATTTCCCAGGAAGAAGAACATCGATTTTCATTTCTAATCTTCCATAAAATTATATAGAAGAACAACTTCCTAATCATCAAGCCATCAAAGATGATATTCATAGCTTAAGCTCTACTTACTTCTATTCATACTTAAATGCCAATACTTAATTTATGGTACGGTGAAGTAATTTTATCTAATTCTGGATGATTTTACTAATGAATTCTATTGAAAACGGAACTAAGGCAGTGACGTAATGAATTAAGACGCAATGAACATGCGGTGCGCTTAAAAACAAGTAAGTAATGTGTTTTTCCAACCATAAATCTTGGCTAAATTAATTTTGGAGATATGCCAAATGATTCAAATTCTTTACCACTGGTACATGCAACATGAAAATGACCTTTATATCTTTGGTAAGATAAGGTAATACTATCAGAACTGACAAAGTGTGATGTTTGACCTGTGGTCTTCTGTAATGATTACTTCCTACTACCTACACTAAAATTTTAAAGCTAGAAAATAATTTGTATTGCTATTAAATTTCGACTGGCCCGTTAGCGCAATGGGTTACGGTCCTGCTTTGAAGAGCGTGAGTTTGATCAATACTCAAATTATGTTGTTAACTATTTTATTTATTCTGTGCCTGGGTATTATTTTCTATTTAACTATTATTTATAAACCTAGCCTTACTAGCCTAGTCTTACTTATAAGCAAACTTAAACGACCTTGGTAAACCTGACAAACTGAACTAGATGTCGCTAGTAGCCATATTATATCATGGTAGCCATTTTAGAAGAAAAAAGGCCCTAAGGACAAGCTAACCAAACGTAACACGCCTGGACGCAATTTTAATGTTGTTTTATTGTTATCTTATGCTGTGTGTGCCGGAAGGGTACGCACAAGCAGGCAAGTCTACTACATATCCAAGCATCGTAAGTAGTTTTTTTTTTTAGAATAGTCATATTGGCCACTTACATTTTCTAGCTAGTACCAGGCTATCAGATTTGTGGAAATAAAAAGACCATTGTTTTGCAAATGATTTTTTCTGTCGGTGTAAGTAACTTACTTTCATTATTGTTTAGTTTAATTTGTGGATTTTGTGCAACTTTGTCATCATTATCTCTTGTCCATTTATTTAATATCCTTGCAAATAAAAATGAGCATTATAAACAATATGATTAAATAAAAACTGCCAAATAACTCGAAAGGAACTTCCTCAAACAAATAAACTGTATAATTTTAATGAGCAGATTAAAAAGCACAGTTATTGGACACAAGGAAGAGTCCAAATAGTTTTTAAACACGTTTTGAGTCGTTAGCCTTGATTTAGCAATTTGCATAACATTAACTAAGTGAAACAATAGTATTAAAAATAAATATTTTATTTCCAGCCTACCGGATATTGAAGAGCGGAGAGGGTTTATTACATTTTAGGAGCCAAGGTAGTAATTAAATAGGCTCGCCACTAGGTAGTGATACGGGAGTTTTTGCCCAGCAATAAACTCCATCATGACACCTACAATAGGTTGGCAACACACAGCCGAGTCTTCGCACGTTGCTTTTAGTTGCTTTTAGTTACATTTAGTTGCATTTTTCGCAGGTAACTTCTGGTAATATGACGACACGATTGGCGTAATGCGGTGTAGCACGCTTTCTTGCTTCGATTCCCGCAACTCAGGCAACAATCTTTTCTGAATTGACTCTGGTTTGAGTGTGCTGGGAGACGCCTCTGGCTTAATTCCTTGTCTAGTACATACCTCGTAACATCCGGGATATTTATCTATTTCGAGACCATGACAAGTAGTGTGTTGTCTGGCGCATATTTATTTATAAATAATACCCATAATGTAGCTTACTATAGTTGAGATAATTTTCAAGGTCAAGTAAAAAGGTTTTCGAGTATAATCATTGCAAATAAACCTTTTTTTTTGTTTAAAATATTATTTCGACACCACGTAACACAACCTGCCAAACTTGGTGACGCGATTATGTACTGAGGCAAGCAAATAGAACTAATTAAAAAAAATAAGTCGCAATAGGAAAATCAAAGGTATGTATGTACCTACCTAATTTATGTCGGAATTTGTTTAAGAGATTGGCAGTGATTCGAATACAAAAATATTTACCTGCATAATTTAAACGCGCAAAAATTAATATTCAAACAGCACATTGTGCCACACCTATTGTTTGCATAACATGTGTTTTTTTATTAAAATAAGTAGGCACCTACTTGTGTAATTGTCAAGTATAGTCAAAAGACAAGGTCACAGTCATCACTGACACAAGGCATCATTGTACACAGATATGTAGGTAGCTAGGTAGCCCGTGTAAGTGAATCCACGTGTAACACGAATACCTTCTCGCAGCTACTTACACTTATTAGCACATACAACTATTTGCACATGTTTTATAAATACCAGGGGCCTTTACAACCGCTTATATTCAGTTAAGTTGGTTCCCGAAACTGAGGGTTAAATAGCATGATTCTGCAACAAATCGTCTACGCTTTAATTTTAGGGTTACAGGTAGTCGGTCCAACTCGCGGATAAGCGTCCCATGCTACGGTTGCCAGTACCAAACGAGCGAATGCCCATTCTATTCCCACTTTCTTAAATTATCTTTGCGTAAACGGAGACAGAGCATTCTTTCGTTTTTCTATCTAGATTTCGCGGAGACCCTAGAGTACGAGCTAGAACACTCGTTCTTATTTCCTTGTTCTTTTTCGTTAGGATTATTTCGGTGTAAATGTAAAAAGAATCATCATTGACACTAAAAGACCACGAAAGAAGTCCAATTATTTCACTGTCCAATCCATTCGCTTGTGGAATTCGCTACCTTCACTTATTAGGCAATCTCAATCCTTACCTATTTTCAAATCCCGACTCAAAGCTTATTTCCTCACACTGTAACTTTTAAATGTCTCTAGTGCGTGGATAAACCAACCCTGAATAAGTCTTTTTTACCGTTTCTTTATAATTTTGTGTTTTGTTTACAGATATTTACTACGATTATAGGTTCTACCTATATGTAATTGCATTCATGAATGCATAAAATAACTTCATGTATATATATATAATTATCTTACTATCTCACACTACCTTACCTATTTTCTCTTTTTAATCTTGTCATTTCCTCTACCTGCAGGTTATCTGGAAGAGATCGCTTCCTAGCGATAAGACCGCCTACATTGTACAATCTAAGATTATGTAATGCTTATGTTAAGTATGATTTGTTGTACCATAAAGTATATTTATCTTATCTTAAAGAAGATTCTTGCTCTAGCTCTATGATCGTAGGGTCTTTGCACCTTTACAAATGCTCTATTCTAGTACTTTACTGCCACTAAGGCCATCAGTTCGCCATGTGCCATGCTAACTGCCATTTGGACTCCCCGTATTAACGTCTTAACAAGAACTAATTCCCTTCAACCATTCGGTAAGCCCGAATGTAAATTACTAACATTTCAAGCGATTTCGTGTGATTTACCGTCCGGTAGTTTGTTGCGTAAATCTCTCAAACTATTAGTAAGTTGCTTTGTTGATATATTTATAGTATTCCATTAACACGTAAAATTGATACTCAGATGTAAAATATATGGTTGGTTGAGTTATTTATGACGACAATTTACGGGTATTGAATTGCAATAAACGATAAGTTATTGTTCAATAATTGTTGGTAGTTATTAGTCTGTTGAAGGAATAATGGCTGTTGAAGTAGGTACGAGTCCTTGAATGGAGAACCCGCTTCAGCAAACCTTCAACCAGGTGGGCCTGGAAGGCGGGATTAGGCGTCAAGCGTTAGTTGTGGCAGCTTCAGGGAGGCCCTGCCTGATGCCAAGCTGCCGCTGGCTCCAATTTTTATGTTTCTTACCCAAATCCTCAAAATTACACTAAAACATTCTCTGAAATCAAAATGTTGACCTAACTAATATTCTTCAATTTCATTAGCAGACCGTATGGTAAAGTCAAGTAATTAGCCTTAATATACTGTCCCACTGCTGGGCAAAGGCCTCCATCATTGAAATCAAGTCATCGCTACAATTATGGGTATTGGTTTAATCACCACGCTTGCCAAAGGCGGGTTGGTGATCAAAAACCCGGGCTAAGTTACGAAAAATCCGAAAACACACTTTGCCCGACCTGGGCATTGAACCCGGGACCTCCGGGTTTCGGGCCGAGCTCTGAAACCACTCGGCCACGTAAGCGTTGACTGAGACCGTATACTTTGTTGTTAATTCAAATAAAAAATAGATTTCGCAATAGTCGCGATTTTATTAGCAATCGAATACAAACACGTTCAAGGTTTCAAAATAACACAGTCCAATAACTGAAAAACAGAATAAAACCAAGATCAAACTTAAAAATAACATCCCGAATGTCACGAGTAACCGGGAGTTTCCGGGATGTCCCAAGGTTCTAGTTTAAGGAATGTTTCCTAGTTTCTCGAAGTTTCGAGTGGCGTTCGGATTACGTTATTATGAGTTATGACGTTATCACGATTGACGAGGAGATATCCGCGTTCGCACATGTCTAAACGAAAGATGCGGATGAGGTTATTTTTTCATTTTTGTAACGGTGTTGCGTGTGTTGTGATGTAATTTGACTGTGTCAATTTTAAATAGATTACGGATATAATCTCAAGCCTATTCGGATGTTGCTCTTCAACTTAATTCCACGTTTTAAGTATTGGCGGAATATTGTAGCATCCTTCATGATTTGCATTTAAATAAGACTCGTATTTGCCGGCAGCTTGGTCCGCAGAATCTAGTTTTTTCCACTTTAACTTTATAACTTTACTTTTATAACTTTAACGAAAAGTTATAAACATTTTTGAATATGTATCTAGGTAATAATAATATTTATTGTTGTTGAAAAATCAAGCCATAACTGTGTGGAAAAAACTAGATTCTGCGGACCAAGCTGCTGGCAAATACGAGTCTGATAGTAAACTTTCAAGTGGCATTCATTTCCCTTTCACAGGTGCAATCTAATCGATACCAAAATTAATCATAATTCTACAAATCATTTTAGCGTGGTGAGAATCCGACTTTCAAAGTACTTTTACATGGATGATAGTAGTTTGGATTCGTTATCCTGGAATTGCAGATCTATTGCCAACAAGTAGGCATCCTAAAACTAGCCGGCAATGTAAAAGCAGAAGCTGCAGCAAACAGTGGCAACCAGCAACCGGGAACCGGTCCGTGTATGGGTGCAATCGACAACTTCGACAAAACGAGACCCGCTACGCGGTCACGCGCACGCGCAAAAACCACGCTATTATTACCACGGTTGCCACTGTTAATAGTAGGGTTGCTAAATTTGAATCATTTTAGTTTATTAATAAATTTATTAGCTTTTGACTATATAATTTTAACCTGTTTTATATCTCCTTCAGTAGATTTCACATGATACAAGCAATCTCGCGCTGCGAATGGGATCTTTACGATCTCTCAAAGCTCGCATTTTTCTGTGAATTGTGCGTCCTGGCATTTTGGTATTATGATCGCTTCTTTTAATCAAGTCACGTGAACATTACGTCATGCAAACTCAACTTCTGCACGGTGTATTGGTATTACCTACGAACTCTTATTTTACGACATTGTTTAACTGTCAAATAGTACCAGTCTAAAACCTTTTTTTCAAAAAGTTACATTTAATACTAATACAAAGTGAGCATGTTTAGAGCCGTAAACGGTCACGCTACGACAGTGGCAAAATATAATGTAATACGGCCCCTGGATAATGAAGCGTGTACAGTAGGGTAACTATCGGTGTAAGTAGAACGATTAAAATAAAGGCACATTTCTAACTTAAACCCTTCTGAGCTTATTTCTGCAAATTACACGTAAGTAAAAATTGCAAAATGTAGGATAACAGTTGAAACTCAATGTTTAAAAACATCGACTTATATACTTCATTGTACTATAACCACTGGCAACCCTAGCGACTGTTGCTAGGCGCAAGCGCACACCCATTGTTCACTTTTTACGTACACAGTAATGATGGAGTGTATTTTTAACAGTGCTCTGTTGACGGGGTCGAGAGTGTAATAGGTAACAATCGTTCGAAAAACTGTGAGCTTAGCGTAATATAACAATAATTTCGTTTAGGCATAGTTATAGGCTATTATTTCTTGGTCGGCATGGTTCTTCAGTCAGCACGTAAGGTTACCAAAAACTCATACTTACCAATTTCCTTAATACATCGGTGTCAAAGAGATACATTTCAAGACAGATTGCGAAAATGTGTCTGATGTGCTGAAATCTATATACATTAAGCGTTCAATAAATTAAATATGCCTTTTATGGCATTTGTTTGAAGTCAACCAACTGTACGTATATCACCTGTGATGAATTATGATGAATGAGTCTTATTAAGGTCTGGTCTACTATATAGGAGAAGGACTTAATTTCTTTGTGGATTCTTTATCTTACCTACTTTTATTCTATAGTCTTTAATATATATGGAAAACCTCTTTAACAGTAAACTTAAGAGCATTTTTTTATTTTTAATCCAAAGTAACAACAACAGAAATAAACTGCCCGTCTCCTATGAATAATAGATCGATTTGCGCAAACAACACATATTTTTTTCTTAAAAAATGTCTATCGAATAGCATCAAGGCAATTCTTCTCAATTTCTCGCCCCCAATCGGTTCCTCAGTGACATCTCCCCATAAACAACTCAATGAGAGCCCAAATGCCAAAGGATAGGGAGAGGACAGAAGGTCACTTTTATAATACTAGCAAACACACATTCCTTTAAAGATACTGATAGATTTGAGCATTCACTTGTGTTAGAATATCAAGCATTCGTCGTTTTTAAATTCACTCGAACCACATTCCGAACATGAAGCTCCATGTTTTGTTACAACTTGTTTTTAAAAACCAAGCGTTGCATTATGTTTTTTTAGAATGCTGATCATTTTCTTGTATTGTAACATTCGTAAAACTGTTACATTACGATGAAATGCTCTCTAGCAAATGCTCTAGTCTATACCCAAACCACCCTTAGGTTAGTCTTCTAGAATGCCATTCAATTGAAATCTGTATTTAGTAAAGATCTAAGAGACGGTTTAATATCTCTTTCCAAGAACAGTTCCGTCAGCTTGCCTCAAGTAAACTACGATAGTTTCATTCCTCTATCATGAAAAGGAGAAATATACTGTATTCAAGAATACAGTGTTTTTGCTTAACAACGCTCATTTTGCTTGGTTTAATAGCACAATATTTAAATTGTTATCGTAGGACGTTTATTCATGGAGCTATACAACATTACAAAACCTTGTATTTAAAAAAAATAACCTCAGGCGAAGCAAAAGCCTGCAAAGCGTCACACGGTGTTTTGCCTCAACAACGAAGCCCATATAAAGATAATACATTGTTTTATCTTACTGCCATCTCTCTTGCTCGTAGCCTATTCACAAGAGAAGCTGTACCAAAAACCCCTAAAACCCTCAACAACATTTGCATCTGCTCAGAGGGCAAGTTACACGACTTGAAACACCGAAGCGTTTTGCATTTATATTGCATAAGAGTCAGCAGGACAGAATGAAACGCATTTAGAGCGGTGTCACGATATGTTCCTGTTCTGGTGTCAACCCACGAAACTGGGCTTCGCTTGGGGTCAGACCCCTCTGCAACTCTCTGTTCTATGCCCATCTCGCTCCGAGGGCCGGGGTGGACAGATGCCTTTTTATTTTTATTTTTAACACTCCACCACCGGATTGGTTTGCATAATTACATCGGCTTTGGGGCGTTATTTACGATTCTTTGTGGGGTTAGTAATTTGATTCTGGATTTTATGAGATTTTTTGGGCCATTGAATAAGTGAAAAGTGGAATTTATTTGTATTATAGGATTAAACGATTCTGTTCCGTATGATGCGTATGGTTGATTCATACAATGTTTCAGAGTTACATCTTCCGAGTCGTTACCTTAACTGCTAGCTTAAATGTGCATACTAAAAGCGCAATAGGATTTGATACGAAAGATGGGTGTGAGAATGTGATGGGGTGATGAATCGCTCCATGGACAGAGAAGACTTAATTTTTATAAGTTTTTCAATCCTAAAAGATCGACGAGAGATTATCATGAACTGTGCAAATTCGAATCGCGAAAGCAGCGGTGTGGCGCAAGAAACGACCAATATGATATGACCACGACCACTCTGTCAAGAGTGCACGACTAAAAGAAGAGGAAAAGTTTTACAGTATGTTGTGTTTAGGTCCACATTCATGTACACTTCAGTTTCAGTTTGAAAACCGGCGAATCACCTTTATTTTATTTTCATACACTTACCTACTCGCAACCCAGAAACCAACGACGTGGTTTAAAAAACCAAGCATGCACATTTTGGTTCATTAATTGCCAATTGACAGATTTCTATTTTGTTCTTCTGTAGTTCGCTGTCGAATTAGGAATCATAAAGAATCATGTTTCCCACAGAACTTCTGGTGTTTCATTAACATCATTAACAGTTGACGGGCTCATACTAAAACTGCTTGCAAACAAACATATATTCAGTTTTGACTAATGAGACCCTATTCCAAAAGCGTACGTTTATATTACGTACGTTTATTTATTTACGAATACTGAAGTTCTTCGGGCATATCTCCAGAAACTAGGACTCGATGGAGAGGCTTGTAGTACAGGGCCACACTTAGGGAAAGAGAGCACGAGGCCGGTCTCCGACTCGCTGGATCGACCTGATTAGGAAATCGACGCAGTCGACCGCAGTAGTGTACTCGCAACGCACAAAGTCGACAAAAGTGGAGAGACATCGCGCGACGTGCGGCTGCCATAGAAGCCAGCGGCGACGGCGAGCCGCAACCCTGTCCTCCATCAGCAGCCACGACCACTCTGCCAAGAGTGCCCGACTAAGAAGAAGAAGACATTTATATTGAGTTTTACGAAGAAGGAAAGCCGTTGAACGCGGCTAGTCCACAAATATGTTAATTAAAAAAATAAATCAAGGACATTTATTTTTACCATTTTTTGATGTTTTACCGTAACCAAGTCAATTTGAGATATAGATTTAATTCATCGGTCAATAAAGGCTTACAACTATTCTCTTAGGGGTAGGCCTATGTTCTGCAGTGGACACCCTATCATGACATTGATATGACGGTGAGCATTTAGAGAGCCAGTGTGTACGGCGCAGCTAAATAGCTTCTCTTCAGTTTAATTCCTCATCATCAGCCCGAGATGGTCTAGTGCTAGACATAGGCCTCCTCCAATGCCTACTATGACGTCCTATCCTCAGCTTGACGCATCCACATACTGTTAGCAGTTTTTCTGAAAGTGATCGCTCTTCCAGCCCTCTGATTCGGAAAGAAACTGAAATTATTAACCGATTCGGTAAAATTCTTTTTTTATACCTTCGGCTTTCATTTATAAATTGAATGCTATCGTTGACCTTATAGATAATTTACTAAAATTGGGACAAATTTACCGAACCGATCAATAACTTCGATCCGAGTGCCAAGAGCGAGTTCATTCGATCAACCGCACCGAGAAAGTGAACATGGATTTGCTTAGAAAAAAATGGTTGCGTAAAAGAGTCACCAGAGGCGCCGCTCCTAATATACAAATTCAAGTTTCCGTGGTCGTGCTCGTGACCGAATAGTGAACAAAACTTGTACTTGGCACTCTGAATCGGGGAGCTGAACAGAGGGCATCCTACCTACACTACGCTTGCCGGGACGCAATCTCCACTCAAGATCAAGCTTACTTACCCTGACGCTTAGCGGTCCTATGACATATGGCCAGCTCTTCCACTTTAATTGCTTATTCTAAGACCTAGGCCGCTAACCTTGATAACATAGATAGCCTCGTTGAATCTGCAGTGCGTGGACCTGAAGGCGAATACTATACGTTCCTCTATTAAAACAGAAAACACGAATAGATTACATATAATAACGGCATTTTACCTGTACGAGAATAATTAGTCGGTTATTTTCCATCGTATCATTATGTTACGTTCTGTTGCTATAGCGATCCGCCAAGGACGGAGCCGCCTAGCGACAAATGTAAGGGTGGCGACAGGGTTGCATAAAGGGCCCTATGTTTAAATATCACACAGGCGGAAAAATACTTGGGAAAAAGTTTGCAGAACCGACTAAGTTGCTCAATACTTGGCCCAAAAATAGACTGAGAGGGGAAGTAGAACAGAAACTTACAACAATGATGATATTTATGAACTTATCCGAATTAAAGTTCATGTTTCTTTTTACTTCTAGTACTCTTGAATAGTTTAATGTACTCGTATTGTGTGTGCCTATTTTTTCTTCATCATACGAACTTTCAATATCTCGCGATTTAATAATTCAGTAAGGAACCAAAAGGAATGATGTAGGTAAAAACTATTTGCATTATGCTATTATAGCAACAAACGGTCAACCCTCATTGCAGCTGCCATTGTATAAGTATATACATATATACCTATATTGTCCCGTCCGTTCGTCTGTCACCGCTTATTGATGTAGATCCAATGGAAGATTAATCGATAGGGTTAGCTTGAAAACCGTTTTTTGAAATGTCAGTTAATATAAATGAATGTTTTAGCATATTTTCGCTATTGTTTTTATACGCTTAAATAAAACATACGTTTTTATCAATAGTATTGAACGGTACCTATTGCTATTGGTTATCAGTCAATCTTGAGACTTGGAACACTACATCAGAATCAAGCTGCTAGGCATCCGTGTGCGCCGAAGGGTCCCGAGGAGCGTCCCGTATCGGGGATCCCGGGTCCCTTCCATTCTGCGCCGAAGATGACCACCGTTACGTTTTAGTGGGAGAGGTCTCTGTTTTCCCAGGAGTTTTAAGTCCCACATATTGCAGGTGTACCGAACTCAATGCCCTGCACTGGCTCAATGCATTTCCTGACGCAAAAAAGTTATCTCTATCGTGAGCGGTTTCTTCCTACCTAAATTAGATGCCAGAATCTAGGACTGACTGGATGAGCAAATGGCCAGAGGCCTACTTGTTAAGTAAACAAAATCTAGAACAAGCTTATGTCATTAAAGATGGCTACCAATAGGCTTCTCAAGTAAATAAGGTTAGAAATGACGTGTGAGAGATAAACTGTTCATTTAGATAAACAGAGTAATAACTAACCGGTTAGAACCAGTTCGTTTGTGGGTGTTGCTGCTTTATTATACTTTTTACGAGCGAATGCAGCTGATAAGAAATGATGTCTGGTGGTCGAGAAATGTATCATTTATTATGAATTTGTTGTGAGTGACGCAAACATGAGAAAACTTGTTTTTCGTTCATTAATATTTTCGTAAAAATCTTCGCCTTCCTGGCCGAGAGGTAAGAGTACAAGTTTAGTGTGGTGTTAAAGCCTATCAGAGAAAAAAAGAAAGGAAAAATGAAATGAGTGCATTTGACACTAAAAAAACACAAGAAAATATATATTATAAGTGCCAAATAGGCCTTCGCTCAGCAAGTGTCAGAGCGAGCTGCTACGAATCTGGTATTCTGCGAATAACTTAAGAGTTAAATAATGACGGACTAAAATTGTACAATAGCAGCACAGACTTGATTGCAATGTTTCTTTTGCCGAGCATTTCGTACGGTAAGTATATATAGGGTAGGCTTATTACTTCATTAACATAATTCTACGGTTATCTAGTACTTATAAAACTATTTTCAAATTCTTAATGAAATAAATCCGTGTAAGTACAAAGACGTTCACATCAACCTTTACATAGGGGCGGCTCATCCTGCTGACATAAGAGCCATTTTGCAATGCTTTTGTAAGGGTTGATGTGACCGCGTCTGTACCTCCATCTTTGTGTTCATTGTTCAATTTCCGATTAACTCTCCGGCGATAGAAAACTTCGATAAAAAACCCAAAACAACCTGAATTACGTAGGACAGCCACGTTGAGTACTAATGCCATTGGTAAAAAGTGGGCTTCTGTGTGTTCCTTTCACAATGACGGCAACAGTCACTCGCGCTAACGTGCTAAGTAACTCGTTTTCTTAAAGATAATACGAGACATTACACCTAATAGTTAATCATTAATTACCGTTACTGTTAGACAAATGATTGAGACTGGCGCCAGACTAAATATATAAGTTATCATTATTATTAATTAATAACGATTGTGGTTAAATACACTTTGTTCTTCTTGTTTGTACAAAAGTTTACTATCACTAAACTGTCGGCTATAATTATCCTAATCTATATGAAAATTAAGAGTAATTGTTTGAATACGGTTAAGTTAAGTACCTTAATATCGCAATAATTGAATTATTCAATAGAAGATGATAAATTTAATGAAAATAAAATTATTCGTTGGTTAATTATAGATTCTAAAATAATAATTAAAATTAAATAAGCTTTATTATTTTTATTTAATTTAATTTTAATTTTTAGAGTTTTAATGAGCACTTTTTGGTGGGGGGTCATATAGCACGTGGAACTGATGATCGTTGTAGCAAGTGACGTGAGGAGCCAGCCAACACGCTACAGACCCTACTAAGTTTTAATACATACAACTTTGAATTGTATACAATATTAAATTTTACAATTACTGTAACTACTGTATTGTATATTAACTGTAGTCTGAACGCATTCACAAGAGCGGCTTATTGTATGTGTACCTATAGTGTAAGTTAATTATGATGAGAATGTGTAACTGTAATGCATTTAATTTGTTAACTTTTAATCATAACATTGTAACTACACTATTACATAAGGTATTATCTTTTAATTATAGTTGTATGTGGTAAATAAATAAACAAAATAAAATAAATAAATAATAAATAAATTACGTCAGTAAATATCCAGCCTACAAGATATGTTAGTGCCAGTCACCGCTGACTGTCTGGAAATGAAAGATCATATGAATAAATTGCTCGTTACATTCAGTTTAGGGAATGAACTCGACCATTTATAATAAAGGATTTCTAGGATAGAAATAATAAATAAAATAAATAAATAAATAAATATCTGGGACAATTCACACCAAGATATTCTGACCCCAAACTAAGCAGAGCCTGTATTATGGGTGTCAGAGACTGATAAACATACTTAAATATTTCTAAATACATACTTAAATAGATAATAACACCCAGACACACAACAAATACATATGTTCGTCACACAAATATTTGTCATGGGTGGGGATCGAACCCATGACCTCCGGCGCTAAAGGCAGGATCGCTGCCATTGCGCCAACAGGCCAGTCAGACTCAAACAAAAAGTCAGAATAAAACAAAAAGGTATATGGTACAAATCCAGCAACTAATAACTACTCTAATGTTAGTGACCATGAAAATTTAAAACAATATTTGTTTAAAGAGTTTATAATACTTGTAAAGCCCCTTACAATAAAACACTTCAAAAATGTATATACGTAGAAACTTAGTGCAGTGTTGTTTTTAAATAGGTCACCTAAAAAGTTGTTTTGGCATGTAATCCGATGAGGCCCATTTGGGTAGATTCTGACCTACACTAGCTTACATGTCACCATAACTAATATGAATCTCGTAGGCCTATGTTCAACTGAGGAGTCTTATTGTGGCTGCGAATGATAAGGGTAACGGTAACGTAACGTTAACGGGTAACAATGCAAATGTAACGTTTAATATAATACATCAATATTTCAAGGCGACATCCTACACCTTTTTATATCAATAAGAACAATATCAGATTATCAGAAATAACTAGTGTTAACGAGAAAACTACCAACGTACTACAAAAAACTCAAGTGGATATTATTATACCATAATTTATGTTCAGATTTTTCCTTCACTCAGTGGGGAAACTACAGAACTTAATTGATGAGAAAGAAATTTACTCGTTTAGGTCATAGAAACCAAGAAGCCGCGTAGCCGGTCTGTCTGATGCAACAATGGCCTGACTTCTGTACGGTAATAACAAAAAATGCCATCCGAATTGAGCCTCTATAGAACACTTAATAAGGATGATGAACATAACACAAGAACTGCCAGAGAAATTTGCAATTCAAATTCGCAAAGTCGAACTAATCTGTCCGGAATGGACTATAACATCCAAGTGCATAAGGTCTTAAATGCATTAATCGCATGTCCCACTAGTAACTGTAGTTGAAGCAAAATGTGTTTTAACTTAAGTAAATAAGGTCGTTAATGGTTTTTTTTTTTGCAAATAGGGGTGTGAGTGCCAAACGTCACGTTGCGCGGACGCAGCGATTCGGAACGCGTGACGTAGCAAATACAGACTAAGAATATTATACCGAAGGTTTATTCATAAATGTTTCTGCGAGATTTTTTAATAAACATTCAGAAAAATCGCTAGGGAGATGATGAGTTTTAACCCGTCTCGTGTTTCTATTGTTCCGGTTTTTGCATTGTGAGTCATTGTTTGCCATTTTTTACTTAGGGTTTTCTTACGAACACCCGTGTGTTCGGCTGATACTCAAGGGGTAAGAGTGCGCTGAGAGACACCAGTCAAAGAGTGACTCCATCATCACATACATTGCCTTGGTCTCAAAGTTCACCTATTAACTACGACTTTTACTCCCGTATCCACAAACGCTAATCAAAAGTTGAGGACACCTCAAATTAATGCTGCCCTGTCACATGTCAATAGAAATGAAAGGGACAGCTATACATGTAAGGACTGCTCAGCTTTGATTGACTTTTGAGGATTCGGGCGTTGGACTATTAAATATTAGTCTCCAAACTGAATATGACGTGGACGGGTCCATCGACCATGGAAAAAATCGTAAGTAGCCATGGACGTCTGCCACAGAAAGGGGTCACTTACTGCATTACTACGAGTAAATGTATGTTAGAACTGTTCATTTAATGTCTACTTATCTTCATATGTTCCAGTAATACTTTCACGAGAATCGTTAGACATTGACATGAAGCACTATGTACAAAATGGTCTCTCTGCATTTAAAAGTCATCACTATCAGTTGCTATGCGGCATGATGAAATTGTGAAATTGCTTTCATTAGACACTTATTATGTCTATGATTACTCACTTACGGATACTGAGTGATCATTAGTGATCGTTTATCATTGACAGTGACTATCGACACGTGTGCAAATTATCTATAGGCAAAGTCACTAGGTGTCTAATGTCAAATTGATAGAAAGACTACAGCAACATTATAGCTAAAGGTTAATTAGAATGTTCGATTGTTGTTAATTATCGCAATATTGCGACAGAAACTCGTGTCATAAGCGTTCTTGTTACTTGAATCTCTAGCGTAGAAAAACACTGTTTAAAATCAAAGTTAGATAGAAAAATAACACGTGTTATACCAGAGCAGATGAGTGTAGGTTTTTAAGTTCCATTCAGCAAGATGCCTTTTACTGAATCATTTAGAGATACAGTTGTCACTGATTCTTTTTCATACGATAGTAAGTATTGCAACAGCATTAGCAACAACAGAGGAATCACTCGCTTTTTGCTGATCCTGTAAAACAGTTGAACAGTTGAACTCAATGTCGTCATCAGGGGGATCAAGGGCTAACCCAATATGACTACAAAACAGCTTCATTAGTCATCAGCCGAACTACATGATGAGGTATTTGCATTCAGGCAGGTATTTAAAATGCTATCGAATGAAGCAAGAATACTTTTAGTAATGGGCCGATAGCAGAGACAATAAAACATTTACCGCTCCAAAGTTTTAATGAAGTCAACCTCCAAACCTATTAAAGCAGATAGTTTACAAAAAAAATAATTTATAAGCAGAAGTACGACCATTTACCATATCATTATTTTCTACTTTATCAGTTTGCAAAGGAAACAGCCATATTATAGAACTTTGCCTAGCAACGCCAATTTCCTGCACTAAGTAATAGCTAGCAGCAGGTACCCATAGCAAGGTAATATGTAGGTTATAGATATAGATACTCGTAAGTTTATAGTGCTGCACCGAATACGAACATTCACATTCGACGAGTATTAATAAATTACCAAATATTCGTTCTTACCATATATATACGACATTCAAATAAAAAAATATTTTTTGGTTGATATCTTACTAATATTATAAATGCGAAAGTTTGTAAGGATGTATGGTATGCATGTATGCTTGTGACTTTTTCACGCAAAAACTACTGAACGGATTTGAATGAAACTTTACAGTAATACAGCATAAACATCAAAATAACACACGGGCTACAATTTATAAAGATTTTATGTAATTTGGCCCTAATATATAACGGAAACGCGAGCGAAGCCGCGGGCGGAAAGCTAGTATTGTTATAGTTTACAAATTTATCTGTGTTATTTTGTACATTGAAACGGAGAGTGGGTCAAGAAAATAAGAAAGGCGGACCCTGTGATCCCACACACTGGTGTGGGTTCACAACCGGGATAGACCGCACGAATGATGATGATTTTGTACATTGAAATATTTCGAGCATAAACAAAGATCACAATGTTGTGGACCAGAATTTTGTGCGCGTAGTGTTAAGGTGGCCATCCCCACTCTTTTAAAATTATCTTTGTGTAAACATAGACAGATAATTCTCTTGTCTCTGTTTACACTAAGGCTCGTTTGGTCTAAAACTCTAAACCGACCTTACCGCTTGAGTGGTCGTTATCTGTACTTTAAAATTGAGTCTATTTCAAGTTATTTGGAATCTCAAGGTTCTAATTAGGCATTATAAAGGGTTTTCACCATGGGTCAAAAATAGGACCAAAAAATGAATTTTATATAAAAAAATCGGCGAATAATGCTTTTATTCGCAAAGGTAGTATCGCATCACTATAAATTACGAACAAATGGCTTTCCAATGAATAAAACACTTTAGTGATCTCACGGCTTTATCTTTTAATTGCATCTTATTAATGGGACACGCGCAACTATAACAGTGCAGATCTAATAAAGATGGCTGTTAAATGTTTCAATTATTTGCGAGAATTACTCGGAATATAATTAATTGCTCCTGGTTGTTCATTTACTCGGTTTTGATACCTTTCATTAACTAAGAGGAAATGAAAAACGCTGGGGAAAATTATGCCTTCTCTTCTTTAAAGTTTCCCTGGTACTTTTCTTTCTTGTTTTCACTGCAGCACAAAATTAAGTTAAAGTGGCCGTTCATACCGGGTGATTATCAAAAAACTTCCGAAAACGATATAGCATACTAAGTGATGTAGAAACTATCTAAAAAATGTTCCCTTATATAGTTACTAACTTACTCAAGTAAGCAAGTGGAAAGATGTGGTCTCTGCATACCTCGTTGGGAAAAAGGCGTGATGGTGTGTTTGTACATCAGTTACTGAGTTTGACATATCGTTTTCGGAGGTTACTTGATAATCACCCAGTATAGTGCAAAAAAGTAAGGCCATTTTGGCAAAAAAAAACTAAAATGGCGAAGGAATGCACTTAGTAAAGGTCGTATGTTATCAAAATGACCTCCACTCCAGAACGTTTATACTTTAATTATATCCGTTGTATGCTTAACTACTCCTTCTTCTTTCTTACACAGTGGACTGAGCCGGCACCGTTTTATTTCTTTTACGATTTTAATTAGTTCGAATCTATTAATTACAGAAAGACCTATACATAGGACATATCGTAAGTACTCGTAGGCAATAAGCGTTTATTATGCCCTTGTACAATTTTTTATAATTGAAAATCAAATCATCCATACAATTGTTAGATCTATACAGCATAATCAATCAACCTCCTCGCTGAGTAAAAATAACAATGTTTATAGAACTTATATTACTTACTTGAATACAAGTATTATAGCATATAAGAAGATTTTCCACAAGAGGTGGTACCAGTTAATTTTTTTATTATATTTTACTATTTAGGTTTTTTTATAAAGATCGAACTAATCTTGTAAAGTGTCATGTTGATTCACCTATATTTTAAATTATGGAGTTATTGCCAGCAAGGTCCAACGCGATTTTACGGGTCTACCAAAAGAAATATCGTTGAAAGCCGTGTACTTAAAGTTCAGACAGGGATTGTTCAATATCAGCTACATTTATAATAAATTCGCTATCACCGCCCAGTCACGTAGACGCAATCGTGCCGCTTTGTTAATGACCCCTGCTAACGATCACAATTATAATAATTATAAAACCACGCTCAATTATATCTCGTTTGTGAATTATGGCAGTCAGATTTTAATGCGGTTAAGTTATTGGCGAATTTTTAATTTAGCGTTATTTTTAGCACGTGTTCATTTGATAAATCTTAAACCGTTTTGCTATCGTAATTCTTACAAAACATTTTACAATAATTATAATATCAATGGGAGATCTGGAAAGAATGAAACAGGGCATGTTCCTATCTGCTATGTGTTTCGTAAACGGAGATAAATGATATTTTTCTTGGTAAATTGAACATACGATCAGCAGCATAAAAATGAGGTATTTTTATTGTTTCTTCGTTCGTTCTAATTGGCCTTATTAATAAAACGTTTGATGTTATTGTAACAAAAGAACCCATGTTTTAACAAAGAGCTTTGCAATAAGTAGGTAAAGACTGAAGAAACAAAGGCGACGAGTCACCGAGTCTAGCAAAGCCACGTTCAGAATAGGGTTGCCAAAATGTACTTGTTTTAGAAATATTGAACAAAAATATTTTTTCAAACTTTCAAGGTCACTAACGGAATTGGTACCATGTTTTTTTTTATTACCTGTCAAGATGACATCACTCCTCCTGATGAAAAGCGGTCGTGAGGTCCAGATATGAGGTTGACAAGCCCAGTCATTCAACGAATCACTGGGCTGGCCATCCTCACCTTGAAGGCATGCAAAAATGCCTTTTCACGCCCCGCTTGAAGAACCCGGGACTATACGAGGAAGGAAATACATGTGCTGAAAGAGCGTTCCACGTCTGGATGGTACGACAAAGAAACGAGTCACCGAACCTTTTAGTTCGGGCCAACAAATGTTGAATTGTGTGTGGGTGACGCCGTAGTCCAGCACGCGTGGCACGGGAGTGGAAAGGTGAGGGTGGAATGAGCTGGAATAACTCGTCAGAGTATTCCCCATTGTAGAAGCGATAGAGAACACTTAGCCTGGCAATGTCTCTACGCAATTGGAGAGGCTCAAGGGTCAAAGTTGCCTCTGGGTTTCCAATAATACGGATAGCACGCCGCTGCAACCTGTCAAGAGCTTCGAGTAGGTACTTGACGGAACCGTCCCAGACATGAGAGCAGTATTCCACACACGAGCGAACTTGTGTCTTATACAAGAGACAGAGCTGCCCAGGCGTGAAGAATCGTCTCACTCTGTTCAGGACTCCAAGTTTACGGGATGCAGTTCTAATGACGCTCTCAATATACCTTATTTATATGAGTTCCCAATATTTCGGCTCTGTTGCAAGCGCCCTGATCACGGAGTAGGAACTGCAAATCTTGCGAGTGAGCTGTTATTGGCGGTCAATCAGGCTATCCTTTTCAGTCTTTTAACAAATATTTAACACCCTAAAATTATTAATTGCATTAAATGCGTTTTAAAAGGGCCGATTCCGATTGGGCATAGATTTTTATTTCATCCATATGGAAATCAGAACTGCTGTATTATTACGTCACATATAAAAATAAAAATCGTCACTCACTATGCTTTTATACCTGGCAGTGTTTTATTTTCCGAAGTAACATACACTCATACCTTAAATGCAAGTCAACTTTATCTGTGACCGGAACATAATGAAGTATTAAAACCTAACATGGTTTTGGATCCATCTGCGATTATCCTACCTGGGTTTTTTTCTATATTGCCCGTCAAGATGCCTCACTCAACCTGATGGAAAGTGGTCGTTGGATCCAGATATAAGGCTGACAAGCCCAGTCATGCAAACGAATCACTGGGCTGGCCATCCTCACCTTTTCCTCATCACTACAGAGTTAGCTGTAAATTACAAAATTAACGCCAAGTATTCAGATTTGTACCTGGAACCACACTGGTCCTGGGCTTTCTCATGTCTTTTTTTTTTGGGAAAATGCTATTCTAATATTATTCCTTTTTTTGCTTCCGGACATTCATGAATTCTCATTGTAATATAGCGGAAGGTAAGCACCCCTATCTAGACATCTAATGTGACCTAGATATCGATGACTAGACTGCTTGGTGATTCACGCTTCAGTGGCACGTAAAATTATTAACATTTATTCAGCACATTAATGTTCAATGTCCATAGAAACAGCTTTTTTCTGTTTTTTACGGCTTTGTAAGCTTTTTATTTAAGTCTTACAAATTACTTTGTTCGAATAATTAAGTTTTAAACAAATTGCAAAATTATTTTTTTTAAATTCAAAGCCATATAGCTAAACTGATGTGTTCATTTCAGACAGGTAATAGCCAAATTTGGACAAATATCGTATGTAGAATGAACCAAGAAGGTAAGCAAGACCTTCAGGCCGGCCGTGGCAACCGTACGGATATCCTCAAGGAGGTAGGCCAAACAAATATGGCAAGACGATCAGGACAGACGTATGCTCCCAGAAATGGCATTTTTCAGACAGGGATCGCTGGTGGGATTACGAGAGGCCTTTTCCAGCAGTGGGAAAGTATATTACAAGCGTGTTCTCCTTTTATGAATTATTTAGTATCAGTTAGTATTTCATTAAAAGTATGCCTAGGCATATAATAGAATGTTCCACAGGAAAAAAGACTCATTGAAATCATGCGAATAGTATCACAATATTCTGACTTTTTATGAAAGGTATTTCCCAATGATTAACAATAGGTAAAATGTGAGTCAATTTCTTGTGAAATTGTGAAAATCCTGTAACATACTTGTTCAACATACAAGCGCATAGCAACAGGTCGGAACACGTCGGATGACTAACGTGTGCAAACGCATGTCACCAGCAAACTCTAAAATTAGTAATTTAAAAGCCACCTAGCCAATTTCTTGCTTCTCAGAGAGGAGTGACATTGCATTCTGTAGTGAATATTTAAATCACTCATCTTATCTCTGACTGAGCCTGCCTAATTCTAGGGTATTCCAAAAATCTAACGTACCTGCCAGGTAAGTTATTTTTCTATTTTTAGTAGATTTTCACAACTTTAATTGGAAGCTGTTTTAAAGCATCCTAAACCCTAGCTGGAAGACGCCTCTGGCTCAATTCCTTATCTGGCACCTCGTAACACAAGGATATTTATCCTTACTTCGAGACCAAGACAAGTGGGTGTTGTCTGGCGAATATTTATTTATTCATAACGGAGAGATTCCATGAATGCATCTCCCCAATCCTGAGCTTCTTATAACATAGTTTTCAAACAAAGCATATACGGGTTACCTATCTTAAGCCCGAATTTCAATATTCCGAACATCATAATCCCGAAAACGTTTGGACATTTTTTCATAATCCCGTTTTTCAAAACGTGTATAAATATCACAGCAATAAGAATACAATCTTTATTGCTTTAGTAAAAGGTGATACTATCCCAAAGTGGCTACGTAGTTACGTGAGTGTAAATTAATAATATGTTGCTTGCAGGTTACACAATTTGTATTTTTTATTTATAATTCATTATTTAAGTACCTATTGACTCAAACTACCTAGCATACCAATAATTTCCTGTAAGTAACACACCATATTTCATCACATTATAGGTATCATCAGTGTTTAGTCATAGGAAATAGGCTCTTTTCTCGAGAATTTTGCGGTTTCATAAGGTATTCATTAAAAAATTGATGAAATTTTAATAAAACATAAACTTGGTAAGACTTCATCCAATCTTATTAAATTTTTTAGGTTACACTTTAAATTAGCGTAACTACTCTCTGTGACCGCGGTTCCAGTTTATCTGCGTCCTAGTTGTCTGAACACTCCATACAGAGCGAAGGCAAAAGAGCTGTGAAATTGCATTGGAAAAGAGCAGACCATCTTTGCAGGATATAATATCCTGATATATGGCCAAAAATCACAACTCTAGGCTCTCCAAAGACGATCATCGCATTAGGATAAGCCCACAAATTTGGACTCTAAGCCATGTGGAGTGGCAGGCTCTAAACAAAAACTAGGGATGAGTGAAGAGTTTGGGAAAGCAATAGAAATTAATAGGTTATGGTAAAGATTTAAACACTGTATGTAATGATATTACATAATTTCTTCATTAATTTAACTGAATAGCTCAAATAAACTTCATGCATGTCATAAGACATTTTTTGCTAGTCAACCTTTGGGTCGAGCAAAGATTATTGAAAATGGGTGTAGTGAAAGTACAGTCGATGTCTATCCGATTGGTTATCTCCGAGAATGGTACATCAAATTCAGAATTTCATACCAAAGCGAATTCAGTCACGTCAACCGAACACTCCATAGCAACAGTTAGCCGGAATTGAACCAGTCACGCGTTCAAGGCGACGTTTATCAAACATCTGTTCCGAAGCGCAATTATCACGAAATGCTTACGTGGTTTTATCAGAAACGTTGTAATGAACAAGTGACCAACGGTAATAAAGTCAGGCCTGTGTGTATCACTGATGACTGACATTGGCATAGCAACGAGCGAGCAGTCGTGCAGTAAGACAAGGCATGACCTGGCTATGGACCCTTTTCCAACTTTGTTCGGAACAGAAACTCAACCTTAGAGAGGGTATTTCACTCTGTATTCGCTTTATAAGAAAAGCATTTATCTATGTAAACATAGAAAACAAAACATAGAAGTAGAGATTTGAGAGTGTAATCTTGTGGTGACCGATTCGATGATTCATAATTCATTTATTCGATGCTTCATGTGGTAAGTTACATGTCTTAAATTAAAATATAGTACATACACATGAACCCTGCTAGGGCACTGCAAGATATTTTTGGAATAATTAGGTAAGTTATTTACAAACTTATGTTTTCATGCCCATTTTAACATTTATGATCAATTTAAGCACTTTCAAAATACTCCTACACAGAATAAAAACAGTTTGATAGCAAAAATCTTTTGACACTAGAACTAAATAAGGACAAACTATTTATACCCTTTATTAAAAGAGTTAATTTAATAAATATCTTTACCGACATGTGGTATGGTCCCGAACTAACAATATGTAGCTTCGTTAGAGGGGCTACCAGTCTGTGTTTGTGACGGAGATTATGGGACTGAGCATAATAGCTATCAGCTTGTGCGTAAAGGTGGGGATATTTTTTAACGAAAATGCACATTTCCAATATGTATTAGGAGGTCCAAGGTAAAATGTTAAATTTAATGAAATTAGGTTTACATGTTTCTCTTCATGGATAATTCATCCGTCCACAATCATCGGATCGGACACAAACGGTCGCAGGATTTATGTGAATGAAGAAGGCCTAAATAAGGTGAGTGTTCAGCAGTGACGTCTAATGATTATGTTACTGGGTATGAGTAAGTAAGTATATAGGACATATGTTCTAGACATAACAAACGCTAAGTTTATTTTAAAGTAAGTCTGAATGTTTTTTCTTGTTGTAACATGGCAATTTGCTTGAGATCTACATGGTCGCAATTTCTTTTTATATCAACGGAAGATATTACAAGCTGTATACTAAGGCCTAGTCATTTATTTTTCACCTTTGGGACTACACATTGCATAGGAAATTGTTACGCACTTTCAGATTACAAGTAATTGGGTAGCACTGAGTCCGTAACTATGATTACCAGTAATATAAATCATTGCGTTGACTCACCGCTGACAGTTTTGACAAACAGGCAGTTTCCTTCATTGATACTCGTGTTAACAGTGTCTATTTGGTTGGTATGATACGATACTGGTAATGTACTTTTTTGGAGGAAAGTTGATAAAAATCAGCCTACTCTATCTTGATTAGACTAACGATTTCTCTTTCTACTGTTGCGCTCTGTAAAACCCTCTTTATATAAAGTTAGGGCTAGATTATTTGAATAATGCAAGTAATGTGCTAAATCAACCGTTAAATACTATCAAAGCATCTAAAGTGCTAAATAATCAGTTAAACCCTATCGTTTTTATCTACCGTTTTTATTTTATCTTTTTTTTTCGACGGAACTACGTTAAAATGAACATACCCCTTTTCCAACTACTGAGATTTATTATAGTGGCCCACCCAACCAACCTCTCGGTTATGCAGTAGGGCACACTATTCCTAGCACACCGTGAAGTGTACTAGGGACCATCTGCGGTAGGTCCTGCCGCCATAAAGCACAATGCACAATGCATTACACATTACGGTACTCATAGGCGAGTAGCCCGTGGCATTACCCACTCCCATTTATCCAGAATGGTGCCGGAGCAGTTATAGTCGCTCACAACGCGCATCCAAAGAACGCTAGCGGCTTCAATCCCCGCTAGGGACGTCAGAGAAGCCAACTACCATTTCTCCAGAATGGTGCCGGAGCTGTATAGCACGCTCACATCTCGATGCACTGCCGTACATCTACCCTTAGCTACAGCAGGGTGGCCGGATGGGCAATCTAGCGGATGCCCATCTCCTTGCTATCCAGGCAAGTACCGGAGGAGCAGCAAGCCGCTATAAGGGTTCCTCACTAACCCCGCATCTAAACACTTAGCGGACCAACGCCCTAGACCAGTGAATTTAGATACTCGTTGCGCGCGAGGAGGGACGCTCGGTACACACTACCGAGCAGACGAACATGCCCCACCTCTGCAACTAACCACATGCCACCACGAATCCAACTCCAAGTTGGGGCCTACCTTAACAAAGGCAGAGCTGGGACCCCCAACACCCGTGGTACCCTGATCCTAACAGCCAGACCCGTAGTTCCGGCTGCGAAAACCCTACCTACCCGGGTGAAGTAGATATGGGTTTTGCAATTTCAGCCAGCATACTAAAAGCATTTTGTAGTTTACTATACCTTTAAGGTAGACACTTACGAATAGTGTAACGCCAACAAACCTATCCTGTAAACAAATAAAACCCTCTTGATTATTCAGGCTTCCATCAAAATTCATTAAACCCATCCAAATCAGGTTCTAATTCTAACCCAGGAGCCCCGCCATTAACAGCGGCCATAAACGGGAGTTAATGAAGCGGGCCGTATGTATGACGTGTGTCATACATTTGTATGTGCATGTATGGCGAGTCGTAAAATGTAGGCACCTGCGTGGGGGTGTAAATTCTGGAATCATTTGTACGATTGCGAATGTAAGGGGAAGGCGGGGATACAGACGGGCGGATGGAACGCCGCGGTTTTTATAACCTCAAACCGATAATGCAGAATGGCACTTTTAATGTTAGGGTCATATTGGCAATCAATAGTAGAGATTTCACGTTTATCCAAGATTAGCCGAGTAACAGATAGATAGGCCTTACACAGATAGCATCAGATTCTAGAGCTCTTGTATGTAATAATTCTACCAGAATTTTAGTTGCAGTGTCGATAAGCTTGTTAATTATTTCTCGATCACTGTGTCAAACCTAGAAAAGTTTGCAATAACAATGTGCAATCAAATTATTCAAACTAGGTCGCATCTTTTCCCTAAGGGCGAGCAGTCGATTTAGAACGAAATTTTATTATTTTAGTGGTTTTGACCAGCTACTTTGCACACAATGCAAGCTTATTAAAATAAGCAATTTACGATTATATGAAGATAAAGCCTTGTTAAAAGGTACTCCAGAAAAAAATTGCAGTGTTTATAAGTATATTTAGGTTAATTACACATTTCAGAAAAGCCGAATTTCAAAAGTGCTGGTCAGAGCTCACTTTGAGATTAAAAATAGCTATTACATTATGTAAATCTTTTTTATTTAATAATTTTAAAGGACAGACTATATCGTCTTTTAGTGTACCTCAGCGGAAAATTGTAGAAAATTGTTTATTTTTGTGATTAAAAAATATATATTAAAAACGGACTTAATTTACGGTATTAAACACAGCTTTTCTACCAGAAAAAACCGAATTTATTCGTTAAAAATATATTTCATTTAATAACAATGTGTTACCAAATAACTCCTAATTTTTATCCAATCAATATCCGAGGTTATTTATTTTATACGATTTTTCAAAGATGACCTATATGAACACGCGCGCGAACTTCGACGAATTAGAATTAGTACGCGCCGGGCAATCCCAACGGAAGGACGTATCGCTCGCTTCCCGCGCGCCTACAGCGGGTTGACCATCAGTACGCCGAGATTCCGGAAGCGTATAGTGTGACCCGTGTGTGTTGATACTTTAGTAAGGAATAATAATTCTCAGTTCTAGATAATATTTCTTTGAAAGAAGACGTGGTTACTAAAATTGAGATGGGAATGCTGAGGTGGTTTGGTCATATGGAAAGAATGGATGAAAGGCGATTAACGAAACGGATTTATGAGGCAAGGGTAAATGGGACTGTTGGAATGGGAAGACCCAGAAGAACGTTTCTTGGACAAGTTCAAGATGTTCTCAGAAAGGGTCGGGTCAAGAGTACCTTTAACCGACGAGCATGTATGAAGGGACTCATGAGAGTAGAAGAAGCGCAAGAGGTATGTCAGGATCGTAGCAAGTGGAAAGAAGTGGTCTCTGCCTACCCCGTTGGGAAAGAGGCGTGATGGTATGTATGTATGAAATATAAAAACGCTTTTTAATAAAAATTAATAACTTTTTAGTCATGGGTAACAAACGCAAAAAGTACAGTTGCAGTAAAAATGCTAAGTCTACAGCGAATGCCAGGCAAGCGAAAAGGTAAATTAATTTTGTAATATTTTGCTGTAATTATAGGTAATTTGCGATGTGGATATATTTTTAGGGTTCTATTACAAGTTTTATTTAACTTTTTGCAGACTAAAATGAATTGAGGAAAAAAACAAAGAACCAACATCAAATAAATATTTAGAGAAGAGCGATACCTGTGATGCTACAAAAAAATATGATGACGGCAGTGTGAGTAAAGTAGATAGACGGAATATTATTTAAATGGAGTATTAATTAGGTATACATAGTTAAATCAATATACATAATTATAATAAAAGAGTAGAACCCGGTGTATCTGTACATTAAAGGTATGCATGAAAAATTGAGAGGGAACGTTAAGAAAAAGGTAATTTAAGAGAAGTCAGTGTTTTTTTATTATTTTTTTGTCTTTTAGTTCGCGCACATCTCTGAAATTACTAAATGAATTTTAAAGCGGTTTTCACAGGTAGATAGAGCTTGGCTGGAGCACATTATAGGCTTACCATTTGCAAATTTCACCCTCTTGAATGTAGGTTGAAAGTTGAATCCATTATTTTTAAAGCTATGAACATTTGTAGATTTTATGAAAGGCCTTAATTAGCACAAGTTAAAACAGATTTTTAGTTATTGTTACAATATAATGTTTTCGTTTTATAATGAAAAATGTAAAAAAATACCATTTTCACGGAACCCTCGGTGCGCGAGTCTGACTCGCAGTTGGCTGGTTTTTATTTCTTCTTTTATAAGGTATTTGACGAACTAATAGCAGACCTAGAAACAACAAATGAGGAGAAACAAAATTATAATTTAGAAGAAATGAAAAGTATTGAAGAGCTTGAATTGGTACACACATCAAAAGTGTCTAGGGATCAACATATATTTTTGCAATAACTTTTCTCCTGATTGATATTAATTAAAATTTTCTTTAAGGATTCATCAAATAAAGTGTTTTCGTTTGTCTACAGTAACGATAAACCAAGTCACCTTTGCATTAATAAAGAAATTTGCCATTTTCCTAATAAAGGGATTTTTGACATTTGAACCACTAACATTAAAGTTCGAAAAAAAGACTGAAATAACAGTTTTCTTTAAAATTTTATTGGGTAACTTAAACAATTAATAATCCGTGTTTCTACCGCGAACACTAACAACACAAGAACATCGGTTTGGCATACTCAAAATGAGTTCATCCAAATCACGCTGTGGAATGGCCGCCCATGTTCGTTGCAACAACAAAAAAAGGTCTTCTTGCGACTGGATACCCTCCATATTCGGCAGAGCTCTTCTCTGTAGCATATCCCATGCATGCTCAATCGGGTTCAAGTCTGGCGACTGAGCAGGCCAGGGCAGGACATTGATGTTAGCTGCGGCGAGAGTCTGTCTTACAACTCTTGCGGTGTGCGGTCGTGCATTATCATGCATTAACTGAAATAAGGGACCGATTTGCACTTGTAGAGGAACGATGACGTCTGATAGAATCGTCTCAGCATAAATTTGAGCGTTGAGGTTGCCTCTGATCCAAATCAACTCAGTTCTTCCGCCGATCCAAATACCCGCCCATACCATGATGGTTCCACCACTATAAGGATGGACTTCCTGGCAGGATTTTAATGCTGTTGGCGTCCAGAGGTTCTCCAGTGTCGTATACGTCTTGTATCCGGTCTCATACCAAAACGAGACTCATCAGAAAAGCACACGAAACGCCATTGTTCTTCTGCCCAATTTCTGTGTTCGAGAGCCCATTGATATCGAATCCTACGATTGTGCATTGCTATAGGTGGTACCCTTAGCGGTCTTCGGGAATGAAGGTTCACTTCATGCAAGCGGTTTCTGACTGTTTGGTCGCTAATTAAGTTCCCTGAAGAGTGATGAAGCCTCACGGCTAACATCATGGCGGTTATTGTTGGAGCTCTTCGAGTTGTGATTTGAATGTATCGGTCTTGTCTCCGTGTGGTGCAGCGATACCGTCCTCCATGGCGCTCAGCCACGGTAGCAGTGCTTCGGTAACGTGTCCAAAGTCGACTGATAACACTCTGACTTGTATTCAGAGCTAAAGCCACAGTACGTTGCCGGGAACCAGCTTCTATCATTCCCACGGCTCTGAGCATTTCTTCCCTGCTTAAATGACGTCGCCGCTCCATAATAACGTTGGTTTTAATCAGTAGTAGGGAAGCAGTAGCACTAATAATGTCTTCAATGCGTTGTATGTTTTTATAGGGAAAATATTGACAGCTGATTTTCATCTTTTACTCGAATTTGATTGACAGTTCCTGTTTCAAATTATGAAATGCACCAAAAAGGATCCATATAAATTTATAAAATCATAAATTTATTACAAAGCCACATCTCAATCTCAAGAAATCCGCATAAAAATGCTTGATCCCTAGACACTTTTGATGTGTGTATTTATAACGTTGATCAAACCAGTCTCACAGGGTTGAGTTGTCAACCTTATGATGATACTTGTTTAATTAACATTGGTTAGTTTCTTGATTTTTGGAAGTGGAACCGCATAAACCAAACATTCCCCCATTTCAAATCGAAGGAAGGAGAACTGGTGATTTCATGTATTTCTTTGATCAAATTAAAAATATATCTAATTATAATCTTGGATTCGGTTGTTCAATAAGTAACGTCCAAATTACCAAAAAAATGCTTATTAGTCAGTAATCCACTTTAGTTGTAATATGTGCAACATTAAATTTCAAGTATATCTTAGTAACAATTTTCCCAAAGAGATGACCACAAATCATGCTGTGGTTGGACCAACCTAAAAGAATTATTAACTGCAATGGATCTTCCCAACATAAATCAAAAATCTTACTGGAAATATCATAGTGACGTATCCAAATAATTAGACTTACTAAACTCGCGCAAAATAATCATAAAATAAAAACATCTGAGAATAAAGCCAAAACAACATGGCAAATGATTAATAAGGCTAGACTTAACTTTCCAAATAAACCTATTTCAAAAATTAAAATTAATGAACATTGTATAACACACCCTACGGCAGCGAATTCCCTTAATAATTATTCAATTGAGAAGATTCGTCCAGTGGATGGATGTGGCAATAAAGTGACTAAGCACATCAATCGAAGAGCGAAATCTATGTTTTTGGCTCCGAGTCTACCGCAAAATATTAAAAAAATCATAAGTATTCTGAAAAACACAAATAGCTATGATGGCTTTTCAACAAAAATAATTAAAACTGTAAATGAGAATATTTGTTCCCACTTGAACCATATTATTAATTGAGTATACAATCAGGCATCTTCCCAACAGATCTAAAGATAACCGTTATAAAACCTCTGTTTAAGAAAGGTAGTGAGGAATTGATGGAATGTTACAGACCTATTGCATTGATATCAATATTCTCAAAAGTTTTTGAAAAGTTTTATTATGAGCAAATAAACTCTTATTTGGAGAATAACAATATTCTCTGTAATGAGCAAAAGGGTTCCGGCATAATAAAACAATAAATATGGCAATTTTTGATTTCTTTAAAAATGTTATTACGCACGTTGATAAGAGATTGCCCGTCTGCTCGCTATACTGTGATATACAATTTTATTAAATAAACTTGAATATTACGGGATTAGAGGCAATGTCTTGGCTCTAATTGAATCATACTTATCTGATCGCCGACAAGTAACTGAGATAACTAGACTTAGTTTTGCAACGAAACATGAAGAAACATACCAATCGACTGAGCGCAAAGTTATGTACTGTGTTCCTCAAGGTAGTGTCCTGGGGCCGCTTTTATTCATAATTTATATTAATGACTTGCCGAGTGTAACTAATCAACCAATGACATTATTTGCCGACGATGGCACAGTAACAATAAAATGTATTGATATTAATTCTTATGAATCGGACATCAATGAAACCTTGACATTAATAATTAATTGGCTTAATAATAATCTGAACATCAATTTTAATAAAACGAACATAATGCATTTTAATCAAAGACCTCCAAATCCTTCTGACATAATAGTGAATTATCATGACTTCAATACTCAACAGGTTGACTCTGCACGGTTTCTTGGATTAACAATTGATAAAAGATTAAACTGGAAAAATCACATAGACCACATAAGTAAAAAAACCACTAGTTTGGCTTTTGCTTTATTCAGACTTTCATCCACAGTTAACACTGATGCACTACTCACAGCTTATTACGGGCTTGTAGAGTCTGTGCTCAGATATGGTATAATCTTTTGGGGAAACTCCTCTGATAAAAATGTGGCTTTTAAATGTCAGAAACATTGTATTCGAGCCATGTTTGGATTGCAAAGTTCCGATAGTTGTCAGCCCCTATTTGTGCAGCATCAACTCTTAACACTTCCATCTCTGTACATAATTGAGATAGCCCTATTTGTTAAAAATAACCCTGATTTGTTTCCGCGCCTTTCAGACCAAGTTGTAAGGAACAGACGTGATATAAATCGACTTCGTCTGTTCCCTTCTAAAACATCACTGTTACGGAATAGTAGCCTGCATAGGCCCTATAATCTACAATAAAATACCAAACGAACTCAAATAGTTTAATGTGAATTTATTTAAATCTAATCTCACAAAAATTTTAATTAATAAATGCTACTATACAATTCAAGAGTTCCTAAATGATAAATTTTAGATGTAGTGTTGTTAACTCTACTGTAAATTACTATTTGTTTTTTTGATTTATTTTGTATGTGTACCTGCATGATTTATACTTAAAAATAAAAACAACATTAAATATTGCATGCCTTAGATAGGCAGAATATAGCAATGTACTTTATCACTACTCTAATTACCAGTTACACCTGTATTCTATGCAAAAAAAAATATTGTATTCTATTCTATTCTATTCCAAGTGGTGGGAAGTTGCTGCAGAGACATCTATAAAAGAGGCGGCTAAGCAAGAAGCCGATCTAACCATTGAAAGTGGAGATGTTATTAATGGAATTCCTTCAATCACGGTAGTAGCCGATGCTCGTTGGTCAAAACGGTCTTACAAAACAAATTATTCTGCAATTGTTTGGAAAAACTATAGCTCATGTATCGCAGATATCCTTACATTCGAAAAGTTTACTCTGGGATGTCAATTCTTTGAAAAATTCCTTTACTGCCAGGTATTAGTCGAATGACGTCTAATTGCTCTTTGTGTATTTTTTGACTATCTTAAGTTTGCATGCCTATATCTGAAGGTTTTTGAAGTTTTTTTTTTAAATGAAGCATGTTGGTGGTCAATGAATGTTTTATCTTTTATTGTTAGTGCTACGCTGCGGTTGTTGCATTCAATACCGGTAAACCACAGTACACTATGTATAAATGTAACTTCAAACAGAGCGCGAGGAAATCAGTAAAAAATCTCAAACTAGGCAGAGCCTATACTATGGGCGTCAGAGACTGATAAACATACTTATTTATTTCCAAATACGTACTTAAATAGATAATAACACTCAAACACACAACAAACACAAATGTTAAATATACATACATACATACATACCATAACGCCTTTTTTCCAACGGGGTAGGCAGAGACCACATCTTTCCACTTGCTACGGTCCTGACACACCTCTCGCACAAATTAACAAAATTGTATATGAACTGCCTTTTGCCTGTTTACGTTGTCCCGAGGAAGAGTAGAACGATGCCAATTCGAGACACGTATTTACAATGCAATAAAAAATGTATTTAAGTCAGGGTATTATTTACCCAACTTGAAGCTGCCCCCGGCTTCGTAAAAATAACTAAGTTATTTGCGGGTTGTCTGGAAGAGATTGCTTTCACCAATGCGACCACCCAAATTGCATTACATGATGATTGCAATACTCGTTATTGTGCCTACATGTAAATTTGTTTTTTTTGGGTAAGCCATAAAGAATATTATTATATCTATCTATGTGTCCCCCCCGCTGTTTTAATTTTTGAATTGAAAGTTCAAGTACCAATTCTCATACTTCTAAGTCCAGATATGGCGCACTAACCTACATACAAACTTTCAAATAGAGCATAGTAAAAAAATTGTCATAAAATAAATAAATAAATATAAAATAAATATGCGCCAGACAACACACCTCTTGTAATGGTCTCGAAGTAGTGATTAATATCCCTGTGTTACGAGGTATCACACAAGGAAATAAGCCAGGGGCGTCTCCCCAGCACACCCAGACCCGAGTCAATTCAGAAAAGATCGTTTCCTGAATTGACCCGACCGGGAATCGAAAATCGAGGCGAGAAACCGTGCTACAGCGCACTACGCCAACCGTGTCGTCAAAATCAACGTATCAAAATTATTTCGTCCTACTAGTCTATGCTCGAGCTAGCGTTCACACGCACAGCCGCATTTACATCAGTGTGCTAGTTGAAATTGACTCTCGCGTAGATTTTGACATGCAGGAATTTGACTGCGCACTCTTAGTCTTAGTGTTCACTCATATTGTAACAATGAAACTAGGTTTCATTCTATGCAAGCTGGTAGATCCTGTCACGGAAAGTACTCTGAAAGACAGCTATTACTTTGTCTCACGGACCCAGTAATGGGTATATCTACCAATTTGGCCCCTAAACTAGGTCTTTGTGCAAGTACATGACCATCAGGTTACCCCAATGACAGTCGCTAGCGTGAGTGGTGATGTTTTTGAATGGGATTTCGGTACAGCGCCTCAGGTGAACACTAATGAGACTAAAAATGCTCAAACTCGTGGTTGGGGTAAAGTAAAGAGTGGCCATCTTTTCCTTTTTGCACTTTGGGCAAGTACCCAGGGCTCACGATCCAAGGTAGCCCTAAAATGATATTTTTTTAGATTCTTAGAACATAAAAACAAGGTAAACTAAAAAGAGAAGAGCCCCATCATCCTAATGTGCCCAGGGCCCCAAACAGGTAAAGACGGTCCTGATAAGTGGTTTTTTTCACGATTGGAACTGAAACTGCCCGTCTGCGCTGCCGCCATAAGTTACACAACGCTCGTGATGCTCAGCTGGGAAGCGAGGACGACAGTTTTACGGGGGCCCAATATTGCATGATGTAGGCCTTCTGTTTACACCATAGAATACACGTGCGAGGGAAATCAAAGAAAGATCTATTCTTATATGAAAAGTACGATGCGACACTGGTGTCAATGTAGATTTTTTTATCGTCAATCAAAGTGAAGCAGCCCTTATGAACACAGCTGCCAGCAGTTGAAATATACTGAGTTATTGAGGGACATTGTTGTTTTACGAGGTAGGTACCTTGGAATTTACTTTCAGAACGACGATATCTAAAGAGTGGTAATTCTCAGAAAAAGTAGTATGACGACTATTTTTGTAGATTAAAGGATCTACAAATTTTTCTTTTTCTTTATGAAAACTAACTGGTTTCGAGATAAATTAAAAAAACAAAGCTAACCTTTGACCTCTAATTACTTATCACTTTTTAGCACACATGGGATGGGGACTTTTGTCACTTTATCTTTACTGGTGTACCCAAATTATGTATAGACGTTCTATCTCACGAAGACCTTTTTACTATGCTTGTAGTAGTAACTTATACATATACACTAACTATCTAAGTGTCACTAGTGTCAATTGTTCCCGCTGAAAAATTATGACATTTAGGCAAAGGCCAAAAAAGTATTATTAATTTGGACTTACATTATTTAGGGAAATCAAAAGAAGAATCAATGCAACAAAGTTTCTTGACATGGCAAACGCAGGTTGACTTTACAATATGCAAACGACTAAACAAATTTTTCATACGTACTTTATATGCATACCAAAACTGCTGACAGGGCAGCTGTCGTTACAGCATATCACGGGTATGTTGCATCCACCTTAAGGACGCCTATACGTTCTGTAAGAAAAACCACGGTCTTGCGGTTCATTTATTGGGTTATTTGGCACTAATAAAAGCAAGTTTTAAATTTTAAGGGGTTATTAGATCCTTTATCTACAGTTCATGGGAATAAAAAAATAAAAAATTGTTATGCCCTCTTCTCCTCTTCTCTGTGATTGATTTACCAAAAGCATTTTTGCGTAAACGGCTAAAATACTGTCAGTTTCGGTAAGTTAATCTGGTTAATCATATAATTTGAAGAATCAATAAAAATATTTATGGACGGCCTACATAGTCTATTTTAATTTGTGTTTACAAAATATTACAAAAAAGGCCTTAAAAGTCGTGAAAAAAATAAAATAATTATGGTAAAAAACTCAATTTATATTAGCCTTATTACAATGGAACGAGGGTCAAAATCGCTCGCTGTATTAGGTTCGCGTTTTCGAACACCTATCTCAGTCTGCGCCGGAGCGCCTTCGAGGTCGGACGTGTGTCGCTCTGTCTGGACTTTGTTCACGATCGACTCGATCTATTCGGATACAAAATATTCCTCTAAGAGCATTTGATACTTGCGAAAAATAAGGTAGGTATAAGCAATACAAGTAACTAGTAAAGTACATTATTGTCAAGAGATATCTATTTCATATTTTGACTTGGCTGACCTGCTCATTTTGTTGGTTTTTGTGAGTCCTTACATGCTGGATGACTTGGCTGACCTGATGATGGACTCCGGAGACACCCCATGGAACTCGGAAACTGTCAGAGTTAGGTATCCCGAGTTTGGGCTCGTTTTGTAGGTCTTTGTGAGTACTTACATGCTGGATGACTTGGCTGACCTGATAATGGACTCCGAAGACACCCCACGGAATTCGGAAACTGCCAGAGTTAGGTATCCCGAGTTTGGGCTCGTTTATAGGCCTTTGTGGGTACTTACATGCTGGATGACTTGGCTGACCTGATGATGGACTCCGGAGACACCCCAAGGAACTCGGAAACTGTCAGAGTTAGGTATCCCGAGTTTGGGCTCGGTTTGTAGGTCTTTGTGAGTACTTACATGCTGGATGACTTGGCTGACCTGATGATGGACTCCGGAGACACCCCACGGAACTCGGAAACTGTCAGAGTTAGGTACCCCGAGTTTGGGCTCGTTTTGTAGGTCTTTGTGAGTACTTACATGCTGGATGACTCGGCTGACCTGATAATGGACTCCGAAGACACCCCACGGAATTCGGAAACTGCCAGAGTTAGGTATCCCGAGTTTGGGCTCGTTTTATAGGCCTTTGTAGGTACTTACATGCTGGATGACTTAGCTGGCCTGATGATGGACTCCGGAGACACCCCAAGGAACTCGGAAACTGTCAGAGTTAGGTATCCCGAGTTTGGGCTCGTTTTGTAGGTCTTTATGAGTACTTACATGCTGGATGACTTAGCTGGCCTGATGATGGACTTTGGAGACACCCCATGGAACTCGGAAACTGTCAGAGTTAGGTCTCCCGAGTTTGGGCTCGTTTTATAGGTATTTGTGAGTACTTACATGCTGGATGACTTGGCTGACCTGATGATGGACTCCGGATACACCCCACGGAACTCGGAAACTGTCTGAGTTAGGTATCCCGAGTTTGGGCTCATTTTGTTTGTATTGGTTACTTTATGCAATTTTTTAACAGTAATATTTTAATTCAGATGCCGCCATTCAAAACATTCGGAAAGTCTCGCAAGAAACTTGCTGCAAATAGACGGAATTTACAAAAAGCTCATTTGTAAGTTTATTTTGTTTTTGTTTTATCCTAAATAGGTCACTATGTTTCATTGTCAAAAAGTTATTATAGCGTTTTGCTTATTTAATATTTCAGAAAGAATGCAGCGGCTAAAACACTCAATACTGACAGTTTCCGAGTTCCATGGGGTGTCTCCGGGGTCCATCATCAGGTCAGCCAAGTCATCCAGCATGTAAGTACTCACAAATACCTACAAAACGAGCCCAAACTCGGGATACCTAACTCTGACAGGGTCCGAGTTCCATGGGGTGTCTCCGGAGTCCATCATCAGGTCAGCCAAGTCCTTCAGCACGTAAGTACTCGCAAAGATGTACAAAACGAGGCCAAACTCGGGACACTTACCTCTGACAGTTTCGGAATTCCATGGGGTGTCTCCGGAGTCCATCATCAGGTCAGCCAAGTCATCCAACATGTGAGTACTCACAAAGACCTACAAAACGAGCCCAAACTCCGGACACTTACCTCTGACAGTTTCGGAGTTCCAAGGGGTTTCTCCGGAGTCCATCATCAGGTCAGCCAAGTCATCCAGCATGTAAGTACTCACAAAGACCTATAAAACGAGCCCAAACTTGCGACACTTACCTCTGACAGTTTCGGAGTTCCACGGGGTGTCTCCGGAGTCCATCATCAGGTCAGCCAAGTCATCCAGCATGTACTCGTTAGTACTCACAAAGACTTACAAAACAAGCCCAAACTCGGGACACTTACCTCTGAAAGTTTTGGAGTACCATGGGGTGTCTCCGGAGTCCATCATCAGGTCAGTCAAGTCATCCAGCATTTAAGAACTCACAAAGACCTAAACTAAGAGCCCCATCTTTGGAAACCTACCTCTAACAGTTTCAAAGTTCCATAGGGTGTCTCCGGAGTCCATCATCAGGTCAGCCATGACACACAGAGATTTCCAATATTGTGTCTAATATCCAATGTACAAGTTGGTTGGTAAGTACTTAATAATACAAATATTTCATTTTTTATTTTATAAACAAGCAAATAAAAATAAATTGTATGATTTGTCTGCCATAATTACAATAAGTATCAAGATTATAATTACGTCTGTTTTTTTGCCCTAACGACAGTTTCACTGTGTGTGAGCCGCGCGTGTGTGCGTTAGGCTTCTTTTTGACAGAAATCGAAACGTCTGAAACGTATAGGCGTCCTTAAGGTACGGTTTCAGAATAATTACTTAAAGAAACCAAATCCGCGCGCCCATTTTGAAGCACTACGTTATTATGGGTACGGTATTATTTTTTGGGGTAATTCTTCTGGTAAAGACAAAGATTATCAAAGCTCAAAAAAAGTGTATACGTGCCATATGCAGACTAAGATCTGATGAATCATGCCAAACATATTTCAAAGAACTAAAAATATTAACACTTTCTGCGATGTACATTTATGAAATGGCGATATTCATGAGGGCGAATCTTCACTTGTATGAAAACCTAAAATCTAGACGACATGCTGAGAAAATAAGTCATAGTTCATATAAGACTACTATGTATAGCCAAAGTGTATTCGGTAATTTCGGTATGGCACCAAGAATCTGTAGCAAATTGCCTCATAGTATTAAGCAAATTGATAATTCAATGCAATACAAACTAAGCTTAAAGAACAGGCTATTAGACAGATCCTACTACAGTGTTACCGACTTCTTAAATGATTAACTTTAGTGGCTCTGATTTGACAGGGCCTTATCTTGTTTTTTTTACTTTTTAATTGAATTTAAATATGGTTTTGTATCTGTTATGTTTTTTAATTTGAATTTTATACGCTCTAGAGCAGAACGCAGTGAAACAAAACGATGTAAAACTTTAAGATTTGTACCACTTTTGACTGACTGTGAGCACGCACACTAGCATAATGTCACACTGGCATGTCATTTCATGTCACTACTACAAGCATAGTAAAACGATCTTGTATTTTTTTTTTGGGCAAAGACGCCGCTGCTTGGCCTCGACGGCCTCGGCAGCTTCACCGGTCTGTAGGGTGAGCGCAGAAGGCTCTCAAGTTCTCAACCCTAATATTTAAAGTAACGTGCTAAGGGCCCTCATGTGGGGAAAACGGTCTTGGTAAAATAGACAGACTATAACATAATTCAGCTTCCGGAGTTTTTGTTTCTTGAGCAGCATTTCATGTCTAATTTGACCGGATAAGAAAGGGATAATTAAACAACCTATTGCAATTTATTTGTATACCTTGTGACAGAAAATAATCTACTAAATTTCACTACCGCACAAAGATACTTTATTAATAACAGAAGTACAGGAATCAACTCCTGCTCCTAAACCTAAATTTGTATGTACAACATTACCCTTATCCGTCCCACTGTAGGGCAAAGGCCAACTTAAAGGCTGAAGTCTTTTAAACTTGCTCTAAAGAACCCATGAACATATTAAATCGAGCCTAAACTTGTAAAGGCGAGGGAAGTGAATAGTTCTATAACACAAGGCGATTAAACCCCTTCAACAGGCTCTCACTTCTGTTCAGGTTTACATAATTAAATTATGCATATTAAGCATAGCATTTAATATCATTACGCGGTGACCCGTGGCCTGTGGTAGAAAGTGCGTCCTGTCTTTGGGCAAGTACCCAGGGCTCACGATCCAAGGTAGCCCTAAAATGATATTTTTTTAGATTCTTAGAACATAAAAACAAGGTAAACTAAAAAGAGAAGAGCCCCATCATCCTAATGTGCCCAGGGCCCCAAACAGGTAAAGACGGTCCTGATAAGTGGTTTTTTTCACGATTGGAACTGAAACTGCCCGTCTGCGCTGCCGCCATAAGTTACACAACGCTCGTGATGCTCAGCTGGGAAGCGAGGACGACAGTTTTACGGGGGCCCAATATTGCATGATGTAGGCCTTCTGTTTACACCATAGAATACACGTGCGAGGGAAATCAAAGAAAGATCTATTCTTATATGAAAAGTACGATGCGACACTGGTGTCAATGTAGATTTTTTTATCGTCAATCAAAGTGAAGCAGCCCTTATGAACACAGCTGCCAGCAGTTGAAATATACTGAGTTATTGAGGGACATTGTTGTTTTACGAGGTAGGTACCTTGGAATTTACTTTCAGAACGACGATATCTAAAGAGTGGTAATTCTCAGAAAAAGTAGTATGACGACTATTTTTGTAGATTAAAGGATCTACAAATTTTTCTTTTTCTTTATGAAAACTAACTGGTTTCGAGATAAATTAAAAAAACAAAGCTAACCTTTGACCTCTAATTACTTATCACTTTTTAGCACACATGGGATGGGGACTTTTGTCACTTTATCTTTACTGGTGTACCCAAATTATGTATAGACGTTCTATCTCACGAAGACCTTTTTACTATGCTTGTAGTAGTAACTTATACATATACACTAACTATCTAAGTGTCACTAGTGTCAATTGTTCCCGCTGAAAAATTATGACATTTAGGCAAAGGCCAAAAAAGTATTATTAATTTGGACTTACATTATTTAGGGAAATCAAAAGAAGAATCAATGCAACAAAGTTTCTTGACATGGCAAACGCAGGTTGACTTTACAATATGCAAACGACTAAACAAATTTTTCATACGTACTTTATATGCATACCAAAACTGCTGACAGGGCAGCTGTCGTTACAGCATATCACGGGTATGTTGCATCCACCTTAAGGACGCCTATACGTTCTGTAAGAAAAACCACGGTCTTGCGGTTCATTTATTGGGTTATTTGGCACTAATAAAAGCAAGTTTTAAATTTTAAGGGGTTATTAGATCCTTTATCTACAGTTCATGGGAATAAAAAAATAAAAAATTGTTATGCCCTCTTCTCCTCTTCTCTGTGATTGATTTACCAAAAGCATTTTTGCGTAAACGGCTAAAATACTGTCAGTTTCGGTAAGTTAATCTGGTTAATCATATAATTTGAAGAATCAATAAAAATATTTATGGACGGCCTACATAGTCTATTTTAATTTGTGTTTACAAAATATTACAAAAAAGGCCTTAAAAGTCGTGAAAAAAATAAAATAATTATGGTAAAAAACTCAATTTATATTAGCCTTATTACAATGGAACGAGGGTCAAAATCGCTCGCTGTATTAGGTTCGCGTTTTCGAACACCTATCTCAGTCTGCGCCGGAGCGCCTTCGAGGTCGGACGTGTGTCGCTCTGTCTGGACTTTGTTCACGATCGACTCGATCTATTCGGATACAAAATATTCCTCTAAGAGCATTTGATACTTGCGAAAAATAAGGTAGGTATAAGCAATACAAGTAACTAGTAAAGTACATTATTGTCAAGAGATATCTATTTCATATTTTGACTTGGCTGACCTGCTCATTTTGTTGGTTTTTGTGAGTCCTTACATGCTGGATGACTTGGCTGACCTGATGATGGACTCCGGAGACACCCCATGGAACTCGGAAACTGTCAGAGTTAGGTATCCCGAGTTTGGGCTCGTTTTGTAGGTCTTTGTGAGTACTTACATGCTGGATGACTTGGCTGACCTGATAATGGACTCCGAAGACACCCCACGGAATTCGGAAACTGCCAGAGTTAGGTATCCCGAGTTTGGGCTCGTTTATAGGCCTTTGTGGGTACTTACATGCTGGATGACTTGGCTGACCTGATGATGGACTCCGGAGACACCCCAAGGAACTCGGAAACTGTCAGAGTTAGGTATCCCGAGTTTGGGCTCGGTTTGTAGGTCTTTGTGAGTACTTACATGCTGGATGACTTGGCTGACCTGATGATGGACTCCGGAGACACCCCACGGAACTCGGAAACTGTCAGAGTTAGGTACCCCGAGTTTGGGCTCGTTTTGTAGGTCTTTGTGAGTACTTACATGCTGGATGACTTGGCTGACCTGATAATGGACTCCGAAGACACCCCACGGAATTCGGAAACTGCCAGAGTTAGGTATCCCGAGTTTGGGCTCGTTTTATAGGCCTTTGTAGGTACTTACATGCTGGATGACTTAGCTGGCCTGATGATGGACTCCGGAGACACCCCAAGGAACTCGGAAACTGTCAGAGTTAGGTATCCCGAGTTTGGGCTCGTTTTGTAGGTCTTTATGAGTACTTACATGCTGGATGACTTAGCTGGCCTGATGATGGACTTTGGAGACACCCCATGGAACTCGGAAACTGTCAGAGTTAGGTCTCCCGAGTTTGGGCTCGTTTTATAGGTATTTGTGAGTACTTACATGCTGGATGACTTGGCTGACCTGATGATGGACTCCGGATACACCCCACGGAACTCGGAAACTGTCTGAGTTAGGTATCCCGAGTTTGGGCTCATTTTGTTTGTATTGGTTACTTTATGCAATTTTTTAACAGTAATATTTTAATTCAGATGCCGCCATTCAAAACATTCGGAAAGTCTCGCAAGAAACTTGCTGCAAATAGACGGAATTTACAAAAAGCTCATTTGTAAGTTTATTTTGTTTTTGTTTTATCCTAAATAGGTCACTATGTTTCATTGTCAAAAAGTTATTATAGCGTTTTGCTTATTTAATATTTCAGAAAGAATGCAGCGGCTAAAACACTCAATACTGACAGTTTCCGAGTTCCATGGGGTGTCTCCGGGGTCCATCATCAGGTCAGCCAAGTCATCCAGCATGTAAGTACTCACAAATACCTACAAAACGAGCCCAAACTCGGGATACCTAACTCTGACAGGGTCCGAGTTCCATGGGGTGTCTCCGGAGTCCATCATCAGGTCAGCCAAGTCCTTCAGCACGTAAGTACTCGCAAAGATGTACAAAACGAGGCCAAACTCGGGACACTTACCTCTGACAGTTTCGGAATTCCATGGGGTGTCTCCGGAGTCCATCATCAGGTCAGCCAAGTCATCCAACATGTGAGTACTCACAAAGACCTACAAAACGAGCCCAAACTCCGGACACTTACCTCTGACAGTTTCGGAGTTCCAAGGGGTTTCTCCGGAGTCCATCATCAGGTCAGCCAAGTCATCCAGCATGTAAGTACTCACAAAGACCTATAAAACGAGCCCAAACTTGCGACACTTACCTCTGACAGTTTCGGAGTTCCACGGGGTGTCTCCGGAGTCCATCATCAGGTCAGCCAAGTCATCCAGCATGTACTCGTTAGTACTCACAAAGACTTACAAAACAAGCCCAAACTCGGGACACTTACCTCTGAAAGTTTTGGAGTACCATGGGGTGTCTCCGGAGTCCATCATCAGGTCAGTCAAGTCATCCAGCATTTAAGAACTCACAAAGACCTAAACTAAGAGCCCCATCTTTGGAAACCTACCTCTAACAGTTTCAAAGTTCCATAGGGTGTCTCCGGAGTCCATCATCAGGTCAGCCATGACACACAGAGATTTCCAATATTGTGTCTAATATCCAATGTACAAGTTGGTTGGTAAGTACTTAATAATACAAATATTTCATTTTTTATTTTATAAACAAGCAAATAAAAATAAATTGTATGATTTGTCTGCCATAATTACAATAAGTATCAAGATTATAATTACGTCTGTTTTTTTGCCCTAACGACAGTTTCACTGTGTGTGAGCCGCGCGTGTGTGCGTTAGGCTTCTTTTTGACAGAAATCGAAACGTCTGAAACGTATAGGCGTCCTTAAGGTACGGTTTCAGAATAATTACTTAAAGAAACCAAATCCGCGCGCCCATTTTGAAGCACTACGTTATTATGGGTACGGTATTATTTTTTGGGGTAATTCTTCTGGTAAAGACAAAGATTATCAAAGCTCAAAAAAAGTGTATACGTGCCATATGCAGACTAAGATCTGATGAATCATGCCAAACATATTTCAAAGAACTAAAAATATTAACACTTTCTGCGATGTACATTTATGAAATGGCGATATTCATGAGGGCGAATCTTCACTTGTATGAAAACCTAAAATCTAGACGACATGCTGAGAAAATAAGTCATAGTTCATATAAGACTACTATGTATAGCCAAAGTGTATTCGGTAATTTCGGTATGGCACCAAGAATCTGTAGCAAATTGCCTCATAGTATTAAGCAAATTGATAATTCAATGCAATACAAACTAAGCTTAAAGAACAGGCTATTAGACAGATCCTACTACAGTGTTACCGACTTCTTAAATGATTAACTTTAGTGGCTCTGATTTGACAGGGCCTTATCTTGTTTTTTTTACTTTTTAATTGAATTTAAATATGGTTTTGTATCTGTTATGTTTTTTAATTTGAATTTTATACGCTCTAGAGCAGAACGCAGTGAAACAAAACGATGTAAAACTTTAAGATTTGTACCACTTTTGACTGACTGTGAGCACGCACACTAGCATAATGTCACACTGGCATGTCATTTCATGTCACTACTACAAGCATAGTAAAACGATCTTGTATTTTTTTTTTGGGCAAAGACGCCGCTGCTTGGCCTCGACGGCCTCGGCAGCTTCACCGGTCTGTAGGGTGAGCGCAGAAGGCTCTCAAGTTCTCAACCCTAATATTTAAAGTAACGTGCTAAGGGCCCTCATGTGGGGAAAACGGTCTTGGTAAAATAGACAGACTATAACATAATTCAGCTTCCGGAGTTTTTGTTTCTTGAGCAGCATTTCATGTCTAATTTGACCGGATAAGAAAGGGATAATTAAACAATCTATTGCAATTTATTTGTATACCTTGTGACAGAAAATAATCTACTAAATTTCACTACCGCACAAAGATACTTTATTAATAACAGAAGTACAGGAATCAACTCCTGCTCCTAAACCTAAATTTGTATGTACAACATTACCCTTATCCGTCCCACTGTAGGGCAAAGGCCAACTTAAAAGCTGAAGTCTTTTAAACTTGCTCTAAAGAACCCATGAACATATTAAATCGAGCCTAAACTTGTAAAGGCGAGGGAAGTGAATAGTTCTATAACACAAGGCGATTAAACCCCTTCAACAGGCTCTCACTTCTGTTCAGGTTTACATAATTAAATTATGCATATTAAGCATAGCATTTAATATCATTACGCGGTGACCCGTGGCCTGTGGTAGAAAGTGCGTCCTGTCTTACCAGTTTTTTATGGCCGGCTATTTGTCTAGCGCCAGAACGAAATGGAAAGTCTGGCTCGGTAGCGTACCTAAATGGAATTACTAAGAACACAGGCACTGGAAGACTACTAAATACTTTTAGAGCCAAAGGATTAACAGTGTTGTAAGGTTTAGAATTAATTAGCTTATCTAATATGAATAAGAGAAAATATTTTAAGTTTGTTTTTAATGGGTGATATACTCAAAAACGACTGTTTTTTAGTAAATTACTACACTTATAGATCCCGGATAATCCGATGATTCCACTCGTGCGATGTGACCACGGAAGACCTTTTTCCGTGGTTACTAAGCTTGCCTAATGAAAATAAATGATGAAAGATAAAACCCGGAGCACCCTATCCTTCCTTCCTTTTTGACTGGCTTGCTGGTGCAATGGCAACGATCCTGCCTTTGGCGGCGAAGGTTGTGGGTTCAATTCCCACCCATTCATGTGACAAACATTCATGTGCTGCACATTAAATTTGAGTTTGTTGTGTGCCTGGGAGTTTTAGTATGTATTTGGATATATTTAAGTATCTTTATCAGACTCTGTCACCCATAGTTCCAGCACTGCTTAATTTGGGGTCAGCTGATCTTCGTGTAATTTGTCCCAGATATTTATTCTGAAAAATCAGAAACACCTCACTCAGCCTAGTTCACGTCATTTAAATAGTAGTATCTTTTTTCAAAGTGCAGTTAGCAACTACTCGCTTAGCATATAATAATATTTTAGTATGCAGCGGCTGATTCGACTTTCCGTTAAATTATACGACTTTCCTCGTCAAAGTCAAAGATACACATCGTATTAGTCTTCAAAGTTTGTTGACCGTACTTAATCCCTATCTACTTCACCCGGGTAGGTAGGGTTTTCGCAGCTGGAACTACGGGTCTGGTTGTTAGGATCAGGGTACCACGGGTGTTGGGGTCCCAGTCCTGCCTTTCTTAAGGCAGGCCATTCGTGGTGGCATGTGGTTAGTTGCAGAGGTGGGGCATGTTCGTCTGCTCGGTAGTGTGTACTGAGCGTCCCTTCTCGCGCGCAACGAGTATCTAAATTCACTGGTCTAGGGCGTTGGGCTGCTAAGTGTTTAGTTGCGGGGTTAGTGAGGAACCCTTATAGCGGCTTGCCGCTTCTCCGCTACTTGCCTGGATAGCAAGGAGATGGGTATCCGCTAGATTGCCTATCCGGCCACCCTGCTGTAGTTAAGGGTAGATAAACGGCAGTGCATCGAGATGTGAGCGTGCTTTACAGCTCCGGCACTATACTGGAGATACGGCTTCAATCCTTGCTAGCGTTCTTTGGGATGCGCGTGGTGAGCGACTATAACTGCTCCGGTACCATTCTGGATAAATGGGAGTGGGTTATGCCACGGGCTACTCGCCTATGAGTACCATAATGTGTAATGCATTGTGCATTGTGCTTTGTGGCGGCAGGACCTACCGCAGATGGTCCCTGGTACACTTCACGGTGCGCTAAGAATAGTGTGCCCTTCTGCATAACCGGGAGGTTGGTCGGGGGGGCCACTAAAATAAATCTCAGTAGAAAAGAGGGGGGTGACCGTCCTTAGTATCTACTGAATATGGTAACTCCTACTTAAAGTACACTCATGGACAAGTTCAATCAGTTTAAAAGCATTCTAACTTAGAGAGACGTTTTACAGCCGAGGGATAAAGCCTAAGTAGGTATCTGACTAAATGTGATTATAGACATATCACCTTATGCGCAACTAAAACAGGCAAAAAAGAGCGACCAAAGATTCTGACCATTTAAATTTGTAATAGGTATCCCTAGTCACCATGCATGCCAATTTCCATTTGGTGAAGCCAACTAACTATCTAAGAGCGAGGCCACACGACGCGGTAACGGTGCGGTGCCGCGTCGCACAGCAAGCGCGCCGGACGTGTGACCTACGAGACGGAGCGGGGAGGGGTGACGCGGTGCAGCGCAGGAGTGGCACCGTGCCGCCACCCGCCACCCGTGTGTAGCACCCTATATAGTGATATACTGACCGGTTGGCCGCAACGCGGCTGCCCGTCCGGCTAACCGCAGGACGCGGTTGTAACGGTGGCCAGCCATATGACGGCTAGCCGTAGTCGCAATCGGAAAGTTTTCGGAGCGCTCAAAAAGTATGAAGACAACCGCAAACTACTAGTAACGTAGAGTGGGTATAGCGACCGCCCGGCTGACCTTCAGTCGGGCCGCAGTGCTGCGAGCGACCGCAACGGTTGCAAAAAACTAATTTTTCATACATATTTCCCGAGATTTCTGCTTCGCCTGGTGGTTGACTGGTAGAGAATGCCTAATGGCATTAAGTCCGCCAATTGTACTTTTTCTTGCAATAAAGCATAAAAAAAATATTTTTGACTACGGTTAACCGGACGGCTGACCGCATTCCAGCTAACCGCATAGTGCGTAGGTACCCTAAGACACTAACCCTCGTGTTTAAAAAATATTCGTTTAAAAATTTAATTAAATAATAACAGCCCTAACGCATTATCAATTGACATCATAATGTCACTTCCTCGAAGTGATAGCACAGACCGACTACCATTATTATGTAATACTTACTTACATTTTAGATTACCTAAATAGGTAGTGTGTGAATAACAACTGAATTTATTATTTCAGTCATTTCCTTAAAAGATTGTGTTCGTTTTATTGCACGAGTCTAATTTTAATAAACACTGAGTGAAGTACTTCTAATCAGTTCAATGTTTACGATTACCATCAGAATTGAGGAGAAGTTATCATGACTGTACAGGGCCTTATTACAATTGCTTTATGTCCAGTCAAGTGAATTCCCAAAACTGAGTAAATAACCAGTCTAGAAAATGCATTTATGCCAGGTAACCGCTGACTGGCAGGAATTTTATTACATTGCCTAATGTTATTATAACTTGTCAAGTTTAGTCGCTGAACTGAGCGTACTTTAGGCCGTATATTTACTGACGAAATCGCTCCCATCAGTTTAGGGAATTAACTTGGCTGGATAAAAGCGACGTAAGACCCCTGGTCTAGATTGGAGACCTTTTAAAGGCAAGATTGACGGACGAAATGGTTCCTGTGGACGCAGGCCGCATAAAAAGCTCGCGATGGAAATATATGTAGGAGGCCGATGCTCAACAGTGGATGTTTTATGGCTGCGAAAGATGAAAACTAGCCTAATTATGGCCATAGGTGAAGAGGGCAGCAGGTCAAGCTTCACTAAACCATTGCGAAATGGATCCTATGCTGGCAGCATAATGTACTCGTACCTTACCAGGTGATTATCAAAAGACTTACTAAAACGATATGACATACTTAGATATTAACTTTAGTCATAATCAAACAAAGGTAGAGGCTAAGAAGTCAATAAAATAATGCTGATCATATATTGTATGTCATTGCGTCATATTTTTAATGACACCATGAATCACGCGGTTTACGGATATCTCCGATTGCATTAAATAAATGTTTTCTGTAATAAATTGTGACTGGCTTAATAAATGTGCATTTATTAGCAATATATCCAGTGAGATTTTATAGATAAATCGCAATAGGAAAATTTTAGGAACAGACATGTCTGAGTTGGCAAAATATATTGGCTATCTGCCTAGTTTGTAGCTTATTTCCACTGAAGCATAATAAACATTTTTCTTTCATTTTCATCATGGTGAAAATAAACTTAAATAATTCTAAAAATATACTTGAATAGATAATAACTCCAGAAACAGAACAAATACAAATGCTCGTCATATGAATATTTGTTTGTGGTGGTCAAACCCACGACTGCGCTAAAGGCAGGATCGCTTCCATTGCGCCAACAAGCAGTCACTCAGACTTCGGGGCTAAAGGCCCGGTTACACTTCGCTTAGTTGTTAGTGCAGGTGCTTAGTGTAAGGAGAAAACACGTGGACAGCGATTGATTAATGCGATTGAATATTAACCTGCGTCGTGAAGTGATTAGAAGCGTGTTCTATTCAATCGCACTAATCAATCGCTGTCCACACGTGTTTTCTCCTAACACTAAGCACCTGCACTAACAACTAAGCAAAGTGTAAAAGGGCCATAAGGCGTTGCGCCCGTGAGTTTTATAAGTAACTAGCTTACCGCCCGCGGCTTCGCCCGCGTGAACTTCATTTTTAAAACACAGTATTTTTTCCAATTAACGATACTTGTCGTTATATATTATTTGCAAAATCCCGTCTTAGTTAGCACCCACGTCCTAAAAAGAACCCCTGTGCAAAATTTGAGACTCCTAGACTCCTAGCACTTGTACGAGTAGTAAAGAAAGTTTAATACAAACTATCAACCCCAAAAACAACCCCTTCATTCGACCCGAATTTCGTAAAATCAATGTCATTTCGGTAAGTTAAGTCTAAGATTAAGCTAAGCACGCTCGATAAATCTCGGCCTTAGTGAGCACCTACGTCCTAAAAAGAAATTTTAACCCCTAGCATTTGTAGTTTCTGAGATTTCGTGATGAGTGAGTGAGCGACCTTTTGCTTTTTATAAATAAAGTAATATTGTTATTTGTCTGGGCCACCAACTGAGATAGAGACTCAATATTTTTTTTTTATTTTAATGCGTGCCATTTATTAATTAAAAAGTAAGCATTAACATAAGTTAGGTTAAATTCAGGTGGTTACTCAACTTAGGTGTTACTTACAGCGAATGAACTCACTATTTCGCGAACAACACAAAAGTAAGTGCTTACTTTGAAGATAAGAGTCGTGAAAATATAACTACTGAATGATTCATCACTGTCACCACGCGCTCAGCGATAAACAATTTTCATTATTTTTCAGAAAGTGACTCATTGATTTAGAATTTTCATTGAAAAAAGAACAAAGAAATTATTTTGTAAGGCGTTAATAAATATTATTACTGTAAACGGAACGGTTCCTAATGCAGCGTTTCGTTTCAGGGCTTATGCTAGGGTTGCCAACCGTCCCGCTTTCTCAGCCGGACATGCCATGATATCAGAGGGGCCTGACTTTCGAACAGAATTTCATTGGACCAGAAATTTCTGAATGTTATTCCAAAGAAGTTAAGGTTCAAAAAATGTTTTGGTGAATTTAGTAAATGTAATACCAATTTGCTAAATTAGATTCAAGAGTCAGGGGCCAGTAGTGTTCTGGTATATCCTCGATAGATGCGTTCTGGGTTTTCAAAGCGCTATAATAAGGTGATATATATATTACAATTAAGCGCGTTCAGCCAAATTGCGGGATGGCACAAATATTAAGCCAACAATTTTGACAGATGATAATCAAAGATCTCGAGCTAACACTCGTTTTGTGCATTTTTAAAGTAATTTGGGGGAAAATTTACAATGCCCATATACTTGGGTAGATTGGTTTAAATGTACCAGACAGGTTTGTCTGGTGGAGACGCCAGCCACCACTGCTGGCAGTGCCGGCCGGGAGAACGAACCTGCTATCTAAAGCACCGCTGACGATTGCACTCCGCACTCTTAACTGCATAACTGGGAAGTTGGACCTGTTCTTTACTCTGAGTGAATTCACAAAGATCTCAATGTTTATTATTTAATAAATAATACCTTCACTGTCGCATTAGGTACACCCTGACATAATAGTTGTACGTTTCGTTACTAAATAAATGATTTTTGCATCACCATTGGGGCGGCCTGCCTTTTTGTACGGAACTATCCTTCTAGGTGTAATTATTCGGAGCCTACACGTAACGAAACATAGGTATCAGCCATCTAGGTCACCTAAGTACGCCTAATTAATGCGATAAACTAAACAGTCATGTCTAAGTAGCTAGCTACTTAGACACGACTTTGTTACATTGTTGAGCTATCTTTGGATTCTCGTACGATGTGGTCTGCTCGATAACAGCTGATAACGGAGTAGGACACTGGGCATTAGCGTTATCAGAGACCCGGTTTGAGCCAGTTCAGGCTGGAAATACCACACCTTATTTAGATTTAGCGTTGGCAACAAAATAGCTACTTTTAAATAAATAAATATGCGCCAGACAACACACGACTTGTCATGGTCTCGAAGTAAGGATAAATATCCTTCTGTCACGCAGTATTAGACACGGGTTTAAGCCAGGGGCGTCTCCCAGCGCAACCAGACCTGAGCCAAATTAGAAAAGATCGTTTCCTGAATTGACCCGGCTGGGAATCGAAACGGGGACACCACGCAAGTCACGAAACCGTGCTACAGCGCACTAAGCCCATCGTGTAGTCATGTTTTTTTGAATGGAAGTAATAAGAAAAGATCAGTAAGTAATTAGTTGTTTTAATTTGTAATTACCTAATAATACTTACTTAAACTCTCAGCCCTAATTACCGTGGGCAAGGCACATAGCGCGGAGAACTGACAACTGATATAGATAAGGCAAGAACTGGAATGGAGAATATTTGCAAGCAAAAGCAATATGGCCGGAGGTCGTGGATTCGATCCCCACCCATGACGAACATTTGTGTTTGTTTAGTATTTAGGTGTTATTATCTAATTATGTATGTATGTATTTAAGTATGTTTATCAGTCTCACCCATAGTACAACTGCTTAGTTTGGGGTCAGATGATCTTGGTGTGATTTATCCTAGATATTTATTAATTTATATTTTATGTGGGATGCTAAGCGTAAAGGTGCATAAGGCAGCACCAAATCGCACTTTCCTGTGCTTTATCCTCTTCTATCACTCTGAGCCGCCTTTTTCTAGAGCGAGAAAGAGCGAGGAAGTGCGTCCGCACGTGGCGGAATCGACGAGGTATTTAAAAATCCGCAAACACACTTTGCCCTACCTGGTATTTGAAGATTTCGGATTTCCGAGCTCTCTAACCTCAGGAGGCGTTTTTGCACAAACCACTTAAAAAGACCATTCAGACACATTTTACTTAATGAAAATCGGAACATGAACTCTATTTTTGAGAAAATTAGATACTATTATCAATCAAACAAAAAAAAATTGCTGGGAGACGCCCCTGGCTTATTTCCTTGTGTGGTACCTCGTAACACAGTGATATTAATCCCTACTTCGAGACCATTACAAGAGGTTTTAAAAAAAAACAATGCAGGTGTACTTTAACAATGTGATTTTGTGATGTGATTTTTCTATATTTAATCTAAATTAATTTTGAATATTGCTACACCCTAGCAGGGTTCATGTAATACCTGGACACCATAATGTACCATCTTATAAAAGTGTAACAACATGAATGCAATAAATAAATGAATATGAATATGAACAAGATTCAAATATGATTTATCTTGAGTGGCATTTTCAAGGCCTTTAATGTAGGTAGTCAATCTAATTTTCAGTAGGTAATGAATAGCTAGTCATATAAAAAACCAGGCAAAAACTTGGTCTATCTTAAATATTTGGTTAAGACTTTAGTACTTTGCATGAACTGACTGTGAAAGAAAGACAAACTTGCCTAAAGTAAGACATGTGTTCAAAAACATGATACTTACTTAGTAATATCTATCTAATCCACAAAGGCAACATGGTAAAGTACTCTATAAACCTGCGATACAACAAAGTACAAAGCCAAGCACATGAAGTTCAGAAGTTAGGAAAATTATCTCATAAGTCATGTGTTATAAGTCATGTTAGAGGTGATAAACTTGACAAATTTCTTTTTAAACAGGAGATTGTTATCAAAATTAGTTAATAACTAATTAAATGAAGTACCTTGAATGAGGTACTTCCCCTTTAAAACCATTATTAATATCTTTATTATGATTCATTACTTTTATAAACTTCCATTCTGCAAATATGCCTATTTTGGAGGCCTACACAGCCAGCAGTGAATGTCTTCGATGCACTCTCCTTAATAATGATTATGTTAAAAATCTCTGACTATTGTACAGAGCCGTTCGCATCAACCTTTACAAAACCATTGCAAAAAGGGTCTTATGACAGCAGCATAAGGAGCCCATATGTAAAGCTTGATGTAAACGCCTCTGTACAAGAAAGTGGTTTGGTTGTTTAAGTATTTCTTTTAAAGTAAACTTTACAAAGGTTTTATAAGTTTAAAAGCCTTTTACAATTTTGTGTGAGCATAATAAATTTAAAAAACCTTTAGATAAAATAGAAAAGCAGCATTTTGCATGTCATCCCTGGTGAATAAGACCTTGTTGAACTATTTCAAAATGTGCACTTGGCCTAATATAAATAAGGCTTTTTATAGTGAGAATCATTGGTTTTCTATTCAAAGAAATAAGGTTCTTATGCAAAGGAGTATATATATAAACACTAGCAGCATTCAAATTGTCCCAGATACTTATATTTATTTATTTAAATAATCCCTTCACATAAACCACTTAAGTTGGAGGTTGAGTTTTTGTTAAAGAGAGAGTGAAACCGTCTGCAAATTAAACATATGCTTGTCTACTTGCTTTTCAATATTTAAGTCATTTGTTTCTCAGTTTTGTCTAATCAAGAGTTAATTTCAAATAAAACTAGAATTTTCAAATTAATACAGTGCAGCTACTTCTAAAACCAAGATCAGCTTTATCACTAGTCACTGTCTAGATCCTAAACCTACTATAAAACAATTACAGTCTGCATCCTAGTAGGTATATAAGGTCTAGAACATTAACTAAACATACATTTCAGAGTACCTACTACAGTTAAGCTTTTTTGTTTGCCCTACACATGTTAAGAATCTTTTATCCTTAGCAAGAATACGCTAAAAAAACAATGTCATTCGTCACTACATAGGTACCTTCTCAACTCAACAAACTCGAGTTATCTCCTTGAAATTACTTAAATAACTAACTTAGTTTTAAGATTAGAAGGGTTACTTACGGTAAAACAACTTTGCAGCTTCAAGTTGAGCTCGCAGTTTTCGGTCACTAACAGTCATTTTCCGAACACGTTTATTTTGTAAAGTTTTCAAAACAAACAATAACACGAAACACATGCTTAGACACAAACGCAAAGCCAAACATTTTCAAACTGCACAAACGAACAAACCTCAATGCACTTTGATTTTGACAGATTGAAATACATTGACCCCGAGAACAGTGAGGAAGCGTTCATTAAACATAAATAAGATGAAAAAAAATATTTGAATGGTGATGAATCTTAGAAAACTTAGTTAGTAGGTACGAGCGTCTTTATTCACCACAAACTATAGTTCATATCTTTTAAATAGTAAAAAAAAAGTGGGAAAAATGTTTTTTGTGACCAGTAAGGGGTTAGCTGAGGTTAATACCTATATTAGAAGTTATTCACAGTATTTAGATATCCTGAAATCCTATTACATAATGCTGGCTGCTACGCCCCGGGACTGGCCAGGGGCAGTAGGCCAAGGTCCCTTACCTTACGACGTCACTGATTCTGATTTTCTTCATTAGGTGAGCTTGCAAAGTCTGGCTAGGTTGGTCGATAAAGTAGGTAATTAGGTAAAATAAAACTAATACAGGATTACAAATAAAAAAGTAGCAACTATTATTTAGGCTTACGACAAAAGGGTTTTACGAAATGATGCAATACCCAAGTGTGTGTTACCTAGTTAGACCTTTTTTGTCTTATCAACTATCGATAAGACTACCTATCTGTCAATATACTTACCTACCTACTTATTTTAAGTGGTTGCACCTCCGTCCTTAACATTCGAATATTCTCGTCGAAGCAAGCTTCCACAGCGCAGACACTTCGGCACCTGAGCGTACCTAGATCAGGATCAGTACCTAAACCTCATCTTTACACGAGCGCAATGGAGTTCAAAATCGAATGCATGCTGTCTCCCACTTAATTAACTCACGTAGCATGATAATGATAAGCCTATAGTGAGCTTTATAGTTTAAGAGATAAAGTACGTATTCGTAAGTGAAAGATAGCCTAGGTTGCTCGAGTTTGTGACGAAAAACTCATCATCTTCATACAACACGCCACTTTGATGCAAACAAGTATTAATACTGATTAATTAATGAGGAATGAAGTGATACGTAACAGGAGCAGTTACCTACTAACAATATAATATTTTTTATAGATTACGATACGCTAAGGTTACCTACTGTTGCGATAATAATGGTACCTATTGTACATTAAACTCCTACTTACCTACGATATTAGTTTCCCTTAATACAGGACATTTTTTTTGTTTATAGTGACAGCTTTGGATGTTTGTGAAGACTGATCTCCCTCCTACGTCCTACCTAATTCGTTGTAGCGCTGGAGGTCGTGGGTTCGATCCCCACCTATGAAAAACAATAATGCGACGAACATTTGTTTTGTGGTATGTCTGTGTGTTATTTAATATATTTAAGTACGTCTAAAAGTATCATTTAGGTACCCATTATTAAAGCTGTATGTTTTTAACCGATTGTAAAAGGATAGACGATACGGCCGTGTTCGGACGGACGTGAGCGTAGACCTCCTGACTCGCTCGTGCAAAACGTTACATAATCGCCCCGTCTCGCTCGTTCTTTTGACGTGCAAGTTCATTGTCGTCAAAGTGCGCTCGGCTCGGATCGGCCATTCAGTCGGGTTCGGTTCGAGCCGTCGCTCCTATGCCTCTGAACGCTGGTCGACCGAGAATGGTATACTGTGCCGTCTTACATTGCTACAAGCATCATCGCCATCAGAAACAATACAGGGAGAAGAATCATATTTCGTACCACAAGTGAGTAGCTTTTTCTGAATATTGACGTTAAATTAACTTGGGGGCTAGACAAGCAAAGACCAAGACGCTAGTTTCGTTTCAACATGTAAAATGTATTAGGTATGGATCTGACATGAAATGTCATCCAATTACGCTGCGTTTACACCAAGCGAGGGAATGCTCATTCTAATCCCCTCTCTCTCAAATTGTCTTTGTGTAAACAGAGACAGCAAAGAAAATTTCATAGAGTTGGGATAACATGAGCATTCGGTCGCTTGGTGTAAACGCACCGTTATTAATACGAGTGCTAATTTCATTCCCGAATATTTTTCAATTTGACATGTTGTCCATAATGTAATATGATGTCGAAACGATAGTAGCATGTTGCTCTAGGCTAGGGGCTCTTTACTAATAATTTATAGGTATTTCAGACAGAAAACATTATATTTACTTCAGTTTTTAGATAGTTATATTGCTTTTGCTTGTTGCGTTTAGCTTGGGTTTGCATAACAAGATGAACAAATTTTTGTTCTTAGAAATACCTACCTACCTAGTAGGTAAAGTTTGAAAAATTGCTTATTTACTTTATTTTATGTAAGGTAGTTACCTAGACGAATCTAAGTGGAATGGTATGTTAATGTTTTAAAATTGATAGGATCTGTGTTTTTGTAGGTTTCCAAAAGATCCAAAATTCAGAAAACTGTGGGCCGATTTTTGTGGTCGGAATAAAAAATGGAGTCCAGCCCCGTACAGCCTCATGTGCTCCGCCCACTTCACACAGGCCTGCTATCGGACAGCCTACAATAAGCCATATCTGGAAAAAGATGCCATCCCATCGGAAAACGGACCTTGGGATGTTGTAAGTCTTTTGATCGATCACATCTACATTTATTACCTTTTGCATTATTACTTTTAAATACTTTTAATTATAAATGTTACGGCTAAAGGTAAGTGTGAACATAAACATTACCTGGCTAAACTTAGATTTATTTCTGCGGAGAAGCTAATCTTCGATTAATCGATCTTTAACCGGCTAAACTTAGGTGAAACCGCTGCCTTTCAGCTGAAAATCTAGAATTAAGTAAAACGGGGAACAATAAAATAATGTTCACTATGTCGTCATGAAAAATCTAGAACATCACACTTATTACAATAGGTACCAAATAAATAAGGCTGACAAAAGTTTTTTTCTATAAATGTCATTGTATTGAGGAAAAAATTACGAAAAGAACTGTGTTTTTACTTCATTTTCTAACTTTAAAAACGGCTGAGAAAATTAAGATCATAGTGCGCCATTTCATTTAAAAATATTTAAAAACACGCTCGGCCCTCAGTCGTGGTACGAGTATGTCGTCACAAGTCGAGAGGCCCGTCGGGGCGGGGGGGGGGGGCACGCGGCAAAGGCACGCGCGGGCGGGCGCGCCGGCCAATCCGGCCATTCCTTGACTGATCGTTTTCGCGCTCACACACGCCATTATTACCAGGTAATAATAGTAAAAATGAGTATTAAATATTGTGTCGTTCCTCAGTGTTTAAATTCTACTGTCAAAACACCGGAAAAGCTGTTTTTTTATGTGCCAAAGGATCCTAACATCAGAAAGAAGTGGATGAAAGCTATACGAAGAGTAGATTCTATAGGGCCTAAAACTGTTGCGTTCTGTTGTGAAGATCATTTCGATGTAAGTACCTGCCCAACTAACTTATCCTTTTCTCTTCCTTTCTTGTGCATTTTGATCTATACTTACTAATAATAATGAGGAAAGATTTGATTGTTTGTTTGTTGGTTTGTATGAATAGGCTCCGATACTGCTGGACCGATTTTAAAAATTATTTCACCAATATGAAGCTACATTTTCAGGGACTGACATAGGCAACATTTTATTATGACTTTTTTAATGATTTTATTTGATTATCAATTCGGAGAAACGCGGGCGAGATGTGCTGCTTAACCGACGCCGCGCAACGTGCATTACTTTTGACAGAACGAAGTCTGTCGAGGCAGCTAGTTTAATATATATCTGCTGACAAATATAGGTACCTGAACCCAAAAATTATTATACATATATTTCGTATTTAATTTTACCTACTAGAAGTCACTTACTTTATAATATATTTTTGTTGTTAATACCCATTCATAGTATTGGCATATCAGTATCACTAGATCATAAAGTTGCTTTCAATTAGAAAATCAATAGGTATTATTTATAATATAAGGCAGGGCTGTTAAACCTAGTTTCTGGCGGCCTGCAAAGTATCAATGATTTCGTAAGATCCGTAGGTGAGCATTAGGTATGATGCTGTTGTGCATCGCTGTGACAGGGCTGTTAAACTTTTAGTTTCTAGCGGCCCGCAAAATATTGGATAAGTTTGATGATTTCTTAAGAACGGTAGTTACCTGTGCTATTTAAGATGCTGTTGCTCTTAGTTGTATTTTTTTTGTTGTAGGTGGAGACTGACATGGATAACTATATTAAGCATAAATTGGTTGGAGTTGGAAGACTCAAACTCAAGAAAGTCATTGTGCCACATAAGTTTGCCTGTCAAAATCGTTCAGTAGATAAATCTGAACGCTCTGTTGTAGTGAAACTTAAGACTGCAAGACTTCAAAATAAACTAATAAAAAAAATTGCGCCCACTTCACATAATATTGAACAGTTATTTGTTCCTGATCCCGCTACTTTACAGGAGGAAAGCATCGAAACAGACCCTTTAGGAGATCCGTCTGGTGGTACTGGAACTGAAAATACAAATAGTACAAGGAAGAAACACAAAAAAACTCAAGTAAACTTTGCATTCAGTGCATTCACCTTTTTTATCCCACGAATTGGAGCATTTGCAGCAGCCGTGAAGTCCTTAGTTTCATAGAATATTGAGCCACCATCAAGCTGTCTACTTTCGGTAGATTGTCCGACTGGCCTTTCTGAAATCCTTCTTTCAGGGCGTTTATCTTATAGGATTTTATGATTTTTTACAATATTACTAAAAAAGGATAGCCACCTAATGTTAAAAATTAACAAATTATTTCGGCAACAGAATCACAACCCCGCAAGTAGTTTTACTCGAGTTTCAATAGGGCGGCGTAGGCGGTGCCACTGGACTTGTGATGTTACGTACAAAGCGCGCGTAATCTCGGAGATTTGAAAACTGGGGGGCTGAGCGCCAGTGACAGCTTATGTCATCCCCATAAATTTAAACGATTTCTATTGTAGAAATCGTCGTAGCGTGTTGCTTTTGGCAAGCCCCCCTGGTCTAAACTTCTTGCAGCGATAACTTCGGTAACATTGCATCGATTTGGATGAAATAAAAACCAACAACTAAACGACGCAAATTAACATTTTGTCGAACCTTAGCCGGTCGCTAAAGATAAACCTAAGTTTAACTGGCTCATCTAAGTTTATAGTAAAAGTATAGTATTAAAAGTTAAATATTGCCATAACAGATTACGGCTAGGCATCAATCCTTAGAATCGCATGTAATAAATTATAATTATAAAGCACCTTATGATTTTCCATTACCTAAATTTAATTTTGTTTGTTGTAGGAGCCGGATAGTGAAGATATTGAACAGATGGTGCAAGTGCCGACAACATCGTCTTCTTCAGAAATTGAACCTGATAAAAGTGTAAGTATTTTTTATACTTCTAATACCATCGGTGAAAAGTTGGCTTCTGAGTGTTCCGTTCACCATGACTACACAGTCGCTTGCCTCTGACTACCCCGTTTGGGATAAAGTCGTGATGGTGTGTATGTATTTATTTTTTATTTTAAGATAATTAGTTTTGGATAGTTTTCATTTTGCAAAAATAGGTTCTTGCAACAAATTGGACTCGACATCTGATAAGCGCTAATGTAAATACTTCTAAATGAGCTAGTAGGTCTAATATTCAATATTCATCATACGACAAAAATCAGGCATCTAGCAATCCAGTAGGTAGGTACTTACCTACCTACCTACTTGAAAATATTCCTTAAAAACATTTTTTTTTTTTATACTACGTCGGTGACAATCAAGCACGCGGACCGCCTGATGGTAAGCGGTTATCACGGCCTATGGACGCGTGCAACACCAGGGGTATCACTCGCGCGTTGTCGACCCTGTAAAAACCTTTTCAAACCCCTCTTGAAGAACTCCATACTATAACTCATCGGGAAAACCTCGGCAGGGAGTTCATTCCACAATTTAAGCGTCCTCGGAAGGAAACATCTCTGAAACCGAATTGTACGAGACCATTGCGGATTCAGAGTGTGAGGATGAATGCCCTGTCGGTGGCGAGCGGTGCGGTGATGAAAAGTAGCCGTGGGCATCATATCAAACAGTTCTTCAGAACAAAACCCGTTGTACAAGCGGTAGAACACGCATAAGGAGGCGAAGTCTCTCCTCAGACTTAACGGCTCTAAACCCCTTGTCAGTTTGGGATCGTCGACAATCCGGATCGCACGCCTCTGGACCGAGTCAAAAGGACTGAGTTGATATCCAGGCGCTCCTGCCCAAAGGTGACAGCAGTACTCCACGTGTGGCCTGACCTGCGCTTTATACAGCAGCAGTCTTTGCCTAGAAGTGAAGTACTGCTTCGCCCTGTTTAGCACACCGAGCTTTTTGGATGCCAACTTCGCCTTTTGTTCCAAATGACTCCGAAACTGTACGTCACTAGATATGTCAACGCCAAGGATCCCAATACTACTTGATATGGAAAGGGAAGTGTTCTGAAACTGAGGAGCTACAGTAAATGGAGTTTTCTTAGTGGTAAACGCGCAAACTTGTGTCTTAGTGGGGTTGAACTGGACTAAATTGTCCCGACCCCAATCGGAAACCCAAGCTAGGGTATTCTCGATTTCAGACACAAGTTTAGTTCGACTTTCCTCCACAATGGTACGAGGATGCCTTATATAAGTTATAATTTACAAAGGCACAAAGATGAAATTTTTATTATTATACGCTTTTATAGAAGATCTTAAATATAATAATCTGATGGGAAATTAACGGCTTCAAGTGGCACTTGAACCCACTTGACTCCTGAAACAAATAAATTGGCAAATTTATCATATTGTAATAAAGGTTCCTCAATATCACGTTTTTTCTGCTCTCAGGGTAAGTAAGTAAATAAATTCGCGTCTTTCAATAAGTGATCGTATTATTAAAAACACATTAACGCTTCGTTAGAGGGTTAAATAAAATATCAAAAGAAAACTCATTAATTGATTGGTTTATTTGTTAATCAGTACGTCTACCACGAGTTGCCACATCAAACTTACATTATCGTTCGCGTAAAAAAACATACTGCGATTTGACATTGTCTTGTCATGTCAGGCATGACAATGTCAAAACCCCAATACAATTTTTTAGAAGTGGCAACTCGTGGTAGACGTACTTCCTCTAAAATGCTGGCCTAATAATTAATCGACATGCTTACAGAAAATTTTGCAATTGTCAGTCGAAGTCGAAATAGTCTTTTGACTTTTTCGTAAGTATATATTTTTATTACCTACACGGATATTTCGAAACGTCAAACACAAGAAGATTAGAAAATAGTTACTTTGTGAGCTCACGTAGCTTTGAACTCGAATAGTATCTACAGCCAATAAAATGAACAAATTTCCAAAGTCGATAGATTTGTCTTTTTAGATTCTTGTTAGTAAAATGAACGTAGGTAATTTTGTGAAAACCCAATTTAATCTACCTATGTGCAAAATTTGCATTTGCACTATCGCGGAACCCTTTTACAACCGTGTCGATTGTCTCACTCGACGCCCTCGGCGGCTATCCGGCTATTCCGGCTCCGCCAGTGAGGCGTGACCACGCCGAGTGTACAGACGTGTAGGTTTCACGCGCGCGTGAATAAAAGCCGAAATGGCGAACGCCAGCCGGAAGGCCCCCCCTTCCCCCTCACAGAAATCCATTCTCGGCATCTCGGAGAAAAAGACTATGGAGTTAGTCCAGCTGTACAAGTACGAAGAATGCTTGTATAATACGGAAAATGAAGACTATAAAAAGAAAACCAAACGCAGAGAGGCTGCAGAAAAAATTGCTGAAAAGCTAAAGATTCCCAATTTTGTAGCGAAACATGTTATGATGAAGTTGAAGAACCTTAGAAATTCGTATTGCCAGGAATTGAAGAAGATATCCACTAGTGTGAGGAATGGTGACGACCCCGTATACAAACCCAAAGTGCACTATTTTCCTTTCATGGACTCATTCTTGAGACCGCATTTGCAATTACCCGCACGTAGAGGCGGTCTTCCTACTTTGGTTAGTATTATTGTTTTATAACCCCATGATAAGCTCACCGTCGGTAAATTACCTACCTATATTGTATCAATTTCGTGAAACCAACTTACAGAGTATAATATAGGCTTGACTAGTGGCAGTGCTGTTCTTTATGTTCCTTCTGAGAATCTCGTCAGTCCTATGTCACTGTTTCAACTTCCTCATTAGGGCCCTTTTTCATTGGGACACCATGGTTTCTCCACTAGCGGGTGATTCGGTGAAACAAATTGCTTGCGCAGCCAGGTGAGATACACATTTGGTTGGTGGCACCACGGGGTTGTGCTACCATGGTAGACACTATCGCTGAGAATTAAGGGCTTTATTTCATCTATCCAGATGAAATAAAGCTCCTAATTCTCAGCGATGGCGTTTGCAAGGTGACATAAAAGTGCATTTGCCAAAATTAGACCTACCCTATATTTGAAGAGATAGCGGTTGTAGCTCTATACTGTGGTTTACATCCAAAGAAATCGATCTTTATTAAGGTTGATGACCATTGTTTTTGCCCTGCCTCCCGCCACTCCAAATTCCTTTCTTCAGAGTTCCATCATTGACCGTATTGTATAGGATGGGTACTCACCGACCTTACCTTTATTTTCTTTGCCAGGTCGTCAACGGAGGTGTCATTAAACGGGAGACAGAGCCCGAACCGGAACCGCTGGAGGAACCCGACGAGCTGTGGAACATGAATGACGCAGACGACCACACCATGGTGGACATCAAGTTCGAAGAAGGAAGCGAGCACGGGTCTCCTCGTCACGAGCAAGAGGCTGGGACTTCGTCGGGATGCGATTATTCTAGCGCAATGGGTAAATTATATACTTACATCTTTGACGACCGACTTGGTGTAATGGTTAAGAAGTTGGCTACTACACCAGAGGTCGCGGGTTCGATCCCCGCACAGTACAAACATTTGTGTGCATGAACATGTCTGTTTGTACTGGTCTGGGTGTCTCCTATGTATAATAAGTATGTATTTACAAAAGAAAATGTATTTAAGTATGTTTATCCGTTGTCTAGTATCCCATAACACAAGCTTTAATTAGCTTACTTTGGGGCTAGATGGCGCTGTGTGGAATAATGTCCAGGGATATTTATTATTATTATTATTATTATCTCTTACAGCTTACACCAAGATCATTATGGGCGAATTCAGAATCTCCCCCATAGTGCTCCCCCCCCCATAGTTTAAAATTGCTTGGTTAGACCATTTAACCGGTCATGTATAAAAGATGTCTAGAGGTCATTTATCAATGTCTCGCTTTTTTTCAGAACCTCCCTTAAAAGGGATGCATGTAGATGATTCTGAGAGCAATGTGGCTCAACCCTCAGGGTCCCAATCGAGACCCCTGGATTTCCTGGACAGCTTCGGAACGTATATAGCCTCAATGCTGAGAACCTTGCCGCCTGAGCAGTCTCTGGCGCTTCAGCCCAAGATTGTTAGTCTGATAGCATCACATATGGCCGAATCAAAAGACAAACCGCGTGGTACTTAAAATTAACTGATGGATACTTATGCAAGTAGCTGGAGAAACGCCAAAACCTTTTGGGAGGTGATAGTAGTTGTAAAAGAACTTTCACTAGTGATACGACTTGACTTTTTAGAATTTAGTAAACGTTAGTTACTGATTTTTTAAGTTCTACTTATTAAACCGGCTGATTATTAAAAGACTCACAAACGACCTGGCATACCTACTCAGCAAGTGATGGAGTAACTATGTAAGTGAAAATTAGACAAAATTTTCATCCAAAAAATGCTGACTGTTTGACTGATTTGTATTACTTGCAGTATTTACAGTAGAGATGTCACGAATATTCGGCCTATTCGGCCACTTTTTTTGATATTCGGTATTCGGCCGAATAGTACGTATTATTCGGCTGAATTTCGAATATCAAAAAAAGTGGCCGAATAGGCCGAAAAAAAATAAAAATCATCTAATCATGAAAAAAAGACACGTCATATTACTCAAGATTATATATATTTATCACCAAATTACAATACTCCAGTAAGTAAAATTTATCAATGGTAAGTTGTGATAGATAAAAACAAGCTTTTCAGCATTTATTGGTAGCAAACGATTACGCTTTTCGTTGTAAATAATACCAGCTTCAGAAAATAACCTCTCACTATACACGCTACTCCCAGGAGAAGAAAAATCAACTTCAGCCAATTTCGAGAGCTTGGGGTATTGTTTTTCGTTTGCTGACCACCACTTGTAAGGATCAGCCTTCCAATCTAGGCGAACTGTTTTCAAATAAAAATCCAACTTATTTGCCACAGCATTCTTCTCCACGTCCTCCTCATCATTAACTAAATAATGTAATAATGTTCATAAACTCAATACTAGAAATAAAAATAAGCTCGTAACTCCCAGTCTAAGACTGCATAAGGTAGGAAAATCATTTGTTGGTCAATGTGTTAAATATTTTAATAAGATTCCGCAAACTCTTGTTGAACTGCCTCTTCACCAGTTTAAGTCACAAATTAAAGCTAAGTTAATGAAGCGAGGTTATTATAGTGTTGAGGATTTCTTAAATGATAAGATGTCATCTTAGGTATGATCTGCCCCTCTGCACACTTTTTTGTTATGACTTTACTCTGTCAATTAAATTTTTGTGTTAAAAAACAAGATTGAAAAGAGTAACCATCGAGTTTCTTGTCGGAGTCTTCTCGATCGGAAACAACCTCCGAACCGGTGGTAGAGTCACATTATGTTTAATTATGATATGTACTATCATAGTATTATTTTATGTAAGTTTATTTTAGTATATTTTTGCTATTTTTTTTTTTGTAACTATATGACTTGTCATAAGTACTTTTTATAAGTCTATATGAATAAAGATATTTTTTACTTTACTTACTTGACTTTATTAACATTTCGCATATTATCTGTAGAGACTTCCTTAGAGCAGTTCCAGAAACTGTCGTGTATTTCAATAGTCTTATCATTTTTATTCAAGTTTCTTTTTATACGAAGTGGCGAAGCAAGCATTTTGTGCCGAATATTCGGCCGCCGAATATTCGGCGCTTCGGCCGACAGCGTTGCCGAATATTCGGTATTCGGCCATATCACTATTCGTGGCAACTCTAATTTACAGTTGGTATGTATTTACTAGTTCATTTTTTTACACGATTGGCGTAGTGCTCTGTAGCATGGTTTCTCGCCTCGATTTCCGTAGTGTCCCGGGTTCGATCCCCAGTCGGGTCAATTTAGGAAACAATCTTTTCTGAATTGACTCTGGTCTGGGTGTGCTGTAAGACGCCCCTGGCTTATTTCCTTGTGTGGAACCTCGGAACACACGGATATTAATCCCTACATCGAGACCATTACAAGAGGTGTGTGGTCTGGCGCATATTTATATTTATTTATTTATTTAGATAGTGTTTACATCATTTACTGAGTATGCCATATCGTTTTTGTAAAGTAAAGTTAAGTAATTAGCCTTTAAACATGTCCCACTGCTAGGCAAAGGCGTTCATCATTGAAATCAAGTCATCGCTACAATAGAAGTACTACATCGTTTTTGTAAGTCTTTTGATAATCACCCGGTACTTGTAAGTACAGTCAGCCAAAGCGTTTAACTTTGAACTTCAAAGTTTCTCAAACATAAGAAGCCTATCAAGTGACGACACGATTGGCGTAGTGTGCTGTGCTGTAACACTGTTTCTTACCCTGGCTTGCGTGGTGTCCCGGGTACGATTCCCGGTCGGGTCAATTCCGGAAACGATTTTTTCTAAATTGCGCTCGGTTCTGGGTGTGCAGGGAGACGCCCCTAGCTTATTTACATGTCTGGTACCTCGTAACCGTAACACAAGGATATTTAATATTTATTCTTACTTCGAGACCACGACAAGTGGTGTGTTGTCTGGCGCATATTTCTATTTATCATAATATTATCATATTTTATATTTAAGTGATGCTGTGGCGTAATACTCCATCCCAAATAATATTTTTTATCTAAACCTTCCACTTATTTAACCGTGATTTTGTGAATTTATAAAAAATAATTTCATGAAAAAGTACTTCAATGTCTTTCGTCGATCAGAAAAATGTAAACATTTAATAAATGTGATGTGTATCGTATACGTGCCTACTTGTTTTATTGTTTTTCTCTTCCACAGATTGAGGAAAAATTATGAAAACTTTCTTTCAAGGTTATCAGTTATGAAGCAGTTTTTAACTATTGTTTTGTACCTAAAAATAGATAAGTTTTATAAAGGGGTAAAAACTGGGTCTTGTTAAAGTATTCATTAAAAGATAACTATAATTATCTTATAAATCGAACGTAACGAACGATAATGTCGTCCGAAGAATGTGTGTCCTATTTCTAAGTGTGAAAACAATTCGTTACCGCCAGTCGCGCAGTCACTAACCACAAAGCCAATGGATCCTAATCTTTTCTTCCCTCTCAACAAATTTGAGACAACAGGTAAAATCATGTTTACAAGAATTACCTGCCACTAAAAATATAACATGAAAAACGCCTACGTGACTTTTGAGTGAACTGCGAGCGAGCGAGAGGGCACCATCCGCGCAGATTAGACAAAGATGTAGCATAGGGTGAAAGACCGCGGGCGGTTATTCCTATTCGCTTTATTTGGTTACGTTTTTTCACAGGGTTGATTTTGGGGTGACGAAATAAGGGGTTGAAGATGTACTATCTATATTTGAACTGATTCCTTGTTTAGGGGTGATTGTGTATGATAATGAGTTGATTGAATTGTGTTCTTTGCTACATTTTCCAACAAACGATGAAACCTTATAAAGGTTCAGCTTGGTCTTCGGGCGGGACTTACTTACTTGAACCAGGGACCTCTTATAAACAAGGCAACTTCTCTTCTGGTGTATCTTGTGAGCCAACGTTGTTTAATCAATGTTTTGAGCACTTTCAAGCCAAAAGAACCTATATTTAGCAACACCCGAAATAAATGTACCTACCTACTTATACTAATGTTCATTAGCGATAGTCATAACTAAGATTCCTACATAACGTTGAAGGCTCATTGCATAAGATAAGTACTGTCACCATTCTATTTCGAACAGTTACTAAGCAGGTACTTTATTATGTAACGTTAGATAATGGGTAGGCTAGTAATTATTTTAATGAACACTGCTGTTTCTCTTAAGTATGCTAAAATTAACTCATTATGGCTCGAATTAGTCTCGTAAAGAGTCTGATAGCAATTATAACATCAAGCATCATGATTAAGTGCTGCTGCACTCCAAGCCACTTAAGAGGACTCAGTACGGGCGAGAGAAATGAAAAAAATATATTTGTAATATCTATATTTGTTGCTAACCTCTAGCTAGCCCCACGCAGAGTGCGATAGAGACAACTGCGACTCGGGCCGAAAAGTTCAGAAAATCGACGTTTCGTTGTCCTCTGATGTCTTTTCGAAAAGTTGACCGATTTAGTTCCATAATAATATTTCATTAAAAATTAAAGGATGACTTTTCCCGTGTTTCTAGCATAGGGAGTGGCATGCCAATTATGGTGAAGATTTTTACAAAAAAAATATTTTTCTACTAGCAATATCAAGGGAGAAAACAGGGGACTATGTTCGTATGGGAAAACGGCGCTTCTGTTTTTTCTTAACGCGAGGACTAATGGTTGAGCTCGGCCACAGAACGCCACAGAACCACTAGTGGCTAAGGTCAAGTCAATAGACGCTGCCACAAATGGGTACGATTTATCATCCCCCGTGTCCGGGGTCAATTGCTGGCGACTGTGGCCGAGTGTGCACTGTATGGTGTAGAAAGAGCCTAGTAAATGAACCTTCAAAGGAACGGAACTTAGGATTGACTGATAGGTGGCTGGCTATGGCGGGTTGACATAGAGTCACATTTCAAAACTTGATCCTACAAAGTGGAACTGAAAGCCTTCTTGAACACTTCCACAATGTGTTCATGAAAAAGCGCAAAACCTCAGACACCCCCAACTTATTTTTATTAAAAAGAATTATGTAAAAACCTAAATTATTAATTTAATTTACGGATTTACGGATTATTTACGAAGATATGTATTAAATGAGTTTTTTTTGTTTTCTTGTGTTTGTTGCAAATTAAAAAGTACCTATTACGCGCGATCTAGTGCGACGTTGTCGCTTCGCGTGCCGCTGTGATAATAGAGTTAAGTAATGAATAAACACGGCGTAAGTAATTAAAATATTTTTTTGTTAAAATTTGACGTCTATTTTATAATATTGGAATAGATTCTACTATCGATTCTGAACAAACAGATTTCAGGTTTTGCGTTTTTTTATTAAGTCTTTGCATAAGTAGTTATTTGGTTATTTATACCGCATAATGACTTTCTGTAATAAACAGTTACAATCATTAAATTTGTGCATGTAAAATGCAAGTAGCATTACGCTCAAAACTTTCATATAAGGACCCATTTAACTTAAACTTCCAAAAAGGCATGAGAACTACTGCACAATGCACTCAAAATTCCCGAACGGAAATCTCACATTACCCCAAATTTTGGACATAAAACATCGTTAGCATAACAGTGTCCATTATCCATGATGTCTTGCGGACAAAGGACCATAAAGCATTGTCTTTGCTTAAAATACCCCTTGCATTTTGCTGGAGGATTTTGAACCTAATTCGTGAAGACATTAGGTGAAAGTGGGAAGTGACGTGCCTTTGATAATAAATGTGCATCGTGTAGCGTTGCACGTACGCCAAATATTCAGCCTTGCGTCAGGGTTGCTCAGATAAAACTGCTTAGTGCGTGACGTGTAATATTAAAGGGTTCAGCACCTCACCGACGCTCGGAAACGAATCGAACTTTGCCTTCGCTAACGCTTTGTCGCAAACGCTAATAGATTGGTAGCCAAGATGAACGGAACGCGGTGAACGCTAGTTCTCTTCTAACTTTCGTTAAAAATAAGAATTTTGTCTATGGTTTCGCACGACGCCAGCCAGACGCAATGTCAAAGTCGAAGAGTTTGACGTGACGTATGTTTGAAGTTGTTGGTATTGAAATATTTTCAGTGTTTTTAAATCACTCTAAAGTGTATTTGTATTCGTGAAGTTAATAGGTGTGCAGCCCACAATATTTTTAGAGCATGCATCGTAATAAAAAACTCACAAAATACTAAATTTCAAACAAAGACAACACCAGCTGATTGAAAAATCGCCATTTTGTTGCGTTGGCGTCAAGGGGCCGGCGTTCGCTAACTATCATAGCGTTGAAACGCTCATGGGGCGTAGTCGCTTGTCAAAAAGTGCCACTTGGCTGTATTTAGCGAACAACTAATGTTTCGTTTTATCTATTAAAAAAAAAATATACACTTGGCTACCAATTTATGATTCGTTACGATTAAGTCACGTGACATGTCGATCGACGATTATTTTCCAAAAAAATCTTTAAGCGTTTTCGTTCAACGTTTGACACTTGGCTAGACCAGCTGTATACATTTTGTAATACTCCTAAGTACGAATGTTTAACAGGAAAACGTTACGGTCCCAGCAGTGCTAATCGTAAAGCGGAACTAAATATTTGTAGGAAATAAAATTTATTTTCTCTGAATTTTATCGTTCAAAGAATTTAACTCTATGTTGCATTTATAAGATTGTTGTTACTGAGCTAAAAACTTTTTTGTTAAACAACCGAATAAAATAAAAATATTATAATAAACAAAGGCTAAGGTAAGTAAGTGAACAATAGCCCAGAACAGACATTACTCAGCGCAATACGTATCTGATGCAATGTTTATACATGTGTTGTTTTTTCAGGTGTTGGTGTATTTTATGTAAACAAAAGGAATGGTTATAAAGACATAATTACGGTATTTAATACTTTTATTTTAAGACATGTATTCAAACATAAAAATGTTTACTATGTATAGTTTCGCTTTGAGATATGAAATTTGGAAACCGGTATTTTGACTCTAAGATAGCATGACTTAATAAAGATTCGAAGCAAAAAAGTTAGGATAACTAAATAAAATAAAAAAGTCACAGGTCAAACAACGCGTAGTTGTCAAGTTTTTGACTCCGTTGAGGATTTAATTTTGGCAACAAAAGGTAGCCTGTGTTCTTTCCCTTAGGTCCAACCTATCTGCATACCAAAATTCGTCAAAGTTGATTAAGTTATTTAATCTGAACCCAATAAATAACAAAAAGCATTTAGCACCTGTAACACCATTATATTTTATTGCTTCAGCTTAAAGACAAGTGTCCACGCCTTCGGGGCCGCATGCTCACCCCCGTCACGTACGACGACCACGTTCGTGGATTTATGAGGATTATTCGGATGTTCTGTATCACCAAAACATTTAGTGTCAGTAGGGGCACGGGGTTGGAATACCGAAGCTTGTGATAAATTGTTTTGAAGGGGACACAGATAAAATATAGGCGGCGATTTTGGGCAACTTTTTTGAAAGTGGATAAGAAGTAAAAGCAGTGACAATATAAACGTAAAAAACTACTGAAACAAAGGCATAATATAACGATAATTATAAAGATTTGCAATACAAGAAATATTAAAAAATAATAAATCACAATCATGTTTATTCAAAAATCAATAAGTAGTTTTAATTTAACGAACTGTAAAATCTTCATCGATGTCTGGTGAACTTTCCATACTGACGCATTTGAAAACATCTAACGAGGCTTAGATATTCATTTACATTGTTTTTAAATAAGACATAATAATATTCAGCCATCCGGATAGTTTATTTAATATCTGCGTCTTGGCACTAAACAATTATTCGATTAAACATACATGTACATACTCGCATATTGTTGACTTGCTCGTGTTTATGATCCCGCTAAGGGGATTTCAAGGGACAACCATGGCATGACGTCAAGTGCCGTAGCTTCAGATACTACAAGATGTCAAAGACGTTCAAATGTATGTTTTGTGTGAACGGAATACAGTAGTCAGTATTTACTAAAAATACAAGTGTGACGTGTGTTGCTGATCTCAACAAAACATTATAGTCCAAAAAAATCCACCAATTTGAGTGATTAGGCTTGTGACTGAAGACCAATTTATATTTTGAAGTTTTATATTGGGTGGAATTGTACTGCATCATAAATAAAAAAGGTTTGGTTTGTTCATCCTTCTTGGACTATTTTATGTTTTTAAGGTTTTTTTTTTTGGACAGAACGGTTTTGAACAGTTTTAAGCGATTGCATAGTACCTATACAAGACCCAAGGCATTAGGAACCGTAATGAATTTTGAACTGGGTCAGATATTTATTGATATGTTCATGTCTTGAGCATTTGAAAGAAATCTCTTGTGTTCTACACTGCGCACACGAGGTTCACTTGTCATCATCCAGAGACAATTTCAAGGGATTTTCATCTAGACCATTAACAACTAAAGCACACGTCGACGTCGTGTTATATTTCTTCATTTCTTGCTCGAACAGTATGTTGTTTATGGCTTGTTTTATCATAGACTGTGTCCTATCGTCGTGCCTTCTTAATGATTCGGCTATGTATTCACCAAAACTGTCGCATTCGTCTCTTCTTCGTGGGCTATCGACGTTAGTTAGCAATTTAACTGCTTCTATTAGTTTGTTGTTAACTTTATTACTTTTTCGATCGCTTTTGATGACTTTTTTGACCGTCCGTCTTAGCCTGTTTGTCTGGTGGTTCTTCGGCTTGTACCTCTTGGTTTCAATGTGCTCCATGACAGGCTCCTCCTTGATGATTATTTCTTGGATGACGTCGTCAAAGGCATCGGTATCTGAGTCGTGGTCGGAGTTCTCAGATTCTTTCGAATAAGTTTCTAATTCTGATTTTGAGTTGGTTTTCTGGGGACAAAATATTATGTAAGTATTTAATTTTATACTTGGAAGTTCGTGTTACTGAGTTAGTGATTCACTTTGTCAATTAAATGGATATGTTACGGATAATTCTAGAAGATATGGTTAACCTAGGATTACCTGGGTTTACGTAGTATTACCCAAACATTTTGGTTAAAGTTCGAATAATAAGGGAAACATGACATACGTGATGAAATAGGTGCGAGGAGCAAATCACGAGCATGTTAGGTGTACATTAACCAGTTCGGATACACCTAGGTGAGCTAGTAAATGGGTGGGTGAATTCCGAATTGAAACTTATTTTTATTATCTGGACATTACCCAAAAACCTGAGGGTACACTAAGTAAACCCGGGTAAGCCTAAGTTTATTCCAACTTCCAACCTTATCCGTAACAGATATAAAATAGCTAATTCATGATACTAACTACAACGGACGGGTTTATACCTATGCAAACCTCTACTGGGAATCGAATCCATGACCACTGAAAAGGTACCTACCGTACCATTACTTAACTTTTTTCTTAGAAGATAAGTTAGTGTAACAAAGAAAACTAAATGATAGCTAACGCTAATAATTTGTGTAGGTGTGATCCTGTCAGGAATCGAATCCAAGGTTGTGAGATTTTTGAGAAAACACTTCAACATTAAATAAATTGTAGGTAGGTATAACGTAAAATGGAAAATGTAAAAAAAGTCATATTATTGTTTGTCCTGGGTGGGAATCCAACCCAATACATTCAGCACTTTGCCCACTACGCCAACGGGACATATTTTTTTTTTTTTTAAATCCTAGCATTAATTACCACGTTATCGTGATGCCGGGTCGGAGAATCCGGTGCCATGGGCAAATGGCCAGGCAAAAACGACAAATGCTTGTACAGGAACCATGTCGACCGTCCGCCAAAACGAATTTTGGCCTTCTCTCGCCGATGCGAAGCGTGTAGCGAATACAATTTTCGTCTAATGTCGACAATGTCACAGTCAAATTCACGGGCCAGTTCGTTCCACGCTTCGTACTTCACTGTCGATACCCGGTACATCGGGTGAGTGGCCTGCCATAGCATAGGCTTATCTTTGTAAGATTTGACCAACTGTTTCACTAAACTTGCCGACCATTGCGATTCTGCCATATTTAACGCTATTCAGTTCACAGCATAAAACTTTTTTTGCTGCGTTCGAACGGCCAAAACAATGCGCGTAAAACAAGAGTTTGAATCGCTTGTATTTACGAGTAGAACGCGGATCGAACGAACGCACACTCGGTGCCACTCGCGAGCGCCGGGCGGGTACTGAGGATCGGGGTTCGCGATCTCGTGTGCATTCGTTCACGTTCGGCGTTCGTTCGGCGTGCGTTCACTCCTCTGATAACTCGATGCTCGATTATTACTTTCGTTGCGTGTTCGCTCCTAGAGCGTGCGTGGTTTAAATTAGGCTAAGCTAGTTCAAAATACGACTTTAGGTTTGCTTATTGCGTGTTGTGTACATCTCCGGAACTTATGAATTTAGGTAGTATTCACTCTGAATGTGTATATCCATAACTCACCACATCGTTATTGGTAGCGGTAACAGCTTACGAAAATACAAATACTGGGGCACTAGGTCGCTTATTATATTTTTACAATACTAATGTTCGCTTTATGAATGATTGGTTCGTGTCATGGGTCGAACCCACGACCTGTGACGCTGTACGCAAGGCACTCTACGCCAGTTTTAAAAAAACCTTTAAAGATGAAACTAATTTGGTGCCTAAACTTGCAAGTAACTGTATCACGGAAATGTAGCCTAATTTACTTTTTTGAACAAAACGAATGGAAAACGGTTGAAAATGTGTTAGTTGCACCGAGTAACATGGCAAAAACTAAATAAATAATTAAAAAGCAAAAGCCCAAGGTTGCGCAACTTTTTCAGGCAACGCAGCTTCGCCGGTTGCCTGGATTTTTGCTTGCTTTAGTCACGCCACCTATTTTGACTTAGCAAAAATTACATATTTTAACCCTATAAACATCATGTTTAATACTTGGCAATTATAGTTTTACCGGAATGCACATACAAAACTCACATTCATATTTAAAAATGTGATTATGGTATTTGTCGTCGTTGATGTAACAATACCTACATCGCAAATGTTTTTTAAAAATGGATGAAGGTTCAGTTTTACATCGGATACTGTTTGTTTCATCATGCATCATGTTTCATCATGCATCATGTTTCATCCTGCATAGACAGATAGAAAGTTGACACAAGGACTGGACCAACTATGTGTTGAAAAAAAAATACTATGTTCATCCCTGTTAATGTAGCTTTACATTGGTAGTCTCGGACCCTATTCAATACAAACAAACAAATGTGTTTACTCTAATATTAGTATAGATATTTCGCTGTTTTGAAAAATCTATCTATTTCTTCATCTTTCTAGAAATCGCTCAAAAACAATCAGGGGATAATTCCGAAACAGCCAACTTTACTCAAAATACAGCGTTACCACAGTCGAATGCCTTTAAATAGGTGTTAATGTACATAATAATACGCTTGTACCTAAGGAGCTGTAATGTAATATTCTACAGACTAGTTGTCGCCATCTTTAAATAGATCTTACGTAAGTTTCAGTCGAGGCACTGGCATCAACAAGACTCACCTAGCATTTTCAACCGTATTATTTGCGGAGGAGATTACTATTTGGCTGAGCAGGGAATGAGTTAAATAAAGAGACCTTGATAGGATCGCTGTGTTATTTGTTTTTATTTTCTTTTATCAGCAGCATGTGTTTCTGGACTGTGATGCTTCATAATCTACTGTAGTATATTTATATGTATGGAATGTCATCAATTTCTGAAGTTTGCCACAATTTCAATCATGAAGGTGAGGCATCTTACGGCAAGATCGTCAGATCCCAATTTCATCTTCTAATTGACAGTTTAAGCTTTGCTACGACAGTTTTCCTGTCTTTTTAAGGTTGAGATTCAACTTTCCATTTAGTGGGCCTTAAATGCATAACTGGCACTAATATCATCTACTCCAGGCCAATCACAGCTCACCAGTTTGGCTTCAATTGAGGTTTGAGGGTTCGGAAAACCATTTCTTTCTCGTACAACCCACACTCAGAATGCTTTTCCAGCACATGTTTATCTCTCCTACATTCCCGGGGTCTCTGAACGGTGCTTGAAAAGGCATTTTCGCCGCCAGCAGGATAACTTTATCATCTAATTAAATTTAAATAAAAACAACACACAACAACACATAACATACCTACATCGACTCATATAATTGTTATTCGTTGCGGATCGTCAGGCTAAAGATAACTCTCATATCTAGCTATAATATATAATCTATAATAACTCGTAGCTAGAAATAATGAGGTCCCTAAGCTGACCAAACCACAGGGCTTTCTAAGTTCACCAGCGGGAACACAACAATGCTGAAGAAGGTGATGGAGCCCACTGTGTACCTTACCTCTCTCAAATTAACGTGGTAAATCCTTTGTAACTACCATACCATGTAGTGAGATCTTCACCAACCTTTATTTTTAAACATCCTTGAAATAGTGACTTTTCGACACAGTTAATTTACCCTAAACTCTAAAGGATTCTCATCTGACTCACTACTTTAATACACCCACATGAATGGGTCTTGTAAGTTTTTGTCTCTGTCGTCGGGTCTTAACTGGCACAGATGCAAAAACTTCCATAATTATCAAATGAGACAGAGATCACGTACTCAAGATGTGGGCTGTTTTGCCTCAGTTTTCCTCATTTTTTTATAGCAATCACTCAGTGTATCTAGAACAGTCTGCTTGTCTACGTGCGCCGGAGCACGGCTTCGCGTACCAAGCTTATCAGAATCGCTTCATTGCTTTGATACGTTCAGTTATACCACCTCCATTGCTTCTACATCTTGACATGTTAATAATTCTCCGGTATCAATCCAGCAATGTAAAGCAGGTGTCAGATAAGTCTCAAGAGGTTTAATTGATTTTAATGACGGCTATTAGCAGGTTGTAATTGCATCAAATGCATTACCTGGCTCTTTGTGTTTGTCTTCATCCATTTCTGCTGCTGTATCAAATGTTGCGATTCGGTTTGGTTAGTAAGCAGTAGTGCATGTCTGTTGATGGTAATCAACGTTTTTGTTGGTGATACGATATTTTAGAGCAAAGTGGACTAGATCACGCCACTAGCGTTATTATGCACGATACTATTTTTTGCTATAATTTGTTTGCATTATACATAAGTTGCTATGCGTTTTTGTGCAACCAACTTGGTTTGCTTTTTAATTTCGTGTCGTTGAAATTGTACGAGGTGTTCTGAGATCTGAGTCACTGGTTTTTTGTGTAAGAGTGCCAAATTTGTGATATGATTAATCGTAGTTATAATTATAATGGCTGGTTTTAAAATGTTGGTTAAGGAAGGAAAATAGTAGTTTTCGTAGAATTCACTGGTTTTAATCTTTTCAACAGAAAATAACGCCTTTTAAAGATTACTAAAACTTTCACTTTCAGTTTTGTGGAAATGGTGATAATGTCATCATTTAGATGGCTTTATTTAACATTTTAAGTGCATTTGTTTAAGGTTTACTATGCTTGATAGTAACAGATGCAAAATATAAATAATCACGTTAAAACTACTGGTTCGATTTTCATGAAACATTGAACACGTATACCTACAGTAAAAACTGTATACAAATATGATATATGTATAGATAAGTCTATAAAGAACCTCAAGGGAGCAGGGTAGAATAAAATAATAGGAATAAGAAATCATTTATTATTAGTTATATTGTAATTCAATTTTGCTAGTCGTATATAAATATTATCGTAAAATCTACTACACTGCAAATGCAATAATGAATTGAGTATAGAAGGTTTTAGAAGCCAAAGTCCGCGCAGAGAGACTCAGCGGCAACAGCTAGTCATGAAAAAAATGTTTAAGTAGTTTAAGGTTAAATCACTAAAGATTATTGCGTCAGATGATCACCAGATTGCTCTTACGATTAACTATAGACGTGCCGACATAATAAATTGCATCATCCACATAATTGGTAACAGATCAAGAATCCAATGATCGCTAGAAATTAAATTACTCATTGAATCATTAACGGTTCTCTCGCAAGTAATTAGCTACGAGTATATGTTTAACAATGAGGGTATAATGCTGTCCTGGTATGGTTAGGTAGACCACCAGCTAGCTAGATGGTCAAACGGTGAAAAATAGACGAAAAGAACCAACAAGTCTTTTGGATATTATCATCCGATTCAGTGATTAGGTAGTTGACATAATCATCGAATTCTATTTTTTTTTAACAATCATAAAATACACTAAAAACGAGCAATTATGTAGACTTTTAGTTCGTTTACTTTTTTATAACTAACTAATTTTATGGCTCTTCAAACTCGGGTGGGCAAGTCGAATTATAAGTGTAAAATAAATAAAAATAAGTAAGTAATTATACCATTCGATAATCCACACAATTTATAGCAACTTTTGTTAAGAAACCATATTCATAAAGGCAAAATTTAATATATCTGCCGAACAAGTGTGCAAAACGCATAGAAATACGACCTGTGACGTCATTATTTTGCGACAGTTTGTAGGGAGCGTTTTGGGCAAGACCAAAAATATGATTTTATAAAATTGTCACATCTCGGGGAGTTTTCGTATTTTCTTGTTCTTTTATTAATGTTTCTATTAATAAGAGGTCTTTCGATAACACCTCACCAAAAAAAAGTCAACCACCCTAGTGTGTTTTTCAGTGTTTAACAAATTATCCGGTGAAACGCTGATTTTAACAAGCTTCTGTGATGTGAGGTTTCCGTTCTTTGTTCCTCGTATGTTTATAATCTAGCATTCTAGCTTATGTAACACTTTTGACTAAGGATTAATCTGGCAACATATTGGTACGTAATGAAATATAAAGCTAGTACAAAACGCATGGTTACGCAACTAAGCGAACTTCTAAAAACCTTCCTAACAACGGCAAAACCAGTTAACTAAAACCTAGCTTACAAATTAATCAGCACAGCATCGCAGATCGTTCTAAACTGGCTATATTCAGCAGATACAGCCATTTTACCAAGACCTCACCCTACGTGAACATGGGCTTTATCAAGAGCTCAGTATAAATAAGCTACACTCGTTAGAGAGGTCCTTTTATCGACCGAGATTTCTTGCCCCCTAAGCACTTTAGATGCAACAGAGTAGTGGAACTTTTCGAAGGTTCAAGTGTAATTGGTCGCTCTATTGAATGGAGGCATGAAATAAAAAGCCACAGAAGGTCTCACATGTTGAGAAGTATTTTTCGACTATAGCTCCTTCATTTGTTTCAGTGGTCCGTTGGCGCGTATCTTTATGTAATAGAATAAAATATCATTTATTTCAGGCAACAAATTACATTTTTAAATCTTAAGTAATCATTGTCGGCCCATAGATAAATACCTTAAAAACTAACATACGAGTAGGTACATGATATAATAATATGTGATAATCTACAGTGATCGTGTGTATCGTGTAATGCTAGATGCAATTGCCTTTTAGAGCCTTCATTAGCTAAACGGCTTATGTCTCAAAAGGAGATTATACTTCCAAGCCTTTAGTAAAAACGTAAGGACTCGCAGCTGAGCCAGGTTTGAACACGTATCTAAGTTTTCATGATTACAGGTTTTTTTTAACAATTTGATTTTCAAGATAAAAATAATTTGCAAGGCAAGTTAACTAAATCTTAGAATAAATTAGACACTTATTCGCCAGACAGCACACCACCTTACATGATCTCGAAGTTAAGATAAATAAACCCCTGTATTACGTGGTACCAGACAAGGAAATAAGCCAGGGTGTCTTCCAGTACATCAACACCTGTGCCAATACAGATAAGATTAATTCCTGAATTGACCCGACGGGTAATATATAAATAACTGAAGAAACCACGCTAAAGCGCACGACGCCAACCGTGTCGTCAGTTGCGTTAGTTTGCATTGTACCATCTACATTCCTATTTTATTCTTTGCTGTCACCTGAATGGCACAGGGCACCCTCCCCCGATGTTGACCGAGGGCAGGATCGCGATTCAATTAAATCTTGAGAGGGATCCTATCAGCAACTAAACTTTAATTGTAAACGGTTGCAGTGTTGTATAAATCAAGCCAATTGGGTGTTGGGTCTTGATTGAGGAACAATGATTAATGTAATTTATTGGTCAGTGAAACTTTTGTTTAAGGTTAAGTTACAAACTTATAAGTTTTGAGTCTTGGTTTGAAAATTAATTAACAATGATTACTATTAATTAAGTTGTACACTTGGCCTCAAATCCGTAGGGCATGATACATGTCACGACAAAAGTGAGTACGTCTTGAAGTTGCAAGCTCTATCTTAGTCAGGTATATAATAGTGAAAAAACAATGTATACTAGAATACAATAAAAATATTGTCTCTGAAAATAACACACGCAATAACACCGGCTTTTTATTTTATTGCCTAGGCCCTAGGAAATCATACACATGAATTACACCTGGTTTTGACATAGAAGGATATAATGGTACCTGTCTGCCCAGTATATCGTTTGGCATATTTATCGTTTGTACGTACCTATAACTTAATGTAGGTAAATTATTGTAAATGCTCACAAACACCGCTCGCTCTTTTATCGATCCGCGAAACATAACATCAAGCTCCGTCAAGTGTGGGGATTGCGTACAAAGTATCTAATTGAATAATTCCTCCCAAGGATCTGAGCGTCTGCATAATGCGACAGACGAAACCACTAGAACTGCCAAATTCATGCGTCATAAAGTCTGTAAAAAGACGTCAATTTACATCAATTTACGACCTACTAAAGTGGCATTAGATAAGTTCGGTTTACGCGTCGAAAAATCTTTCTTCCGAACCATTGTCCAAATGTGTCATAACTTAAAAACAATATGGCGAGGGGAAGATTATGCCAAATACGCACTTACAAGGGATGATGTACGATATTTTTTAGGCTTATCGATGTAGCATCATATTTTATTCAAACCGAATTAAAAAGGTATATTATATAATCTTGCTATTTACCTTTATTTTAAATAATATTTAAAAATAAAAGATGAATGTCATCCCTTAAATTAATACCTATTATTTTACTATAATTTAAATCAGTTAAACCACCTTACCAGCGGTGTGATCTTCGTTGAAATAAACGTAATAATATTTAATTTTTGTCCTTCGATCCGGCTCAAAGGACCAAAGCGTATAAAAATCGCAAAACACATCGATAAATCTTTGACAACACCACCCATATCAACCGTCAATTGAGGACGCGGATATCGACAGCACTTATTGCATGGTGAGATTACTGCGCGGGGTCCGGAGTTCGAACCCTGCCTATCTGCCGCCAGCCAACAAAGGCAGCATTTGTGACGTACAATTTACGAGACACTTTTACGAGTGCAAAATAGGTGGGACCCGGTTTACGACTCACCCTGTATAATAAGGGAACCAGCGTAGTATACGGTAAATAAGCAGATGTGTGGGATTCACTCTTGTGTAAATATATTACTCAACAGTGTAGGAATAATAAAGTTATATTTAATGGCTAATAAAAGTCTTCTTTCCAAATTATTGTTCGTTATTAAACAAGTTTTTACTGCAGTTGCTGCAAATAAAGATTTTTCTTATGTAGCACTTTATATATAATTATTTAAATTGTACAGCTATTTACTAACTTTCATCTAAGTGCCTTTCCTGTTGATAATAATGAGTAAGTTTATTTCGAACGGACCTCTTCACTCCAGGCCATTAGATCGCAAGCTAAAAAAGGTTTCGTGCTATTTTTACCAGGAACGATTAACGTATCTAAAAAGAACTATCACCTAACAATAAAACCAACACAAAATATGTTATAATATTGGTATTCAGTGGGATGGAAATAGACCCAATGATCTTCTTCACTACAGGCAAAACCATTCGGCCAATAGTTGTCATAATTAATTATTTAACTTGCGCTGTAGCACGGTTTCTCGCCTCGACTTACGTAGTGTCCTTGTCCTGGTTCGATTCCCGGTCAAATTAATTCAGGAAAAGAACTTTTCTAAATTGGCTCGGGTCTATATGGTCTCGTCGCACAAAGATTTATATCCTCACTAGCATGACAAGTGGTGTGTGTAGCGCAGATTTATACTTTGCCGCTTCTGTTTTACCATAGACTATGCGAGAAAAATGTCCGTGCCGTAGTAAGTGTGGGCTCGGCAAAGCGCGGGGTTCCGTACTCGTGAGGAGTGACGACCCCTTGTTATGATGCTTGCAAATTAGATTTCTGCTGACGAGGACCCATCTAAATAAGTTTATCACGAGATATGAAAATGAATGAGGAGCTTAGTGCACATGTAATATTGTTAGGTATACCAAATTTAATTATTGTAACGAGCGCTGTAGCACTTATTTACCAAAAATACCGTCTTTGGGAATGATTATGTAATATGTATTTTTTTCATTCAATTAGGTACCAGTTATTAACATAGTAATAGGACACTACTGAATAGTAAAGTAGTAACCTGAAGAAGTATCGCTTTATTTTATATAGCATACTCAATCGCATTATCATATTAGGTGTTCATATTTTTGGCTAGTTTAGAGAATATACGTATTTTTGCTCGACGTTAAAAATCAATCTGCTTTTAAGGTAAGGCTTTACTGTGTTCTACAAATACCCATAGGCATAGAATGAAAAAAAACCAGCCGAATTACGCTTGCATTTATAACACTCATAAAAATAATATTCCACACAGCAATAAACTGTTAATTGTGACGTTATATAAATCACTGGAATTAATAACGATTGCACAAACGAAGTGGAAAAAAAACTTTGTGTGAAAACATTATGCGCTCGGCAACATAATGGTATTATGCCATTGTGATAAATAACGAAAAGTATTTTGTATTTAACATTTTAAACTCACGAGCAGACCACGACCACAAACGGCGAGAAAAATAGGTAAAACAATTTACCGTAATTTTGTTTCGTTGCAAAAACCCGATTTTATTAGAATTATTTTAGGCTTAATTCCTTGTGTGGTACCTCTTAACACAGGGATATAAATCCATACTTCAAAACCAGTACGAGAGGTGTGTTGTCTGGCGCATTTTTATATTTAAATCCCAGGTCAGGCATATTGTGGTTTCTAGAACTGCACATGGCAATCGTGGTGTTTTAAGCCATCAGTTGTAACGGCGACTTGATGTCACTGATATAGAAGCCTTTTGTGGCATTATGATGGCCGCCAACAACCACAACTGGAAAGTGAGGGTAACCCAGGTAGAGCTTGTCTAATTTGAAATGGTGCGCCCCACTACTTTTTTAGTTGATTTAGATGTGCTGAGCGGACTTTTGCGAACAAAAGATGCGTCTAACCGGCTACTGAACGACCAAATAAGTGGCATGTTTATCTAAGTGTTGCTCCTGTGTCGAAAATTTATCTTCGGGCGTGAATGCGGTGAAGGGGCGCGGCATTTCAGCAACAAGCTCAGTTGAAGTATTTTTTTTTGGTGTAGTACAGTTATCTCAAATATGAGTTAACCGAACTGTAAAGTGATAAGTCCCCTAAAACGTTTTCGTGTTGGTATCCTCGACAGAACCTACCGAAATACCGAAAAGTTATTCATGTTAATGTTAACGTTTTTTTTGTTGTATTTGCATATTACGTTTCAATATCACGTGACGAGCACACGTTTTGCTGTTTGGTGCGATTTTTGAAGTGTTACTAACTGCTGTAGATTCTAAAAATAAACAAGGAGGCTACAACCTAAAAGTGACTCTACCTACATATAAAATAACTAGCTATGCATACTTTATTGTATCAGTTATCTTCCTTTCTTATTTTTTTTTTAATCAGTCACACGTAAAGAGCTTAATACTGAAAGGCGTTCTTTATTAACTAACTAACACGCTCAAGCAAGCAATTTTCATGATTTCAACCTTTGAATCGAATGCATCAAAACCCTATTTTTTTCAGACTTGACCTCGAAGCGCCGTTTCAACTTTTTAGGGAACTGGAGCGGCTTCACCGTGAATTAGGTTTACGAAAAATTTTTCGAGCCCGAGACAGTCAGCTGTAAATTTCACGTACTTAATTGTGAACCTAACCGTTCCAGTTTTCTCATAAATAGAATTGAAACACCATCCATCACAAATATTGCTAACACCTAAACTCAAACAACGTCATCAAACTTATGTACAGTAAAATCGAGCCCACGACCCCTTGCGCTTCAACCACTGCGCTTAACGTGCCGTTCTCTGAGTGGCACTCACGAAGAGGGACAACAATGGCGGAGTGGCGCGGGTCGCGGCTATCTGGTACAATAGCGGCATAGCAACAGCAACAGCTGACACAGTGCAGGGGAGGTGCAGCAACTGAAAAGGTATTAGAAAGCCTCTTCCTATCAAATGGAGAATTTAATTAGACTTTTTATCTGACTGTTAATTAGGGACTCGTATGGATCTTTGCGATTAGCTGTACCTTGCTTATCTGATTTTCTCCGTTAGAATCCTATTGCTGGGCAAACGCCTCTCTTCCCTGTTTTTACGCCAGTCTTAAAAAGCCTTTTATAGGCTTAAGCTTTAGGTGTAAGCTCTCTGCTTGATGCGGGACTAGATAACTCTATTGTAACAGATATTTTATTGTAATACTTAGTTAATACTCAGTTTGTACTGACTAACAATTTTTCTTTTTTAATTGTTTAAATGGCCTTAAGTTCATATTATTTTCCATTGTTTTATATTCTTTAGATTACACACTCAGTAGGTTTATTTGTATCAAAATGACACATTGTACGAGTACTTAACCAACGCCTGTTGTAAACCCAAAACAAGTTCAAAAGAGTAACTGCTGAGTATCTCGCCGGGTATTCTCAGCAAGAAACAACTCCGACGCGGTGGTAGAGTCGCAATATGTCTGTATACTGTGTATTTATATATCTATAATATTATAGTATTTATGTCTATTATTTAGTATATCTTGATTTAAATTTGACGATTTGAAAGTACTTACTGTGAAAGAGTTTGAGTTTTCAGGCCAGTTCTCTACATAGGCATCCTTCATCGCGCTATCTGCGTCGGGGTGCCGGGCCGTCAGTGCCAGTTTTAGCTGCAGCTAAATTTAGTAAGTAAATAGACATAGGCATACACCTGTACTTTAATACCTTAAAAGCGTATCAAAATAACTATTCACAATTCACGTCAGCGATGTGCTGCAGCAATTGACCTAATGAGAACATATTATTCTCAGACTTATTTTTAGTAGCGGCAGTTTCGAATTGTTATACTTAAGTACGAGAAGTAATGGCCACTTGATATTGAGAATAATAGCGCCTTAGGCACAGACTTATGGTTTCTACACATACATTTTAATGCATAAACCAGTATAATTAGTGTATTCAAAATACAGCCTACTGTTTCAGTCAGTTGCACTGTAGCGCACACCGTGCAATCGCTAACCTATAATTACACTGTGGCAACAAAAGAGTTTCACATGGCAACAGTCACGCATTGCTGATAAAAACGCCGTTTTTGCTGACTCTTTGTTCTCTTATGTTGAATTTGGACGGCACTGGTATTGTTAAAGTGAGGCCTAAAAAATGGTAAAATTATCCAGCACGTTCAAAGAATAACATTATTTTTAACTATATTTGTAAATACATACTTATTATACTATGTATAATAAGTATTTATTACGTACAAAACTAATAATAAGTATGTATTACGTACGTATGTATTATGTACAAAAGAAAATGTATTTAAGTATGTTTATCCGTTGTCTAGTATCTCATAACACAAGCTCTAATTAGCTTACTTTGGGGCTAGATGGCGCTGTGTGGAATAATGTCCAGGGATATTTATTTATATTTATTTATTTATTTATAACTTTTTAATTTAAATGCGCATGCTTCTTCCTGAGTGTCCACTTAAACTGTAGAATAAGTATTGAGTAATAAGACTCCTTGTTTGACAACAAGTGTCCAAGTGTCCAAGTGACTCACAACCTTTTCCCCCGATTTCATGTTGACTTAAGACTTGTTCCTTTACCGATGGCCAGCTATGTACTTATCAAGTTGTTGACCTACCGTCCAGTCTAGATTGGCAGAAAGGCAGGATGACTGGCCGCATAATAGCTCCCATCAGCTTAACTTAGCGGTAGTAAGTACGTTCCATGCGGTTAGGGGAGGAGAATACTGCCGCGGTATCCCTGCTTAAAAGGCGACTAAAAGGGCCCTTGGGGTCGCGAAGCGCACGCGGAGGGTCCGGCGTGTGTTTCGTTTTACGATCCCGAGGAAGACGGTAACGCGTGTCTTCGGACACAGTGGTCTGTGTTATCGTGCACTGGAGTCGAGCTTGCTCCTCCCGAGGCTGGCTGCCAGGCGGCCTTGCGCGCCGAAGGGTCCTGCGAGGAGTCTCTTCCTTGTATGCCCTGGGCCCCTTCATTCTGCGCCGAAGATGACCACCGTCAGGTTTTAGTGGGTAGGGGTCACTTTTTCCAGAAGTTCCGAGTCCTACATATCCCAGGTGTTCCGAAGGCAGGGCCTAAACGCAATTCCTGACGCAAAATAAAAAAGGGGTAGTAAGGACCACCCTATTGTCTTTATTACAATAAAATATATATATTTTTATTTATATAACTGGAAAGTTAATTCCCTAAACTGAGCGTGTCGATCAATTTCGTAAATGATCTTTAATTTCCGGCCAGTCAGCGGTTACCTGACTCAAACGCATCGGCTGGATATACTGACGAAATTACTCGCTACACTCTGTTTAGGTAATTAACTTGACTGGTATACATATAACCGATTTAAATAAGGCCCAGGGGCCTTATTGCACTCCTCTATATCTTGTCAAGTTCATTACTTATACTGAGCGTAGCAAGCAATTTCGTATTATGATCTTTGATTTCCAGACAGTCAGGGGTTACGTTACGTTACGTTACGTCAGTCTAGAAAATGCATTGGTAAAGCATCATCTAGGCTGCTGTGCTGGATATTAACTGTCGCAGTTTCTTGCTACCCTCAGTTTAGGGAATTCACTTGACTGGATATAAGCGATTTTGATAAGGCCCTAGGCCAAGACCTAGTTAAAAGCATTTTATGAGCTACAACGATGCCGTTGCGGCTAGACGCATGCCTTGCGGTCTGCCGTAACGCCACGCCGCTGTGTGGCACAAGAGACGGAGGGACTTGCGTTATCAATTTCATTTTATACTGTGTTGGTTATGTTTTCCCTTACAAACACAAACCATAAACGAATAAACGGAATAACTGCAGTGCTCGCAGGCTAATGCCAGATCCAATTAGAAGTGAGACCGGTAAGTCTGGCCTGTAGTCAGACGATCGGCCTAGGGCTTCGTGTAATTGTGCACTCGCTGCAGATTATAACTGCAATGCTGCTACTTTGTTGTCTAAGTAGAAGGTAAAAATACTCACTCGTAACTAGCCGAGGGCAAAACGCAAAGAAAAAAATTTGGTGACCAAACAGAAAAATCAATGACAAATATGTTTTAATACCGAAAACGTATGTACTCAGCATACGCCGTACCTACTCAAAATGACAGAGGAGTTTCCAAAAGTGTCATCGTTGATAATTAACATACCAAAAAACAAAAGGGCCTATTAAATAGTTCATTTAAAAAAAAGTATTTTGTTTCAATCGCTTCTTATTTTAAATCGAACCCCTTTGACATAAAAACTTAAACAGAGCTTCAAAACAACTTAACAAACTGAATAATTAAGCTGTTATATTTTTTATGAATAAGGGGTTATTTCTTTACTTTAATTTTACCTGCGGAAACGGAACCCTAAAAGTTCAATGGAAAAAAAAACATCAGTTAAAACAGTGTTGTATTGTAACCTGTTTGTCGAACATCGATAGAGTTATATTTGACTTTTAAGTAATACTTCCTTCGGTTGAACGTGATTTAAAGCCAACAGAAGGCAGCCAGTTCGGTATCGCACTACACCGCGATGTTGACCAATTAATTAACAGCTACGTATCGGTTACGGCGCTAACGCAGAAGGCAAATATTTTGCACCAAAATCTGCGCCCGCGCATCTAGGGTAGGGTTGCCTGCCAGAATAGGCTATTTGTCAGTCGAGTCCACTGAAAGACTTATCAGCTGTCACGGCGAAAAAGTGGGTGAACAAAAATTTTATTAAAAGTTAAATAAAAATAATAACCTAAAAGTTAAATTCTATTATTTAAATCACAATCAATTCACGTGACTGCAAAAAGAAATCGGAATGCATGAAATCACTGCAAATGTCATCAGACCTAATTCCTACTAGGTGATTTTTTTCAAAATATATACCTTAGCTTTAGGTGCAGTGTAGCAAGTGTTGTGTGTGACTAATATTGTTTGAAAAACAAGCAATATTGGTGTCACTGTCAACCCTACTTTCCTGCACTGAATCCTCATAGCAACAGCCTCGTTCGGTCGCCGCGAGGTTGCTATTGCGAAAAAACATCAAGTACTGTTACTCAACTCAAATGAAATTATGTACGCTCGGTGATTAGAATGCTCTGTTGCTACGCGGGGTCGATGCTACGAGATTTGTACGTTTGGTAACTTTAGAAAAAATATTATTGGCGCTTCAATGAGAGGCAGCCTGTATCTGGGATTTTAAATAAATGGGTGATGGTTACCTGCTTTAGAGAGTAAGGTCTCAATGGTTTTGGGTGGCAGGAGTGAGATTCATAGGTTTTGGTTGCATAGATTTTAAAAATGCAGGATAACTCGTATGTAGATATTAGTGTCGAATAGTGAATTCGATGAGTAGGTAGGTATGTTGTATGAAGAATCGTAATTTAATAAGTTAATTGATTTTCAACAGAGACATTTTTCTTGGTTAAATTATTTTCTCAAACGATAAGCAAATGGCATGGCGTAGTGCGCTGTAGCACAGTTTCTAACCTTGACTTGCATATCCCGGTTTCGATTCCAGGTCGGGTCGGTTTAGGAAACGATCTTTTCTAAATTAGCCAGGGTCTGGGTGTGCTGAGAGGCGCCCGAGAATTCGAGATTCCTTGTCTAGTACCACGTAACACACTTCGAGACCATGACAAGAGGTATGTTGTCTGAGGCATATTTATAATCATTTATAATTTTTATTTTATAATAAAATAAAATAATAGTAATCAGAGTGAAGCAATCAATAAATATTATACAAGGCACTAACGTTACTCACTGCGCTCATCCGGCAGAATAACATCATAATTGCAATTTTTTCTTAGGTGTTATTTCATTCCTCAAATCAATCTTAACTTTTATAAAAAAAACTCATAATTGGAAAAAACTGCAATAGTGATGTTATTCTGCCAGAAGAGCAACTGGGTGACTGATGACAACGCGCAGCCGAAACAACTAGGCGTAGACAGCTGAAAGGCATGAAGGTTTCTTGGGGAGCGTAGGGGAGCACTAAGAGAGAATTTCCGGAAATTACTCCGGAAACGGGCACAGACGTACAAAGTCGAGGGCAAAGGTAGTAGTAAAAATAATAATTCATATTGAATTTTTCGAGAATCAGTATTATTGAAAGTCTGTGTTTTAAGAAACTTTGTCTCATCAAATCATCATGCATCAGCATCATGCTTAGCGTCACTGATCAGCAAAATATCCGTTCTGCTGAGAGCAGTCAGCTGTCGTGGTCAGCAGATTTGCTGACTGTTACCGCATTCAGTGCACGTGTCGATCAGCGTGCTGTTTAAAACGTGCTGAAAATCGTGTTTTAAGTTTGCTGCTTTGTGAGACTTTGTCTTAATGTTATTTAAGTTTTAGCTATTTCTGCAATAACATTTTTAGATCACGCAAAGAGGGTACGAATTTATCGAAACACCTCGCGACCTAATTCAGGAAAAGTCATCAATTGTAGTTACGACTTGATTTCTTTAATCAAGCATTGCAGTGGGCTAATAGCTAATATGTCATCATCTGACAAATTCAGTAAAATTTGTTTGTAATCCGAATTTCAGCACATGGCTGAAGTGTTCTGTAATATTAGGTACAGAGTAATTTTAATTACCTTCTTTTGCGATATATTATAAAGACCCACAAATAAGCAGCAAAGCATCCTATTTGCAAACACCGTAAAAGCGTATAAAGTCAGATCACTTCCATCAGTCTCATTCCTCCGTGTACAAAAATGCATATTATTCAGATCAAATACATTCATCGCGCTTTGTCTCTCTCCTGTAAACTTTCAATACCCACACCTCAATACCGACGTACTGCTAAGTTTCGAGAACCCAACAGACACTGAACAAAAACAATTGACAATTATAAATCATAAAACACCACAATTACTGCTTCGGAACCGCGCTTACCGAGAAAAGGTAAGGTAACGGAAAATTACACACAACGCGGGAACTGAGGCAAAGAGTAACGAGGGTAGAACTATTGAAACCCTACCTATACCCCATTCATTAAAGCATTAGGCAGAAGTAAAAAAGGTTCTTTATAGGGTACACTTTCTGGAAAAAGTGCATTTAACATTATTACTTTTAGGATATACTCGTACCTAAGCCGAATTTATTAAAATCTACTAAGCAGCTGTCATACTTAATTGTTCTAATTTAATGTAAAGTAACTTCAGAATTTTTGCGGCTTTTTCTTAAATTTATTTATTTATACTTTATTGCACGAAAAAGTACAATTGGCGGACTTAATGCCTTAAGGCATTCTCTACCAGTCAACCACCAGGCGAGGCAGAAATCTTTACGGCGGGGTTTTGTAAAATCAAGAGTAATTAAAATGAAAAAAAAAACAGTTTACTTACATAAAATGTATACCTACTTAAATATATATAAATACCTATTGAACATTCATAAGGATTCATACTAAAAAATATAACTATTTATCAACACATGACACTTTGTGTCGGAATGATCATTTTTATATTTTTATTTATTTATTAAAAAAAAACTCAATTTATACAGTAAATGCTGGTATGCCAAACTGCGCAACTCTGATCATAATTCTTTCCTTATCTGATTATAATCTTGAAATGGTGTACTTACCGCACTGTGAATATGGTGACTAAAGGTTAGCTAAATAATTTGAGTATTTGTGAAATCAGTTTTTATCATCAAAGACGATTAGTGTGACTAGGCATGGTTTGGTTATGTTCTGAATGGATTATCTCATACATGTTCAATTTGATTACCAAGGTATCTCTTACCACTTAATACAAAGCAGTGGTTCTGTTCTTCCTTATTCTATGTTTCTATAGTTTGATTGTTAACTTCATGACTCATTTACGCCGACTGATAGACAGTTAATGATTAGATGAAAGAAGCCGCCCGTTCTCTATGCGCAGGCGCATACTGATCTGTTGATAACGTAGGTAACGCAGGTGGAACGTTTAAGCCAGATGCGGGAAATCGTGCATCCATTATCCTATTCATGTGAATATGCTTAGATGTGAGCATCTGATTTATAATAATCATAACTATCGGACTATTCTCGATAATTCGGTACGTGATCTATTAATCAATCAATATAAAATTATTCCGTTATTTCTTTTTCTTATTCGCGTCAATAATCTCTTCATCTATACTATATAATGTACAGTAGCCCAGTGCTCCGCTACCTATCCTATACCGAGGGAGATGGCTTCATCCAGGTCCTGAAGTGAGCAACTGATTGGGCACTGGGGTAGGCCTCTGTCACTCCATGTACTTGCTCGCGATAATTACCTTCCAGCCACAGGGTCTTCCAAGACTCATTTGGCAGTTGATTGTCAAAGGCCACGTAGAACATTGAATAGATAAGATATATGTACTGACGTAAGTACTGACTAGCTGACATCTTTATTGCAACATATGGCTGTGACATGACAGCACGCATTTTCAAATGACAAATTTGTCCATGAAGTGACTTATCTGTTATGTAGTAACTATTAAGTAATCTGTGATTGGGGGTAGAACAGTTCCTTTATTGACTGAGTGAGTGCAACGGCAGCAGAAACTAATACGAGCGGAAAAAGTTAGTCAGAAGGAAATAGGTAGAAGAACAAGTGACCGATATATCCTAGCGGCAGAATAGGTTGAACTGGGAGGCCATATAGCCCGAGAAATGGTGTCCGTTGGGGCAGAAAGTTGGTAAGGAATTTAAAGGCAGAGGAATAGTAGAAAGACCTAAGGACCTACCATTTGTGATTTAAGGGGGTATGTACTTCGACTCTGCTCGCCATCATCTCTTCGTCTACATACCATGTATTGATGTGTGACAGTTTCAATACAAACATTCAAAAAGCTTTGAACCAGTATGGCAAATATTATGTTCATGCGAATATGGTCATTTATAAGTGACTGCTTATTTTTTCTAGTGTTATCGAACATTAAAATTCACAAAAACAAGCTAATAGACGCTAGGTACGAATGTTAAATGTGTTTGTTTGCGAGTGAGTCATGTGGGTCACGACTTTTCATTTGAATATGCAAACCGATCGAACGATCTATTCACAACAAGTATCAGCTGGTAGGACCTCAGCCAACTAAGTACCAGAAAAATTACAATCACTTTATGTATTTAACTAGCTGCCCGTCAGCGAAATCAGTCCAGTGGTTCTGGAGCCTATGCAATAAAAACATACAAACAATCAAATCTCTCCTCTTCATATTATTAGTATAAAAATCCGGCCAAGTGAGAGTCGGACTCGCGCACCGAGGGTTCCGTACAAACCTGTAGGTATATTTATTAAAAATATTTTTATTATATGATGTAACTAAAAATTTACGGTTTTTTGGCAATTTTTCATTTATCTGTGCTACAAGACGTTGCTTCGTACCAAATTTCAAGATTCGGAGTTCACGGGAAGTACCCTGTCGGTTTTGATTCCCTTGCGAGTGTCGAAAATTTGCGGAAATTTGCGGCATAAACGGCTGTATCTTTTGATTGCGTTGGCTTAGAAGTTTGAGTTTTTCACAGCTGCAACAGTAGACTTGAGTATTTGAGATAAATTTCAGCTTGTAACCTCCACGCGTTCCTGAGAAAAGGGTCTTGGCAGACAGACAGACGGACAACAAAGTGATCCTATAAGAGTTCCGTTATTTCCTTTGGAGGTACGGAACCCTAAAACTAATTTTTGCTTTAGCTATCTTATGAATGTTATAAATGTCGACAGCGCTAAAGCGCTTTCAAAACCGTTTAGACCAAATGAGCTAATGCTCATTCTATCAAATCATTTTAGTGTAAACAGAGACACAGCATTCTCTTGTCTCTGTCTACAGAGAATTTGATAGAGTGGGGAGAATGAGCATAGACTAACTTGTTGTAAATATCAAAATATAGATACCACTATTTGAACGAATCCTAAGATACGTTTCTGAACGCAACTATTGTCTTTGGCTCTGTAAATTTCCGCTGAATAAAGTTAGTTGTTCCTGAACTCACATTACGCTCGTTTTATTTTATAACTGCGACTTTTAAGAATAGGAAGACCTTTCGTAGCTCACGCCCGAATCCAGAAACGTCCATCAAAGCTGAAGTGAGCAGTCCTTACATGTATGGCTGTCCCTTACATTTCTATTATCATATTATTATTATGTAGCATCAATTTGAGGTGTCCTCAACTTTTGATTAGCGTTTGTAGATACGGGGGTCAGCGTCTTAGCGTTAGCTGGGGGTGGATTAAATCGATGCATTTTTGTGATTATTTCATTGTATTGAAATAAAACTTGAATTTTTATTCTATTGTTGTGTGCCTAATACTATTCAAAAGCACGTAAAGCACATTGAATTGTCTAAAATTAGGAAGTCGCCAATTATTTGCTAAATGGAATAAAATCCATTTTTTTTAAATTGATAAAACACTTAAAAAATTACTGTACACAGTTAAAGTTATAATTATAAAATTAAAAGGTGTATTCAATAATAGAGAGATAATTTATACTTAATTTGAATTCAGCTAAATAATTACGTAAACCTTTAAACAATGCGACGTTTACGATCTACCCCAAACGCAAAAAGTAAGATAAGTTGATATCTCTTATATTGAAGGAGTCGGAGGATAGACATCAAAGTAGCAAATAGTCCTCTGAATCGAAATAATAAGAATGAACTGAGCATAGCTTGTATTTAGAATCGAATCTACGTCCCGTAGAGGAGTAGCAGGCAATGTCACTACCAATCAAGAAGAATTGCCTGCAACCTATCCTTTTGACTGGCGTGTTGACGCTATAGTAGCGATCCTTTACTTGGCACTGAAGGGCATGGGTTCGATGCTCACTCAGGACTTACATTCATGTGACGAACATTCGTTTGTTTTGTAGGTATCTTTAATTACAATTTGAGTATGTTCATCAGTCTTTGACACCCATAGTACAAGCTTCACTCAGTTTGGGTTCAGATGATCTTAGTGTTAGTTTTAGGAGTCGCGGATATATAATATATTTTAATATTTATAAATCAGATAATCTGCTCTTATGTTCAGCAGCAGAGAATGTATTACAGCATATGATGATAATACACACAATTAGTGGTATAATCGTCATTATTGTAACCTAAGCGATTTATCTTTGCGAACACACTCCGCAATAATGACATAAATAATACGAGTGTTTTATCACATCCATTTTGAACAGTTTAAAATCGAATCTGGTGACGTAAAAACTCCGTTTGAACAATTTTCGTTCTATTGCTATTCCATTTTAAATGCACATTTTTTGCTTAGTTTTTATATCACGAATGGACCGTATCACTTGTATGATGCTACAAAATTATACAACCTTGACCTTCAATGATTGGCTTTTAATTAAATTTATATTCAAATGAAAATCTAAAATTATAACGGAAAAAATTATCCGAAGAGCATAAGCTTATTACCATAAACAGTTAATTGCAGCAACTTTATGTGACGCAAATTAAATGACTTCAATTAAAATGAATTTTGAATTTAAGAAGTTGATATTGGTAACTAATACCTTTGTGTTATTGAGTAAAATTTTATTATACAACAGGAGGGCTAGCCAAGACCAACACGCCGCGACGATTTCTCTAATAGAAATCGTTCAAATGTATGGGGATGACATAAGCTGTCACTGGTGCTTATGTCATCCCCATATATTTGAAAGATTTCTTTTGTAGAAATCGTTGTGGCGCGTTGCTCTTGGCAAGGAATGTAAAAATAGCCACTGCATAATGGAAAGTGAAATTTGATTTATTTATTACAAAATTAACCTACCTTGACTGACTCCCATGTTTTTGGTGAATGTGTGAAGTATGAAGATTTTAGGCAATCGTTTTTCCTTGAGAAGGAACTGTTTCATTTTACTGTACTCTCTACTAGAAAATGAGTAAGTCGTGTGCTCGCAAAAATGTTCAATGTTTGAGTGTTGTTTCCTCCATTTATTTACTAGTAGTCTCGTGTTTTATAAGCTGTCCGGCCGTTCGTCAGCAGCGCCGCCGGCGAGTCCGGTGGGGAGAATTCTCACGGTGGATTACTAAGAAGACCGCGAATCGTATTTGTTTCTGCGATGTCCAATAAAATTGGTGTGGGCTGGATCGCAGGAATTTCTTCAACGTAGACAATAAATCGAAGATTATGAAAATATTTTTTATTATTATAATTATTAATTGGACTTTAAAGCAGCCAATACAAGGTTGAGTCGTACTAAGTATCTAACGTGATGGTGCTAAGATAACCGTTTTTGAATGAAACAGTCTCTCTAATCGTACTACCCCTTATTCATAAAACTTAAACAGTGTTTCAAGACCACTTTACCATAGTGAAAACAGTGCTATAAGACTGTTTTATCTTTCATGAATAAGGGGGCTAGACTCTAAATACTCTTATCTTTATACTCGTACTTACAACCTGATTCACAAAAAGTAAATTAGAATAAACACTGTTTTTACAAAATTATTGTAAAATGCATACATCATGCGACTCTGCCACCGCGTCGGAGTTGATTCTGTACTGAGAAGACCCGGTGAGAAACTCCGCAGTTATTCTTGTTGAACCCTTCAGTTTAGATTGAAGCACTGTTCAAGTGTTTATGATTAGGTTAGTCTGTTACCACTTACGAATCAACCTCCTATGTTCTAATGTGCTTCCTGTTCGCACCTCACAAGTAAGTTTTAATATCCACTATGCTCCCACAGTAACTACGTTTTCTTCATGTACCCTATTATTAAGACTCACTGACAACATTATTTATTTACAGACTGCAACACTGCTGCAGCGGCGCATGCAACATGTAAAGGTATTTTAAGTATCTTCATAATGTTACTATGACGTTAGCCAATTTTTGCATCTAAGTATCTAATAGGTACCTATATATTGTGTAGCTTAAATCCCTTGTTTCTCTATGCTTAAGCTTGAGTATTTTTCTAATACTTACTTGACTAGATAGTCACTCATTTGATCGAAATTGCACCTGGTGGTAAGTGACTATGCGGTCTATGATGGAACATGTCTGCCTAGTAAATGGCTATTCAAACTGTTGAAGAGACCCAGATTGTATTGGTCTGGAAAACACATTCGCGGGCATATGATGGTCAATACACAATATTTACTGTTGAAATAAAATGTACAAAGTAGGCAATCAAGCATGAAATTCATGAAAGAATAACCCACTTTGGGGAAAAGTCTTTACCGACTAAGTAAATATTTTTCCTACCATAGTATGATGCAACAAACTATTTGTTTTCGATGTTCACGCAAACGTCAACACGCCCCGAACGGGGCTTCACAACAACAGATCCATCAACGCCTAGCCCCTAACAAGTTTAAACAGCTACACAAACAAAGTGGGAAGCATTCGTGGAAATTTTGCCCAATTACTTAGGTACCTGTTTTCGGACATCCGTTCCTGACCTGAATAGCCCAGCCCTACTGTTGAGCTATTCTTAGGCCTCTTCCTCACCGGATCTGTACGTTTTCGTTTTGGTACCGCCTCTGCACCGTACAGATTGTTTACCAAGCGCATGTTAGCAAATGAGAGTTTTCAGACCGACTCGTTTCTGAACAGTTTTTTCACAGAGCCGCCGGCCTATCCCGTCTCACCCCTGCCAGCTCCGCCGCGCGCCTCACTCACACCAATCACATCGAATGAATAGTACCTACCGTACCTAAAACATCCAGATCCTGTCAGTTAATGTTTTTCCGCAGAAAATCTGTACAGATTCGGTGCAGAGGCGGTACAGAAACGAAAACGCACCGATCCGGTGAGGAAGAGACCTTACAAACCCATTCCGAACCTCACATTAGTAAGAGTGGTTTCATATTAGCGTTTTATAAGCGCGTGTAGGCGCGCTCACTTTTGGAAACTTTTTCCACACACGTAACTCGTATGAGCATTGACGCGGTTTGAAGCTCGTATAATCCATTCAGAGACTGACTCATCGCTACCGGTTGGAGCGAACACGCCGCAATAAGCCTCTGGACGCGCGTTATGGTTCTTTGAAGGGCGAAATGTAGCGCGCGTGTGAGCGCGTAGGTAAGCGAAAAAGAACGATAGAAACGAAAAAAAAATCGCTCTGAATCTGCTGTAAGATTCAAAGTCCTCGTGAACTGGATAACGACGAACTTCTTATAGAAATTGGTATACAAATAGAAATTGTTCGTTTACCTACCTATTAGTAAAAGGGTGTTCGCCAAATTGGTGCAGAATCGCTCTACTGCACAGATTAACCGAAAAAACAGAAAAAACTGAGCCATATGCTCCTATAAATGCTCATTGCAGAAAGTTAAAGGAGAAAATGATTGAAGTAGTATAGTAAGTAATAACTTAGGTAAGTAAGTAATTACTTTTAGGTTGTCCTATTATTTTGCTAGGCAAGGATAAATGAAGTCATCGCCAGAATTAATACGGTTTTATCTACTTTTCTGCTACGTATTCGATTTTTGATTATAATAACATTAACAGGAAAAAAGCTATGTTTAGAATGTGTGGAATTTAATTGGAAGTCTCTTTAAAATGTTTTTAAGTAACTAGGTACCACTAAAGCTAACATTTACATTTAGAAGATATTAAAATGCGTAATTAAACTAATGTTGTTGCGTTGTTTTCAGATTTTTATTGATTTGTAATGGAGTTTATTCACACACCTAAATAACAGTCGGCAATCTATTGACCGAAGGGCATCTTTCACTACGATTTCTGAGACGCGGTCTCCACACAAGACTGTGTTAATAACGGTGGTTCTGTGACGTATGTAGCCGGTCACCTTCAACTTCAGCTTGCTAAGAAACTGTGTCAATGACCTAGGTTTTTAGTTGGGTGACCCTGTTGCTGTTGCATATTTCGGAGGACCACACCTATGCAATTTATTTCTTTAGTGACTCGAAAATTACTCCTTCTAAATCAAACATCACTGAAACTGTACAGTGAACAAACTGCTTTAAATAGCGAAAGTATTGTATTGGGATTTGACATTGTCATGTCATGTCATGTCAAATCCCAATACAATTTTTTACGCATGTAAATTGAAAGTGGCCACTCGTGGTAGACATACTGTGTACCTATAACAAATTTCATATCAAATGTTATTTAAATATATTATTCGTTTCAAGCTGGACTTTGCACCTGAGTTTAAAGTTCCAGTTTTTTTTTTTACTGCTTATAGTAGGCATTTAACCAAAAAAAAGAAAGACCTATGAGCAGAGCACCAGCCATGTTGCATCAGTCAGTCTGGCTCTCTCACCCAGGTTGTTGCGTCAGCCGGAAGACCGCACGTGCGTACGCGGAGGGTCTTACGAAATCTTTGTTGGATTTATCGTAATTTTACGATCTTACTCATAGTTTTATCATTATAGTTGCACTATGATGAAAGATGTGCAGGTTGATCGTGATAAGAATAGTTTTAATGCTGCCGCACACTGAAAAGTGCTTTCTTACCTCAGAAACAGTCATAAATGGGTGATGGATGGGGCCTGTCTATTCTTAGTTTTTAATTTTTATGTTATAAAATCTAAAAATAAATTGATTTTTAGAGGCCTACATTATCGTTGGGCCCTGGACACTGCCCATAGAGCCAGAAGGGAAAAAGGGTCCTGCTCAGGGGCGTTCGGTTGCCGTTCTTTGAGGATTCAGCTGAAGGAGCGCCCTTAGTGTGGAACAAGCATTGGCAACGGGGTAGAACGGAGATGCATTTCTAGCGAATATCGTTCCACTGCACCGATGGGTTGAGATCGAGTATCGTGGGGTTCGTTAAATACCCCGAGTGGCGCGGTTAATCAAACAATCCTTACACTATTTTACAAAAAACTGATGGGTCTGAAAGTAAAAATATAGATGAATGATGAAATGATGATTATATTAATCAGAAAAGATGAAATGTAAAAAATACTTACAAATAAACCAGTACACCTGCCATAATAAGGACCACGTTTCGGATACAGGACATCAAAAAGAGATTCACTTGAATCATTACCTACTGGCACGGAACCATAGGTAATATGTAAGTAAGCATGTACAAACCAATTTCCAGTCCTTGACATTGGCCTTTAACTTATACTATTCGTACTAAAAGAAAATAACAGGTTTTCCCATTATTATAATCACCACGCGGGTGACATCATGTAGTACATACCTATTGTTTTCTTATGTTAAATAAAGTATAGGTTCTTACTCAAGAAAATTATTTATTGTCAAGTTGAAGAAAATGGCCTAATACCGGCAGTGTAGTAGGGTTTGCCCGTATAAGTAGTTGCCAATAGTCTAATTTATTCGTGTGGCAATACCAATCTGCTAATATTCAACAGAACTAGTAGTATAGAGGGGTACAAATGACATACATACAGAATGACAACCTATTTCAAGTTAGATTTTGAGCATAAACGCTCAGGTTTTTTTAGAAAACACACGTCGAAGGCATAATGTGTTCTAATTTTAAAAAAATATATAAGTATGACAACTATCTTATAAAAACAGATAACCCATACATTTCGAAAATACCCACTTGCATGGAACAGCTAACTTTCTTGTACCGTTATTTTCTGGGAGTTTTTCTTCTAATTTCTAGTGAACCGTGAAAATGAAACGTTATATTCTTGCTGCCTACGATGAGCTCTATAAGGTGTTGGCTTCTGAATAGTCAACTATCTGAACAACCAATTTAAAGTATAGTCGTGCAGTTGACATATTATTATAGGAAGGTGAGAAAAACCGCTACCGTTGACTTTGTGATGAGTGACGTCATCAGCGATGGCGGTCTGGCAAACCGGTTCGCAGCGGTAATAACAAGTTTGATCGGTTAAAACCGCAAATGATATAATTTTCTCAATATTAACGTGTTGGCTTTTACAATTTATTTGTAGTCTATAAAATATTTACGGGTGAAGCAAATGTTAATCATTAGTAAAACCGTCTATAAGAACCTGTTTGGGGCCCTGGGACATGTGGATAATGGGACCTTTTTGGCTTAAAGTGTCAAATATTTTCCTAGTGTTTTTAGGAAAGGGGGCCCTCAGCATCATGGGGCACTGGGCGGGCACGTGACATTAGACTTCTTTTGTACTTATCTGATATTTCATTCGTAGTCATCTGTACTTTTGATGTCTGAATGAATATTTGTGTAAACTGATAAATAAATGCGTAGTTCCTTTAAATTGTCTAACATATAAGTTAATTAATGCGAATCTTAGATACCTATTGATAACCTGACATGGCAAATAAAAATGTTTTCTCCGGGTGGGAATCGAATCCACGCCCTTGAGCGTAGTAGGCAGGAACATAACACATTGCAACAACGGGCAAAAAAGAGACAGACAGAAAGAGACATTTATTTCAATTTTATTTTCTTACAAAAAACACTCGGTATTTAGTCTAATTGATCTCAGACATCATTACAAAAACCAGTTGCAATCAGTAACGAAGTACCTACTCATTACTGAGTATTTAGCACTTTGTCATAGTTGTTCCCATTTTTTATCTCGAAGTAGGGATAAGTACCCCTGTGTTACGAGGGAATTAATCCAGGGGCGTCTCCCAGCACACCCAAACCCTGGCCAATTTAGAAAAGATCGTTCTGAATTCTTATCTGAATTGACACGACCGGGAATCGACCCTAGGACACTACGCAAGTCAAGGTAAGAAGCCGTGCTTTAGCGGACTACGCCAATCGTGTCGTAATTTAACCTGCCACCTGTCATTTCTCTTATAATAAAATTACCCTTTCAGTCTGGATAGTTAATGTGACAAGGCACTAAAGTGCTTAGTTACTTCTGGTGCTGACTGTACCTTAGGCTACATTCACACATGCTCATGACTAGCAAGGAAGCATGCTATTATCGAGCAATTGCTACTCAGTAGCATGCGTGTCAAAGCATTGCTAATAATGAGCATGCTCATTTCACTGAAAAGTGAGCATGCTCATTTTAAGCATGCTAATACGCATGCTATTTCAGAGCACGTGTAACTGTAGCTTTTATCACATAATTGTTAAAAATTATATATGTACTTAGCTAGTTAGCTTACTATAATTATCTCATTAGTACAATTCTTTGGACAGAGGCGTTAACATCAACCTTTACATAGGGCCACCTTATGCTGCTGACAAAAGACCCATTTTGAAATGGTTTTGTTAAGGTTGGTGTGAACGCGTCTGTATTTACTGCACATGGCAGCTTTTATACATATTGAATCTCAGAGTTTTTTATTTTCTATAATTTCTTTAGCTTCAATATCAGCAAATAGCTGAGCTAGTTCCAGTTTGAGGGCAATTTGGTTCCTTCTGGTGAAACTCTTGAAGGTTTCAGCGTAGCTCTTGAACAAATGCCCCACTGCGTCCAATTCGGGTGACTTCAGGTCTTCGGTCTTACTCTTTTTAGGCTTTGGCTGGTCTTCTATGGAGTCAGAATGTTCTCGTTTAGGTGGAGGAGATGTTGAGGAAGACCTGTCAGAGTAAGTCGCATCCCTTGAAGTCCCTTCTGCAGCTTCCAGCAAGGTTTCCGGGTACATCTGTGGTGGGGGCGTGGTGGACCGGTTCTTCTCTGCCTGAGCTGCCTTCAAGGATTCCCTGTCTGTGATGGCGCCGTCGAGGAACTGCAGCTGGTTGGACCACGGCCATCTGTTGAACTTCTTCACTTGAACGTTCGCTTCGGCCTCCTTTTTGTATCTACCGTAGTTGTCTCGGAAACTCTTCCATTTAACTTTGGCAACGTCACCTGAGGAATAAAAAGAAAATCAAAATCGAACAAACTAATTTTGGAAGGAAACTCAGGGTACTCGACACTTTGGGTGCTTAATATTATCAATGGGCTTATGTTGTATCAGTGACATTCTTCTGAAATTATTATAATATTAACATAAAAAACATAAAAAAACTCTTAAGCCTCTACAACAGTTAAAGAGTATTTTAAAGCAGTTGCTTTCTGTCCGATTGCAAATCCATAGTCGAACTAACTTGAAATATCAAACTTATACTTAATCGTATCAATTTTGTACATTACCTACTTTTAAGTAAGTATTTAGTTAGAATATTGTAGCTGAATGTATCTATAGTCTTGGGACAAGCGAATGTAAACATCAGTGCATTATAAACGCAACAAGAACAGCCGCCTGTACCAGCGAGCGATCGTAGTATTGTCCCTCATAAACTCAAGCACAGACTCAAGTTCAAACGCACATCCCTACAAAAAATCTAACGCGACAAAGGTCGCCGCGCATCAAACTTCAAAGACAGAGACAGAACGTATACCGACAGACAGGGTCGACACGATACGCGAGTCAAAAAAGTAACGCCACGCTCTTAGTTAGAATAATAACGTATTATTCTAACCTTAAAAGCCGGGTTATGTTACTATTCATCACAACTACATCTTTCGTTACAATGCAAATAATGGAACAGAAACCAGATCAATGGAAATTAGGGATTGAATTAATAATTAGGTTTTCACTAGGTACCGAACCGGTCTGTCAAATATTCCCAATCTGTCAGGAATCTTATTCCCTTAGAATAAAGATCAAAATCGATTTGAGGATATTTGTATATTTTGTCGGTTTGAAATATGTTGATGATGTTTGTCTGTAAATTGGCAAAAGAAACGCAAATAACTACACCCACGTTATCATACAAAGTAAACGGTCTCATTCTATATAACTATGTACTTGCAAAAAGATAAGGACCTATTTAAAACACAATAGCAACTAAGTAGGTACGCCGACGCTTACCGTTCTCATTGATCTCCCTGCCGATCTTCTCCCACAATCCTGCCTTGTAATTCACATTTTTATACTCTGGATCCTTCATGTCGTACAAACATGGGTGTTTCCGGACGAAATCTATGAGTTTTTCAGAGAATTCTTGGCGAAAATTCATTTTGGCGCAGATCCGACGCGACGTACTAGCGCGGCGACCGAGCGTCGCGTACTGATTCGCGGCGGCGAGCGCTACGCGCTTGTGTGCGTGCCTGCGTGCGGGTCTGTGACGTCACGATAAGCGGCTGGAAATGAGTAGGGTCAAATTCTATGCACATCTGTTAGGATTTACTTCGAGATAATTCCCCTTTGTATGTTCTAAATATTCTAGGCAATTTTTACCATTTATGGAACAGGACTTGAAATATTCAGCTTAAAAAATTAATGAATTTATTTGAATGATCATTTAGCGAGCACAATATTATGCTGTTATAATATGCCTCGTCCTTGAGATTAAAGGTGCAAAAATTAAAGTATTATCGCTTCTGACTGTAGGTACCTACAACTAGTTCTCTTGAAATAATTTTACTCTAATGTAGGTATAAAGCTTATTATATAGGTTCTCATTCGAGTCTAGGCGTTCTGACAACTATAAAAAATATATCCACTATTCAAACTCAAATGTTCAGTGGGTTTACACTAACGCGATAACTGTAAAAGACATCAGATCGGATCCCACGACCCTATCCAATTCGTTTGACATCTCCCAGTCGGTAGCCGAAACGGTTAGAAATCCATGTAAAAAACGCGATTGTCTGTCTGTCACACACAATAGTTAAACAACCGGTCGGTAAGGATGCACTGTTATTAACATAATCTACGTACAGGCAGACAAAGACACAACAATGGTATTGGCCAATGTTGTGAGAACAACTTAAAGCTGGTGACCTCTTGTTTTGAGTTTAGTCTATCATTTTGGGATTCCTGATGTCGCATAAAACTATTTAAATTATACGCCAGAAACACTCTAAATGCTAAGCAAAATACTAGTAGAAGCACGAGGTTGTAACTGTTCAAAATGACTGACTATAATATATCTCAACACGATCACACATATCAAAAACCGATATGTACGAGTATACTAATATTATAAAGAGGAAAGATATGATTGTTTGTTTGTTTGCATTAACTAGGCTTCGAAACTACTGGACTGATTTTAGTAATTATTTCACGATTATAAAGCCACAATATCAGCAAGTTACACATAGTATATATATATTTAAGCCTATATTTTAACGAAAGAAAAAGTGTACGCGGGCGCAGCCGCTGATAGACAGCCAGTTTAGTAATAATTTTATTCTTTCCAATTATCTCAAGTGAACCAAGCTAAAAAGTTCCAAAAATTCTGCTCTAACTTGATCGTTCAAGGGTATTCTGGCGTAAATTCTTGAATAAATACCATTGAAAAACCATCCCTCAATTAAAACACAACTAAGTTTATTTAAAGGGTTTTAAAACTCCCTTAGGGAGTTGTTAACTGGAGGAACCTTTTGAAAAGTTGGTAATCATGTTATGTAAAATTACACGGCCGACTAGTGATACACAAAGTGGACTTTGCAACAAGAATATTGTACTCAACAACAAAAACTGCTTTAAATAATGATTGAAATAATTTTATTCCTATTAAGAAACGTAATGCCTGGACCGAAATGGGTTAAACCACTTCGTCAGTCTTATCATAAATCGAACCAACACGGAGATACTCTTATAACTTGTCAAGTTAAGTCCCTAAACTGACAGCCATTTCGTAATATAATCTTTCATTTCCAGCCAGCCAGCGGTTACCTGGCACTAAAGATCTTCTAGGCTGACGAAATTGCTTGCTATATTCAGTTTAGGAAATTACTTGACTGGATCTAGGCGATTGTAATAGGCCGCAGCCCTGCCGAGTTGGTGGTTATGGGTGACTGCAGGGTTCATCTGACCACTGTGTCCGAAGCCAAGTCAAGTGTATATGTGTGGGCGCGAAAAGGCATTTCAGCAGGCCTTCAGGATGAGGTTGACCAGATCAGAGGATGCTTGGCATTACTGTGCTTGTCAACCCTATAACCGGACTTGACAGCCAATTTTCGTCAGGTGGAGAGGGGTTAGCTTGATGGGAAATTTAAAAAGTACGCTCATCATTAAGTTATTAACCAGACAAATTATGGAACCCGGGACAGCCAGTGACTAATAGATTCTAAAGAAAGTTATACCAGCCAGTGGTTTCAACCTGATGCTATTATAGACTAGATTATAAGCCAGTACAAGTGTATAATTTGTGATTATAATCTTCAATGCGGTTTTAATAATATACTGCTTATAGCCTGCTCAAAACATGTTTATAAAGTGTATTGATTTCGATAGAAATTTCAGATAAAATTGCGTTTTGTGGTAAACTAAGAACCTAATATTCAAGCAAAAACTGCTACAAAGTAGTATCTTTGTATATTGCTATTAGTTATTTAGAATATAAAAGTAAAACAGATTGAATTTACACCAAGTAAAGTAGTAATAGTACAGATGGTGTTCTCTCTATATCTATGTGTTTGCATTATTTAAGAAATCATATTATTCCCGTAAAATATCTGATAAATATTTTAACGAAATGTACCTACGTATAGCAAGCAACAGCAACAGAACTGTAACTCTGATTTCTGCAGTCTTATTATTCGTCTTAGCATAGAAAATCAATATTTTAAGTTAATTCCGGAAGTTTCAGTGACTATGTAAAAGGAAAAACAAATAATATCCTTAGTTTACTTCCTAAGTAGTTCGCCTAGGAAGTGTCTCTGGAAGCCAGTGCATGCGGAAGGCAGCGATAAACTCCGACGGCAACTGCCGGTTAAGGCGCAGCACTTACAAAGGCACGGTGTTTTGTTACCTTGTTCAATGCTATGAGATCGAACGGCTTTTTTTTATTGATTTTTTTTACTGCCCCAGACAACACATCACTAGTCATCGCTTCATGGTTCGTAATAAGGATAAATATCCCTGTGTTTCGAGGTACCAGACAAGGGATTAAGATAGGGGAGTCTCCCAGGAAACCCTCATTGGATTAGATTAGATTTATTTCTCTCTTAACATTGAGTTACAATATACATCACATTAAATGACAACACATATAAGAATAAAGTATTAAGATCGTCAACAATATAGTAATAATATTAACATGCATAGAAGCAGACGTCCGTTGTCTCAAGCAATAGCCCGTATACAGGTCCATCGAACAATTCACTTCCATAGCCCAGATTTTACTTTTTAACATTTTTGAAATATTTCTTGCATCTAATGGGTGTGTGTATTTAGGTAGATTATCAACATTCATTTAGAGACAAAACTCAGCAGATGTACGCATAAGAAAGTAGATTAAATGGTGCCAAAAAGGCCTCTCCTTATTGGCTTCGGCCTCACGCAAGCCTCAAAGGACCGGGTCCTCATGGGCCCGTGAATTTCCCAAGTAATAACATGCTTATAAACCATAAAAAACAATGGCGAGGTTAAAAATAAACAATTACATATTTAACATCATACCATTAAAATAAATTCAAATGTCAATTAGGATTAAAATACACAATTACAAAGACTTTTCCAACAAAAGTTTACTCAGTTGGCGTCGGAATGACTCGGGCCAATTTCGAGAAAATCTTTGCCTAAATTGACCCGACCGAGAATCGATACCAGGGCACTACACAAGTCAAGGGGGAAAACCGTTAAACAGCGCACTACGCCATTGTACTTCGGAGACAGTCAAGCACCAGACGGTCTAATGGTAAGCAGTTACCGCAACCTATGCAGATACGCAACACTTTTCGAATCCTTCTTGAAGGAATCCATAGGTACTGTAGCTCGTTGGGAAAACCTCGACCGGGGATCATTCCACAATTAAGGCGTCCTCAGATGGAAGCATCTCCGAAACCGGACTGTATGCGACTATGGTGGATCCATAGCGTCTCTCCTTGGCGATGGCGAGCGGTGCTTCGATGGACTGAAGCCGGAAATTAAATGAAAGATATTTATCGGGCGACACAAAAAGAAAATTCAGTGTATAATTTAGATAAGGGTGCAACCTTCTAACAACTTTTCATCTAAAGATAGCTATAAAAATTGGGCTGATCCTAGGGCTCCTTACTAGGTACTGTTCGTTTTAAATATACTTATTCGTGTACGAACTGATGAAGTACTTTTTATATGAATGACTTATTTTTATACAAAGTTTTTGCCCAAAATGCATTTACGAACACAATGCGCAATTCCAGGAATCATACCCCAAACATTCGATATGTGATTTCTACACAGTGTGAAGTATTGTTAGTCCTTCCCCTTAATCGCGCGATAGATGCGCGGACGCTTTGTCTAGTGCGGTGATTGACGTCAATCGACGCCTTTAAGTCACGTATCTGTGACAAACGAAACAGTTATGTCGTTGCGTGTCACATGTAATCTTTAAAAACAAAGGTTTACGTAATTTTGGGCTAGTAACAATTAGGTGCATGTGCACAATCAGTGCTACTCAATACAGATGAATTCATAACCAGAAATTTTCACTTGATATTTGAGTAAATTATTTATTTTCACAGAATAACATTATACACTTAATATACCGGAACAGAATCATGAGTAACTAGTTAACAAAACTGCATTGGGGGATTTGCTAATCAGAAGGCGTTCTGTTAAGGATGAGTCGACTCAAATGTCAAAGAATATCAAGGATATATTATGTAGATTGTTACGCTCAGGTCGAGACCTAATGCTTAGGTTCAGAATGACTCCTCTGCGAGTTACCTAGAATATGGTCATTTTTGATCAATATTCGGGTTCGTGGTCGATTCAACCTCCACGATTTTTGTGTGCTCTTGGACGCCCCTGGCTGAATTTCTTGTCTGGTACCCGTATAACAGAGATTATTCCCTAATGCGAGACCACGATTATTTGTGTGTTGTCTAGCGCAGATTTATTATTTTATTTTTTTGCTACTAAAGCATACCATCACGACTTTCCCAAACGGGGTAGTCAGAGGCAGGTGACTGTTGCCGTCATAGTGAACGGAAAACTCAGAAGCCCACTTTTCACCAATGGTATTAGATTAAAGCTATTAAAGTATCTTAGTATATTCCAAATTACGCAGAAATTGTCAACAAAGTATACCCACGCAAAGGATTTCGAACGTCTCAGACCTTTCGCCTCGCGATTTTACCGTTAAACTATAACCTACATATAGTTTATATTTACATACTGGCCCAAAACCTTTTTTCCTTATTTCCAGCCCAAATCCAGCTGTCAGCCGGCTTCTGTAACAAAGTCTTGGATGTCGCCGTCTGCTCGCAAAGCTCTTGTTTACGTCCGTGCTGACGCCGGTGTTTACAATGTTCTTTCTTTTAGGGTTCGCTAGTAAAATCAATTTAAAAACTAAAAAAAATAGTATTTTTAGGTTAGGGGTAAACACCCCAAGTAGAAGAACCTGTGTTCCCGGGTTAAACTACAACAAACTTGTGTTCATTATAATATATATACCAGCTCTTGGTAAACTGTGTATGGAAAAGTTTGAATCACAAATCAAGGCTTGTTGTTGAGCTTGACGGAGTGTTGGACCGCATTTCAGAATGGAGTGCATGCAATCTTGTCGAGTTCAATGCCAAGAAAACGCAGGTGTGTGCATTCACAGCAAAGGCGTCGCCGTTCCTTTCCCATCCCACTCTTCAGAGCACCCCACTACCGATTAAGGATAGCCTAAACATCCTTGGCATCGATGTTCGTAGCAACCTAAACCAGCGGGACTACATTGAGAACGTCATTAGAACTGCATCCCGTAAACTCGGAGTCCTGAACAGAGTGAGACGATTCTTCACGCCTGAGCAGCTCTGTCTCTTGTATAAGACACAAGTTCGCTCGTGTGTGGAATACTGCTCTTAGCTCTGGGACGGTTCCGCCTTGGCGGAAGGTACTTGTACCTACTCGAAGCTCTTGACAGGTTGCAGCGGCGTGCTATCCGTGTTATTGGAAACCCAGATACAACTTTGACCCTTGAGCCTCTCCAATTGCGTAGAGACATTGCCACGCTAAGTGTTCTCTATCGCTTCTAAAATGGGGAATGCTCTGACGAGTTATTCCAGCTTATCTCACCCTCACCTTTCCACTCCCGTACCACGCGTGCTAGACTATGGCGTCACCCACACACAATTCAACATTTGTTGGCCCGAACTAAAAGGTTCAGTGACTCGTTTATTTGTCGTACCATCCAGACGTGGAACGCTCTTCCAGCACATGCGTTTCCTTCCTCGTATAGTCCCGGGTTCTTCAAGCGGGGCGTGAAAAGGCATTTCAGCAGGCCTTCAAGGTGAGTATGGCCAGCCCAGTGATTCGTTTGAATGACTGGGCTTGTCAACCTCATATCTGGACCTCACGAACGCTTTCCATCAGGTGGAGTGAGGTCATCTTGACGGGCAATATAAAAAAAAAAGGCAAGACGGCTGAGAACTTGAGAAGGCATTTGTTGCATCATAATGGCACTATGGACCACAACCCACATATGTCACACAACCCTCAAATGATTTAAAATAAAAAGTGGACACGTTTTTTTATCGAATTTAATCTTAATTATATTTTTGAGGGCTGTTTGGGTGTAATGACTTAATTTACTTTTTTCTTATGGCCCAAATTGAGAAATTTTGGCTTTTGGAGTCCAAAATAAAAATATTGAGCTTAAATCTCTTTTAATTTGAATCGAAATAACTATCATCAATTTGAGATTTCGTCAGGATTAGATTCTTACAGCTACGGAACCATTCTCTTGTCCGACAACTCGATCGCTCCCAACCATTCTTCCACTTTTCAGATCAGATTAGCGAACCCCCGCCTGCCGAAGGATCCCAACTTTCAGGCATCACTCCTTCCTTACCCAATATTTTGTTCCCCCCCACTTTCCCTGGGGGAAATTGGATTTTTATCAAACACTTATCAGATATCTTCAGAGTAATGAATAAATTGGTTCTCAATACGTAAACAACATCGTAAACATGTTTGTTTCTTTGTGCGAATGCGACAGGGTAGGGGGGAAGGGAGGGATTTTGTACAAATAGAGGATTTAATACTTAAATCAATCCCAAGTATTTTGTTAGGTAGGTGCCTATGTACTTGTAATCTAATGGTACAGATTACTCCCCTTTGAAATCTAATGAGTGCTTCAGTGTTTTAGCTAATAATGACAAAAGGCAAAGCAGGAAATTTACTTTAACAGTCCTACCTTATAAGCCTGATGGTGTAAATGACCAAGAGGATAATTAATCCTTTTTTAAATTTCTAGTTTCAGCGAAAGATGATTACTTCAAAAGCTTCTGCTTCTGTTGTTGGAGATTGACGAAGGGATTTCATGCATCTTAACAATCTGTCAATTTTAACTATTGAAATGTAATATCGGTTCTCAAATGAGTCAGTTTCATCATCCGACTCATAGTATTTGTTGGGTGCATGATAGGAGCCCCACGCCGCGCACCCTGGCAACAGCTAGGCCCGGTATCGCAGAGTCCAGGCTGGCCAAACCGATCAACACAAGGGCAATCTTACTAATTAATGTTATAAAGATACAGATCTTATTTAATATTATAAATGCGAAAGTTTATGAGGATGTTTGTTACACTTTCACGCGAAAACTAAAGAAACGAATTTGGATAAAACTATACAGTGATACAGCTGATACATCAGAATATCACATGGGCTACAATTTATATAGATTTTATGTAATTTGGCCATAATATATAACGAAACGCGAAGCCGCGGGCGGGATGCTAGTAATATTATAAATGCGAAAGTTTGTGAGGATGTATGTATGTATGTATGTATGTATGTCTGTGTATGTTTGTTACTCTTTCACGCAAAAACTACAAAACGGATTTAGATGAAACTTTACAGTAATACAGATTATACATCAGAATAACCCTTATGCTACAATTTATAAATAATGATTTCATGTAATTTGGCCAAAAACTCGTATATGACTATAAGTATCGTAAGTCGGAAAAAGTTAAGTTCACGCAGGCGAAGCCGCTGCCGGACTGCTATGTTTTATATAGATTGACGACACGGTTGGTGTAGTGCGCTGTAGCACGGTTTCTCGCCTCGATTTCCGTAGTGTCCCGGGTTCGATTCCCGGTCGGGTCAATTCAGGAAACGATCTTTTCTGAATTGACTCGGGTCTGGGTGTGCTGGGAGACGCCCCTAGCTTATTTCCTCGAGTGGTACCTCGTAACACAGGGATATTAATCCCTACTTCGAGACCATTACAAGAGGTGTGTTGTCTGGTGCATTTTTATTTATTTATTCATATATTTTGCCTTTGACACTTAGTTATCCGAAAAAGTGTGGAGAAGTATGTTACATAGGTAATTTATACATAGTTAATGTAATTGTACAGTCAACCAGCTTAAGCTTTACAATGAGGACTTCTTACTAGAGAATCCAATCCCGCGTCAAAATCGCAATCCCGCACGCGTGCGGAGCCCGCGGGATTTGCGGAATTGAGGTTTTTTATTTTAAGTAGTTATTTTAAAAAATCATTTAAACTACTATTTTTTTTTTAAAGTGAAGTTACATCGTCATGTTAAAAATCAGCTTATTTTTTTCTGATTATACTTTCGTAGAAATGATAAAATGTTTCATCATTCAGATTTGACCTTATCTTGTTGTATAAATAGCCAGCGGAGGAAAAAGGTCGCTCGGCTCCAACACTTGTAGGTGGATTTGACTTCTGGAGAGAAGGCTCTCCAGACATCCGGATTGGTCGGCCCGGCCTTATTTGAACTGACATCGATTACGTTCCGTTACACACAAAATAGAAACGCTACGAGTTTCATGGGAAAGTTGTCAAAAAACTTGTTAATGAGGTTGTGTTGGATTTTAAAAATAATCAAAATGTAAGAACGAGCCAATTTTTGGTTGAAATCTTATTGTTTTTCAGTCCCGCAAACCATGCGTATGAGTAATCCCGCATGAGCGATCCCGCATGAGCGATCCCGCAAATAAGGTGCGGGATCCCGCGTTTGCGGGATTGGATTCCCTACTTCGTACAGTGACACATACCCACCCTCTATTCACTGTGGTTGACTTTCCGATCGTCCATCTACCGTACTCGTATATACAATATTTTTATGGGGTCTCGCTTGTCATTAAGTAAGTTGAACGAATTTCATTCCCAGCTATTACCTAACGTCCTATAATGCCCCGAATACTTCCCCACAAACAAAGTCGAATCCGTGAGCAGTTATTAGGCCCACGCTTTCACCACCGAACATAATGGGCCATCCCTTTGTTAAGCCAAAATTGTCTGAACGAAACTTGTGGCCGTAATGTAGAAACGACTTGAGGGAAATGTATGCCGCGCAATCATACGAGATTAGGGTGACCATCGTGCTGGTGAGGCTGCGATAAGTGCAAGACAAAAAAATCGGACATGGCAGTCATTTGATTACAGATTCGTAAAGTCTGTTGTAAAGTGAGGATTTGGCTTTATTGGTTTATGGCGGCCCAGCAAATGCAAATTTACTGCACCTTCTTGTGTAGCTTGTTGGCGCAATGGGTAGAGATTCAGAGTTCTGAGTCTTGCCTAATGTCGTAGGTTAGATTCTACCCAGGCTAAACATTCATTGACGACATATGTGTTTGTTGTAAAGGTCATGACCAAGTTTTTAGCATAGGTTAATACCTACTAAAGTTGGTTTAATTACAGTTTCAGTTGAAGTAAAAAATATTTAATTTCATTTAACTCCATAAATTAATTTTGTTATTGATACCGAACAGCTCTCGAACGGTTCTGAAAGGTTTAAAGGTCACCCTGTTTTAATATATCCATTGAATTAAAACTGCGTTCAAAATACTGCCTCTGTCACAAAACCCCTTTGGTTAACAATAGTAATTTTAGGATCGTATAATCCCAAAAACGCATGATGTGATGCTCACCCTATTATCTGTAATAATAGGGCACGCACAATGGAGTAGTAATAAAAACCAAACTTAAACACTGACATTGGTGGGGGGAGGGGAGGAATTCCGAATTCAGCCTTTGCGGGTTCTTTACTATTTGAGTAATAATTATAGTTATGCCTTTAACAGAAGAATTCCCTAAAAATGCAAATTACAACTTCTGTTAGCAACCTGCACCGCAGAATCCTTTTTGGCGATTACATAATTTGAGTTTTTGTCATGTTTTCATTGTACCCTTTAATTCGGCAGAAAATGAGAATAAATAATCTGTTTAACTAAAAAAGAAACTCTGGGTATTATTTTCAAAACCATACTCGACACCTTGCGTACGAATAAAAATATAATTTTTAGTAAACTTGCTTTTAACCGGGACTTCGAGCGCGTGGACCAAATTTTTCTACATAACTAAGGATTTTATTTCACAACAGATATCTTAACGTCCAAGTTGTGAAATTTAAACGTACGAGAAACACACAGACATCTTCACTTCTGTGTTTGTTCACAATATCTAGCTTCTGTGTCTTCTTCGTCCGAACAATTTTTTTCCACTTTGTTACATTCGCGTTCATATTAGAGGGGAAAATTTAAGGAAAAGCAATAAAAAGATACATAGCCGTTTTTTTTGTAATTTGAATTTCAAAACTTGAAATACCTACTTCTAAAAAGAAGTGGTTTAACAACAGCGTTAGTCAGCATAGCTCACCTACCTGCAAACTTCTTTCTCTCTTATGTGCAGTTTTTGGTATCCATGAGGTTTCTAAAATAGCCCGAACTGATGGCCTCCCTATGATCTGTAATAATGGAGCACACACACAGGACTTGGGCAGTAAAAAGCGATCTTAAACAGTGTGGCGTGTCGTGAAGGGACCTTTGTCTGCCATCTTTACTACTGTTGAGTAATTACGCTTTGATGGGAGGACCAGATTGAGGGCAGGCCAGAGGAACCCATTTTAAGGCTTATTTACTGCTGTGGTAGGCCGAGGATCCTACAACCTTTAGAAAGATTTTTTCCGTAAACTGAAACACTTTCTTTTGGTAGATAGTGTTCCTAGAATTTTTCGTGACGCAGTGACTTGACCAGGTTCACATAAGAACATGCACAGATAAGCATCTTATGTTGTCAATTTATGACCTCTTTTGCAATGGTTTACAATTGTTGACCTCCTGTACAGACACGTTCACATCAATATGTCAGCAGCATTAGGTGCATCTATTTGTTTGTACCGTCACTACTCGGATTATTGAATGATTGATGATTAACATAAACTCCAAATAATGACAGCTTGGAGTAGAGTTAATGATACTTTATTTTTGCCAGTCAGTTTATAGATATATTCACCAACATATCTAAGCCTTTTTATATTATCGTAATTCTTGTCATCATGTGCTAGAGGAAAATTTACAATATCATTCCGATAAAAAAGTGTCAAAAGTAAATATCCGTTATTAAATAACTAATCCGACTATGTAATGACTGATAAAAGCAGGAAAAATATAGGTCAATTAACAAACCCAATTGAAAGAAAGCCCTAAAAGTATGAGACAAGAAAATATTCTCATTTAAAATTGGTTAATCACACTATTTAATATTCATAGTCCAATGAATGAATAATTCAGTCTTTGTAACATTCGCGATGTGCAGAGAAAAGCCGTGGTTTAATGCCTCTTGCTCCTAAAAGGCTTAGATACTACTCTTAGAATGCAGTGTTTTGTTAGGATTAACACATAGTGTACTTTAGTATGAGAGATGAACAGTTTCAGAAGTTTAGACCACAAGCCAGCGCTTTTTGCTTAGTTACTGGCAGGGCTTGTTTAAAAATATTTAAATTACCACGCTAGATTTTCTTATCTAGGCTGACTTCCTTAGTACTCTAGGCTCCAAGTATCCTCACAAGAGAACCGTCAACAAAGCGTTCTCACACATTACGCTAGGGTCAGCAAAAAACCGGTCGAAATAAATTAAATAGTTAAAGTATTAAATGCAAGCGTTTGCCGGACAAAGCCGGGTAATCATGCTAATAGCTCTTTGTTCCCTTTCCGCGCGAGTGGCTGGCTCTTCAAAGGGCCACCGAATTAGGGCAGTACCCCTACTATGAGTGTTTCTCAAGTTAACTAAGTCAGACAACGACAGCAAGTTCTGTGCCATCAGTATTCACTATAGGCGCAGCTCCAAAAACCTCACGAGAGACGGTAGCGACTGTCATTGGAGTAAGCTGATGGTAGGGTTTCAGTTCCCTCGAAATTGTTGGCCACTCTTCGCTCTGACGGCTCTGTTGACGCTTCTTTGTGTTCTAGGTGGTGATGAGGTTTTTAAGATAAGATAAGATAAATATTCTTTATTGCACATTAAAATTAACAATAACGGTTGGTATTACACGAGATAGTAAAATAACACAATTAGACGGTTTTATTGCTAAAAAGCAATCTCTTCCAGACAACCTAAGTATAGGAAAATGTTAAAAAGAGTAAGTAGTGCACAAAAATAGTAAAATGTAAATTCGAATAACAGTAATAATACAGGATACGTAATAATTAGCCCCCCAATAACCAAAGAGATCAGAAAAGGAAAATAAGAGATAAATAAACAGACGAGGAGAAGTAAAAGGAGGAAATAAATTAGGAGATAAAGCAGGAGTGTTAAAGGGCGAGGAAATGTGCTTTCATGCTCTCAGTTTGGGGAAAACTAGAGAACTTTGGGAAAGCATTTTAAAACCCACTGAATGAGCTCTGGATTCTTCTCTGTAGTCTCATAGTTAAATGAAATTAAAGTTGCAGGGAGCAGGGTATAAAGCGCGAAGGACTAACAGCTATTTGGATTGAAAAGTTATGGGATGGTAAGCATCTATTAGGCAACGCAGCATGAATAAATGGCTGGATTGGTATCGCAGCATTTCCGTGGATGCTAGTAAACCTACAAAATGATGATGATAAAGATTGGCAGGCACAGCTGCACAAAGCGAAAATTACAAACCTCGAAATACTTTTGTATTCATTCACTATCGTTTCAACAAACAAAAGCTTAATTTCATTCATAAATATTGCCCAAAGTACCCATCCCTACGCGCACTGACCAAAATTAAATATGCACATATTTATGTCCCTTTACCGTGAAATGGAAGGGACGATTGTCCTTTTATAGAATGGGAGTTGATTTAAATTAACTTCTGTTTTATGAGATTTCGAAAATCAGGAAAAATTATGTTATGGGAGGGTCTGGAAATTGCGCCTTAAATTAACAAGGGGAAATGCAACATTAACTGTATCCTAACGGGTTTCTGTGTGTTTTGTCCGGTGCTCTTAACAAAGGGTTTTGGTTTAAATATAAATAAAATAAACGTACAAATACATCCCAATTACAATAAAAATAAACAACACAGGGACTCGACAAGTGGAGTTATGGTAGACTCTACCGACCATTGTTTTTTTTCATATTGCCCGTCAAGATGACCTCAGTCCACCTGATGGAAAGCGGTCATGAGGTCCAGATATGAGGCTGACAAACACAGTAATGCAAGGAATCACTAAGCTGGCCATCCTCATCTTAAAGGCCTGCATATTAATAGCGTTAATGAGCAATTTTAAGGATGTATGTCTTTGAAGCCGATCATCACTTTTTATATCCTCTGATTTTCAAATTTATGTCATCTCATCTACTATCATCATTATCAGCCTTTGGAAGTTCACTGCTGGACATAGGCCTCCCCCATCGAACGCCACAACGAGCGGCTTTGGGCCATATTATACGGCAACTAAACTTAGCCAACTTTTTTGATCAATGTTTCAACTGAACACTAAGAAAACATCGACCATGTTGAACAGCTAACATGAATAATCCAATCACAAAATACAAAATTACTATATCATAATGAAATCAAACTGAAACCAAATTCAAATAAGTACTTAGGTTAGATTGTCTTAACCAACAGTAGTTCCTGGAAGTTTTTTCTTCAACTATTTTATTTATAATAATATAATGAGAGAATCTAAAATTATTCTATATGTACAAATATAAAAAAGAATAAAATATCATTTTTCCTGATATATTTTTAACGAAAAATACCGCGTCACAATATTGCCCTGCCAAAATCTACTGAACTGTTACTAAGTGTTGTTGAAGCAAAGTTAGAGCAAATGTCTTAAGACCGTGGGCGGAAGCAAACCCATAGGCAGGTCGTAAATAGTGGCAAAAACAGGCACTTAACATGCTAGCTAAAAGGCTCGGCTGTTGTTTTTGACTCCACCGTCTTCGGGAGGATTTACACGAGGAGATCAACAGCTAAAGTCACTAAACAAAAGCGTCATTGTTGGTACGACTTTTTGAATTCGATCGTATTTTTTTTAAATTAGCTCCTGCTACAAAGAATAAAATGTAGGGCGCAAATGTGGACACTTTTGTGGCTTGTGTAAGATACAAGCTACCGATGAATATTTGATTTCTATAAAACCAGTATACTCCCTGCGCATACGTAAACTGCAAGCGAAGTGATTAAGCCCTACCAATCAATATAATTAATGAACTTTTGCCCCGCAGTGTGACAGCTTTATTACCTTTTACTCCTAATCATTCAAATTGCTTTGAGGTCGTGCAGTATAAAAGCCTCTTCCGCAGGCGGGCGTCACCGCGTCGCCTGCTTGATAACACCCTGTGAGGACCACTTACACGGCTTACACCAGATACATTGCCGGCCTATGAAGTGTTTCTGCAAAATATTACATTATTTTTGTTATTCAATAGCTACACTTACCTATAAACGAGCTGTGCTGTCCAAAAATGGCCACAAGGACCCAAGCGGGTAAAACCTATGACTTTGGCTTTGTTTTCACACACTCCCTTTGTTTTTCACAGTTCAAGCAGTCTAGAGTTACAGGAGTCGATTCCCAGTTTGGGAAATGTGCATTTTGTCGAAACATAAGCTCTGGTTTAGCACATGCCAATGATCTAGCTAAGGATTTGCTTCTGATTGCTTTTTACGAGTATTATAGTTACGTGTTCCTTTGTTTCTTATTCCATTCGTTTGTTTATTGTATAAAAAGACGCTCCTAAATTTGCGTAGGCGACTACAGCCAAAAGTCCTTTGAGTCCTCAGTAGGTCGTTAATAGGTTGTTTCTTCACTTTTTATGATCATGGTAATGTCATCGGCCCTAAGGACCAGTAGAAGCGCAAAAGGTGAAGGTTCCTTGTCGATTATTTTAACATTTATCCGCCGTTTAAAGGGCACGACCATGCAACGTAATAAATAAACACTAATTGAAGTTTAATTTAGAAGTGTTCACTGTTGCAAAATGTTCTTGATATTGAATGTTGAGGTTATTTTGACTGGCCTGTTGGCGCAATGGCAGCGATCCTGCCTTTAGCGCCGGAGGTCGTGGGTTCGATCCCCACCCATGACAAATATTTGTGTGGGGAACATTTGTATTTGTTGTGTGTCTGGGTGTTATTATCTATTTAAGTATGTATTTATAAATATTTAAGTATGTTTATCAGTCTCTGACGCCCATATTATAAGCTCTGCTTAGTTTGGTTGGGGTGGGTTTGGTTTGGTGTGAATTGTCCCAGATATTTATTTATTCATTTATTTTTAGATTGAACTTCCTGTTTTTGTAAAAGGAAAATAGACTTCCGTTCCCATGAGGAATGAATGCAATTTCCAAAACTCCTGTTTAGTTTTAGATCATTTTGGCAACGCTAGTGACAACAATAAAAAGCAAAGGAAGTTGCACTGAGTTTGTATGGGAATATCTAAGGAATACAAACAAGTTTGATCGTTCGGCTAGTTGTTTTTAACTTCAAAATGAACGATGATGTTAATATATTAATTAAAATATTTAAGTATGTTTATCAGTCTCTGACGCCCATATTACAAGCTCAGCTTAGTTTGGGGTCAGATGATCTTGGTGTGCATTGTCCCAGATATTTATTTTATTTATTATTTAAATGTATTTTTGATTTATGTTTATAACAACTTTTAAAATACTTATACTTAGTTCCTTCATGTTTTGTTACGAACCTAATGCATAAATGTACAAGACTTGCCAAATATAATATATCTAAATTCTTTTAATTTTAATTGAAAATGCAAATCCTAAGCTAAACAACACGCTACCAATTGAACACATTTTTTTAATCACCGTAAAACTAAAATCCGTCAATGTTTTCCATTTCCCTTGGGGTTGTACAAAGATGCCACTTAAGATTGAATTAATTACTTAGTATTATCAACTGAACGTTCTCTTGATGTACCAAACCAACACATCTACTAAAATAGAATCTAATTCACCTTTTAGTAGCATTACCTCTTACGTGAAGAGCCGCAATCCTCTTGCCTACATTAGATGTTCCAGAGAGATCTGTCATCCTCGGGAAATCCCCTAAGAATTGGAAATGACTGTGTTTTCCGACGCACTTAGAGGTGGGACACACTTTTCGCGGTTATCGATTCATCTGTTTTGTAGTTCACACTTCAAGTAATTTATCGATTTTTTACATGACCTCAAACTCCTATCGTACTAAAACTATTAGCATTTCTGTTGCGTTTTAGAAATTGATCTAAAAATAATAACGTTATATAATAACGTTTATTGGACATCTTTTTTATTACTTTGATTTTGAAAGAGTTTCGTTTAAAAATGTACCCATGGCAACCGCCCACGTTCATAGTTACAAGTGCCATTTGAATAGTTTATTAATATTTTTATTTCCAAAGGTAATTATTAACTATGACTCACACCTGACTCACCTAGCTACCGTTCCGTGATCCTGAACACGACATAACACTATTATTTCAAAAGTAACTTTCTTTATAATGTCGTTTATACAAGAATAATAAAATGCTTTGACGTTGTTGATTTTTAATGCAACAGAATTATTCACTTTAACTTTTATTTGAAATTTTGGTAAATTTTAGTGTTTTTTCTTTAGTGTTTCTTTGTTATTTTGGTAGTGAACATGTCAGCTGTATAGAATTTGGTAAAAAAAAACCGCACAATATTATTAGCGTCTGACGGAATCGGCAATTAGTTTAAAGCTTTTAACATTCTGACATAATCTAAAAAAAAAATGGATCTCAAAAACATATATTTTTTTTATAAAGATGAGTAAAGCAGGGATGAACCATTTTTTCTTACAAAATATTTTCTTGTAAAACATCGATAAAATGGTAATTATTAGTGATAAAGGTTATCTCTACCAAAAACTACCGTTAATTACTTAGCAGCGCACGTTAGCGAGCGGGATGTCACCGGCCGCGACACAATCGGCTTAAGTCCCGGGTTTGAGTCCCGGGGGAAGCCTGGCGAGGATTTTGTATATATGCAAATTTTATTTTCATTGTTTCAGGCTATAGAGAATTGCTGAGATATTTATGGCGCGTACACTACTTAATCGAGCAGAAGGAAGTTAATATTCAAAGTGTGTCGTAACGCTTATAATTATATTACATTATTGAGAAATGTTTAAAGTCAAAAGTATACATTCAAAATACTACTTATTTGCGTCACTTTTAGTTTTAGTTATAGACAAACCAATCAAACTTCAATAAATATACACAACAGTAGGTAATCGTACTAAAATAACCAGCTGGAAATCAGAAGTTACTTATTGTTTTTCAAACACAAAAAAAATCTGGGACAGCTTCTACTCCAAATTCATAATAAATAATTACGCATTTCAAATGTAGTGTGTTTATCGGTTACACAACTACATTTTAAATACGTAATTAAGGATCTAAATAATCAATAACATAGACACAGGATAGGAAAAATACTTGTTAAACTAATGTTCTCTGGGAGGGTACCAAACACACGATCTTTTGCGCTATTAAATAGACCTTACCCATTGCGCTAACTGATCAAATGATTAAAACATACCCAGGAATACACATGCTTATTCTCTTGCATGCGACATTGTTTAAATAGCACGCTCCAAACACATTCAATTTCCAGTAATTATTTCCAAAACATCCCCTTCCCTTCAACCCCTGATTGCGTCCATAAAAACTTCCCTCTCAGGCCATACAGATTATTCACTGCCCTAGCCCTCCCGAATTTACCGCTCAGGTCACAGGGGTCTTTTGCCCTGCTTTGTCCCAAAACAATAAATAAAGCCCTATTGGACGACATGGGGCCTCAGGTGACTCTTAAAAGGTAATATTAGGTGCCAGTTGTTTATTGAGATTATAATTTTAAAAGTAAAGTATAATGTGAAATACAAAACAATTTTAGGCAGGCTAACGTACATCACCGAGGAAAATTATCATAGTCATAAGTTATCTTGTCGAATGATCGTCGTATGTCATAGATTACTCATATTTTGTTATTTTGATTGTTTGTAATGAATCTATAGATTTGTTTGGCGCCCAACGTGGGGTTGGTCCTTCGATACGTATTTTAATAGTTACTAGGTAACAGATAAATCAAATCAATAGAAAATTTACCATTTTGTCAATTGTGAATGCATGCTGTCATATGTCAGGCATATAATGCGAAGGCTACCTCTTTCGATATAGATGTCAGTAGTCAGTACTCACTTTACGTCATCGCGTCAGTTCAACCGCAAGATTCGCGTACGCTCTACGCGGCTGTTGACAACCAACTGCCAAATAGGTCTCGGATGGGCCGGCTGCTGGTAGGGGATTATCGCGCGGAAGTACATGGAGTGACAGAGGCGTGGTATAGTCATAGTCGTACGTTATACGTTATTTGACAACAAGATTGGCGTAGTGAGCTGTATGTAGCACGGTTCCGCGCCTTGACTTGCGTGTTTCGATTCCCGGTCGGGTCAATTCAGAAAACGAACTTTCTACATAGATCGACTCGGGTCTGGGTTTGCTAGGAGACGCTCCTGTCCTAAATCTCAGTCTTGTACCTCGAAACACATATATATTTATTCCTACTTCGAGACCATGACAAGTGGCGTGTCTTCAGGCGCATTTGTATTTTTTTTTAATGTTTTTAAATCGAGGACTTTTGTACGAGTATTTGATAAGCAAGCATGCGAACCGCCTGGTGGTGAACGATTACCGTATCCTATGGACAATTGGATTGGTGCAACCCCTATGTGCATTCAGCAAGACGAAACGCAAACGGGTTCTACAGCTCATCACACATCATCAAATTAGGTTTAGGTTGAACGAAACAGGTCATTACCTGAACAAGTGTGAAAATTCTAATCAGAAACTTTAGGAGGGATTTAATATTTAAAAAACTTTTTTACTGCTTCATACTTAGTGCAATCATTTGGGGCCCACTGAAAATCAGCGCCTGGGCCCTCAAAGCCTATGCTGAATGCTGAGTGAGGTCCTTTTGTTTTTTGAGCATAGGGACGTCGCTGTCTGATGGTATTGTTTTGTCTTGTTGTTGTTTTGTTCTGTTGTTTTATGCCACCACCTACGTGTTTTTTTTCCTCAAATGTAACTCGATGTCCAAAAATTTAATAAATGTTTTCTATTTCTATTTCACTCTCTGTCTCAGTGAACCTAGTAGCGTCGCTTTCACCACTTGACACTTGAAATATTAATGACACAGGCACGGAGTATCAAATGTCACATGGTGCATGCAGGTGCAGTACTTTAGGGTTCAAGGAAACTGTCAGAGAACCCTCGACCTATGCTCTCTGTTCGGAGCGACTAAACACCACGTCAAATAACATTTCCGTCAGTGCTGTGTCTTAGTGTATACATACTATCTTTCGTTATGTTTATTAGTCTCTAACAACTATTATTTTACAAACTCTAATTCATATAAGATGATCTGGGTATAAACTGCCTTAGATATATTTAATCGAATACAGGTCAGCTCAAACCTACTAGCGTCGACGTTTCTTTCAACATAAGTTTTCTAGTCTCTGAAACCGTAAAAGGTTGGTATAAGTTCTGCTCAGTTTGGGTTCAGATGATCTTGGTCTTAGGCTTCCCAGATATTTCTTAACTAGCTTCTGCCCGCGACTTCGTCCGCGTGTAGTGATGATTAGCTTATAGCCTTCCTCGATAAATGGGCTATCGAATACTGAAATAATTTTTCAAATCAAAAAGTTCTCAGTTCCTGAGATTAGCGCGTTCAAGCAGAAAAACGAACAAACAAACAAAAAAACAAACTCTTCAGATTTTAATATTAGTATTGATTCAATTATTTCCATAACAATGCGAGCACTTCACATTGGCACTATACGATTCAAAGAAATGTGCTGGTTGACGTTTTTTTAAACCCTCACATCGAAAGCGCGACTCTGACTTGACCAATATCGTTCCTTCTGACCCTAAATGAAACAAGATGACTTCCACATATAAATGGAAGTTTTTTCTAACAAACGTCCCAATTAGCTAGTTATATGGAAAAACTAGCTGTTATTTGGACTTTATGATAATTCAACAGATAATTATCTCTTATGTTACAAGTCGTTAACGATTACTATTACGAGTAAAGAAATTTAGTTTTGTGAATTTATTTGTAATTAAGTTGACATAGTTCGAGACTTTTTATTTAATTTTATACATTTTTACAGCGGTTTACGTTGAAAACTTGGTAAGTATGTTGGAAGTTTTACAACCCAAGAATTTTGTCTTTTATTGCATTTGCGTGTAGCAACTTTCACCCTTATTAATAACCTTAATGAGTACTTAAACACTTCTTTAGTGATGCACTATCCCGACAATATTAAAAGAGCCAAGAATGTGAGTTACAAAACAGTAGATAGATTAGGTAAAACTGTCTTATAAAACTGACTGTGTTCTTACGAATCAGGCGCTTTGTTAGTAAATATTAAAATTTAAATGTAAATAAACTTTAGGTGATACAGCATTTTTTAATAACTGACTATTTTCAGGTTATAACTCCCGAAAGGTGCTTCTTTGGGTATAGGTATATTCCTACAAAATAACCATACATGTTTCAGTAGATGAGAACTACATAGTGTAACTTGTTGAGTTCAGTGAAATAAACAATCAACACCATTAGAACTATTTAGGTAACGCAGGTATGGTAAATAAAATATCTATCCCTGAAGGTACCTTTTATATTTTTTTGCAGACAAAGCTAGACCGAAAATGCTTTCCCACGTAACTTCTCTTCTGAACAAGCTTACACCCCTTTAGGTACCCTAGATAACACCCTCAACAAGTTCGCCTAAGGGCTTTTGCATGGGGTCCAACAAAACAATACACTCATCCTACGAGTTTGTACTTCCCTTCAACACTACATCCTATTTTGAGCTTTACGTCATAGTAAATAAAATCTAGTATCGCGGTGTGGGTTGCAAGTGGTATTTTTAATCAGTGTACGGGCTTGCTGTCATCTCATTTGCCCCCGTTCGAGAATCTTCTAAAGAGTCCGTTTCGTTTTTAACTCAGTTTAGAAGCTATTTCAACATAATTAACGTTATTCGTTAAAAAGTAAACTGGAAATGGACCTCGCATGATTTATTTTCGTTTCTTCTTTCTGTTAGTTTAAATCCATTATGTATGGTAGAGTTTATTCCCAAATAAATTGTAGAATTGGAATAAATTTAAAAAAATATCACTGTTACATCTTCAAGCTATGCTACCTAATTGTAAACTTTATAGGTAGGTGCAGCTGTTACGTGCACGGCCCGTAGGTAGTGACAAAATGCACCTACTTTTTTTTCGTATGTTAACCATGTGTGGAAATTTAATCGATGTCACAGCTGATCTGTGCTACAACAAATCAGTTGTCATTAACTTCACACGCCTATCAAGATTTTTATCCAAAAGATAGTATACAAAAATATAAATTATTCGTAATGCTTGTCATGCCAGTCATCGAGGACGAAAGTCTGCAAAGTCAACATCGGTAATACTATAATGATCGATCATTTAACTTATCAATTATCACGTACAGTACAACGCAGCAATAATGAGACAGTACCAGCAAGCTGAGCTACCATTTCTATGGCAGAGCATACTTCACGCGGAATCGAAGTCCACATTATCACACTAGAGCCATGGTCGACTGTACTTGTGATAAAACCGTTATATTATCACCGAAGGTTAATAAACATGTTGTTTTCTTCAAAAATATTTAAGCTACATAAATCTACTTTGCCTTCGAATATTGTTATGATTTATCCGTTTTTTTTATTTCAGCTGTTTAATTGCTTTTAAAACGCAGGTTTTTGTTTCTATTCTATATATATATATATATATATTTGCGCCAGACAACACACCTCTTCTAATGGTCTCGAAGTAGGGATTATTAAATCCCTGTGTTACGAGGTACCACACAAGGAAATAAGCTAGGGGCGTCTCCCAGCACACCCAGAACCGAGTCAATTCAGAAAAGATCGTTTCCTGAATTGACCCGTCCGGGAATCGAACCCGGGACACTACGGAAAATCGAGGCGAGAAACCGTGCTACAGCACACTACGCCAATCGTGTCGTCAATGTGTATTTATATTATAACATTTATAACCTCATAATTGAAACTTTTGCAACTGGTTCTACAACGTCTATATCAATTCAACAGTATAATTATAACTAAACATCCTTACTAAACCTGTTTTGAAAATATATTTTAAGAACTTCTCAATAAATTAAGAATACGATTTATCTTTTTAGTTCGCTTGCCTTCATCTCATAGCGAGTTTTATACAAAACTACGTATAATTATTCAATTAGCTGGCTTGCTGAATACGTGACGTCACAGTATTGTATTCAAATACATTTCTCAGCTGAATACAGTGTCAAATAGCTTATTAATATAGTTACTTATCTTACCACGCCAAAAGTAATTGTTAAAGTTAAATGAGGCAACTCACCCTAAGAAATAAATACATTGAAATGGTTTTTTTTATGACCAAAGGAATAATAATATACATTTTGGACCCAAAAAACAGAAATAGGGAATCAATACTCGAGGTCAGAGTGGAACCAACCATCTCACGTAGCAACAGTGCCCAACCCACCCTTGCAACCGACAACTGCAAAGAAAAATGTACCTTAACTGGTCACATGTAAGAGATATTCTCCCACGACATCATTGAACATCCTGATCATGTTTAGTTGCATCATAGCAATAAAGTCGATTTTCGCTTGAAAGTTGGTCCTCCTGCAGTTTTTATACTTTTCAATTTACAACAGATCAAAGTAAGCTGCATTTTAGTGGCGTTAGAATTTATTTTTGTTCGTACATTTTCAAGTGCATATTATTATCGTAGGTAAGCATTTGAAGGTCCAAAACGTAGGGACAGCAAAAAATTGATTTATGCTGTAAATTTTTTTGTCGAAGAACTAGGTAAAGTGTTTATTCATGTTGCTGTTTGAATAACATATGTTTCACTTTTTTCGCTAACTCTCCCTTTGTTACTTAATTTAAAAACCTGCAAACTTTTAGAAATAGTTATTGTTATGCTAATTTTAATGATGTTTTGCTGGTATCGGTCTAGGGTTAAGCATCCCAACTTGTATCGTGAGGTCCCGAGTTCAAACTGGCCAGATCTTTGTATTCATTGTTAAAATTTTCGACTGACTCTCCGGTAATGGAAAACATCGATATAAAACCAAATCAAGCCGGATAACGGCGGAAGGTTCATCACGTTAGGTTTTAATAACATTGAGTGCTTCTAATAACAATGCTCTATTGTTTACACAAAGATAGAAACTAGAAAGATTCCACCTGATCCTAGGGACTCCAGCGGCACCCGGATTGTGGAAGGTCGCGGGTTTCAATCCTGCTTGAGTCCCTAGGATCAGGTCATATTTTTCGAGTATCTATCTTTGTTCTAATAACATTGATGAGAAGCGGGCTTTTGAGAGTTCCGTTCACCATGACGGCAAACAGTGCCTCTGACTTCCCCGTTTGGGATATACTCGTAGTCATAATGGTATGTATGTATTGTAGGTTATGTTATTGAATACGACACAATATTTCGTACTGCCTTACGGAATATAAGTAACAGCGATACAATAAATAATTTTCAGCAACAGCCATTTCTAATGTGTATAGTAATTGAATTAATCATTTTGACATACTCAGTAAATATTAACGTAGAAACGATGAGGGAATACTATAATTTTTGAACAACTTCACTTTTAAAGTTCTCAAACAAAATCAGACAGACATTCGTATTTTTTGTACGAATTTATAATCTACCAGTACACAACAACTGAACGAGTAGCACACAAATCTACCAAATCCTGTCATAACGCTTCAAATAAAAATATTATAAAAACATTACGTGTCTTGTTTATTGACTGAGGTAAATCGTTGATAAGAAGATTCACTTATCATTGTTTTCCAGCGATAAGAGCAATCAGTCTAGACTGATTTAATTGTAAGTTATTTTATGATCACTTAGCGCGAGTTTAGTAAGTCTAATTATATTTCTAATAACTTTTAAGTAATTTATAAATCTTGCTTTATTACTTTGAGTGGAATTCAGTCTAAATTTCCACAGCAAATCTCATTTTTTTTGCTACAGATTTTTAGTCCGCGGGAAACCCATTTTGGTTTGTTTTCTACTTTTATCCTGATTTGTTTCAGAGGAAAACATAGGTCATAAAATAGTTGAAACGTCTCTTAAAAATGACTGTATGCAGAATTTGGATCATCAGTGTTGTATATTTCAGAATAGGAGAGGTTTTCCAGACACATTTTAAATTTTTTGATATTTTCAACGCTATAATCTCGTACCGTTTTACGCCAAGATTTTAACTTCAATATTCTCTCAACAGGAATTTGTATTAACTGCGTAGTGTATGTGTAATACAATTTGAAGGCTAGGCATAGCATGTAGGATAGGCAAATAGTGACCTTTTCGCTTTGAGCGATTACATCTAGACGACTTTGTAATGTGGGGGAGATTGTGGAAGAAGTTATCAGACTGTTCAAATGTCCTAAAATCTGTTATCTGTTTAAATAACATGAAAAGCCTCATCATGAGCAGTTTTTTGATGAATATGGTCTTTTTTCATTTCGATCTTTACTTTCAAATAACTCAGAAACGTGGCACTTTAGGGTATCATATTATGAGATTTTTTTCTCCTCGATGTCAGTCTGCTTTGCCCCAGGGTGTTCGAAATAACGCGCGTGGACCGTGCTATCATCCGCATAGCAATGAATATTACCAAGAGATAACATGTCATTGATATGAAGAAGAAACAACGTCGGCGACAAGACGGAGCCCTGCGGCACTACAGCATCAATTGGAGAAAGTGTGATTTTCGACCATCGCAAAGGACACGAATTCTACGTCCCTCAAAAAATCCGGCGACCCAGTCGCATAGACGAGGTGGCCATATGCCGGAAGCTTGGAAAGAAGCGAACGATGCCATACACGAATAAATTCACTTATCTTGACAGTAAGGAAAACAAATGAAAATCACCCATTTTCCTAATTTGAATTTGGAATTATCTTCTTAATTGTAACTTTTTATGATACCAAAACCATCCAGATACAAATAGTATAGCCAAAGATATTTTATTACAAGTTCATACATACTTTAACTTTTTCAGTCTGAAATTAAATAGGAACCCCAAAATACCTATCTTACAAACTAGTTTCGGATATTATTAAATAATGGCTTTTTATCAGTCTTATCGGTTTTCTGTTGAGTATCATTATCAATCTATTATTAGTAAGTATTTATTGTTCTTATTGTCATTTATTTTTTATATTAAAGCACAAAAAACGAGTTATATTCAATCAAAAATATCGAAAAAGTGACAAAGCTCACCAAAATCTTCCTTGAAACTATGAAGTAACAAAAGCTCAACAAAAATAAGCGTTCTTAATCGTTCATGAATAGTCACAAATAAAATGGCGCCTTTTTAAATTCATTAACAAATTCCCAGTATTTGTTCATAAGTATTGAGATGCAATCTCGTTTTTTTTTCTCTTAGGAGTTTTATGGCGATGCGAAGTTTTTTATCAATAACCGCTCTTTTGACTTTATTCTTACTACGTGGCATGTTATCTGGGTCAAAATAATATCAAATAAACTTGGTTCACCAAGACCACGGGCCGAAGTACAACCGCCTTTGGTGGGTCGTGGTACAACCCCCCCCCCCCCCTCATTCAATATTCAATCATCCGTAACTTTTTTTGGTTATGTTTTGCACCATTATGAGTATAACATAATAACAGCGAGAAGATATCAGTTTACTATGTAGGTAGCCTTAGTGCAAAACCTGGAACTGAGCATTAAAAAAGTGAAAAGAAATAAAAACAACAAAAAAAAATACTTTTGAGCTGCAAAAGCCATCTGATGCTCCCCAACACAAAACGCCGGACATCGGTCGTTTGCAACTAAATTCACTCGTTTCTGGTTTAAAAGAGCTTTAATATTCAATTGAATTAATATATTTTGAATTGAATTGCAATTCAATTCAAAATATATTTAATAAACCATAGACAAAGTTTAAAGGCGCAGAAACATTTCAAAAACTTGGTGGTATCAGGTTTAGCATGCTCTCAACGTACAACGGGTTCCCCTACCCGTAAGTACCTATGTTAATTTTTTTTGTTTAACAATTTCATTCTGCTTCATTATTTTAGCCTAAACTTGTTAACTAAAATTCTACTTACAAGCTTACAAGTTTACAACTTAAGAAATGCAATTCATTAAAGTTAGTAGATATTCTGAATTAAGAAATACTTACCCGTTGTTGTGAATGTGCTGCCTATCCAATGACATGTCATATGGGAATAGATGATTCTTATTCCTATAATCTAAAACGTAGATGAGTCGTGAAGCTTCAATGCGCCGACTATTTGATACTGCTATTGCTGACCGTAGTTGACAAAAAGTATTTCTATCACGGGCTCAGTCCGAAGATTTATTTTCCCTTGTATAGGTACTAGCTGCCGCGACAGACTTTGTTCTGATAAAAGCTATTGGCCTGTTACTGAGACTAAGGCCCGTATTCTAAAAATCGTACTCAAGCACTGATGTGTACTTGAGTAGAGATTACAAAACGTCAGTTCATACAAAAACGTCACTTAAGTAGATCATACTTAGGTACAGATTTTGTTTTAGAATACGGGCCTGAAACTTCAACAATATTACGTGTAGCTTGGTGCCTTGGTTGCCATCCCGAAATAGCATAAATTATAATTTAGCACAGAACTTGTAAAAAATAGTACCTAATTCACGATTTAATGTATCTTTAAAAAAAAAGTTGCGACCTTTGCAGCAAAGACTGTTCTATCCAGAAAACTCGGCCACTGAGGTGTGTGTGCACGGAATCTTTGGTTGACTCACATGCTGAAAAATGTTAGCGCCTTATTCTAGCTAAAATCATACAGTTTCAACCCTTTTTGATTATTATGCTTGATAAAGCGTTTTAATGAGGCAAGCCCCTAGACTGGCTGGGTCCCTAGGCCCGGACCTTGTAGGCCTAGGCGTAAAACCGGCCCTGACTATGGGTGCCAGACACAGGGACCGATGAACATAGGTACCTACTTTTCCTAAATAACTACCTAAATAGATAATAACATCCAAGCACACCAGAAATATTCGTCGTATGAATGTTTTCATGGGTGGGGATCGAACCCACGACCTCCGACGCTGAAATCCGCTGATGGCAGAATCGCCAACAGGCAAATATTTTTTAATTTAATCAATAAAATTCTTCTTTATAAACCATCAACATACTTTTTATTGATACACATTGGAGTCGCGCTTCGTGTGATGCCTCCCTAATATTGACAGGAGTTGGACATGAGTATGACAGCGGCTCACGAGTGGGGACTCGGGTTCGACTCCCACCCCGACTTAGACAGTTTGACGTTAATGTTGCCCGGTTCACCGCTTTTGAACCTATTACTGCATTATAAAGTACTTATGACAGCCGATACAAAGTACTCACGAAGTCCATTTAGACGCTTCTCACGCCTACGCGAATTTGATACGAAATAATCTTCATAATTAGGAAATTCAATTATTAGAACCAAGTACTAGACAGATAAATATACCTACCTTACTACATACTCTTAATTTTAGATTAAAAAAGATAGACAAGGAAAATTCTACACAAGCTCTAGGCTGAGTGGGACTTAGCTCTGGTTTCTATATTGTAATGTAAACAAAAAAAAATTGCATTGAAAAATTGTTAAGCACAAAATTCAATAATCGCAATTTAGTTTTTTTAGGTCGAACTTTTGTTCATGTCTATTGATGATCTGCTTGACTACAATGTTATTTTGGTTCCTTATACCATACCAGACTTATTCTCTACAGATCCTGAATTCCTCAGAAATTCTAAATATCTTTTTTATGTTTTTTGTGAGAACACATAAAAAAAACAAATAAATTGTAAAAGTTTTTTATATAATACCTACCTACCTTAATTATTACACAAATATTACTTCAACCATTTTAGCTACCTATTGCTGATTTATTAAGTACCTATCTAATAAAAACCAGCTAGGCAGAGCCTATCTATTCACTCCACTTTATTTGTCTTTTCCTACGATTGTGTTCAAGCGTTTTTAAAATTTCGACCTGTGTGGGGGGGGGGGGGGGGTAAGGATGACACGGACGAAGTCGCGCGCAAGCAAAAGCTAGTCTTTTTTTTTTAAATAAATAAAAAATAAAATAAGTTCATTTCGTTAAAAAAAATATTGCCATAATAGCTAGTAAGTACATTGGAGCCTCCATTTAAGCAAAAAATGCCTGTGTTTGGAGGGTCCGCTCTTCCATCAATATATTCATGGTTTTATTTTAATAATAAACATTTTTTTTAATTCAAATAATACAATCTATATGTGTGTGTGTGTGTGTGTGTGTGTGTGTGTGTGCGTGTGTGTGTGTGTGTGTGTGTGTGCGTGTGTGTATGTCGGTGTGTGAGTGAGTGTGTGTGAGTGCATGTGTGTGTGTGTGTGGATGCGTGCGTGCGTGAGTGTATGATTAGCTTTAAAATTATGCAATGCGCTCTAGTAGTTGTTCGATTTCATCGTATGTCTTATTTTTAATCCATTTTGCCAAAAGTACCTCACAGCTGTGATGTGTTTTGTCATATATACATAAATTTCTATTTATTTTATTATAAAGGAAGGTAGAACGTGAGACGAATTGTCTACTGGCAAATGTTGTCTTAATATTGTAGGACTGAGCTATAACATTTCTACGTCGTTTATTTAGTTGGCCTGGGTCGTAAGTTATTGATTTGTGAGTTTTAAGGGTTGTACACACTACATATAACTTCCTGACCGAAAGTAAACCACTGATGCTATATAGAGTGTCATAAGGGAAGCGTCTCTTCTTAAAATACATAACTTTAACAAGAGTACGCTACGCCCTCTCTAACTCAATGAATTGAGTTTCAGCTGCGCCTCCCCAGACAGGAATACGGACAGGTCAGTATGGATTGAGCCAGAGCAGTGTAGATTTGGTTGAGTAGATAATTTGGTAAGTCTTTGTCCGATTTACATGCCATAACATGTCTGAGTGTTTTAAATATCCAGATTAGTTTCCTCGTTCTATTGATGACGTGATCTAAGTGTGGGTGCCATGATAATCTATGGTCTACAATTACCCCCAGGTATTTTGTTTGAGATACCCTTCCAATGAATGGACAATTACACGTTTTTTTATCAGTATCATTTGGGCACTCATGAATTTTTAAATTAAAATCGGTTTGAGGCTGTGAATTGCTGTAGATACTAAAACAGATACAGCTTGTTTTCGAAGTATGTAAAGTGAGCAGGTTTTGCTTTAGCCACATAGATACCCGAGAAAGGCTAGCTTCAGCACTGTTCTTGACCGCCTCCCAAGAGTCACCAGCAAATACCACGGCCGTGTCATCAGCGTACGACAGGACTCTAGCGTTAGGAATTTTCATACTACATAGGTCGTTGATGTAGACGAGAAAGAGGGTAGGTCCCAAAACGCTTTTTTTAACCCCAAACTAAGCAGAGCTTGGAATATGGGCGTCAGAGACCGATAAACATACCTAAATATTCCTAAATACATACTTAAATAGATAATAACACCCAGACACACAACAAATATAAATGTTCGTCACACAAATATTTGTCATGGGTGGGGATCGAACCCACGACCCCTGGCGCTAAAGGTAGGATCACTGCCATCGCGCCAACAGGCCAGTTTTAAATTCTTGTTTTCGAGATCTACGCGTCGGCGCAGTAGATAACGTTCCTGCCTGCCGCGCCGGGCGTAGGTTGCGTTACCCACGCAGGACAAACTTTGCTTTAATTCCTTGTCTCACCCGGATGAGAACATAATATTACTGGGTGAAAGACAATAATATGTAAGTACCTAAGTATAATTTGCAGTTCTTTATAACAAGTGGTACGAGTAGGTACTTATTAAAAAGGTCTGCGAATTAGTTTGATGCAGCGCACACGCACCCTTTACGGCACTAGTACATAAAAGTTAATTATAATAGTATGTATATATATGTACTCTTCATTTTTGTTTTTGTGTAAAGAATTGAGTATTGAGTACCTAGTACTGAGTATTGAGTATATAGTGAAGATTGCTTCAAACAATAAGACAGCCTAAATTGTACATTATGATTAAAGTGTATTACTCATTTGTAAACCTAAGTACCTAGGTACCTACTTACTTTGTTTGATGTGCAATAAAGAGTTTCTCAACTTATGTTATAATTATTGCTACAAATTAATAATTAGTTACAATAACTTAAAAGTAAAATCTCATAAATAACTGTCGCTTAAGAAAAGAAAAAAAATAGGCGTGGTTTTTTAGGTGTCAATTCCCTACTCACTATTAGTTTAATTTGAAGATGAGTAGTAGGTACATACTAGATAAAACTACATTAGGTTCGATTTTTATACCGAAATGCTCGCAAATTAATGAAACATTATTGTAACAACACAATATTCTAATAACGATATTGGACCTGCTTGCCCGCCATCTCTCAGAGCAATAGGTAGGCTAAAAAAACTATTAGTCACGTCACGTCACCTAGACGTCAAGTCACAGCACACACACAATCATACGGCACGCAACACTCACAGCGGACGCACACCGCCGCGCCGGGCGACGCGACGCGTTACCCGATATCCGACACGCCGCCGCGGCCAGCCAGTCTTGCGGCCAGTCCCCGCCGCCCCGCGCCCCGCAGCGGCCGTGTCATCCGTCACTCACGACTTAGTTTCGCATAAAACATGATCAAAGAAGAACCTGACGATGACATCGATATTGAGGATACCTTCGCGCTGCAGCATACTTCGCAGCCGTCGCCACCGGATATCAAACTTTATTGCAACGTCGACGGGTGCATAGCTCAATCGGACACGCCTGACAGCTCCTTGTTCCCTTTGCCCGACGAAACCTCCAGGTTTGTATAAAATAAATTTGCTATTGATATCCCTAATATTAGTATTGATTGATATTATTTCCAAACGTCGAATTACCACTACTACGGTAATATTATATTTACCGTGCCACACTACTGCTGCGCCTGCAGCGCTCTCTGCAAAGATGTCACAGTGCAATTAAAATACAGTATAGTAACTCCATTATTCTGGTTTCGTAAATAAAGCTTTCAAAAAACCATTAACACTAAAAAACAAGTTCTAAGATTTACGTTAGTAATAAGTTTTTTTTTTTTGCTAATGCTAAGTATCAACTTAGAATAAACCTATAACTTAAAATACATTTTAGGTGAAAACTTACTACTAATGCCACAGTTAAATGACGGTTAGCTATCTTAAATTGGAATTGTTTTAGTACGAATTTTATTTGTTCGAGATCGTTTAGCACCGTTTTTGTTTACAGATTTTAACCATCGAAAGCATGGTTTACATATTGCTAAAATTCAGATTTTCAATTGTTGTAACTTTCAAATTTTAAATGATTTGATTTCTAACGTAACATTGATTAACACTTCAAATTTTAAATAATTTAGTTTCTAAAAAAAACATTTCCAATATTTTTATTGTTTTTAACAAATGAATTGTATCCTTGTAGCAATGAACTCACTCGAAATGTTTAAAAAGCAAATTTGTGGTGTTTTTATAAAGCATAAGAGATTTCTGCCGCTTCGCCGGCCGCTGTCGGGGCACGCTCGCTTCGCTCGCTCGGCTCGCGTATTTTGGCCATAGTTCTAACCTTTTTCTTTTAATAACGTGGGAACCTCATGGAAACCTCGCCCGGGGGCGACGAGGTTATGTCGGACTTCTACTGACTAAAAGCCCACGGTACTCGACCTCAACACTTCAGTGGCGAGGCTGAGTCCATAAGAAAGGTTTCGCAGCGCTGCCAGTGCTTCCCCTTATCGCGGTTACCTTCAGCCGACCCCCCAATGAAGGGAGAAGTACACAAGTCCTTCCGCCGTCGCGGTGTAAGCCGTGCCATGCGAAAAAAGCACCCCCGTACTCAAACCCGCTGGCTCCCACCGCGACCTACCTAAAAGGTGGAAAACAGTTTTTCTGTAAAAAGAAACATCTGAAAAATAAACTTAAAGATTCCAAATATTCGGAAACGAACTATCTGGTATTTGAAGCTTCTTTGTATTGTTTTCGTACAATTGAAATTCGAACTGAACATTTTCGAAAGTAAGATAGGTTGCCCTGATTGACATGCAGATGTTAGCTTTAGGTTGCACTGTTGGTTTCGGGAAATTAGTAAATTAGTTTTAAATAAACATGGGGTTCAAAATAATTAAGTCTTGCAACAATTGGGTATTTGATAAATCATCAGATTCTAAAGATTGTTTAATTCAAGCAAAATTTCCATTAGAAAAGAGTCATAACTTTAAGTTTGTTTAGTTATGTTCCTAGTCGTGCCATAAGTTCTGTCCCTGAAATAAACATGTCTAGCGTAAAGTAAAAAACTTATATACTTACTATTTAGTCTGGGCCTTACCTGCTCCGCTGCCGGCGGCACCCTAGGTTAAGGTTTTTATAGTATTTTTGTAAATCATTGTTTTATAACTTTAATTTAGGCTTAGGTTTTATAATTGTGATTACTAATGTATTTTGTTTTTATAATTATAATTCTTAAGTTGTTTTATTGTTGTAAATCTTTGTTTTTATAAGAATACTGTACAACTTTTATATCTAAGTTTTATGCTAAATAAAGAGAATAATAATAATAAAGCTTTATTTATTCCATACAACATGCAATGAATTATAATTAATTAAATATTAAACTTAATGCATTTGACAATTTTCATTATAAATAATTAATATTGAAATTTTCTATCATGCTTAATAGTAATATTTATTGTTGCATAGACCTCCTTCGGGTAAAAGCCTCCTCCGAAGAGTCCCATTTCTTTCTATCTTTTGCTATATTGTGCCAATGTATTTGGTCTGCCTCTTCCACGAGCGCCTTGTGGGCCATTTCATTTTGTTACCCTTATCGTCTATCTCTCATCAGAGTATCTAGCAAGGTGGCCAGCCCACTTCCACTTAATGCTCAGGGCAAAATGTAGAGATCAGTTATTTTTGTTCTATTTCGTATGTCTATGTTTCTACATTTGTCTCTCAGCCTGATGCCCTGACAGCTCCTTTCCATTGCTCTCTGTGCTCTCTGTATTTTGCTTAGCGCTTTATGGTTAAAGGTCCAAGTTTGGCAACCATAAGTGAGGCATGGTAGGATAGCAGTATCCATGATGATCGTCTTAATGCTCATAGGTTGCTTAGATTTGAATATTTCCCTACGGGCCCAGAACCTTTTCCAAGTTATAAGTTATTAGATTATTGCAAATGTTAAAACTTTAAAAAAAAACACTTTTAGCCTTTACCCATTTCTCCAAACGTCCTGGCCATTCATCTATGGCACCACATCCAATGGTATCGAGGCAGCCGCCTTCACATAATTTTCTTTTAGCGACTCAATATTTCGATGAAGTTTTCAGGCCTTCTCTAAAATATTGCAAGAGCAATAATCCAAAGGATTAAGATCAGGACTTGCGGGGGGCCAATCTTCAGGCGATGAAATCCATTAAATTCACGTCTAACCAGCGCTGGGTTGATTTCGCTTTGTGCGCTGGTGTTGAGTATTGTTGATATATCCATTGTGTACCAGCAAACACAGTGTTACTTAGTGGCCTAACTACCTTCTCTCAAATATCGTTATGGTAGTTAATTACTCATATCTTCACCCCTGCTCACAAAAATGGAGCTTTATCACCCGTTCGTATGACACGCCCCAATCCAAACCATCACAGACGAAGGGCTGCTGTCAACAGCTAACCTGTACTTCTCCGATAAGCCCTAAGCTTAAGGTCTTCTTTCAAAATACGAGAGATAGACTTAGGGGAAATGTAGATTTCCCTAGCCATAATTTTCTGCTTACGGATCGGGTTTCTTCGGATTCTCTTTCTGACGGCTTTGATACTTTTGATAGCTGCTGGTATCCTTGTTGTTCGAGTTCGACAGGCCCTTGGCCTATCATTGACATACGACAACTCAGTGTAACGCTTGATGGTCCGGTAAACAAATTTCTTCGGTATTTCCGATGGTTTTAACAATTTGAACATCTCGACTGAAGTTTTGTTATAATTGTGTAATGCAATTACTGCGATTCGATACTCTGTGGTACCTTCATATTTCTTTTTAAATACCGTCATTTAAGTCGGGTTGGGAGAGTACTTATGGCAAGACTAGGTATAATCCATTTTATGGTTCTTCAAACCTGGGTGGGCAAATCCATTTTAAAGGTGTAAACTATAAAAAAAATGTATGCCTTCGAAAATCTACACAATTTATAGCAACTCTTGTAAAGAAACCAATAGAAATAGACATGATGTGACGTCACAACCTTGTGACCAGTTTGTAGAGAGCGTTATGGGCAAGTCCAAAAATAACATTTTTTAAATTGCCATATTTCGGGTAGTTTTCGTGCTTTCAAAATATTACTTTTAACGATGTTTATATAGCAACAAAATAAATTCTCAAATACCCAATTTATTTTCAAGGTATAATTTGAAAACAAAGTCTTTTTTTGCAGGAGGTTGTTGTGGCTGAAACGACTAGGACTCGTGGATTTAAATGAAACAAAATTAGGAATTCATGTTTGTGCAAAGCATTTCAAAAAATCAGATTTTAGCATCGAATCAAACTACAAAAACTTGAACAAAGATGCAATTCCATCTTTATTCTTGCCCAATAAGACTATTTTCCAAGATAAGAGCGTTCAAGTAAAACCACTAATGTACGACAACTTTTCCCAAACCGACAGCGTGAAGATGTCAGATGCATCCGTTGAAGTTGCTTTCGAATCATCCAATGATCTCAAGAGGAAACTTAACCCTGAATTGCTAGAGTGTAAAAAACGTCTGATGGTGCACGTACAGGCATCGCAATCTCACAAAAAGAATCAATTTCGTCAAGAATGCGACCGTTTTTTATCTGACCAGCTCGCTGAACTAATCAAATGCCAAACAGATCTGCAGCTCAACAGCAGGGGCAACAGATATCCTCTGCCTCACAAGATATTCAGTATGAACTTGTTGTTTATAAGTCCTACTGTATACCGAATGTTAGAAAAAGACTTCGTCCTCCCTAGCGCATGTGTCCTAAAAAAAAAGGACGGACCGGTGTCCACAGAATTCAGTGAAGAGCAAGTGGAAGCGCTCAAACTCAAGGTCAGTAATATGTCTGAATCGGAAAAGTTTTGCGCTGTTGTAGTCGACACGATGAAACTGAAGGCTAATCTGTATTATAATGTGGTAAAAGACAGAATCGTCGGGTTCCATGACATTGGAGGGAGGCAAATTCCCACACCAGCGATGTATGCCGTGGTAGTTTTGGTGAGGGGTATATTGGATGATTGGATGCAACCCGTTACATTTTCATTCGTATCAGAGGGTGAAAAGCCTGCTGGAGAAATCTCAAAATGGATGGATAATGTATTAGAAAAACTAATTGAAACTGGCCTTAAAATAAAAGCATATATACCTTCTTTTAAAACTGATTTGTTAGACGAAGCTAAGATACGTCAGATATCGGAAGATAAGCCCTACTTTCTCATACACGATACAAAAATCTACTACATTTTTAGCGTGCCTGAAATGATGAAATACCTTCGCCAAAGTTTTTTAACAAATAACTTTACGTTTCAAAATGGCAACAGGGTGGTTAAAGCAATGTTTAAATTTGTAAAGGAATTGTATAAGAACGACAAGTCAAAAGCCCTTCCAATGGCGCCTAAACTAAATGACGACCATCTCTATCGTTGCAAGGGATATAAAAAATCCGTGCGGTTGGCGTCTCAGATATTTAGCAATACCGTTGCAACGGCCCTGGAAACCTACATTGACTTTGGTGCGATCGCACCTAGTGCTCGAGACACAGTGCAGATGTTGCTATTGATGAATAATTTATTCGATATTTTAAATTCTACAAAACACACAGATGAACCATATAAAACAGCATATTCCGGGAGTGACGCTCAAGAAGAAATTTTAAAAACTTCACTGGAATTTTTTCAATCTCTGCAATTATCTCACGCACAAACTAGACTGGTGGCTTCATGTGGTACGGAATTCATCAAGGGATTTCAGGTCACAATCCTTGCAATGGCTGATCTTCTTAAAGAACTGAAACTGGAAGGGTACGATAGTTTTTTTGCCGGTCGCTTAAATTTGAACCAAACTGACAATTTTTTCAAAGCAATAAGGACTAAAAGTGACATGACTGTGGTTCCGATTAGTCAGCATTTTATAATGTGTTTTCGAAGAGCATATTTCTCACATATTTTAAAACCTGTGAAGGGAGGTTATTCATGCTCAAAAGATTTGACGCGGTTACTCTTTGGATCTAATGAGTCCTCTGAAAACAACGAAGACCGTATTGAAAGCTCCTCCAGCAGCGGGGTGAAAAGCACGAATTGTGTTGATAGCAGCTGGATTGACTTAACAACGGCAAATTTCAATGAAATCCCACAGTCTGAAACAAATAGTGTCCAAGAGATAGGCAGTTTTTTACTGAAGAAATGCATTTCAAAACACAAAAAATGTGTAGATTTGCAAAACTTCTCTGCATCGTTCAATAGTGGAGACATCAATGCTCTACCATCCGTTGAATGTTTTGTCGAGTATATTCTTGCAATGGAAAAGGAATTTCGCAAGGCATTTGAAACACTTCAACAGAACCCTAATGTTGCAGTCCCTGTGTACGAAAGAATTATAATGTTGGACTTCTCACCCCCATGCTCTTGCTTTCCAGTGATGTATTTCAAAAAACTCTTTATAAAATTAAGAATACATATGACGATACAATACAATAACACTATTTATCGTAAAAGGAAACACGTTGGAGTCAGTTTTATTGTTCCATTAATCACTAAATAATTATATCGGATAATCATCTATTATCTTTAGACTGGAAGAATATCCACCACAATGTTAACATCTAATTTCTCAATACGAATACCTGTTATTTTAGTTTTATATCAATTGATTCATTGCCAAAATGTGTTTAAAAAATGGATAATCATTTCAACACATCATTAACTTACACTAAAACTACAATAGATATTTAACTTTACTGCTGATCTATTTGTGAACTGTGGTTTGTAACTTTATTTAAGATTTTCATGCAATTTAATAATATTGATGTTAATGATAATGAGTTTTAATTAAGCAATACCTTTCCAATATAGATAGGCATATCAAATTTAATTATTTAATACAGGTAGACCCGGTGTTTTCAAGTTTTTTAAATTATAACACACACACACAGTAGAGAATGTTTAGGTTTGGCGAGACCGTGGACCTTAAATATGATTCAGTGATTCGATGCACCCTCAGGTGGCTAGCTGGAGGACATCAGGAGGGCTATCCCCCCGGGTTAACCTTACAAAACCAGTGCATTGCAAAATGGGTCATAATATGTTGACAGCAAAATGTACAGACTTGTAAAACTTGATGTGCTGTCGTGTATATTTAGCCAGGACTCATTACTTCGAAAAACATTGATTAAAGAATAGAAGAGAACAACATTTACACACTTTGAGGACTTCGTTCCGTTACATTTAATGGAAGACACAAAAGTAGTAGGCATACAACAACAAAACATAATAATTATACTTACCATCTAACAGCGGTGTCCCGATGCCCAAAAACAAATGGACCACAAGTCAGCATTTAGCCTAGGCATAAATAAAACTTACTTATTCAATGGCCTAGGGCCTGGCGCCTGACACCATAAGCCTAGCTAGGCCCATTTGGCCCAAAGAGGTTTGAGGGTCGTCTCGTCTCTTGGTTGAAGTCCCTGTTCGCAGTTTTACAAGATTTATCTTAGATACCTACTGTAAATGAAGAAAATGTGAAAAAACGCAGATATTCAAGCTAAAAATTGAAAAAACACCAACGACGTAAAAAGAAGGCGTAAGATTTTCTCGTAACATCTGCTTAATATAATATTGCCATTTTTGTAGGAATTTATGCAATAACAACATTCTGTAATTAGAAGCCATAAATCAGGGTGACCATAAAACGGTCCCTCGGCGGACACTTCACTTTTGATTAGAGCCCCTTGTATTTCATATCCCGCAAAAAAACTGAAAGTTAAAATCAAGTCAAGTTCGTTTACACATATTTTTTGGTAAGGGTGGTTTACAAACACATAAGTACCTATTTAGTATGATTTTGTATTCTACTTGTTCTGTTCTTCTAGCATTAATTCACAATAGGGAAGAATACGTATCAAGCACGAATACAGTATAAGAACTATTTTTAAATTCAGATAATAGAAACATTTTTACTCACTGGCATCCTCTTAAAGCGTGATCACTTTGTTTTTCTTTCGAACTTGGCTCGTGTTTTCAGTGCGTCCACTTTAGGGCAGTCCCACACCAGCAATAATTCAGGTTGACCATTAATACGCTTATGGCGTGGACAGTCCACCCCCGGTATCTAGGCTTTGAGAGGGGAAGCCCGCAGTGTGATTACCAAAACAGCAAGGCCCCTAATGAGAGAGCATTCACTTCTGGTCAGGAGGTCTACATAAATTTGGGCAGTGGAAGATTATTTCTGGTGAGTGTACCAACTGACAGAGGCTATTTTTACTTGGTGAATTGTTCTCCCGTGACGGAAGCTTATCGTTTGAGGTGTATGTATGTGTTTGTGTGAAGTATTACAGGACTAAACGAAATAAAAAAAAAACCTTACAAGGACATACAACAAGTTACAACAACAACAGACTGCCAGCATAGAACTATAGGACGAGTAGATAGATTTAACAATAAAATTCTCAACGTCATAATGAGATATCAATTTATTTACACTAATTTAAACAATTAAAAAATAGTAAATTGAGGTACACACGCGTTCACGTCAAGCTTTACATAGGGGCACCTTTGAAGGTTAATGTGATCGCATCTGTACATCAGCTGTTGCCTGTATATCGTAAAAATAAAACCAATAAGAAGATGAAAAAATCTGTAATTGTTAGCAGGAGAACCAAGATTAAAAAATAAAATGTAAAGAGAGAACTGAAATGAATAGCTATAAATAATCAAAATGATATTTAACCTGTCTTCCTATTAATACAATTATAACTAACATTCAGATTTGCAGATTAAACAGTCCGTTACTCAAAACACCACACACAATTCAGCTTTTGTTGGCCCATACTAAAAGGTTCTGTGACTCGTTCATTCATATACCTATACCAGCTGTTCACTTACTATAAGTAAACTCTTTAGTAAAATTTTGACTTCGATACTCAGGCCTAAGTAGTTGAAGCAACTTTAAAAGAAGCAACTCACACTAGTTAAATTGAGATCCAACAAGCTAGACCTAGACACTATTCTTATTACAAACACGAGTACACTGTATCATCCTAACTTCAAATCTTAAACATAATATTATGTATTTACAAAAGGTTATTTTTTTGTGCTGAATGCAATAGTCCCGAATCCTTTCAGCTCTGAAACAAGAGTCAAGAAAGACCATAAAATTATGTATAAAGACATTTTTTTTAACTCGGGTCTCACGGCCCAGGGGGCCTACTCGTGAACGAAATGTACCTAGTCTAATATTCCTTGAAAATCAAAAACCTTTGCTTTGTGTATGGTGAATATCATATTTAGTGCTAGCGGTACCTCCCGAAATTCAGTCAAAACCTGCAAATGGTGTTAAAGGCATGAAAATCGGAACGATTGATCTTTAGGCCATACGAATCAATTTAACCCGTAGCACGGAAAAAAAAGGGAGGAGCTATGACGTCATCTTATTTTGTATGGGGAAAAAAGTTTCTGTTTAAACCTATCATGTGTGGTATCTAATGAAAGGGCTTACTGAGCCAATTCTAAAAATATATCACATCATGACATTTTAGTCACATGTATTAAATTAAATTAAAAATAATTTTCAATACATACCAAGTTTGGGCTCCTCCAGATATGATACGGTTGAATATTTTTTTGTTAAGTATGCTTCAATTGGTACCTAATATGCTCATATCTCCAGATGTCCCTACATGTCACCATAACTCCTCCTCTTTTTTTATTTTTTGCCGTGCTACGAGTCAAATTGATTCGTATGGCCTAAAGATTTTCAAGCCTTTCTAGACAAACTTTAAATTCGAAGACTAGATTTGATATTTATAAAAAAACATTCAACCTGAATTATTGTTAAAGTACTCTTGTCAGCTTTCCAGGGCCCTTATTACAATCCCTCATAACTTGTCAGGTTCATTCCATAAAATGACCGTAGCGAGCAATTTTGTGATATGGTCTTTCATTCCCAGCCAGTCAGCGGTACGGGTCTAAAGCATCTTCCTGGGTGAATATTTACTGATGAAATTGCTCCCCTTTAAGGACATCATGTTGGCAGGGGGGGGGGGGGGGGGGTTGGTAGCGGGGGCTTTAACTCTTTAACTATGGTGGTCACTTCAGATATGGCCGTGGCAGTTCCGGCTTGTCCATGGGTTGGGCTGACTTTGGCCGATGACGGCCGAACATAGTTCGGTTCAGGTGTACGTTAGCCATAAGTGAGTGTTCGTCCTTTAGTTTAGTCCCGTGAACAGATCCGTCCACCTAACCGACAAGGTTTCAGTGAGTCCCGGTTGCTCTAGAACGTTTTTGAAGCTTAGTGGTCGAGTGATGACGATTAATTGCTAAAAGCTAGATTAATTGATTAAGCTTTAACGTAATTTATCAGTATCACTGAAGTTTAACAGTAGTTGTCATGGGTCGAGTATTTTAGTTGTTCCACTAAATACAACATCTGGGGGGCTAGCCAAGAGCAACACGCTACGACGATTTCTACAATAGGAATCGTCGTGGCGTGTTGCTCTTGGCTAGGCCCTCTGTTATTTTGTACGTGGAATGCGGCCATCTTTTTAAACCCCTTCTTGAAGAACCCAAGGCCATGGTGCTAAAAACTGTAGTCATACGTACTATTTTATTGAAGTCCATTCTATTCATATGCCATTTTGCTAATAAATATAATCCCGCTTCCCGAAAACGCAGTTTCGGCCGAGTCCTCCCCCGGGCGACTGTCCCAAGGGTTGTCCCTTCGATTCCCTTTGATTTTGCTTCCTCGAGGGCCAGGGGGAATTCGGACATTTCCGCCTAACAGCCAGCTGTTAAGGAAGCCTTGTTGGATGTTGAGTTTATTGATAAGGACACTCAAACGCTGAGTTTTGGAATAACAAACACGTAATTGCAATGTTAAAAGAAGACTCTCGCCTCTGGCAATTTTTCTTGAAATTTGAAGTTAATTTTCCTAAAAGTCATGATTTTTATTTTTTGCGCCTCAAAGGTCGCTAAGTACGGCTCTTTTCAACTTTCGCTGTCATAACACGCGACAGTCTTTTCTTTCTCGGTCCTTTGTTCACTAGTTTTTTTTTAATGTTTGTGTTGTTGGCACCAGCAAATGATCATCGCGAAAAAATTGAAACCCTTTGAAAATTAGTCCATCAACTTCAAACTTATTTTTAGTTCAGCTCAGCTTAATTGCTTATGATAGCACTAACTAAGTACCTACTTCGTGCTCGTATTGAGGACAACGAATATGTATGTAAAGCTCTTGAATTACGTTCTCAGCGTCCTAAAATCTTTTTAAGAAATAAGTAAACAAAAATCCATTCTGGTCACCCTCCAATTTACATACTAGCCGTAATCACCACCTATACCAAACCATTTCGTTTGGACGAGCACCGAACAAAGGAAGCCCTCTGGTAACTTTCCATGAAAGGGACAAAAATGCGCCTCTCGCTCGCCCAAAAAGGGGCTAAATTATGACGTAATCATACCCTGCACACCCTACTCTGCAGTTATGATGCAATTCAGACGATATGCCTTGTCATCAAAGAGATAGAGGCGAATTTCGAATGGTCGGATGGGATGACGAAATCGTAGGGTAAATTTGATTCTAGTTCAAGGGCTAGGTAGGTACTCGAATATTGATTTTGTTGCTGCTTGTTTGAGGGAATAATAAATTGAATAATTCGTAATTTTTTCGAGTGTACACGAGTGTTTTTGGAAAGTGACTTTATTTATTGCAGTTTAAAAAGACATTTCAAAGCTCGTCTCTTATTCACTAGGTATTTGCTAGAGAGCAAAAAACGACTTATCTATAACAATTAGCAATAATAGTTAAATTGCTTATAAACAATGTGAGTAGGTAGCACATAATAACAGAATTACTTTGATTATTATTCTGCCCAGAAGACGAGAAACGTTTGCGTATCGTTTTATTACACCGGAATAGATTTAAATACATCGGCCATTTGTGACGTTAATACAACTAGTAATTATGCTAATGTAATTGCTTTAATAATTTAACAAATAATCCAAGACTGGTTATGACTGGCTCGTGTTTTGATGATTTCATAAATATTTAGAATTGGTTGAATGAAAAGGTTGAATTTCGACGCCGCTATGTTTAAATATTAACTAAAAAAGTACTAAAATGGTAACATATCTTAATTAAATAGTCTTATCCGTGGCACCAACAACCCACACTTGTCATATTTGTATCATGTCCCGAAGTACTTGCATACAATTTTAGCTTCCTAGGGATACTCCTAAAATATATTTAATAGTTAAGTTGTGCTCTAGATACAGGAAAACGGCGATGTAGGTTAAGGTCACCTCACGGACAGAGCAATACGAGTATGACTAACAATTTTCTACCTCTCATTTATGGATAGATCTTTAAATTAAAAACATATAACGATTATACTTTGATTATTTTAGGATTTAACAATGCTTTGTTTTTCATATCTAAAGATAGATTCTTTCAAATGTTTATAGGTAACTTACCTTGAAAACATTGATGGGATAACGTTGGCTTGCAAAGCATATACTGGAAAGATTCGTTCGTCCCTCCGAGGTTCCGGTAGCTCAGTGGTTGAGAGCAGTCACCCGAATTGTGAAAGACGAGGATCCGATTCCCGCTCGAGATCATCGAGGTCCGAAAACGATTTTTTCCAGTTTTTCTATCATAGCATACGAGTATAATGAAACTAACACTCTTAGAAAAACGGAATAAAATATTATTTTTGTAAATCTTACTACTTAATATCATACGGCGTAAGTTTGAGAGTAGGTATGTGTGTTTATACTCTTTCACGAAAAACTACTTAACGGATTTAAATGAAGCCTTATAGTAAAATAGCACATCAGAATAACACAGGCTACAATTTATAAAGATTTGATGTATAAAATGTAAGTTCACGCAGGCGGAAAGCAGGTATCATACAATTACAAGCTATTCTTCTCCATTACAATTGTCGCAATTGCTAACTGACAGATTTCTGGTTCTGAAGCATCCAGAAATATTAATATGACCAGTAGATTAGATAAAATAGTCAGTTTTGCCTTCGTAGTGTCTAGTGTCTACAACGCAATACACGACCCATACTACTAACTTGATGCCTTAAGACGTGAACCCTATCCCCCAGACAAAGGCAACTTATAACCCTTTACTACTGAACAGAATTAGTAGATTTATTTTATTTACGGCCGTCGTCCGCCATGGGTTGAATATACACCATAAACTTTTATGGGGCAGCTAACAGATAAGAGTTTTTACTCTAACACCGATGGTTCTCAATATGGGGACGTGGGGCAGGCTATTGGGCGATAAGGCGATCCAAAGATATTGCGGTTTCGATGTCAGAAAGGAGTATCTTTGTATAAATAAATTGTTTGCCCAACATTCAGCAGAATTTGCTACCAATTTCACAGTTTTGCATCCAAATAAAAATAAGACAATAGTTGTTTGAACGTAATGCTTGTCGATCTGTCCTGCTATGCGTTCGCAGATAACAAAAAACAAATTTCATGAACTGCCCTTACTAGTTAGTTTTTAAATACAAGACCCTTGCACAAAACAGTGCTACAGTGGACTTCATACTTCTATGTGAGTGTTTTACTAAGCGATTACAAATCTTACATTTTTACACTGATTTATAAAAAAAAGCTTTTTGCTTGCCTTTCCTCGCCACAATCAGCTGCTATTATTTTGCTAATGCTTTTGTTTTCTACCTGGACACTATTATTTTTGCTTCTAATTACTATTTTGTTTCTCTTTTGTTGTACCTATTTAAAAACTCATGAAAAAGCAAAGGGTTAAAGTTTGAGAACCATTGCTTGCAGCTATGCACCTCTCTTTCGTTGGTCGTATACCCTGCGTAGGCGCATCGGACCGCGGGGCATGGTAATGAGGCTAGGAGGTGTTTATCTTTTATACTTTTTTCCCTGTCAACGTCAAATTTACTGTACTAGCCGCCATTGTTGACGATGCCTTAATTGCTAATGTCATTATTCACCCAAAGGCATTTAATTTTAGAATGGAAATTAATAAAGGAAACGTCAATTGAAACATACCACTTTTTTGAATTTTCACTATCAAGTTAATTATAATTAGAAAATGAATGGTCTGGGCAATTTTGTAATGCATTTTATAAAGTAATATTGTTTAGTTTCATTTAGTTTTAAGCCAGTGTGGCTCTATATCTTTGGTATCACAGTGTGGTAGGTTTAACTGAGCTTGCCATTTTTGTTTTTAAATATTTATTGAGTTTTATAGTGTTTCTAAATTGACTTAGTTATCGGATATTAAATCTGCAACTTCCTGCACATTAAGGATTTCTTCCATAATTTTAGAAAAAATCCTTACTCATTTAACAAATTTAATTTCGAAATTCGCACACGGAAGTAAGCAAGACCATAAATGGTCGTAACGACAAAAACCGAAATCTATAATGACAAACTGTAGTCCATACGTCTAACAGCTGACGTGGCAAAAAATCACCGGCCACTAAACCATTACTACGGCAATAACGTAACTTGATACGTGACGATCGATCAAGAAAAAAAATCACTATGGTAGAATCCGCTAAAGGCACCAACTCCTGCTAAGACACCACGCAGAAATTATAATGACACCCGAAAAAATAATAAGAGGTTGTACTTGTATTTACAATAAAGGCGTTTGCTGGCTGCCATTGTTGAAATTAATGAATTAAAAGGTTGGAAGTCACCAGTGCTTCCGCAATCGTCATAAAATTAATTTGATAACGTCGATGGCAACGAACAAAAATTCACAGACGCCTACAAACGCGTGCACACACAGCACATGAATAAATAGTGATATTTACTATGTGACCAGAGATTAGATAAGAGCATCTTAGTGGCTTCTTCTTTTAAAAATATATGGTTATACAATGTAGGTGTCATAAGTGGAATATGCCAGATAGCCAAACTCTAAGGGTCCTTTTTGAATGTCAGCAGAGTTCCAAAAAAAAAACAAGAAGGAAAACCCGTGGGCCCAAGCGAGTGCCCTGAGGCACCCCCAAATTACGCCTACCTGTACGGAACAGGTATGGTATTACAGGTTCTTATAACTTCTTATAGGGTGCATAAATGTTTCACTAAACAACAAATATTGGATCCACGATTTCGTACAATGGCGTTCTTGAAAAAAATATTAATTCTACTTGTTCGAATATGCGCGTGTAGACGCGTGTTGTCACGTCAAATTCAAACAAGCTTGTTGCTTTTTTATTGAAAGGTAAGTCGCTTTAATTTATTTTATATTTGAAGAAGTAGTTATTATTCGTTTTTAGTTTTAAGCGGTAACCTCAGCTAAGTCAGCTGAATAAGTTCTATACTCAGGAATTTAACTAACTATTAGGAAGTTCTTATTTTCCTCTTCAATTGTGAATTTGTTTCAATTCCACGTATGTAAAGTTTTATTAAGTTTTCACTTCATCTTGATTTTCTTTTGGCTCAACGGTTTATAATATCAGTGGTTTGTTTTCAAAATGGTTCACAAAAACCCGGTAAAAAAAAACACAACAAAAACAAACCTTCGGCTCACTATAAAAAGGTCGTAAAATTTCACCGCATTTATCTTATTATATTTTCGCCAAGATTTCGACTCGAAATGTGCGTACAGTCAAGTGCAAAAACACTCTTAAATTGAATATGTTTTGAAGTGTTTAAAATAAAGTATTCCACAAATCTGTTGTAAAATGACCATTCTAGTTACACAAACATTTAAACAATAAAAATTGTATAAACATGTAAACCAACATTCCTACACTGTTTCCGTACTTTTGCGAAGATAATCACATCTTCTCGTCATTTTGCCGGAACACTTTTTTTATGAGGCTCACCCAACAGCTGCTGAAAAATGCCCAATGTGGTTTGAGAACCGAAAAAAACTCCAAAATGCACGTTAATATTCCGATACTTTTTTTCACGAAGCTTTTCGCCACTCAGCCAGAGGTGATCTTTTGTCAACAGTTATGCACCTAACTGTACAATATGTTTGCCAAATAAATGAAGAAATATGTCCACTTAGGGCTCCTAAAAGTCGTCATGCCCATACGTTACGGCGGCTATTCCCGAGTTGTTAAGGATAATAAAAATGTTATTTTTGTCCGAACGCTTTGGAGATAAGAGCATACCCGGACAGGTATATCCGCAAGTTTATTAGGTAACAAACTCAAAGGTAAAAATAATTTAGAAAGCTTTCTTAGGTCAAAAGGCACAGCATGACCTGCATTTTATTGATACTCTCAATGATAAAAAATAACAATTCCTGTTCTTAAGGTGAAGTTACGTTGCCTCGAAAACGAAGCGACACTCTTTAAAGACCTAACAAGCAGTTAAGCCCCAAACTGAGCTAAGCTTATATTATGAGTGGCGGGGACTGATAAACATTACTTAAAATTTAGGTCACCATATAAACTCAAATGATCAGCACATGAACGTTTGCCCTGGGAGAGAATTGAACCCAACGAGCCATTACGAATCTTTAATTCCCCTATATTAAAGAGTAACCAGCTGATTGCTGTAGTAATTAACAGAATACCATTTACGGCACTGTGTCATTATCATGGACGATCGTCATTGAATATTCATTTGACATGTGTATCATTATAATACCTACCTACATACATACATACCATCAAGAGTCAAGACTATATCCCAAACAGTGTAGTCAGAAGCAAGTTGCCTGTTGCCATCTTGGTGAACGGAACACTCAGAAAGCTACTTTTCACTAAGCGTAGGTATTAGAATTTATTAGAACCTAACCTGGTAGGTGTGGTAAACTATATGGTATTGTAAAATGCTAATACCACAATTCACTAAATTGATTTTACTTTCATTTCCCCGACGTAATTCTTACTATCTAAACATACCATTCTAATCTGAAGTAAAAGTGCGTTACACTGCAAATGTATTTACAAACACTGAACCGACTACCCCTCTCCTGCACGCACGGTGGCGTTCATTTCCGATGTGATGTGCACAACGCGTGCACTGCGCAAGACCCCCAGTCGGCGTTGTTCTTATTATAAACATCCTATGGGTCGCCATATTGGAAGGAAACTATTTATTTTGGGACAGCTTTAGGCTTAGTAATTTATTAAAAAACAAGTATTTTTCTAGCACGACTCAATATGGTTACCAAATAACTTCCGAATAGGGAAATGTGGCTCAAATTTGAGCATTCTATAAAAACTGTTGTCGTGTTATGTCAGTAGAAATAAAGAGACAGCTATAATTGTAAGGGATTCTCAACCTTGTGTTAAGTTTCAGAATCTAGGCGTAAGGAACGTATTCTAGGATGTTATAAATTAACACATACATAACAGTGATGAAAAACGTAAAATACACTAGACAAATTCGCCAGGTCTGTTAATGACCACGGTAGCTCAGTTGGAAGAGCAGCCACCCAGGTTGTGAAAGACGCGGGTTTGGTCTGGTTTGAGCCCTAGGATCTGGTCGAATTTTTCTACTTTCTATCTATACATTAAAATAAACATCAAGGTAACAGGAATTCACATGAATTTTGGTTGAAAAACGTTCTTAAAAACTGGATCTATTGGGTTTATTTGTTTTTAGTAAGTTAGTTCTTTAAGCATAAATCCCTAAGTATCAGTCCTTTATTTCTGCTAATGTGAATGAAAGAGAATAACAATTCCTTAATAAGACAGTGCTGTAAGTTTCATCGTGTTTTTTATGAAATGAATTAGGCCGAAGTATTTTGCCAATGACCCGCTTCAGTAGGTATAACTATAATATTGTATGAATCAAGTATAACTGATGGATATTGCCTTATTACTAGAACCACCAGATTAACTCTCGATCAGTTAATTTTACAATAGTAATAAGGGTTACTTATTCTCAGAAAAGTACTGCTGGTGAAAACAATGGTGGCTTTCACTGGTAACAAAACTGTATTAACATACCCAAATAGTCCTCAAATCATAGAACTATAATTGGCAACGGGAATTATTTACCTGCCTTCTTTGTCAGAATGTGGTTTGGTAAAATAACATTGCCACTGAAATTGGTTTAGTTTTAGACAAGTTCCGAAAACACCCGTTGCCTTCCACAAAAATAGACTTAGATTTGTAGCTAGCTTTCTACCTAGATTTGGAGCTAGAAAATAGGCTGTAACTAGGTACATATTCGTAGAATCAATCGCGGCTTTCGGCCTCCTTCGCCGGCGTTCGGCCACTTTCGGCCCAGCTGACGGGAATCTGTTGCTATGTGCAACACCCGGGAGCGAAACGGACATGACGCTTTTCACTACTTTCTCCAGCTTTAAAGTCAAGTGTTTTAAGTATCGGTTTTTATTTGAGTTCTTCTAACTAGCTGACTGAAAATTTGATTTGTTTACTTCAAAAAATAACTCTCGTTTTAACGTAGCAAAATGTAGAAATATGCACTGAATTATACAGACAAGTTCTTAAATGGCCTAAATCAGAAAAGAAACAACAAATAATCAATCAAGTAATGTCGTAAATCGACAAGACACGATTTAGAAGAACAAAGAACGTACAAAACAAACTGAAAACGTCCGGAGACCGCGTTAGCGAACATAACCGAGCCTACGTGACCGAACGATGTGCACGCACACACGCGCACGGCCACGATACAGCGCGCACACTAAGCCGCCCGTGGTTAACTCGCGCATCAAACCAAAAACGTCCTAAACGACTGCGACCTTCACAAAGAAAACCTCACATCCTTCGCTCTTATTCCTATAGGGATTCAGTTCAAAATCACAAAGCGCCTCAAAAGGCTCATGATGCAGAATGGCATTGAAGGCGGTAATAGCTCGTTGCGCTAGAGAGTGCATTTATGGCAGCGAACTTGTATCGGCAACCTTTTCCAGTTTGTTTTTTGCGGGAAATAAACCGTTCCGTTTAATGACACCCGTTTGGGTCTAGCTCGCTTTGAACTGTACTTTTATTCGTTTGAACTGGTGGATGCAGAACTTTATTCGATTTTTGAAAGTGAATTGTTGTTGGGAATCGAAAACATTACAAAGTGTCAATATAATAACCGGGCTTCAAGGAATATGATACAAAGCTGTATTCAACCAAAAATCACATCCTGAGTCAATAAATAGAAATATCATAAATGACAAATGATTCAACTGGAACTGACCAATTTTGCAATATGTCATCACAATTTCAAAACAAAGAATCAATTTGAATTCGATTTTAATAATACCAAATCTTTACATTTTGAAACAAAATCTGTTTTTCTCAGAAGACTGAATAATGAACTAATGTTTATAATAGGGATGACTAAACTTCATTCTAATATTTTCAGTCCTATCTAACATAAACAGCCCTTATCCTCGTCATCTTTATTACGTTTAAAAATAGTACCAACCTAATTCCATACCTTTCCAATTTCCAACTCAAATGAGACAAGTCCTATCTCATCGTAACTCTAAAATAAATATTTTACGTAAACATTTGCTTAGGAACAGCATTCAAAATGGAGCAAAAGGTGAAAGTCGAATTTTCCAGAAAAAGGTTGGCGATCCCTTCTGCCTGACGCGCTTGGCAACAGGAGAATGAAAGCATAGCAACTGATACGAGCGAATTTCAAACGTAGCGCTATTGAAATAGGGACGATTTTTAATTGTAGTGCACTTGTTATTGATCGAAACTTTGTGAAAAAACTTTTGTAGGTACTTATCGCCTACAAGCGATACATGTACTATTTTATTAATTGGCTTAAACTATTACGTTATTGAATTGTGCACCCTGTTTTTTACGCGTGTAGGTAGATTTTCCAGCAGCTTTGATAGAGTTTTTTTACAAGTTATTAAAAATGGATAAAAGATTGTTCTTCAAAGCCTAACAAAGGATTATTAACGGGTTCGTTAAAGGGAATTAATATTAGTCAAACGGAGGTTTAGTTTTCGTATATAATTGAGGGTTTTGCTATGAAACGGATAATTTTGATGTCTTTAAAGGTTTTTAAGTGTTTTAGGGAACCTTGTCTTTATGATTATTATTTAATTGCTTGTTAATAATGTAGGGGCTTCTCTATGAAGCATTTAGTTTTTACTCACCAGGGTGTGAAGTATTCATGAAATAAGAATGGACACATTTTTCAGATGAATTATTTTATTTCTATCACCTCACTTTTAACTCAAAATTTCACTATATTTTTGTAAATAAATGCAATAAATAAATAAATAAATATGCGCCGGACAATACACCTCTTGTAATGGTCTCGAAGTAGGGATTAATATCCCTGTGTTACGAAGTACCACTCGAGGAAATAAGCTAGGGGCGTCTTCCAGCACACCCAGACCCGAGTCAATTCAGAAAATATCGTTTCCTGAATTGACCCGACCGGGAATCGAACCCGGGACCCTACGCAAATCGAGGCGAGAAACCGTGCTACAGCGCACTACGCCAATCGTGTCGTCGAATATATATATATAACCTATGGTTAGACTGCTCAACCTACTGTCGAAGGGATCTAAATTCAATCACTAGGCCATAAGATAGTAAAATGTGACATATAAATTGTAGGTGTTACATATAAGAAGGAGGTTTGTACTAATACAGCATAAAACCTTATTTTATTACTATTACTTGCCAAAGTTACGAGGATATAAGTGACATATGACATTCGACTGGTCTAGTGGTGCAATTGCAGCGATCCTGCCTTTAGCACCGAAGGTCGTGGGGTCGATCCCTACCCATGACAAACATTTGTGTTTGTTTTGGGTCTGAGTGTGATTATCTTTATAAGTACCTACCTATGTATTTAGAAATATTTAAGTATGTTTATCAGTCTCTGACACCCGTAGTTAGTACAAACAGGTCTGATTAGTTTGGGGTCAGATGATCTTGGTGTAATTTGTCCCGGGTATACAAAAAACAATTAAACATAAAATACCCCCACGACTATATCCCAAACGGGGTAGTCAGGGGGCAAGTGACAGTTGCCGTCATGGTGAACGGAACAGTCAGAAGTCCACTTTCCACCAATGGTAATAGAAGAGCCTTCCGCCGTTATCTGGGTTGATTTGGTTTTTTATCGATGTTTTTCATCACCGGAGAGATAGACGGATATTCAACAGTGAACACAAACGACGATCCAAAAGAGAACCAGCGTCCGCGCCTACCACTTTTCTGCTACCTTTTAATATCCAACATTACCGTTCACAATACATCATAACAGAATATGAGATAAAATAACCATGTTAGCTAATGCCGAGTGAGGTTTTTTCTACTATTTCAAACTAATTTAGCTATTCAAAGGTACTGCTTGAGTCTTTTTAAAAATGAAGATATTTGAGTTTGAGTTTTCTAGTTTTGAACATCGTCTTAAAATAAAATTAACGTTTATGTTTTCTTATTTAATAAATCAAATACCTTGTGCCGATTCTTCTCAGTACAGGTCATATAACGCGTGTGGTAGAGTCACATGTTTGTATCCTACTTACGTGATTTTATGTTGATTTATCTAACCAAGAGCAACACGCCACGACGATTTCTTTTGTAGAAATTGTCGTGGCGTGTTGCTCTTGGCTAGCGCCCTGTAGTAATTAAGTTTGTTGTCTTTTGGTTGATTAGTTTTAAGGGAAATAAAAGTAAGCTCTTAAACTATTTCATATCTTTGTGTACTCGTAAAAATAATTTTGTCGTATATTTGAAAAGTCGTACCAAGGTTCACTATTTTAGTGATACTCATTCTTCAATCACTTTAGCCTTAACAGATCAAATGCAATCCAATTTATTTAAAAGTAAACCATTCACAATGGCGTAGCTCTCTGTTAGTACAATTCAATAGAAATAAAAGTATCCGAATAAAAAACCGAATTAATAGCCGAAACACGTCCGGATGCCCAGTCGATAAACCAGCCGCCGCGTGACAGGTTCGACTCTTTGTTCGGGCTAAAATGCGTGAATCATAATGGATGTGTGGGCTTCGTATCGGTATTATTTTTCTATTGATTTTTGTTTATGACTATTGCTTTTATAAGCTATAAGCGATATTCAGGCTTTTCAATCTAGCATTTCTTTAGGTACGAAGGAATGAGTGGGTCTCGTGGCCGTGGGTTTCATCCCCACCCTGTACGAATGATTGTGACAGTTCTTGCCTGTGGTGAGATAAATAAATAAATAAATAAATACCTGGGACAATGCACACCAAGATCATCTGACCCCAAACTAAGCAGAGCTTGTAATATGGGCGTCAGAGACTGAAACATACTTAAATATTTCTAAATACATACTTAAATAGATAATAACACCCAGACACACAACAAATACAAATGTTCGTCACACAAATATTTGTCATGGGTGGGGATCGAACCCACGACCTAGATATATATGTATTTCCTATTAATGTTAAGGGTCTATAATAAACGAAAGATATTTGACATCGATCAATACATTTTCAAATGCAAATAAATGATTGATTGTTGAGTATTAATTAATTGTATTTGAAATACAAAGTATTGTTTTGAACTGTCATGGTGTTAGTGACCATGGCATAAGAATAGTCATTCATTAGTTATGGGATTTATACCATGTTTTTTGTTTTAGAGTTTCCGATATTTCGGCACAGTTACTCCGTGATCATGGCACGGAGTAAGTAGCTCTGTGATCACGGCACTTGCAACAGTGTTGAAATAACGGAAACTCGAAAACCAAAGGTACCCATGTACTAATACAGCATAAAACCATTTCTACCATTAGAAACCCCGTAACTAATAACTATTCTAATGTAATACATAGGTTGTGCAAGGTGTGTTTCAGCTTGGTAGAGCTAAGGTCATCTTCAATTGTGCACGGTGTTTGCTTATTGTAATTATTCATTTTCGAATGGTTTTTTTCACAGCTATACTTGGCAACCTGGAAACCTTTGTCCTTAAAGCATAAATAGCCTGTTACATTTCTTTTCCTCACTTTCATCACAATTCTCACCAAACTGCGACTAACACGGTACCGTAGGCCGACTAAATAGAGGTCACGTGACGGGCGCCGCGGGTAGCCGGTTCGGGCCCCGGTCGCGATTACGATGCCATTGAATTATGGGTTTGGCCGCGTGATTGATTCGCTATACAACTGTTCCTTGAGGGTTTTAGGTTTTTTTGGGGATTGGTTGCTGATCTTTTTTGTAACACGATCTTTAGTTTAGTGATAAAAACTTGCATAGACATAAACTAGGAGATATTTTAGGTTCATGGGAATCAGAAACTACTCTGCAATCTAAAGATACCTAAATGCCCCTTTCTCTTCTCCTCCTTACTGTGTACTACCACTCAAAGTTTTAAGGAAATGTTATCATAAGCATTTTCTTTTAAATAAATAAATAAATAAATAAATATGCACACCTCTTGTAATGGTCTCGAAGTAGGGATTAATATCCCTGTGTTACGAGGTACCACACAAGGAAATAAGCCAGGGGCGTCTCCCAGCACACCCAGACCCGAGTCAATTCAGAAAAGATCGTTTCCTGAATTGACCCGACCGGGAATCGAACCCGGGACACTACGGACATTGGGGCGAGAAACCGTGCTACAGCGCACTGCGCCAATCGTGTCGTCAAATACGCATTGTACTTCACCAACTCTTTTTGTAAATCCCAACTAAGTTTAAAAGAGTAAGGACCGAGTTTCTCGCCGGGTCTTCTCAGTATAAGATCAACTTCCGATATGATGGTAGAGTCACATTATGTTTGTATACAGTGTAATTTATGCATCTATCCATGTTATTATAGTATTTAAGTCTATTATTAAGTTTTTTTTCCTTGTAATGATTTGACGATTTAAAAGTAGGTACTCACATATCCATTTAAATGAATTTAGTTTTTGTTTGTTTGTGACGAACATTAATTAGTGTTTGTTGTGCGTCTGGGTGTTATTATCTCTTCAAGTATTTATTCGGAAATATTTATAAATGGTTATCAGTCTCTGACACCCATAGTATAAGCTCTGCTTAGTTTGGGGACAGATGATCTTCGTGTAAATTGTCCCAGATATTAATTTATTTATTTATTTTGTAGATGTAATATCTGAATACTACATTTTTTCCCGTTCTCTTAGCACTTTCGGGATATCCTCTTATAGGGCTTTCCTCTCCTACAATCCCAAACCTACATGCAAAATATCACTTTTCTAAGCCCAGTAATGTACCCAGTTGGTAACGGAAGGGTTCTATAAGTACCTATACTAGCTGCTCGTCAGCGGCTTCGCTGCGGCTTCGCAGCGGCTTCGCTTCGTCTTTCCCGCCTAAATTAAAAAAAAATGTACTTAAAGCCTGATAATTAGCTTTATACCTATTCCAGGGTATTTAGGTCCAGTAGTTTCGGAGCCTATTCGAAACAAACAAACAAATAAATCTTTCCTCTTTATATTAAGAGTGTAAATAGACTAGCTGCCCCGACAGACTTTGTTCCGTCAAAAGTTATTGGCAAATGTTTGTCAGCTAGGCACATTTTGTATTGGAAAATTAAATTGTACTTTTCAGCATTTTCAGTTACTTATTTCCACGAATCCAAGACCAAAATTAGCCAAATCGGTCCAGTCATTCTCGAGTTTAAGCGAGACAAACCAACAGCAGTTGTTTTTTCAAATATACTCGTAGAGGGTAATAAAAACTGCTATGGCATATGTTCATCACTATCAGAGTTGTAATTATTTATTAGCATTAGAGGCTAACTGAAAATCGTAGAGATTTTTATGTCAGACAAACGGAAAGGCAGTAAAGTTTAAATTTCTATCGGTGGAAGTCGTAAACTGTGGGTGGCTCTGGTGTTTGAAGTAATGCGAGCGGAACCGCGCTGTAAACACAGTGTTGTTCTTAGTTTCAGTTCATTTGGCAGTTGGCCAATAAATTACAGCTGTTGATAATATTCGAACTGTGAGGTCCTAGCCTATAAAACGTTTTCTTTCGTTTTTACAGGTCAAAATGTCTGGAAATAACATTATCACTCGCTTAATCAACATACGAGTACCATCAGCAGGACTATATAAAATAACAAACGGTGAAGTCAAAAGCAGGTCTGACTGTTGCCGGCATGGTGAACGGAACACTCAGAAACCCACTTTTCCCCGAACGTGTTAAAACGCAACGTAGTCTTCTGCCACTATCCGAGTTACTTTGGTTTTTTATCGATGTTTTCCATCACCGAAGATTTCGTCGGAAATTTACCAATGATGATGATGATGATGAGATGCTCCTAGCTAGATTTGAACTCGGGACCGCACGGGCGTGTTATCATTTCCATACTTTTTAACGTTTCTACTGGTCGATACGGAGGAATACACTCTTCCTCGAATGAAATTTGAATCCAAGACCTCTGCGTTTCGGACATAATAACATCATTGAGGTCATAATATGAATAAATCATTTTATATTTTCATCATGGTTCCTTTCGTTACCTTCTAGTACAGTTGTTTGTTGTTCTTCAGCACAAATGTTGCATTATTATTTCGAATGACTCTTACTTAGCAAACCTCCAAAGGTCAAAAGGGTCCATGTCACGGTACAATCGTAATCGACCGAGAACAATACCCCCTAAGTCCCACTCGATATCATCTACTCACTGATCCGATGGTCATTGTGTAGGTACTTATCAGTTATCAGACAACTTTCGTTATTAATTGCGTTACCTTTGTATTGATATTGATTAGGTTATTTATTTATAGTAAAATGCCTGCAACAATATTATCAGTATAAGGGACTGGATAATGGCTGATAAAAATGCGTTGCTCTCTAAACATTCGATGGCTTAGATACTTCGTCTATTACGCCGCGTATTGCAGGTTCTATAGTAGTCAAACATCAACGCAGCGACCATTTGTGTTCGCCATATCTATGGGCACTTATCTAGATAGATAGAATAGTATGTAAAGTATGAAAACCATTACACAAGTCTCAAAGTTAGTCAATTGATTTGTGCGAGACCTATCGCCATTATTGACCTGAACAAATTTTATTCAAATCACTGCCAGCCTCATTTCCTAATGAATGTTGATTCTGTTGACGCAGAGGTAATTTACCGGATATTTATTAAAATAAAATCAAATAAAGTAACAGCAGTAAGTACGATACTTTTAAGTGATTAATAATCAGCATTCAGTTTCTTCAACGAACCACTCAAAGGGCATTAAGTTGACAATAGTCTGTTTCCCAAACAGGGTTCACACAAATGGCGTTCGTATTTTAAAGATCGTCTGTCATGCGCGCGCGCATGACGATCTGTCAAAGGGATTTATTGAATTGGGCGCAAACCACAGACGAACATCGAAATAGATAACGCCAAGAGTGCCACTTCATTGATGCTAACTGTGACGTCACAATTGTGGCTTAGTAATGTAGATTCCTCATATCCCAAACAATTTGAAACTAGTTTTTTTTCGAAATGGGTTTGCGTTTAACTTCAGTCTCGCCTGGTGGTAGGTAAGCGATAGCGAGACTGATGGTGGCCTTGAAGATACGGTTGTAAGTATCTGGAAACACAGACGCATGGAGCGTTCCACTCCCTGCGATCCAGGAAGGACGCAACAATCCGTTGAAGGCTTGCTGGAAGGACAACTAGATGAGGGTGGAAGCCCTCCCACCGTCTAGTGGTCCGGTGGTAGAAAGTAGAATACAGTTCTTATAGAGACAAATAAATGAAATTCTGTTTGATTTTCAAAAACCATTGCCACAATGGAGCGCGGAATAAATAAAGCAGCGTCAAAAGATCACCCTTGGACTCCCTTTAGACACACGAAGCAAGCTCATACACTCGAATGAACGTCATCTGTTCCAAGTAATGTCTGTGGCGTGAACGGTCTGCCTGCGCGCTATTGGGTTTCAGCAATGACTCTGCGTGAAGCAAAAAGTAACTTTTTTATGTACAGTGTTAAATGTATATACGGGGTGCTATTTTTTGGCATCATTCAAATGTCCAAAATAAAATGAATTAGGTAGATATCTATGTGAAAATTGTAAATAACACTCAAAAGAAGGTACCTACATTTCAGAGATTTTAAGAAATGCTAAAATAAGTACCTACTGAGTTAAAATGAATTTGGAAAATATTTTACTAATTAATCTTAAAGGCCCAAATTGAGAAACGGTAATTAAAGTTGAGTACCCCATACTTGATAGATGTACCTTTCATTGCTAAGGACAATAGGACATTATCAATTTAGAGTGTTGAGAATTTTGATTACATCGATTTTTCGTTTCTGGATTCGGAGGTCTGTCAATCAATTTTTGAATTCCTAAGTAAATAAAGATTTATACATTTCGCTTCCTTTTTTATAAATTACAATATAGAACAGCATTCATCTGAGAACTATTTAAATTTATAACGTTCAAGAAATTAGGAATTGAATCTCCTATTCGGTAAGACACGTTTCCTTCAACAAAAATACGGCATAGAATAAACTTTCACAGAAAAGCCATGTGTAAAAAGCACCCCATCTAATTATACCTACACGTCTCAACTGATTTCAATATTACAAGTTATTTTCGCGCCGCTTTTTATCGCGCCGTTTATGACCTAAAGCGGGTTCCGTATGTTTACGAGTGCGGTGGGGGCACGGGAGGGGAATATGCATAGTGTCCACAAACGCGTTGCTATGACAGATGGTAATGAAAAAATCTTTGGGGGTGCTAATTAGGCGGGTGATAATGCTGAACCCAGACGTTTTAATTTTTCAATATGTAGAGACTAAACTATTAGCGTTTTGCTATGCTATTCTACGCCTATAACATACGTACGAGTATAATAAACAAGAGGCTGTATATTTCTTGGCTGTATATGTTAGAGGGGAAGGTTATCGATAACCGATGTTACTTCACATTTTCACAAAAGAATTTTTTTTATTGTGTAATCTCTACTGAAAATACTTTTACGTCTTTGTGAAAATTGTTGCTTTAATTTGACAAGAACACTTATTTAGCTTCTAAGCAACAATTATTATCTTTAGATGTTATGTTACTCTGTTATCATTATTTGTAAGACTGTTTATATGTATAACAGACCTCTGTCTATTTCTTTTCTTTTTACATAAATTGTAGTATATCTACATTCACGTATTCGCACATGAGCATTCGCAACGCCTCCGTGGACGGTAAACCCAACACCACGCATCAAAACACGGATGCAATATTAGATCTTACTCCCTCACCTTAAGCGTCGCCATTTATAAAATATAAAAATAATACAACAGCTGTCGTTTATCGATGTTGTCACTTTTGCACGGTTGATGAAATGGCTCCTTTGTCGCGCTCGGTACTTGCGTGGTGATGTTGGCAAGGGTGGCAACAATGCGTCTGTTGCTAGGCAGTCCCCATGCGTGGGGTGGATTTAATCCAGGTATAGAAGTATAGTTTTGACTGAATAATAATATGATGCATCTTTATTTATTTATTTATTATACTTTGTACGGAAATTACAGTTTTCACAAAAAACATAAGGATAGCCACAGTACAGAGAGAGCAAGGGCAAAAATGTTTAGGATGATACCTGTACTTCATTTAATTTAACTTTCCCATGTGACATAAAAACACCAGAATTCAGGCACTTACGGCGGTCTTTAGGTGATAATTTTGACATAAATGATGCTTGTTTTTCAGCTTATCATAAGTTACGGATACTTTTGCTAATGCGCTTTTCGTGTTCAGATAACTATTGCCAACGAAATTATCAAAGTCGATACTAGTTGCCATACGGAAATTCTCCTGTGAAAAACTGTTCCTATTGGTTATCTGAACGGAAGCGATAGTGTTTTATATTTTAAGTATTCAAATGGTTGTCAGTCAAAATAATGGACGCCAAACAGGGATACAATTTTATTATTATAAGACTTTTTCGGATGCCTAAACAAAACTCGCCAATGGAAGCATAGGTAAGTAATTTTTAATTGTGTCGTGAAAATATCAAAAAATCTTATTCAAACTATAAAAAAAATAAAAATAAAATAAATCCCTGGACATTATTCCACACAGCGCCATCTAGCCCCAAAGTAAGCTAATTAAAGCTTGTGATATGGGATACTAGACAACGGATAAACATACTTAAATACATTTTCTTTTGTAAATACATACTTATTATACATAGGAGACACCCAGACCAGTACAAACAGACATGTTCATGCACACAAATGTTTGTACTGTGCGGGGATCGAACCCGCGACCTCTGGTGTAGTAGCCAACTTCTTAACCATTACACCAAATCGGTCGTCAAACTATGATACTTATTCGGTTTTATTTTTAAACAGTGTATATAAACAATAACCAAACAACCCAACTCTTCTTTAAAATACCTTACCTTATTGAAACTACGAGAGATGTAAAAATACATGTGATTTGGAAAGCATGTTTAACACTTGTTACTTGTCAAGTCATGACAAAGCCTAGGCCTTGTCAAGTCATGGCAAAAACTAGGCTTGACAAACTGTGTCAGAAAAAGGTTCCAAATGTACATTGAACACATCATCGAAAAAGCTCGTCACATATTATTCAACTAATCAGTATAGAATTATAAGGTCATTAATATGTGACCAGTAAATATAATTTTATTTTAAGAATGCTTTCCAGCCTTCTGGTGTTGAAATTCTAGCACGCTCCAAGAGTTTTCCTAAGTAATTAAATTGTTAGGTAGTATAAAATCAGGTCACATTTAATGCATGTGGAACACCCTTTAATATGTATATGTGTAGTTGCATAACGAGTCAAAGGTCACAGAGGGAAGCCCTCACTGTTATTAATTTGCTGCCCTATTTTCTTTACACGAGTGTGTACGTATAATACACTGGAATCAGTAACCTGGATACGTATGCAACGTATTATAAATTAAAATGCATGCATTATTTTAAAACATGCAATACGACACAGTTTAAAAAGTTTGCAATCTACTCGTATTTCTGCACATCCAAAAGTAATTAAAAACTGTTTTAAATAATTAATAAAGAGTCGAATCAAAGTAGGGTACAGACAACTGCTGTAGGACTACTTCAAGAGTTCAGAAGTTTAAAACAACTATACGTACTTAAACAATGTACAGATCAGCTGACTATAGTTACTTGGACAACTTCCTACTTTTTGAATAAAAAATAATACTGTTATTGAGATACGGAAATCATACTAAATAATACTAAGGTTGGCTTTTGCTGTATATTCGCTCTTCCTCACTCCAAGGGCATATGCACTATAATTTTATAGTTTCCAATACTCTACTTTAGTAATAATAACACCTGTTCCACATTGCCTTTATAATTATTATGTGAATAAATTATTCCATATTACTTTTTACTGCCCTACTGTGGTCACATCACATTGCGAACCAACAGCTGATTGCTTCTCCCCTCAAGACCCCTTAGTAATCCATTTTCACGCAAATTAATGCTTTATACTTTATTGTTAAGGTTTATTTTAGTTTATTTCGAGCACAGGAGTCATCGAAGTCAGCTGTTTGCCCGCTTTGTGAATTAATTTTAATGGAAATTGGTTTAAAACTAATATGGTGTTATTTTGATATTGGTTTGAAGGTATGATGTTGATTAAGTAAACTTAAGTGGTTTATACCATAGAGTAGGTTTAGGAGATCATGTTGTATGCAATATGAGTCAACGCTATGGTTATTCGAGGGATAACCTATTTTTTTTTATAGTGAGAAGAGATTGTGATCAGCACCAACCAAGAACAACTGCAACAACACAGGTGTCGCCGATGTATTTGCTTACCTTCTAAAGATAATTATTTTCTGAAATACCCCAATGTAAATAATACAAGTTTTAATAACCAATTTAAGTGTTTTTATATTTCTCGTATGTCAAAGCATTGGCTTTCGTCGGTGTCAGCCAATGTAGGTTTGTAACTACCTACATACATACGTAAACGTGATATGTAAGAAATAGGTTTATTGCTAGGTATATTGTAGTGTTTCCTTGGCTGACACCGACTCCAACAATAACAATAATTGTACCTACATTATATTATAGTATAAGTTTTAAAAGAATACGCAATTATTTCTTTACTTTTTAGTTCTTTGTTTTGGAATAGTTTTTTTTGAAGTTGGTTTTTTTTTAGTTTAAACTTTTTGGTATTCTAATAACCGTATTTTATTGTACCAAATACGTAAAACCCATTCATAACATACTACGTTTTGCGTCCTTTTTAACCTTCCAAAGTTTCACGAAACTTCGTGATTTTCTACCGGAGTAGGCCAGATTTAAGATATAGGACACACAAGTTATTTATGACTTAATGTTTAGGTTATGTTTTTAAAACGTAGTAAAGAATCAGCGGTTTTTTCTGTCAGATGGAAATAGAAAAAGAAAAGAATAGAAATAGTAAATATTTTGTTAAAGTTTTTATAACCAATTAAAACATCTTTTGACAAGGGACAAAAAAATGAAGAATACAAGAGACGATTTTAACAAACAATTATAAGAAAAATCAATCAGGTCCCTGCCTCAGCACCTGCCGCTGCAGTGCCGCCGAGATGCTGATATTCTGGCAGGGCATATGTGTTCGTCTTAATCAAGATGCGTCTTATTTTTTTTCATAGTCTGGTGGTAGGAGAGCTCATTCTGCCATCGGTTTTTTTAGATGTTGGACATACTGGCTGTATACGTTTCTTTCATATAAATATGGATGACATCAGAGATACATGTTTAAAGCATACAAGGCTTTTGTTATACAAAGCAACAATCTTTAGTCTCTTAGAATGAACTCCTCGTCATTTAGCAACGTATCCGACTTAAACTATGTCTACAATATCCTACCATCACCAAAACTGGTCTGCCATTAATCTGCCCGCCCTCGCACGCCGACCTGTCCGCCCTGCCTGCATGGTGCATGCATATGCAACGTATGCAGATTTTGCAAATGCGATGCTTTGCGTCGGAAGCTGGCCGGCAAACATGGTAGAGATGCATACTGAAAATATACGAAATAGCCATACTGCACTGTCGAACAAAATTAACATTATTTAGTTCGACATCATGAACAAAATAAATCCTGTTCTTCGTGCAGTATGTCATGTCTTATCTTAATACGTATTCGTTTTTTTTCATTCACAATTCTATATAGAAATTACGCGTAAATTACGCTAAAAAATTTAGACTGATCAGCTGAAGTCTCGGAAGATCAATGGCTAGAGCAGTAGCTCGATTTGCGGAAGACATAGGTTCGATTCCGACTGATCAGTTGAAAAAGCTAGCATTTCTACTGTTCTCTTTATTGTTTGTTAGATTAGCTTTAATTTAAATTAACACAATTACAAGGCAGTAAGTTCGTACTGTCGTAGAAATTATCTGCTGTAATATCCAGTAACAGGAAGCGAATCTTAAATATTTATCGTTCCACATCCTGATGAGTTTCGTCTAAATTTCTTTCAAACTTGTTATTTTGCACCGCCCTCCGGCACATAATCTATGCCGTTGCCCGCTGATGCGTCAGCTGACGGCCCTTGGAGATAGGGAGCAACTCTCGAAGGGATACACTTCCTACTACTACACAACCATTCCTCCCCGCCAAAAAACCAACCCCCAAACCCAATTCCGCAAGAAATAAGACTCAAAATCCAGGCGCAGAAGCTTTCAGAAGCGCAAAGCGCTTCTCTCCGCAATCTTACGCTCAATGTCACTCTATCGCTATAATGGAGATTGAGCGGGAAAGAGACGCACATATTAGCTAGAAAAGGACGGAATCTTGATGAAATTCATGAAGTTACCAAGTTGTATATTTTCCATACGCCAGGGGCGGCCTCGATACGGACACATTTGTATGTATGAGTGGATGCGATAGCATCTTTAGTGCGCCGAGATAGGTGAATGGGTTCGATACCCGGGCTAATCGGGTGTAATGGCTGTGGGTATGATTAGTTCGGAACTATGAATTGTAAATGTGGCCTAGGAGAGCAAACACTTTGGTGTGGATATTTAGGCATAATATCTCAACTAAACAAGTTTAATAGAGTAACTGCTGAAATTCTCGCCGGCTCTTCTCAGCAAGAAACAACTCCGACGCGGTGGTAGAGTCGCATTATGTCTGTATACTGTTTATTTACATATCCATCCATATTATTATGGTATTTATGTCTATCATTTAGTATATTTTGCTGAGAATTTGACGATTTGAAAGTACTCATACAGTCTATTTGAATAAAGTTATTTGAGTGTTGAGTTTGAGTTTGAAACAACCAGGGACTAAGGACTCAGTTATATCTTACTGAAAAACGTTTGAATGAACAACTATTAACATAAATCTGGTTTTGTATTTGCTTTTTATTAAACTCAAAAACAAGATATTTCAAAAAATGCTAGTTTTGTAGTTTTGACTGCAAGCTGCTGTCGGGAAGTCCCAGCAGCTAAACATATTTTAATTACAATCCATTATAATAAAAAATGTCACTCATGCATTTAGTCTCTCAATAACGTCAATCGACGGTGAATAACATAATAATATAAGTCGGTTGGTGTCCTTTTTGATAAAAGCCATAAAAGCACTCCATCAAATCTGAAATCAAGACAGTATCAAGAGTTTGGTACTAAACGTCGTAACGATCATCTCCTAAGCTTCGACATGTTTGTGGCTACTTCCTTCCCCTCCATGCTCAATAATGGCCGGTTTTATGAGGTATTGTCTAACAATTAGTCAAATGGTCCGTCTCGTGGCCGGACGCGGACGTGGCCGTAACTCAAATGCCCTCTATCGTCGGTTAAGTAAATCTTCCGAAACAAACGCATTGTCCGTAGGGTTGACAACACCAGTACATTTATTTTATCAAATTTTACAAGTAAAAAAAAAGCACATGGAAAATATTCTTCTTCTTCTTCTTAATCGTTGACTCTTGACAGAGTGGTCGTGGTCATAATACCGGTCGATTCTTGCGCCAGCGCTGCTTTCGCGATGCTTCACCTTGCAGCTCGATGTTTGGCGGACTGGGAGCAATCGTTTATATTCTGAAGTTCGTCACGGATTTTATGAAGTAGTGACGGAAAAAGTAGATCAGATATGAAATAACAAATGAAAAACTTACAACAGTTTCAAATGTGGGATATGTGTGGTCTCCATTTATTTTAATGGGGCGAGAAAGTAAAGAGCATGTGCAAGAAAAAGTTAGGGGACCTAACCTTAAATCTAAGGAGAGATAAAAATAAAAGAAAATATTAATAACTTATGAAATTTATAGAAGCAACAAATACATTTCATCAATAGGTATCATCATGATAAAGTACCTACAATCGAGCCGATTGACTACTAAGTTCCTGATGGTTTCTTATTTTACATTTGTTCCTGGATTGGCAGCCCTGTGGTCCGAATTGGAGCCATAAAACCGAACTTGTGTACCGATTCTCCAAGTGCAAGTGTAATGGCGTGTAAGTCCGGAGGTACAGGGGAGGGGGTGTCGTAAAAAGTCAAGTTAGTGTTGCAAAAGATTACAGTTTCATTAACCTTGTTAAAAGTTTTTTTTAAGCCATGTTATTGAAATAGGCTTTTTAGGTTTGGCAGGTTTCTGCTGCTTTAGTTGGGCGCAGTACATTCAAATTTTCAGCAAATAAAGATAAAATTTGATAAAACGATGCGGTTATTTTTTTACACTGTGAACCAGAGATGTTGCGACATATTTTGATATTTGCGAATTCGGATGCCATTATTTGAGGTGCGAATGCGAACGTCGAATGCGAATGTTCCAGAGAGGATTATAAAAATATTAAGGTAATGTTTATCCATTCGATAACTTTTTCGCAAACATTGTTTTTCGCGTGGCCACGTTCTATAGGCATAAAAAATATCGCCATATCTCAATTTTCTTACCTTCCGCCATGAGATTGCCATGAATTAATTAATTAACGGATTAATTAGTGACAACTTGACCACAACAAACAGTCAGCATCGAAAGGGGGGGGGGGGGGGGATTATTAGTCAAAAATGGCCGAAATGACCAGCCGCCTCATGAGACGGGTCACGACAACACGATGAGACTACACGATGACAACATTCGCATTCGCTACATATTCGCATCGCTCGATGCGATTGCGAATGTTAAAAATGATGCGAATCATTCGCATATGCGAATGCGCACGCGAACATCCGTAACATCCCTGCTATGAACTGTGAGTTAAATTACTACTACAAGAGATTTTTTTGTCGAAATTCTTAGTAACAATTCATCACTATTCGATATTAGGGTCGTTATTACGCCTTTTATCCCTTCTTTAGTTAGGTAACACCTGGGATCACTTCAGTTCTATGCATACATACTTGTACTACTTCTCAAAATAATTACCACGTATACAATAACTCTCAATCAAAACTCTCAACAAAAGGTTCTATTATCCTCGCGAACTCTGTGACGTCATTATAAACTGCTCTTAGTAGAAATTAAAATTCAACCCTTCACTGCCATGTGTCCCATCTGACCACTGTTCCCGCGGGTCGGTTGCACCCTTGGACCTCATGTGGCTCTAATTGCGCACAACAATTGAATTTAAATGCAGCAGTATAGTGTTAAATGGGGTCGAGATGGAAATATTGTAAATGGGACAAATTAAGTTAATGTCTTTTTGGATCTGGATAAATGGGAATCAGAAACTTAGCAATTTAGTCAAATGATTTTAAAGTTGAATTATGTTGTGTCATTTCTCATTGTTTGTTTATTTATTGTAAGAAAAACATGCATGGATATGTATGGCAAAACACGATAGGCAACAGATATATACCACAGAAATAAAAACCATATTGACTATTGCATAATATAAACTGTGTTGTTCCCTTGCCTTTTTTATGCAAAAAATGTGTCTCTGAAAATCTTAAACGCTAAACGTGCCATATTTCCAATACAAATAGCAAAAAACGCAATAAATGAACGAAAAAGCTTCAAATACAGAAAAGAACCGATTCATTATTCGAAACACGTAGAACACATTAGGGAAGCCGACGAAAAGATTTACTTTATTTCCACATTAAAATTCTTATCCGTATATGGTCCCAAATGATGTTTAACCATTAGTATATGTATCCTAATGCTTAAACATGTTTCGACGATGATATCGAAGTATCATTAGAGAAAGGAGAAAAGATGGGAAGGTTTTGTGATTAATAAGGGCTTTTGTGTATGTTAGGCCGGCTTCCTGACGTTTCTTTCACAATTTGTTTTAATATCTTGAGAATCTCTAACCAGTGAAATATTTGTTATTTATTATAAAGGCATTGTTATATATCCTCACAAAGAATGAAGATGACTATGAAGACCCACATTATTTAATCACACCGCTCTATTTTTTAATATGCACATTTCAATAAAATACTATTATAATCTAATCGGCGTAATTAAAGATACTGGAGGTAGAGCCCAACTTAATCTTCGGATGAATATCGCTTTACCCATTAGCTCAAGAAATGAAACGAAAAATAACGTACAGAAGCTATAATGCTTTTTATTACATATTTTTTACTTTAACGGATGGCTGCTAATCATCGGCTTAAAAGCTTTTTTGATTTACACCTCTCATTTGCTCAAAAGATTTTATTTTATTACACCAATTTAATATATTTTTATTGCTTTTAAACAGGGACCGGTCACACCACCATCGTAAAACTTCAAAACGATCGGTTCAATTTTAAATCGGTCCGGGAACTGATCATATTTTGTTTGGGTTTAAAAAAACCCGTAACCTGACACGTTGTTCTCTCAAGGGACAAAAACATGGGTCTTTTTGTCCCCACTCACGATCTTGCGATACGGGCGCTCTGAAATTTTTTGTGTCGCCATACGGGTCGGGATGACCTTTGTGGTAGAATTTAAAGTTTGCGCATTGCATTTTAGGGTTAGTTAATGTTGTGTAGTCACGATAACTAAAGAGGTTGGTATTGCATCACCTTGTTCTATTCCATTCTATAATCTTGTAATATTTGATATTTATGAGTACTTATTTATGAAGTTTTCTTATTAGTTGATTCACTGTTAGTTGAAATTTCCAACGAAAGGGTGAAAGCTAAAGAGTGTTTCTTTAACGAAATCCATTCTTCACCTGGCTCCTGTACAAAGATGTCCGCCGTCGACGTGTCGACGACAATCACGCACGATATCAAAAATATCCATAATATCCCAAACTCAAATATCTTTATTTAAATAGACCTAATCAGTACTTTTAAATAGTCAAAAAATATACAAAATATTAGACATAAATACAATAATAATATGAATATATAAATAAACAGTATACAAACATAATGCGTCTCTACCACCGCGTCGGAGGAGTTGATTCTTACAATCACGCACGATATCAAAAACATCCCTAATATCCCAAACTCAAATATCTTTATTTAAATAGACCTAATCAGTACTTTTAAATAGTCAAAAAATATACAAAATATTAGACATAAATACAATAATAATATGAATATATAAATAAACAGTATACAAACATAATGCGTCTCTACCACCGCGTCGGAGGAGATGATTCTTACTGAGAAGACCCGGCGAGAAACTCAGTAGTTACTCTTTTAAACTTGTTGTAGTTTTACAATGTTCCCGAGATCAGGCAGAGGTCGCCCAAAAAGCTTCCTCCTAATTATTTCTTTATTATCTTTAATGTTAATTTGATAATTTCATTGTTAGATGTCGCTATTACAAATGATATTTTGATCCGAATTGAAATCCATCTAAGTGTAATAATCTCCAGTCGTCGTCTTAGATCTTTCGTTACCAACGCTGTTTCTACCAAACAACAAACATGGCCGCCAATCTCATTCCTCCTACTCATCACTGCCCTTTAAACATAAGTAGGTAACCAAGTACTCGTAACCCAACCCAACCAGCACGCTTATTTGTTGTAGGTACGCAACGCGACCGATCCGCGCCATCACTCAAGCGTATAACGTAATACAACGTTTCGAATTAAAAACATTTGTCCAGAAATGGTCCGGTGGTCACCGTGACGGCAGTGGTGCGTTTGGCATGGTTAGTGACGCAGATTTGGGCTTAGATTTCTGGTTTTGTTAGCTTCATTATGGTATTTATTTCGGTTGATAAATAATTCGAAATATTATCCAGGCACTAGTAAATTAAAATTCGTGATTTGATAAAGTAAGTTCTAATCTCTAAAACCGTTTTGGATCCCACGGGTGGGCACAAGCCTCTCTCTCCGCTTCCATACTAATCTATCTTAAGCCTCTTCAGGCTACTTCGCCGCGTACTGTTTCTATTTTTGCCAACAAATTATCTGACTTGTGCATTAAGTAGGTAAGCTTTATGTCATTCAGGGAGAATTTTCACTAAATGTCACCTAGGGAATAGGTGGGTTTTAGTGGGTTCCAGGGTATCAAACCTGAAATTTGCGGCTGTGCAGGCATGTTCACCTCAGATCAAAGAAAAACACTGTGGTATGGCTCTTGGAAAACGCATTTCAAAATCATAATTATTGATAACTACTTTTCAGAAAATTTACTTTTACATGGTAATTAATGCCATGATCGTAGTAAAAGCACCAATTCTCACCATTGTTGATAGTTTGTTGACTGAAAAATATAATTGACAAATCGGCCAATTAACTGTTTAAAACGGCCTTAAACCGGTTAAGCCCGCAACAGGCGCTCACCGTAGAATCACGTAAACGTCCAAATAAGCTATTAGTAGGCGTAACACGCCTGTTGCTAGCCGAGCATGGAAGCGAGAACACCGCGAACGAGGCCACTAGGCCTGTGTACTTTTAGAGATCCTTGAAATCCAAAAAAACCTTAACATCTTTTTAAACTGGCGTAAAATCTCGTTCTTGAAAGCGCAGTCTTTCGCCACACGCGTTACTCGTACGAGCGTTGACGCGCTTATAATTCGTAGCTTCTTAAAGCTTGCACATCTTTGCAGACAGCTTTATCTCTAGAGAACGATTTCTTTCTGGCAAACTCCTGACAGCATAAAGTTGTGTAGGTATTAAAAAACCTACGGAATAAGTTAGCAAGTGCGACTCGCTTTTGGCCGCCTCTACACGTGTCTTGTGCTTTTGGCGCTACAAAATGGCCGCCCTTGAGAAACTGGTTTGTTTTTGTCTCACTAGATAACTCTTTGTTAGCTTTAAGGTAGAGTGCACATCGTAATAACTATCATTATTAAACTGTTCTATTGTAAGTGGTACTTACTTTAATTATCAGTGGCAATGGCACAGGATCTTATTGTGATAATTGGTTAGGGTATGCTAAACGTTTTGTTAGTGTTTTTTTTTCTTGAATGATCATCTGAGGCCAGATTTAAAATGGTAAGTATTACATGCACCGAAATAATAAAATGGTTAAAAATACGGTCCGCGACATAAATAGCTCAGCACAATCTGTCATTTCCCTTTTAATTCCAATGCTGGACAAAGTTAAAATCAGTACGTGTACCACGAGTTGCCAATTTAAATCATCGTTCGCGTACAAAAATGTATTGGGATTTGAAATTGTCATGTCATGTGTCATCCCAATACAATTTTTTTACGCAAACGTTAACGTAAATTTAAAGTGGCAACTCGTGGTAGACGTACAGACAAGGTAATAAACAAAGATAAAAGCTAATTTCAACAATTGATGCACTATTTTCTACACGACGACAAGGTTGGCGTAGAGCGCTGTAGCAAGGTTTCTCGCCTTTGGGTCAATTCAGGAAACCATCTTTTCTGAATTGACTCGGATCTGGGTGCGCTGGAAGACGCTCCTGGCTTATTGTCTTGTGTGGTACCTCGTAACACAGGTATCCCTACTTCGAGACCATTACAAGAGGTGTATTGTCTGGCGCATATTTATTTATATTTATATTTTCAAATTGCAAAAAATAAAAATTCACATGGTAATAAACTTCTGTTGCTGATTGTACTGCTAAAAACGTACACTAAATGGAAACAGCGAAACATCGTACATAATGTACAAAAACGTATTTACACTTTTGTATCTCGTTCTATCTTCATTATTGTGCTCCTGCCCTTAGGCCTCGTTTTTTCGTGTTGATTAAATATACTTTGGAGAACGGTAGGAAATTGTCTCTCAAACAAAGCAAACAGTCACGATGACGAGCTGACAGCTGAGCAGTGATCAATCATGAACTTAAGAAGAAATGGGGAGTCTGATTTAAAGACTCAATTAGAAAAAAAGCTGGTCCATTGTAGCGATGATTTGATTGCAACGATCGAGGCCTTTGCCAGCAGTAAGACAGAGTAAAGATTATTTACTTTGCTGTTTACCAGTACGTCTACCACGAGTTGCCAATTTAAATTTACACTATCGTTTGCGTATAACAATTACAATTTTTTACGCGAACGATAAAGTAAATTTAAAGAGGCAAGTCGTGGTAGACGTACGTACAGGTCATGCCCAATAATCACAGAAAATCTGAATTCGTTGGTTATAATGGCGTTGTCACAAATTACGTATGCGGCACCCCGGACAGACAGTCCGCTTAGTACAAATCGCCATTTTGATCACGCACACATGCACAGTGAGTTTACAGGCGAAACCGGTTAGCAGTTTAGGTAAGTATACTCGTAAAAGGCGAAAGCGGAGTTTATATTTGTTATGAAATCGTCTGCATTTTTCTTCAATGTGGTGCCTCTCCCCAGATCATGAATCACGACTTGCTATATCTCTCTTCTGAAGCTACACACTCGACGATCTAATATGTGCCAATGCAGTTGTTTTAAAAGTGGCATCGAATAAAAAATATTCCAACGACAATTCGGTTCTATTAAAATTCAAATTCGGTTTCTCAATAGAACCTCCTCCTTTTTGTAAGTCGTATAAAAATATAAAGTTGCTATCGACATTAATCGACACGAAATAGGAAGTAGAAGATCATCGCTCGGATTATACTTAGATGAGTAAGTAGTGTGACATCCGGCAGTTTGCATGATTGTCTGCTATATATACTCGTATATATATATCTATTCACAACGAAATACGAGTATATCGAAAATTTGATACTTAAAAAAAATATCTACCTCCCTGTTATAATAATATAATTCAAAGTAAATCTCGTAAAAGTCGTTCTTCAAAATAATATTGAACACTGTTTCGCGTTGCTTGTATAATTATGTAAATTTATGATGACGTGATACATGTTAACACAGGACATGAAACTATGAAACTAACATATTTTTTTAAACCAGGCATCAGTTATGAAATATCTGTCTACTAAATACGAGTAACGCTAACATACATACTTTGTAATATAAATCAAACTGTTTGACTGTTTGTTCGCTTTGCTCCTCACTCTACATAAAAAAGCCAAAATAGGCGAATCGTTTTATGCTTTAACTTTGAATTATTTAATATTATAAAGTTCCTGTTATAGTTTTTAAATAATTCAATTTCACTATGATAGAGTTCTTCATCCTCGGTGATCTGTAACCCCTACTATGAGTTAACGCCGATGACAGTCGCCAGCATTAGTTGTATGGGATTTTGGACTTGACTCATGATAGTAAGTATTATTTATTGAATAAAAATAAAAAATCTTTTTGATGATTAAATGTTTTTTTTTAATCTTCTTAATCCAATAATGAATTTGATAATATGTTTTATAAAGTGGATGGTCAAAACATCGTTCGTTTAAAATTCATTTATGACATTCAATATTCGCTCCCGAGACTTTGATGCGTGTTTACAATAAAATTAACTTTTTTTTCAGGCAGGTTTTAATAAAATTTTAAAAAACTAAGCAAAACCTGGGCTGTTGCTTGTATTTTATCAAAATAAACGCGAACACGTACGCTTAATTTATTATCTCGCTTGTAAAATGTAAAGTAGGTCAAAGTGGTGTTTGTAGTAACTAACAAAGTTATGAACATGAACCACCGTGTTTTTATGAAAGAATTACTAAATTATGTTGGCTTTTATTACGATTGTAGTTCTGTTCTACTTGATAGAGCGCTTTATAGCTAGATTTCATTATGAATGTACCTTCATGACGTCAAATTCACTAGACTGTTTTAAGGTACTATCCTTTCGCTATAGTTTTGTTAAATAAAACTAGTTATTTTTACGTTAACAAGCAGAATTTCACTGTATATAGTTTTAAATAGATTCCTTTAGTGGCCGGTAGTAGGCTGCCTGTATCCTTTCAAAACACGATCTCCAACAAAAATAGCGTACCTACGTACAAACAAAAATGTTTAAAACAGTGTTAATCGGTGATAATGTTTGTGACTCTTGTTAAAGGCCTTGTTAATTACTCAAAACGTACATAAATATTTTAATTCCTCAAACTGACATATTCTCTTTTTTTTTTCATCGTTTGCAAGTTTTACCTATAATCTGTATTCCGTGAGCTCTACTCAAGTAGATATAAACACAACTTAGCCACGGTAAAAATAGACGAAACCTTGCCCCCAACAGTTTCACGGTCACGCAGACCATAGCAAGTCCGAGGTTCGACTCCTTTCGTAAAAGGGCACGTGTAAACTAAACAAATTCTTACATCTCTTTCCAACAACATAATGCGTGACAGGGACGGCATGACACGCGTGGAGCAAAAAAACATGGCTGACGAGTTACGCGGTGACAGAGGTCCTTTTTTATTTTTAGGGTCCACATATAAATTTCGAAACTACTTTTGAGATAACATTTAGGCCTTTTTTCTGTTTTTTGACCTTTCTCGTTCTGTGATTGTGTAATACGTTTAGATGTTTTTGCTTCTTTGATGTAACTTTAGCCACATTCGAGTGGGTTGTCTCTATCTGCATTTTACGTTACTCAAATAGATGAGAATATAGGTACCTATATATTCGTGTCAATAGCTGAAATCGTATGTTTGTATATTGTATACTTACCTCAAGTGTTTCTCATGGAATAGGTCGACTCGTAGAACTAATAAAAAAATGAAATTAATTACGGTACATCAGCTAATATTACGGTAGAGTGAACGAAACGCACGTCACTTCGCTTTTTCAAAATCAAGAAAACTGTAGATTCGTAATTGGTGGTATCAATTCAATGAGAACTATGAACTATAAGGAGGCAATTTAAAACTATAATTGCTCGAAGATATACACTCATCTATTAAACAAGTGTAAAAAAACATAAAACAATAAGGTTTTACATCTAGTTAAATAAATGTAAATACAAACAGCAAACGCCCAAATTAGTAAATTAACTAAAAAAATAATTTCTCGCTGACCGTATTTCCATCACTATAGCACGCAAACAAAATGCTGTCAAGCCGAAAAGATAAAATCAACAAATAACACAGTTAAATGTTAATTACAGGTACATACTAATTACCTTCGTCGGCACCTGCCACCGTGACTGCTGCAGGATGTACCCTCGACCTGGGCAGCCAGGATGGAAAGTGATCTGGCGATAAGGAATTGTTATTATAATTAAATTAGGGTGATTTTTTACTAGGTAACGTTGGTGCATCAAATTAAATATTCAAATAAAATTGAAGAACATAACAGGTAACATGGTGGAAAGATTTCATCTCAATGCGATGACAACGTTTCGACACCAAAGATAGTCACATAACGCGGTATATTATTTTTTTAAATTTAAATTCTTCGCACTTTAAACTTTCACAGTATGTACATAAAGCTTCTTAAATAATCTCAAACAGTACAGCACCATCAGTGAATTATAGAGAGATTTACCCAGTTTTACTTTTATGATTTGTCTATCTTTAATTGTGATATAAACTGTAATTGTATTTAACCATCCATCCGTTAGCAGTTAAGACAGCCATTTAATTGTATCGTTGTTTTATTTTTGGTGGTCATTTCGTCATAAACCTAAGTGGTTTTAATATGTGACCGTATTATGATCATGTTATTTAAGCTTCTCAATGGTAAATAAATTAAAGAAAATAAGCTCGAAGTAAGTGGTACTTTAGCCTTTTTAACTTTTCAACTTTTCTAGCTAAATGCACTAACAACAATAGTAAGTGTTCTCTATCGCTCCTACAATGGGGAATGCTCTGACGAGTTATTCCAGCTTATCCCACCCTCACCTTTCCACTCCCGTACCACGCGTGCTGGACTACGGCGTCACCCACACACAATTCAACATTTGTTGGCCCGAACTAAAAGGTTCGGTGACTCGTTTCTTTGTCGTACCATCCAGACGTGGAACGCTCTTCCAGCACATGTGTTTCCTTCCTCGTATAGTCCCGGGTTCTTCAAGCGGGGCGTGAAAAGGCATTTCTGCAGGCCTTCAAGGTGAGGATGGCCAGCCCAGTGATTCGTTTGAATGACTGGGCTTGTCAACCTCATATCTGGACCTCACGACCGCTTTCCATCAGGTGGAGTGACGTCATCTTGACGGGCAATATAAAACAAAAATACCTTTCTACAAGTCGTAGTTATCACACTTGCTTGAAGCGTTTTTTGTATATTTACATCGATTCCAATTATATTCCGACAAACTTTCCATAGATATCACGATTTAAATACGGTTATTATTATAATGGCTTAGAAATTTGCATTCGGATGACATCAGAAAACTTGTTTTGTGAAATTATACAACTAAATTACCATACGGGCCAACGACAGGAGTACGCAGTTGTGGCGCTTCGGTGTTCTATTATGAATATCTAAAAATACTGCGAGAGCTCTTTTTTCATTGATCACGTACAAAGCAAAAGTTATATCTAAATAATGCCAGCCATTTTGAGCCCTCGTAGCATATTCACTTGAGATATGGATGATTGTACCTAGCTATCATTATTTTGTTGTTCATGATATTCCAAATTCTCCTTGAGTTACTCGAACTACCGATAGACAGTTCTCGCTCAGCTCTTAGAAACTTTTCCTCATTTCACCCGTAGTTGGACAAGTTCATTGTCTCGCTATACCTACTCGTCATCTCCATCAAAGTAAGATGGTTAATTTTGTAAAAGTTCCAAATATACTAACTTTTTCGAAGCCTCCATCGGCATCTGAAATTTCCGGATAATCTTAGTCAGCAGCCAGGCTACCCTGACCCCCAACACCCTGTGAGCTCTTTGAAACTGATGGCTTTCTTTGACCGAGGGAGCTCTGGTTAAGGTGGACGGCTGTCACGTATGATTGATAAAGGATATGATTCGGGCGAACAGCTGTGAGCTTCGTGAAGAAGTGATGGGAGAACATCGATAGTGATATCTATAAATACTTAAAATCTTTTTTGGCAATGCTTTTATTTGTATGATTAGAATAAGTATTGTTTTTTCCTGGACATATTAGCGTGATTTCCTATTTTTCGGAATACTCAAAGTATTCTTTCTAGGCTAGAAGTTTGGCACAGCTATGTCAGAACGCTGTGTTTACTGTGAAATGAAGGATAACTTTGGTAATTTTAAAATTGCCCAAAATAGATACTAGCCTAAAAAGTGTACGTACAGGTAAACATGTTACCGAAAAACCTTCACCTGACTTCTCCATTAAAGATATTGAGCACGTGTTCAATTATTACGATTTTGTAAAATTTACCTCGTCATCTATCGATATCTGACGAACGTCCCTGGCGCTTTCCTAGGGAGTGTAATTTGAGAGGCTTTTGCGTGTGAAACGGGTATTTCGGGTGTTCGTCATTGTCTTCCAAGTCATTCCGAGTGTACGAGGGTATTCACAGCTGAAATTGTATGTTGTAACGTATAATAAAATATTAATAAGCAACATAGCAAAAATATAAAAGAGTCTATGGCAACATGTGACAAGCTGACATCTTTTGAGTCTAAGAAAACGTTGGTGCTGATTTATACATTTATATCTACTAATGAGATAAGATACACATTACTACACAAACAAAATAGGACAGATTCAATTTAACAAAATTAAAGAGTACAATTTAGGCGGTCTTATCGCTAGTAGCGATCTCTACCAGACAACCTTCAGATAGAGAATCTGGAAGAAAATTCGGTGGTGGTGCAAGATGACAAATTGAAGGTACAAAAACTTATTTACTTTTATATATAAAAGACATACATATATTAAACAATACTGGAGCAAAATATTTATTACACAATTCACACATATCATCAAGGTATGGATTAACTACTAGGTAAAATAAAACTGGAAAGAAGGCGATTAAGTTAAAGTGATAGAAGGTAAGCTTTAACTCTAGATTTGAAGATTGGTTATGATTAAGACAGCCTTATGGACACGGGCAACGAATTCCAAGTGAATAGATGTAACAGTAAAGGATTTATAATACAAGTCAGAGGAATAAGAAGAAAATGATAGAGGCAGTTTACGGCATGAACGCATATGATATTATTTAAAAAAGCAACTTCAATGTAAAATTTGTGTACGTCTGTTTGTATGTTATCAACATCACGTTACAAGCAATGGATGGATATTATTTAAACTTCGTATAGGTAAACCATGAAAGTATCAGTGAGGTGGTTCAAAAAAGATCGCATAAAGTTATTAGAAGTTCTGGTAAGTAACTAGGACTAATTAGTTTCTATCATAGAAGTAGCATTGTTTCTGTTATTGTATTATTTGTGTAGTGAACCTCGTGTAATAGTCACTAGAACATTTTGATCATTATGATTGTTATGTTTAGAGATTATGATCAAGTGACCAACACCAAATATGTATAAAAATATAAAAAACCCAAAAATTGTAATAAATAATGATGATTACTTTAAAAGGACTTAGTAACCACTATCATCCTCGTTAACTGTTATCAGTGACCTTGCATGACTATCATTGCATATAGCAACTTTCTGGCCCAGGCACGTAATTCTTAAGTCTGCGGCGTAAGGTTCACGGTTCGATGCTCGACGGAACGTTGGCTATCACCCCTACACGTGGCTGTGAAGATAAGTGATACGTCAAACGAAAAAAAAGTGGTTAAGCGTGAACGAGTTTGATTGTTGATGGTTCCGTAGAACTACTCCATAATCCCACTTATATTTGGCCCAAGCGCGCGGTATTGACAGATGAATGTCTCTATAAAGGTTCCTTTCAGCAGATCCCATGATCTGCTACAAAATATTAACTAGGCGTATGATTAATAAAGTGAAATGCATAAATAAAATCAAATATAAATTTGTAACAGACAATAATATGAAGACTTAATCGTCTAAATGCTCTCCATTTGTACATTTTGAACTGTGTTTAGTTTTTCGATACTCGTAAAGCCCGGTTACACTTTGCTTAGTAGTTAATGCAGGTGATTAGTGCAGGTGCTTAGTGTGAGGATAAAACACATGTGAACAGTGATTGAATAGTAACCTGCGTCGTGAAGTGATTAGAAGCGTGTTCTATTCAATCGCACTAATCAATCGCTGTCCACACGTGTTTTCTCCTGACACTAAGCACCTGCACTAACTACTAGGCCTGTAGTTCAAGCAAGAGTTAACGAATCTCTCAGTCATAACTAAAATAAGAGAAATCCAATGTATTAGGTATCGAATAAATATCTCATAAAATACACGCGTTTCTCATAAAATAGCACTGGTCTTAACATATAATATTACGGAACCCTAAAAACATCAGGTTATCATCAAAAACAAGTACATCCATCAAGTCTTATCCGCTATCTTCACTATGCAGAGTCATTCTTCGCCCCTATTTCCATTTACTTAAAGTTCAGAATCCACGGTCAGATGAATTTGATTATCACACTGTATACTTAAGTTAGAAACCGGTTCAAAGCGGTTGGGACTGCATCGTTGAAACAATGAAGGAGTTTGTATGGAAATTGGTTTGATTTGCATAAGTATTTTTATATCCGTCTTAATTTTAGACTAGAGATTCGGGGTATTCTAGTATGCTGTGTTTATGGCCACGTTATTTACTTTTTAACCAACTTCATTTGTACTTCATATTAGAAACATTTGTTGTTGTGAAGGCGCTTCGTTATCGAGAATTTACGCCAGTATTTTGGGTTCATTACATTAGTGAGAGATTAGAGGAGAACCGAGCATCGTAATAAATAATAAGGACAGTTTCAGACCAGCGTTAGTTGGTACCTCAATCTCATAATCCATGTCGATACTGCCTCAAAACTAACTGGTTCGAGTGACTACGCCGCTGTAAGCCCGTGTACGCGAGATTGGTTTTTTGAAGCGTGAATTGTAGCGGACGTATAAGCACGTATGCTAAAGCGAGCACAAATAACAACGAAATAAAAGTTTTCCACATAAGAAGTCTTTTATTATCTGCAAGGGATCTGCCTACCTAGGCCGATCCCGTAATTACGTACAGTCAAAGTAAATTAGAACATTCAGTAGAGGGAAGAGGGGTTAGCTAGTTACGAGCAAAAAATACTGAACAAAGGTTATTTCGCTTTGCACTCGTTGGTTCGGGCCTTATTCCATTTGTTTATCTTACGTACTTACTCCGCTGGCTCAGCGACCCGAAGTGGACCTTGGCCTCCGACACGAGATGACGTGTTTCTTCATGTAGTTTGATGAATTTCCTAAAACGTCGCAAGCGGTTCTTTAGGATCTTCTGTTACTAACCAGACATCTTCTAGACTGGAAATTCGTGTTACAATTCGTATTTCTTGTTTTTATAGTGTCAAATTAAACAATTCTTAATTGACCAACCAACCGCAAAGTGTACTATTTTAAAAGTAAATTATACTTTGGTCCTTAATTTTAGATCGGATATATTCACAGAAGCATTGGGTGGAAGTCGAAATGCCACTTCAAATTTATGTTATCGTTCACGTAAAAAATTGTATTGGAATGACAAATAACATGACATGACAATGTCGAATCCTAACACTTTTTTTTACGCTAGCGATAATGTGAATTCAAAGTGGCAACTCGTGGTAGACGTACTGACGTGTCTCTATCATTATTGACGCAGCCGCTGGTAACGTTTGCCGCTAATTGACACGTTGAACTAATTATGAATTACTGTTACAGGGCTAAAAAAACTTCTATAGTTTGTTCATTTTGTGAATCAATTTTGGCAGATGGAGCTAGGCTTGTAGTGATTACAGCAACAGTACAATGCGATTATCGATTATTGTGGTGTCAACCCATTGGGGTTGGAAGATTGATTATCGGTTATCGATTGTTCAAGAGCCTATTCTTTACTTTGAACTGGCCTGCGCAATGGCAGCGATCCTGCCTTTAGCGCCGGAGGTCGTGGGTCGTGGGATTTAGAAATATATAAGTGGTTTATCAGTATCCGACGCCTATTAGTACGAGCTCTGCTTAGTTTGGGGTCAGATGATCTTGGTATAAATTGTCCCAGATATTTATTTATTCTTTTCCGGCTGACACACAAGAAACAAAGATGTTTTTTTAATAAGTTCGAAAACCTACAAAATCCTACCTATAGTGATTTCCCTAAATGCATTTGATTGATTGCGGTTTTTTACAGAGTCAGTTTCAGCGAATCTTATCACAATCAGTTTGCAGAATCAAGTTCCCGGCTGGTTACTCATAATTTTCCTTGAATTAAAAAACTGATAAGATCTTGCTTTCTAGAATCGCTTCATGAATATTTTAATAATAAATGCAACAGCTGCTGATGCCTATAATTTCGCCTAACTTAATGAATTTAACAACTTCCTGTGACGCGATATTTTTGCACTAGCTTTTGGCCGTAACTTCGTAGCCTGAAGCCAATTTCATCTCTATCAAAAGTCAAACATTTGCAAAAATATTTTTTTTCGATGTTATTTTTAACATAATAATTCTTTAAGGCAGGCGCCTTTGCGCTTGATGTTACATTTGATGAGACAATATAGGCTTACAACGTGAAGTACACCAGAGAAATTCACAAGGTAGTGCAGAAGGCGCTTATTTGAGTTCTGCAGCTCAAGGACCAAGATTTTCTCTAGCTTCTATCTTTTAATCAAATATTATCATTTAACGTGGAAAGACTTTCGCTACTCTCCAGTTCAGAACGGAACCGCCTCCACCCAGCTCTCATTACCGAACTGTTTCCCGACATTTCTTAGGGAATAATTTAGCAAATAATATTGTATCCCCGCCTGCACTCGCATACTTTATTATCTCTGGGCTTCAAAGAGACTTGTTTCAAATTACGGCTCTGTTCTCACTAGGATGAAAAATTATTTTGGGAACAGCGTGTGTCAGCCAAATTGTATATGTACTTACAGTGAGCACTTCATTATGCATGACACAATTACTCTGTCGTAAGTAGTTAATTTTGGATAGTGTGCAAGTGAACTGCCCGAACCCAAAAACGCACCCTGACGTTGAAGATATCAGCCATCTACGTTTTATTTTGCTGACTCTTTGTGCATTCAATCATACGCTTTTAGATGCCCTGTGATAGTTCTCCACCAAAAGGTGGTGAGGTCACCAAAACAAAGCTTAAAAAAAGGTAACTGACATGCGGCTTTTCCCATTTAAATATAAAAGACTCAAGAAAACTAATGTTGCTTCCTTCTCACCTATTTTATAATGTGTTTTCTAACTCTTTTGGCATCCTGGTGACGCAGTCACCCCAACTTCAAATAATATGCACTCCTTAGGTTAATATAATGAGGCATTTTTCATAATTGCCTCCGTTGTTCGAAACAGCTGTACATTATTTTAAATTGTGCGTTTGTAAGTCCTTCGGCAAGGTCCTTCGGCACGGTCCTTCGGAGTTCAAAGGAATCTTACATAATTATGTTTGAATTGTTTAACAGCATTATTGATTCTGCTTATAATTGCAAAATGCTTAGTTCTTCCCTTTCTTTTTCTACTTAATTATGAGGGGATTGCAACGGCTGATTTAAATCAGTATGACCCTAAACAAAATCATTTTTTGTTTATCCTTTGTATAAAATATTAGTGTGCACTATGAAGTAACAACAAACAACATAGCTATCTGTCACATGCTATCAGCCATTGGTCAGTCACCCCGCGGATTACGCGTTATCACCTGATAAGCTGATAAGGGAGGGCGTTTGTCTTGAGGCCCAGAAGCTGCGATGACGACATGCAAGTCATGTCATGATGGACATAAGTTTGTAGCCTGCTAAAGCTGCGAGTTCTTAATCCACGAACATGTAAGGAAAAGAGAGTTTTATAAAAAAATACAAAAAAGGTGACACCGACTTACAGCTGTAATAAATAGAAAAATGACTAACAACCGAATCCTAAAACGACAGTAAAAGTTGAGTAGCTACATGATTCATTTCTACTAACATGTAACAAGACAGCATCAATATTTTATGAAGTATGCTCAAATTTGATTGCAGTTCCTGAATTCGAGGTAAATTTAATAAAGGTAGGAATAGCAAGAAATTCTACAGGTAAGTAGGTAGGTAGGTAGTAGGTTATTTTGTCCAGTATACTGGACAAAATAAAACAACTACCTGTAGAATATCTATAATTATGTAGACACGTTAGAGGCGTGTTTTGCTCATGGCTAAACCATAAAGAGTTTACAGAAGGACCGCTTGCGCCTTTTTCCTACACTTGCGTGACCGCCCAGGATTTTATTTTTATTTTTTTTATTTTGTTTCCTACGTTTAATAATAAGAATCTTTATTTTCTTCACAAAAAGAAAGAAATACAACAATGAGATGGTACAGTTATGTTCATAATTGTAACACTTAATGTGAAGACTGGTGCTTGAAATAGGTTATTATTAACCTGTGCTACAAGACAACAGGTTCTCCACCTCATAGATTTTTTAACATTATTAAAATGAATAGTAAAATAATTGTATCAGGTGCTAAACTAAATAGTTACATAAGTAAAATTAAACAGTAACGTAAAATAAAGAAAATATAAGTAACTTAAACATTACAAAAGTTATTCTCGATTAAATCTTCTGTGAAGTTTACAATAAAAACTAAGTTTATATTTTTGTAACTCTCTTAACATATAATGAAGTAAAATTAAAACTATTTAAAATTAAAAACAATAGATGTCACTCTCATTCTAAATAACAAGAATATATATATATAATAAAAGTGTCGCTCTCACAGGGCTACAGCACAAACACAAAGGCAAATTACATACATATTTATAAAAAGACAGAATAGATACGTAGATGATAGATAGATAGGATTACTACTATATTCACTCTGAATTTTTAAAATGAAGTAGGTAGGTTCTTCGTACATGGCAGAACCGGCCAGGAACGCAATTCACCATGTGAAAAATTGCACAAGTTCGACAAAAACAAAAACACTCGCGACAGTGCTGCTCGCCGGTATCGCCTGTAAACTCTCGTGTATGTGTATGCGTGATCAAAATGGCGGCTTTGTTCTAAGCAGACTATCTGTCAGAGGCGCCACCGCTTGCGTAATTTGTGGCTATGCTCTGTGTTACAAGTGAACATAGGCTGCTTGTCACTCCATGCTTTATTTACCTGATGATTGAGCTGACAGCGAAAGCCTCTGCAGTGAGTTCATTCTAAAATGTAAGTTTCCTACGAAGGAAACATTTCATTTACTGAATCGTGAAAGACCATTTTGGGTTCAGACTCTGAAGTTTAAAATGTTCTGGCGCAGCAAGATATTTATTTCTTAAACTTAAAAAAGCCCATCTCAACGCACCCCATTGTTTCCGCTTGTTCCTTACCAATAAATTACCAAGTCTTTAAGCTACTTAGCCAAGAATAACAGGGTTGTTGTGTCTTAACTCAATATAGCCGAGCCGGTCCTGAGCAAACGTGTCTGTTTGTTCATTCCCGGCCTAAGCACATAAGTTACAACTTAGAAGATTTTCGGCCGAAAATACATGTGAGGTTGTGTTGCCAAGACTCCCCAGAGCTACTCCAGTGGTCGGAAATTGAATTAATATTAGATTTTTGGGTCAAGTATACTAAAGTTACTTGTTATTAATATGTCTGCAGTCGTAATATGTTTTGGTGGTTTATTTTATCTGCATGTTTTGACTCTAGACTGGCATTTAATGTTATTCTCATGTTTTATACTTTTCTATTTATTTATTTAATCTTTATTGCACAAAAGTACAATTGCCGGACTTAATGCCCAAAGGCATTCTCTACCAGTCAACCACTAGGTAAAGCAGAAATCTTTACGGCGGGGTTTTGTAAAACTAAGTTTCAGTAAAATAAGAGTAAACACTTTACTCATATAATATATATACCTACTTATCTAAAATACAATATATAGATATACATATAAAAATTGCAAATATATACATATAAATAAATACAATGATATATAAATACATATTATGTACTCAAATGGTAGACCAAACATTAACTCTGATTGAAATGATTGACTATCTGACTAATCTGAACAATGATTAAATAGCACTAATTCAAACTAATTAGGGTGTCTGTAAAAAAAGCTTGTGGATAGATTTTTTGAAGGAGAACCTATTGGGGGACATTTTGATTCTGTTCGGAAGCGAGTTCCATAACCTTATAGCAGCTAAGGTAAAGGAGTTAGACACAATATGCGTGTAGAGATAAGGAGGACGATTTAACTCGAGCAATTCGTTCTTACTGAGTCAAACTTTTAGTACCCATCTAGATGCCAATTTCTATTATCAACTAGCTCCTTCCTGCCTGCAACTTGGTTATCGTTAATCAGTTTCATTATTCAATCACGTTGATTCTCCAGAAACGAGTTTTTAAAGTAATTATCACACATTTGTTATTCAATTTTCTTAAAAACTTAAAATTACTCATTGAGTTTCTAAGAGTATCATTGCTTACTTTATAATTGAGCTCTAAAAACAATAGAATTAGGGAAGGAAACGACATAATGACGCAACAAGGAAGCTCATGCAGGATGACGGTGCGGCGATGCTGCGGGAAGCGAACCCGCTGCCCCTAGCGACCGCAAGCGGTTTGCGATGTGTCCGTATTGAGCGCACGTCCGGTCGGTGTGGATGTACTTCGCATGTACAGTCGACCACAGGTGTGCGAATTCACAGAATGATGGTCCAGCTTACACTGGAAGTTTCGCTCAGCTGCTGTATACAGGCAGACAGGGAAAATAGTCCTTTTCCTTGAAAAGCGGAATAGTAAATTTCATTTGCAACAAATTAACCTCTATCAACTTGGGGTCCAAAATTAATAGTTAACTAGATATTTCTAAATTTTCTGACTTGTCTTCTAAACACAATTGCTATAAAAAAGCTAGTACTTAAATGACACTTTTTAGAAAGCTAATTAGCTAGCCAATGTTTTGAAAAAAAGGTCAAGCCTTAAATCTTAATAGTTTCAGAAATTGAGGGTATTAGGCTAGCTTTCATACATTTTTTTCGAATAACTGATATAGTTTTTAGAAAGAAATTACGAAATTGTGTAAGTGTCGCCATGTAATCCCGTTGATTTCTGAATCTGTTAAGCAAACTGCAATCGTTTATCGGAGACAAGTCGAAAACTTAAGAATAAATATTAAATCGCCAATATCTCGTTACTTCTAATAATACGCTTACCAAGGAATAGGTTTTTTTTCCCTATCTCCCTGTATTGTACAAGATGCGATCGCAAGTATGGTCTACCTAACTACTTCATACATCAGATGCAGCTCTAGTCTGCATCTGATGTATGAAGTAGTTAACTTTCAAAGTAGGTACTGTACGCTGTACGTCTACCAAGAGTTGCCACTTTAAATTTACATTATCGTTCGCGTAAAAAAATGTATTGGGATTTGACATTGTCATGTCATGTGTCATCCCATTACAATTTTTCACGAGAACGAAAATGTAAATTTAAATTGGCAACTCGTGGTAGCCTTACTGGGCGTGGCCGTAGCACTATCAGATCTGTAATTCAATTTCCAATAGATTTCGGCTTAGTTAAGTTCTTGAAACCCATATTCAATTCCCCGCATTCCTTAGTGTAAGCTAAGCTTCCCAGATATTTAAATATATTTACTAGCTAATCTGAGGATTAGTTTCGTTCAATAATATACAACGAGGTCGCTGCCATGATGCTATGTCCAAACACCTAAGCTCTGGCTTAGGAGTCATATTGCAGGACTTGGTATAGATAGATAAGCTATTGTTGTTACTTCTTATCATCATAGCAAACAGTTGTAAATGTAACATCAAACGATTTAGTAGAGATCACAGAGTTAAAACGAAATAGGTAAGGCAAGTCTGTATTAAAACTAAGCAGGCCACTTTTTTGACGCTTATGCCACTTGCTTAGGCTGCTTTCAACCCGTTTGAAAGAAAGAAAGAAAGAAAGAAAGATAAACATTTATTTGGTGACAAAACCGTACAAATAGAAACAACAAAAGTGTTTAGATAAAATAGGGTGACCCGTTTTGACACCATAAAGGCATGTACTCACCATATGCCGGGGTATCTTAAAGACACCGCGACGCTGGTCTTCCGTAGATGCCTTAGAGGAGACACTATGCGCACCAAAAGTACAAAAAGCAAAAAGCAGCAATAACCTCAATTCGCAAATCACGCTCTTTTCCACCAGTTCTATGCTATGTGGACCAATGAATGTGACAAGGATATCTGACGCATCCACAGCAACATAGCATGTCACGTCACGATAGCGTTGTATCAAAAGGAATTTTCAATTTCTTTATCGATTGTAGTTTGGGTCAATGAAGGTAATGAAGAATGTAAATCTTCTTCATTTTGACATCCGTTACCATAAAGCATGGACTTAATACGTAGAGAAGAACAAAGATTTATTTCTTTGCATTATTTCAACAGCTAATAACTTCAGGCAGATTTTTTTTTATTATGCCTCCAGCGGCCTGATTATTCTATTTACAAAATGGCCACTGGTGGCACACTTATCATAGTTTCGAAGTAAGGATGAATATCCCGGTGCTAAGAGGTACCAGACAGGGATTTAATCCAAAGGCGTCTTCCAGCACACCCAGACCCGAGCCAATTCCCGACCGGGAATCGAACCACGTAAGTCGCGGCGAGAAACCGTGCTACAGCGCATTACGCCAATCGTGTCGTCATTAAAGATCTTATTTAGTTGTCTACCTGTATATTCCAATCTTAGCTCAAAGCCGCCTTAAGGATTTTCTATAACGTGGTATAATTGTATAGTTACTATTATAACTATAATTTAGAAGAGCCCATCTAGTTCTCGTCAGCCCCTTTATCGCAGAATTACCAGAAACTTCTATTTTGTAAGATACCGTATTGAAGCTTACTAAAATGAAATTCTAAAATCCGATGTTACTTTATTAGAAATAAGGCTCAAAGTTGATTGTTAACAATGTGATTTGAATTATTAATGCTTGCACTTTAATAAGAGCAAACACTTGTTGTTTTAGGTCTATAAATAGAGGCTCCAGTTCTGCAACAATGAGCTTTATTCTTATAACTTTAAATTTGAATTTAGTTTGTTGACGTTGAATAGCAATGGAGGTCCATGCACATGTTGCCGCACGTTGTCGCTGAGTGACGGGTTCGATTCCCGGCCGTTATTACCACTGCAAGATGCGTTGTTCGCTCTCCCGTTGTTTTTATTGTCCTTTGGAGATGTATAATGAGATATTTACTTGAATTAAATTTGCAATACACGGTACAAATAAGTCGCAGATGTTAGCAATTTTGTCGCACAGTCAACCACAGTGTAATCTTGCCGATATAAGCTTAGCTTGCGTCTTGCACTTTAAACTCGCATGAATTGAAAAATAGAGTAATTATTAGCCTATAACGGCGGTGCCACTTTTGGCCAAAGACACCATTGACATCAAGTCATAGCCCAATGGTGATCGAGTATTTATGAGTATTCCTGGAGGAGATACGTTGGATCCCACCCAGTTTTTTTTTTCTAAATATCTAAACACATTCGTAGTCGTATTTGAAATAATAACGTATAAATTGGTATCTATCATATGTATAATATATACTTAATGTATTTTTAGTATGTATTAGTAATTAAGATTAGTTGTGTATCTTTTTTCGTTCCAATATTTTTTTGTTGCACATCCCAAGATTCCTATGTTTTCTGTTAAACATTGCGGTTGACTGGTAGAAAATGCCTCTAGGCATTAAGTCCGCCAATTGTACTTTATTTGTATGTGCAATAAAGAATATATAAATAAATGTAGATCTCTAACAAAACTATAAGCCCTTTTAAAGGCAAATTAGTTACAAGTTTTGTTGTACATACAGCTTGTATTTGTAAGACAAGAATTTCACCTTCGCATTGTATTCTGATATATATGAGCTTGATTCATCCATCTTAATTTATTTATTTACATAGGACAACCACAAGATAAACACTAATACAAACTATTGAGATGTACAATTTAAACTCAAAACAAAGTTACCCTTTAACATCTGCTTCAACATCCAAGTTCAAATTAAAACCGTGCCTAATTAAACAGCAAATTTCTTAGTTGCACATACACCGTGCTATTATACCACACAAACATCATTCTCCCGTATCACGAGTACCTCACACACACACAAACCCTTGCATACAAATATCAATTAATTATCTAAATATATCTATTATTCTATTAAAAAGTTGGTTGAATTTTAACAATTATATTTTTTTCTGTCTAAAATACTGTTCTTTGATGTAAGTACATATTATAAAAATTAGATGCAGCCTTTACTAAAGGTTCCACTGAAGACCAGCGCCAAGGCTTCTGTCTTGGCTTAAGCGAGTGGCTACTACCTTTTCTTTAATTCACAATTATGTAATTCTGTTATTGCTCCGAATACATTTTATCTCTTTCTTTCTTTAACAAGTTAGTTCAGGGAATAAATGATTTTAATTATCTTGATTACGATAAAAGAAGCTGTCATTACTCAAGATGTTTCTGTCAGAGTGACTGAAACTGAGAAGGCTCATTCATTATCATCCATTCCGGAAGTATTCTTCTGAACTTTTCCTTTAATTTCGCCCTCAATTAACATAAGAATATTAATAAAAGCGTCACCATTTTTAATGATGATAAATTAGGTACAATTACTGACAAGTAATTAAGTCTGAAGCGAATTTTAGAAGTGTAAGTGTTAGGGAAGTTCTCTAAAACTGAGTTTTACATTTTTTTTGGTGGTTTTGGGTTATGCAATAGTAATTTTCAACCGCCCCTAGAAGATTAGTGACTGGCTCTTAATCCGTCAGTATACCCTTTTAGGGAGTTTTCAGAATCATATACCAACTTAAATTTAAATATCGACAGCTGGTCTGTCTGCTGGCATTTATGGTACATGCATTAAGAACTTAATCCAGTGAAATAAATCAATGGATACAGTTTTGTCCTGGGTGGAGATCGAATCGACGACCTTCATACAGCCAGGACCCTCTTATACCCTGTGTGCCCTGACATGATATGATAACAACATTATGTGCCCTGGTATGATAACATCGTATCAGCGGCTCAAATCATGTGGTTTATGGACTGTAAAATAAATGTAGATATGGTTCCCATATTATTTTTCACACCGCTCCCCCATAGTAACAATGCAGGAACAAATATTTATTTTCTAATGCAACTGTCACTTCACACCTTTGCTTACAAGTTTGCGTATAAGTACCATAAGTACTTTACACCTGCTTTTTATTTAGGGTTCAGTGGGCAAACACGAAACCATTCGAGTTATGACGGCATTTTGCTAACATAACATTTTACCAATAAACCACCGTGAAATAGCGTTGTCATACAAATCTAAAGGGTTATCATAATTATATACACGCACAGTATAAGTATAGTATGGTCGAACGATAAAGAGTGGAATGCTTTTATTTACAACCAAATCGGAGGAGGCTCGTCCTTTCGAGAGCAGAGGAGCACCTACCTGTGCCAGATGCAACCACTCTTCCATATCTTAAGATAGCAATGCAATATATTTCAATAAAAATTTAATCGTGGAAATGGAATTTGTTAATTCTGAACAACTTTACCAAATTGGATAATTGTTTTTTTTGTGTTCGTTTTTGTAATTGGCAGGGTTTGTATAAAAGAAACGCCTTCATCACAACTCGAACAAGATTTTTATGACATGGTTACACCCGTGCAAAACCGGGCGGGGGCTCTACTATCTATATTCTTAAGTATTTCTCTCAGTCAACCAACAGTAAACTACAGAACCATATTCTTCCGTGTGCAGCACTCGCAATTTCATTATCATGCCTACCTTTATCCAGGTCTGACATTAATAGCACCTAAATCTCGTTAATTACAGGCATTTACCGGGGACAATCTCAGCAACAACCAAAGACTTTCAACGCAAATCCTCTTTGAAAGGCACGTATTTCACAACTTAGCCCGCCTCTACCACCGCAAAAAACGACAATGCATCGTATGACAAATTTTGACGCCTGCTCCTTTTAGCGAAAATGTTTCTTACAAGCTAAGCTTCAGAGTCAAAATTAGTAATAAAAATTGTAAAGTGAAGTGTGAATTACTGTAAAAGCTTAACAAACCTTTTTGAACCATAAAACCGCGTGTATATCACCGACTGTTTAATAAAACCCAACAATGTCGGTCTTTTATCAAAGAATGGGAATGCAAAAGATACAGACGCGTCAACCCTTACAAAACCATTGTAAAATGAATCCTATATCGCAACATAAGGTGCCCCCTATGTAAAGCTTAACGTGAACGTGTGTTCAATTTGTTGCAGAGAAACGTCATGAATAAAGTAGTGATGCAACTACTAATCATCTTAAACATCAAGAGTTTATCTTGTCTTTATCGATTGTCGCTAATCATACTAATCGACACTGGTCCATGTTTGACTTAGTTAAAAGCCTTATAAAAATACTGTTATACCAACCAACGGGTACATTAAACGTTGTTGTACGACAAAGTAATACAGAAGATAGTACTTGGCACGTATTACGCAGTGTGTTAGTTTGAGCGCGAGGGACACATACATCAACCATCTAGTTGACACACTCATCTAGAGACAGTCCACACGTAAAGCTAGGAGACTGACATGGCACTAAGTCATAATTTAGGTTATGAGCAAATTGTCCATGGGAAGAGGTGATCACTTTCCATCAGGAGACAGAATGTTTGTTTAACCTATGTTTATTAGACGTGTCAAATAAATATTTATTCATAAAAACTCCAGTATTACGATACTATCTAACTAAAATTTCAGAAAGAGAGGTAAGTAGGTTATTACCATTCTGCGCTTGTTTAATCTTTGGTTGAACTTTTATGTTGCATATCGTAAAGATAATAATTATGCGCATCTGTTTCTAGCGATCGTAGGGACATTTGTTCTCACGTCTTGTCTCGTTTCGTTTTATAGTTGCCATGAAACCGAAAGGCGAAATTAATGGGCGACTTTATAGATCTGATAAGGCTGGTTTATTTTGATGAAGCTTTGAACTAGATTTTATATAAGTAAAGCAAAAATAAATTGTTCTCTTATGAGTATTTGTCAGGTATCAAACCATCAAAAGAGAAAAAGTTGACATGGAAGTGGAATCATATAATATTCCACTTTTATACCTTCTCACTTTTATGCGGTACATTAAAAAGCCATTCTGTCAAGAAGCATTTTCACACAAATTATCTTTAGCCACATGACGAACGTTTCCCACCCCTTTTCCTGCGAATAGTGTTGTACAAATAACCAATCAACTTTGTCGACGACATCGATAAACAATGTTCATCCGCGTATTCACGCTATGGCGATCCGGCAGTTTCATTTGGACGATAAATGTCAGAAAAAACAATTACAAAACGACGGGAAACTGTTTTTAACTTCTTCATTTATTTATTCTTAATTTCTTTTTCGAATGTTATCAAAATCAGCCTGATTCAAACTGTACAACCAAAGAGCTTTTATCATGGCCGTATCATACTCGTAGTTCATATTGTTTAAAGGCGATTTTTAAACCACGTTGGTAAGAAACCAATCAAAAAAGGATGTTAAAATCAACATTAGAAAAAAAAATAAAGTAGGTACCTCATACTTAGAATGGTTTTGACTACTATCACCTTCATTGCTGTAAGATATTCTTCTAACCCGTGGTCTCGAGGAGGTCAATTCATTTTCTAGTAGAACCTATGTCATTTCGTTTAAAATCCTACAAATACCATAGGTTCATTTATATTTTTATAATAAATTCAATAATTTACGACGAAACAATCGATATTCATGATTTTGAAGTGATTTTGTTACAACACTACAGAAAAAGTGAAGTTAAATAATATCAGCCGCTAGAAGTATCGAAAGGGCTTTTTCCGCGATTTTCTCGTTACTTCTCCCCTCCCCCCTCTTACCCTCCATTCATCCATCAATCAGCTGTCACCGAAAAGGTGGTAGTGTGTTTTTACCGTCTGTCAGAAACATTATTCATATGGACAGACTTATTTTTACCTTTTATTTATCGTAGTTTTTTGTGAGGTATGGATTATGGCAAAAGACGGGAAAGAAATGGACAGAAATTTGGAATAATTATGTTATTTCCTTACATAAGTAGGTGCTATTTTTATTAGGAATTTTATTGATAGATCAATAGTCATTTATAAACATTATAGTTTTCAAAAAATGCTTCAATGAACATGATAACCATTTCAACTAAAATTTTACGATATGATAGAAGTGAGACACAAAGATGCTTACATCGCCGCTGTCAGCACCAACATTTGTATATCTTGGAGATTGTACACCAAGATCATCAGAAACTGGCAGAGTTTGGACTAAGGGTGCCAAACACCATTGCTTGCCATTTAATGTGACTCTTAAATTACTCTCCTTACCTTTATAGTGGTAAAAGTACTAAGGTGAAGACAATTCTATACATCAACGAAAATGAAAAAAATTAAATTATATATACATATCACTCACTAAAAAGCATATTACCGTTCAAAATCACCATTTAGCTTCATAGAAGCGTCACTGTATGTTAAATACGACACCTTTACTTCAAACAAAAGTGTAATTAAGTTATTAACAGCCAACGCATTGCTCATCCGCCTTGAATTATTACCCGCCTTGAAGAATTATATTAAAATTAAGAAATTAATCTTCGCCCGAATGGTAAGGGCTTTCTTCACAACAGACCAGTGTGCGTAATTAAGGAATAAAAATGCAAATGCAACGGCTATTAACAAGCAACGCCGGGGGCGAGGCGGAGTTGTCAAAAACGGAGTACTAGGGCTGTGGTGTTGGACTTGACTTTTGGGCTTTGTGGGTTGTTTCTTTACAGATAATCATTAAGACATCTGTATTTGCTATTCACGTACTTATAATGTTGTGAGAAATACTCTAGCTACGCGGTAATAATGTAATATCTTATCGCATTACTTATACGTATCAATCATATTTGTAACCTTTCATAACACTTTTTTCTGCTTTTCAAATAGCTTACTATTCCAAAACAGGTTTTATTCTTATATTTATATAAGTAGTTGTAAGATGCAAGAAGCAGCCTTTCAAATATGAAATTTGATATTTCAATTGTTTAGTATGAAATCAAACTCGTAATGATTTCCTTTATTTATTTATATAGTTAAAATCCGGCGCCTGGTATTAAAAGGTGACGAGGCCGATGGTGGTTAGAGGCGTTCACATCAACATAGGGGCACCTTATGCTAATGACATGAGACCCATTTTGCAATGGTTTTGTAAAGGTTGATGCGAACGCCTCGTACACTCATATTCAGAAAATGCCTATTCACTCTTGCCTTGTGTTTGTCATAATGTGAATCGAGGAAAATCCGAAAAGCCTTACTTCACAAATTAACTTTGTACATCACTAGTGGTAATATTTCGGACCTTAATAAATGGCGCGAGGTATTTGAAAATCAAATGGGATTTCGATGGAACCCGACTCCAGGAGGAGGCACTGAGGGGTGGCGAGGGGGGGGGGGGGGGGGGGGCGAGGAGAAAATTGAATTCTTCATGGTTGTCGGGTTTTTGTTAACTCGAATGATGTTGATTTTTAAAGGGAAATGGGGAAATGTAACTTTTGGGGATGAAGTAATTTTAGATCGTTGCGTTGTAAAATGTGCAAGGGCTTGAAAGTGCTTATAGGAAAACACATTTTTCTAAAAAATATCCTATTGTAACTTCTCGGAAATTCTTCTCTTTAATTCTCGGAAAAAAATGTTTTTCTGCCTCAAGGTTGTTTTGTTTGAGATTGCTTGTAGTAATAAAACTGCCTAAATTCTACATCAACGCTAATATTTATTGCTTGTTGGTTTTGCATTGTTTGTTGTCAAGTCAAAGTTTTTTATTTGCAATAACACATTTATGAATCTTTACATAGGGGCACCTTATGCTGCTGACATAAGACCCATTTTGCAACCGTTTTATAAAGGTTGATGTGAACGCGTCTGTACCAATGTTGTGGTTGTGCAATGGAGAGTTTCTTATCTTGTCTTATTTTATATCTAAGAATGGTTCACTGCTGCGATGGCTCATTTTAATGCCAGAATGTTAATTGGAGATCAATTTTGAGTGGAAAGGTAGCAGGTATTGATCCGGTTCGGTTAAGGCAGTCCTGCTTCCAAAAGATCGCGGATTCGAGACCTAGCTTCACCATGTTGTTTTTTTTTATATTTCTATTTTTTAAGTTAGCTGATGTTTTTGATGTATGGGATATACATTAATCATTTTACACATTACCTTATCATGTTGTGATAAATCAATGCGTCAGATGACTGCAAGTGGGCCAAATATTTTTTCTCTCTAAGAATGAAATAGCTATAAATAAATGTTTTCTCGTTTTTCAAGTGTTGCTTATCAATAGGAAACGTCGATCAAACAGCATGTTTGATATTGATAAGAACAATAAATATACTTATACGACGGAGGAATATATCTCGTGATAGTGACGACAGGTTATGGATGATGATCACGCGTGGCTAAGCAATGGTTGGCGTCAACTAGTCTGCAAGAATGTTGATTATTTTTGATAGGTATGTTACCAATTTTCGGTATGATCATGATCGTGTAAGCTATGTTTTCGCACCTGCTGATTCGGAATACTAATAGATCACTTGAATAGTAAAGTTACAGTTTTTATAAACATAAAATAGGCTAGCTAGCTACATATTAACGTTGGTTCATGAAAACAAAAAAAGTGGCTCACTCAATCTAAGAAGCATAACTTTCATTGTCATAATATGATGTTCCATATTTCTGATTGTCCTTATCGTAACGAGCCATAATATTTTGTGGCATATTTTCAAATAGCCTAATATAACGTAGGCTAAAATTGTTTGGCATATAAAACGCATAAACTCGAAAAGCAGAATAATTATAATGCATAATAATCAAAACGAACAAATACTGAACGCATATTTTTTAATAAGCTAAATAATTAAAACGAATACCTAATAGGTTGACATGATATTATGACAATGAACATTATGCTTAGAAAAAAACATATTTTGGTTCAATTAATCTACTCTAAACAACCGAGTAAAATAAGTATAATTTGGTTCTGGCACTCGCCGGCAGCAGCCACGGCACGCTCGCTTCGCTCGTTCGGCTCGTGCGATGGGTCGCAGTTCTAACCTAACCTAGCTATTGCGGTCGAATTGACCTACCCTAACAAACCAAGTGAAGGATTTTAATAATAATGCCAACTTAAATTATGTTTTAAGATATTAGGATTAACTGTATTATGCCAAAAGTAATTAGGGCGTTCGCTACTTATGCTATTTCACCATTTCTATTTGGACTTAAATAGTTTATGTGTTTCACACATCAACTCATAAATCTGACCTTCTACAGGTTTTCCATACAATATCCATAAATTAAAACATGCGAGTTATGTAATAATATGCATTTAGACTGTTATGCTATGTAATAATACGCATTTAGACTATTATGCTATTTAAACGTTATGAGAAGCATAAATTAGGACACGTTAATGTTATGGTGTATGATGTTATGCCAAATAAATTATGCTAAGCGACTTTAGGAAGATCTACATTATGAGAAAAGTTAGTTCCCCAAAATAAATCTCTTATATTTATCGATATTATACTCGTATATGTCGAATCGGTCGACATCGACGTTCTGAACAACATTTAACATACCATCACGACTTTATCCCAAACGGTGCAGTGAGAAGCAAGTGACTGTTGCCGTCATGGTGAACGGAACACTCAGAAAATCACTTTTCACCAATGTTATTAGAACCCAACGTGGTAGGTGGTGAGTCTTCTTCATTATCCGGGTTGATTTGGTTTTTTCACCGATGTTTTTCATCACTGCAGAGTTATCGGAAATTGAACAACGAACACAAATATCTTGCCAGATTCGAATTCGGGACTACATGATCCGAGTTGGGGTGCTTATCCCTTAGGCCACGACACTTTCCACGAGGTTCTGAATCTGAGGGTTAATGGACCACTGTCGAAGTTCCTCCTCTGGACATTCGCTGTGTGTTTTTTGATAAAAGTTCGGAAGCTTCAATTGGATCAGTCTTTAGCTTGCTAACAATACTCAGCTGAGCACCTCGGTGCTTCTGCTTAGCTAAGTATACTATGGATACTATACTATGTGTGAGTGTACTATGGATTACGGTCGTAGAATAGTGACATTCTGCAAAGAAGTTACCAAGTTCAAGGAGCTTCGTTAGATAACTATTATAAATGATTGCTCTGCAGGTTTCGTATCTTATCAAAACTTTGAAAACGTGTATTTCTACTGCATTTACGTCAACTAGAATCTAATCGAAGCATTTTTCCGTTCGTTGCAGTGGATTATTTAATCAGCGAATCTGTGCGTCATTTGATAAACGAATTAAACGGTTACCATGTTTAAAGACATGATGTTATAAGTCGTATTTGCTGGTAAAAATACTGCTTATCAATAATCCGGTTTTATTTTGGTTGTAGTCTTTCAAGCGACTTGCAGGTAGGTATTATGTTAGATGACTAACACCCCAGTTTCAATCACTATTTATCTAATTAAAGATATACTCGTAAATGTTTGTTTTAGTGATATCTTCAGGGTTTTGCTGTCACTTTCACTGACTAAATATTACGTGACAGCGTCCAGTAGGGCTGGGCTATTAAGAAAAACTTGCTGTGAGATTCAAATGTCATGTTATGCTGTAAAACTCGAGAGTGTAGATGTGGCGCCTTAATGGCGAATATGAAAGAAAACTCTCCTTTTACTATGATTAAGTCAATGATTGGGATTTTAACATAAAGCGTATATGTAAGTATCTATAAATTGTGGGTTTTTGTTTTTTTTCCCAAGGAGCCTTAAAAAGTCACACACAGTGCCGTTATCCAAATCTGAATTATCTTACATATTATGTTACAGAATTTGAGGTGCGTCAATAGTAAGCATTACATGATGTTTCGTCATAATAAGGAAGGATGGATGAAAGGTGATTATTGAAAGAAAGGATCATGCCCATCTAAGTTTGGACCACGGTACAGGTTTGCTTCAGTACAAAAGTTGTCTAAACGGTGATTAACATAGCGCACTATACGAGATAGTCAAAACATACGATTTAACTAGTTGTTTTGATGCATTTGTTTAAAAAGTAACCTGACCTGGATTTGAAAGTTTGATTCTAGGTTATTATCATTATCTTACCGACAGGTGAACCTAAATAAATTATTATTCATTGATAAACTCATACTTGCTGCACTTAATGTGGAGATTTTAACTAAATCTAATTCTCTTCTCGAAAATAAATGGGTATCCCGGGATCGCAAAACAAATTCAAAATGCAGGAAGGTTTAAAAATAAAGATAATAAATTTGATATAGTTTTTATCTTGATGCCAGAGACAAACCTGTACCACTAATGAGCATTCTCCTTCACAAGGCGAGGGTGGATGGAGCCTGCTGTTGGAAGGGTAAGGCCTAGGCGGAGGTACTTATGACAAGTCCAAGAAGTTCTTAGAAAAGGTCAGATCAAGAGTACCCATAATCGACGAGCATGTATGAAAGGATTAATGTGACCTCTCACAAGAAGCGCAAGATGTGTGTCAGGACCGTAGCAGGTGGAAAGATGTAGTCTGCCTACTCCGTTGGAAAAAGCCATGTTGGTATGTGAAATCGTCACAATAAGAGAGCCAGAGTCCATAAAGTAACGAAAAACAGTTTTAGAGTTTTCGAAGTGACACTTATTAGGTCTAGCTGATAGATTGGTTGCATACGAACCACTCCTGTATTCACAAGAGTTACAACATATTTTACAGCTGTTACAGATGCTAATATTGAAGGTAGCAAGAAAAACAATTCTGCGTTTTCTAAGTTTACCGAAATTCCAAATATTACGGCTTGTTTTGATGGTGTTCCATCACGCGAATCAAGGCGAAAACAGTATGCCAAATCGATTGTTTTTCACTGGTAAACGCGGAACGTGAAAAATACTAAAAATGTTAACGTAAACAAGTAATCAGATATGTGGTAGGGTTGCCACTATTGTTAAGGTTTAAAAACATGATTTTGAGTTTTGAATTTCCACGCATGTGGATGGTTTGTCACAAAAAACGGAAAAAATTGAGAAAAACAAATACTAATAACAAGTCAAAAGCAAGAAAAAGTGATAAATTAAAATAGACGTACTAGGTAAATAGAAAAGAATAGTATTAAATGGAGCGACCTACTAACCTCACTTCACCACCAAAAATACTATCTGAGCCTCTAAATATGCTGAAATCAGTGTTTTGTGGCCGAGAAATTAATGCTGGGGCGCATTTTAGTATTTTTAGTTGCTCAGTTTATTATTATTCAGTAGAAAATACTATGACAGTGGATATACCTAATATGAATAAGTTTTTGATGAACAAAAAAAATAAGGATAATCTTAATGTGTCTCTGCCACAGCGGTTTGGAGGCTGAAGAAACTCAATAGTTGTTTTTCCAAAATTGTTTTTAAAATCATTGCATTCACAGACGTATACACAAACGCTAATCAAATTTGAGGACACCTCAAATTGATGCTGCCCTGTCACATAGATGTCACAATAGAAATGAGAGGGACAACTATACATGTAAGGACTGCTTAGCTTTGATTGACGTTTGTGGATTCGGGCGTAAGGCACTTAATGTGATTTTCCGTACCGAGTGACCTTGTCTCCCAGACACATTACGCAACCACAACTCATGTCGAGGCTTCTAATCGTGGCCACTCGAGACGCCTATCACCGATCACAAGGAGTCATTGTGGGCCGTCAATAAGCCACTGTAACTGAAGCGGCAACCTTACGGCACGTGCAAGCCGGCACGCGCAGACTGCGTGGCGCGCAGTGCACGCCGCGTGCGAGGGAATAATAATAGTTTGCAGATACATTTAGCACTAGGGAAATCATTGTGGGTATACAACTTGTTTAGATATATGTAATTTCTTGCATGTGCAATCAGTGCAATCAATTTTATTGCAACATAAGTAGTGACTGCATTATTTTTGCCTAATGAACTGAATCAATTCTTGTTGTCTTCAAGCTCTTTGCGTATACTTAAAAGATAAAGTGATCCTGTGATGAGTAGAGTAGTGTGTGTGTGTGTGTGTCGGGTAACCCTGGCTGCTAGACTTCAAATACATTGTATAAATGCAATTCAATTGCTGAGTTTTCTAAGGAACTGCGTGTCTTCTCAGATGCATCTCGCCAATGCCGATAACAGAGCCACAAATCCACAATACTAATTTAACAACTTTAAGACCTCTAAGGGTGAAACTTAACAACGACAATGTATGCACGAAAAGTGCACGATTGCCATCAATTTAACCGATGAAGTAAATATCTGTTTTAAAACCACTTGAGTCAGGGCGGGGCTACACAACACTGTTGGCGCTATTTGCTCAAAACTTTGACGTAAATTCACATAGATGACGCGAACGTGTCAAGGGAGTGTCTTATGCTATTCTTTCAGTGCCGCTTCATTTAGTCCGCGCCCTACCTTTATGGCAACGGATGTAAAATCATGTACATTTACATTAAGCTTTCCTGCGCCTATGAACTCCATTAAAATCACAATCGCACACACATAAACGAACACACACAAACATACATATTATTTTATTGTACATTAAGATTGGTCTGACTTAAAAAAAATACTTTTGTTAATTCTTTATGGGCTGTCTGTTGGTTTTGTAATTTAAAAATGTTTTTTACCGCTGTAAATATCGTGTTAAATAAAAAAGAATGAAACTAAAATCGACTGAGTAATGGAAATTGCCCATCTTTCTATAAAACGTTCTAGTGGCGTCACAGGAATCGACGAAAAATTGTAGATATGTGATTTGCGTTATCTAATCCTAGTTATATCTGGGGCTCAGACATGTTATGTAACCATGTTCGAGACCTTGGCTTTATCTGTTGTACTAACACTAAGATAACTATATCATTGTATTTGCACTTCCTATTTGCACGAGACGAGCTGTTGCAGCTGGTTGCGGACTTGTTCTGAAAGTAGTGTATTGAGAATACAATCCTCTATTCATGTTGTGTGGCAATTATATAAAACCTTAGATCATAAAAAAAATGGTTGCCTGTAAAGTCGGTTTTACGGGCGAAGATTTTACGTGACAACGTCTTTTTCTCGGTAGAATATTTATTGATATGAATATAATTAAATTGCACAATAGGAACAAGGAATTGAATGAAAATAAGAATTGCGGCAGACCGATCATAGTTGAGTGGGAGAGAGACGCAAGGCATTCGGCGGGCCTCTCTCTCGTTCGGTGACTCATCGTAACGTTACCGAGCGTTACACTTTTTCATAAGTGACTCCCAGCCGCAACCTAATTTAAGACGTTGTCACGTCAAAAAAAGTATTCAGTTTGGTAAACAATAATGTTGAATATTTCTGTTCAGTTTTCAAGAGGTAACAAACCAAGCATAAACTAACGTAACTATAACATAACATCACGACCGATCCCGAACTGGGTAGTCAGAGGCAAGTGACTGTTTCCTTCATGGTGAATGGAACACTCAGAAGCCCACTTTTTCACCAATGGTGTTAGAACCCAACGTGTTAGGTGGTGAGGCTAACCTTCCGCCGTTATCCGGGTTGATTTGGTGTTTGATCGATGTTTTTCATCACCGTACTGCCTTAGCGCTGAAGGTAGTTGTGTGTCTGGATGTACCTAATGGTCTATTTAAGTACATAAGTATTTCGAAATATCTAAGTACGTATATGGCTTATGGCACTACTACTACTACTGGTGTCATTTGTGACCCCAAAATTCCGATCAAGCAGAAGGGGCAGGTCTATAAAACCATCATTAGGCCTGTCCTTTTATATGGCAGTGAAACATAGCCGTTACTACAGCAACACAAGCAGGAGCTGCGCGTCACGGAAATAAAGATGCTGCGGTGGATGTGTGGAGTCTCACGCAAAGATCGCGTGCGTAACACCCGCATCCGCGCAGCCTTCGTGTTCGTGACATCGCAGACAAGCTGCAGGAGTGCCGCCTTCGTTGGTACCACTGAGGATGAACAAGTGGGCAACACACCAGTGTGGGTGCACAACCGGGATATACTGCACGGATGATGATGGCTTATGGCATCCATAGTAAAAGCTCTGCTTAGTTTGGGGTGAGGTGATCTTGGTGTAATTACTCCCAGAAATTTATTTATTTACTAATTATTTAACACCGGAACGCAGAAAGAACGCAAAGGCACGCCACACAAGAATGTTGAGTCAAACGTCGACTAAGCTAAACTGAAAATTCTTAAACAAATAATGCGAGTACGTGGCGAACATTGTCAGTACCCTTACATTGTAACACCTAAGTATTATATCAAACAAATCTCTAACATCTGTCTTAACTCTATTTGCGTTTCAATTGACAATGCTATTTTAATTGCCATCTCAAACGTTGAGAGCCTCTCAATCTTCAGACAAGTCGTGCCAGGCTTACTAACTAGGTGCTAAATAGAAATGATCTAGACTTCTCTGAGAGCACTAGAAATTGCGTCTCAGTGGGCTTTCGACTTGTAGTGGCTTTGGCACTCGTGTCTTATCGATGTAATTAGTAAGTATATTTGAGTAACCAAGATCATACATGTATATATATTAATACTCGTAAGATTCTGAACCTATATCAAAATAGATACTACTTATAATTACTATTTTTTGTCTTTGACGACACGATTGGCCTAGTGCACTGAAGCACGGTTTCTGGCCTCGATTTCTGTGATGTGCCTGGTTCGATTTCAAGTCGGGTCAATTCAGGAAACAATCTTTTCTGAATTGACTCGGGTCTGGGTGTGCTGGCAAACGCCCCTGGGCTTATTTCCTTGCGTGGTACCTCGTAACACAGGTATATGAATCCCTACTTCGAGACTATTAAAAGAGGTGTGTGTTGTCTGGCGCATATTTATTTATATTTATATTTTCTTAATCTGAATCCAAACCCAAGCAGAGCTATGGGTGTCAGAGACTGATAAACATACTTAAATATTTCTAAATACATACTTATATGAATAATAACACCCAGACACAACAAGCACAAATGTTCGTCACATGAATGTTTGTCATGGGTGGGGATCGAACCCACGACCTCTGGTGCTAAAGGCAGGATCGCCACCATTGCACTAACAGGCCAGTCAATGTTAGTTAAACAAATATTTAATTTTGTTTTGTTCGGGGTCAGATGACCTGGATCTAGAAAATATTTAAGATGTTTTAGATTTTTACAAAGTCATCCCGGAAAGTACCAAGGAAACTAGGTCTGAACGTAATTTTATTTGTATCAATACGTAATTAGATACTATAGGAGTGTTGGGTTAGAAACACTCAGGCAGTTCATCCTCCTACTCTGGATCCGCCCTGGTCTCGTACAGTTCGGTTTCAGAGATGTTCCCTCCGAGGAAGCTTAGGCCTCTTCCTCACGGGATTGGTGCTTTTTCGTTTCGGTACCGAGACTGTACAGAAGTTAAACTTTCTTGTTGCATTTTAACTAATTCTAATAATAACGGGTTTTTGCAACGAAACAAAATTACAGTGAATTGTTTTACCTATTTTTCTCCACGTTTCGGCGACAATTGCATGTCACCGTGGTCACGAGCGGACTGAATATCCACTGAAACTAGACTGAAAATCTGTACAGATTCGGTGCAGAGGCTGTACTGAAACGAAAACGCACCGAGCCGGTAAGGAAGAGGACTTAAAGTATGGAATGAGCTGCCAGCCGAGGTGTTTCCAATTAGCTTTATTGAAGATAGAAACTAGAAAAAATCGAGTTGATCCTGGGACTCAACCGGGATTCAACCCGTATTTTACGTTGTAAACCAACGTTGTTTGATCAATGTTATAGGCAAGCTAACTATGTTGTTATGTTGTTTTGCAAATATTTGACTTTCGATTATGATGAAACTAGCTATACACACAACAAACATGGTCTAGGGATATATAAAACCTTTTTAAATAACTTAAAAAGTACTGGCCTTACAAAAAAGCTATTAATGACAGATTATAAAAACATTATTAGGTTCCTTTTTTAAATTCAAATTTGCATATAAAAGGTTTTGTTTTAAGATGAAATTCGCATTCATTGAATTTCTTCCAAAGAAGTAAATCTTCACGAACTTCTAACTTGATTAAAACTCCATAAATTGTTATAAATTTTTGTCAAACGCATCTCCGGTGTTCATTTAATCATGCCACGTAGACACTTGACCAGGAAAGAAATCTTAAGAGCAGTGGACATGATTCAAGCTGGCGCTACCCAAATTGCGGTTTCTGAAGCCATGAGGACCGGTCAGAGCGTTATGTCCAGGCTTTGGTCACGTTATCGTGTCACCGGGGAAGTGGTGGAATGGCACCGAGGACCTCAACGCATTACAACACATGTACAGGACCGATTCATAGTAAATGCTGCATGAAGTCAACCAAATGTAACGGCGATGCAATTGGTTCAAAGGCTACAGAGAGAGTATGGTTTGCTGGTAAGCGGTCGAACTTTGAGAAGACGACTGCATTAAGTCAACCTACGTGCTCGTAGGCCACTTCGAGTACCAGCGCTAAGGAGCGCAATCGAGGAAGAAGATTACAATGGGCTATTGCACACGAAAACTGGAACCATTCTCAATGGTCACTTGTGCTTTTCACTGATGAATCCAGGTTTGGATTTCATCCTGATTTGCGAAGAGTACGCGTTTGGAAAGAACCTGGACGTCGGAATCGACTGCAGCACCCACAACAAGTTCATGCATATAAATAAATAAATAATAAATAAATAAATATCCCTGGACATTATTCCACACAGCGCCATCTAGCCCCAAAGTAAGCTAATTAAAGCTTGTGTTATGGGATACTAGACAACGGATAAACATACTTAAATACATTTTCTTTTGTAAATACATACTTATTATACATAGGAGACACCCAGACCAGTACAAACAGACATGTTCATGCACACAAATGTTTGTACTGTGCGGGGATCGAACCCGCGACCTCTGGTGTAGTAGCCAACTTCTTAACCATTACACCAAGTCGGTATCAAGGTGGCACGATTATGGTTTGGGCAGGAATCCGTCTCGGCGGTAGAACGGACCTCGTTTGGATACAAGGCAATCTGACTGCTCTAAAATACCGAGATTAGGTGCTAGAGCCTGTAATCTTGCCCCACAGACAGCAAATGGGACAAAATTTCCAGCTAATGCACGACAATGCCCGTCCACATACGGCGCGTATCGTTACAAGTTGGTTACAACAGCATGATACCAAGCTTTAGACTGGCCTGCACAATCCCCTGACTTAAATCCTATTGAGCATGGCTGGGATATGCTTCAGAGAAGAGCCCTTAGGAATTTCCCTGAAGATATTGTGCATGAAAACCAGCTCTTCTTGCATCTTAGTAGGACTTGCGACAGTATTCCACAACAGGATATTGACACCCTTGTTTTGAGTATGCAGAACCGCTGCAGATGTGTCAGGAGAGCTTTAGGTGGATCCACGGATTATTAATATTAAGTTTTCAACAATTTTTATAGAAGAATTAGTTTTATGTTTAGGTTTTGATGTTTCAAAAATAAAGTTAAGATTGAAATTTTGTCTGAGATTTTCCTTTTATTCTAAGATTTTTTTAAATTTAACTTTATCTAAAAGTGTATATATCAGATTAGATATGCTATTAAACAAGGTTTATTTTAATGTGTAGGTGTCTTACCAAAAAGTTAATAGAATTTTAGTTATTTAGGTTTAATTGAAATATCCCGAGACCATGTGGATGTGTGTACTTATAGGATGAGTGAATTTTGATATTTATCGTTAAGCAATGCTCTATTTTTCTACACAAAGATAGAAAATCTAAAAAATTAAATTAAATTCAAATTTTTGACATGGTCTCGGGATATTTCAATGTAATGTAATGCTAAAAATAAAAATTCAGTTATCTATAATGAAGTTCTTCAAGAGAGGTTTGAAAAGGTTTCTGAGTGGTCGACAACGCGTGATTTTATTTTATTCGGTGGCGTGAGTGGTGCCCCTGGTGTTGCACGCGTCCATAGGTTGCGGTAACCGCTCACCGACGCTGTTAAAAAGAAACAGCAACGAGTAGAACATAATAATCATGTATTTTATATTCGTTTATACCTAAACTCAAAAACTACAATCCCACTCAAAGTGGGTCACAGCTGGCGATAACGCGTAACACATATTCAAACATTACATTGTATGTACTTAGTAAATACTCTGTTACTTGGTTGCGTACAGTCAGCATCATAAATTGCTATTCCATCTGGTGCCTATGGTCTCAATAGGCTATGTAAAACTAGAGGAATGGGTACTATATCAAAACTTTTTAATGACTCAGTTCTTTCAGAGATTTTCTCAATCTGATTCGTTTCTGAAGAGTTATCGAGTGGCGACCAAGTACTGGAATACGCAGGGCAGGCCTTCTTCCCGGTGGGACGACGACAAGTAAGTCTGCCATGAGTCACAAAATAAAGAGTTTACAGAAGGACCGCTCGCACCTTTTTCCAAAACTTGCGTGAACCACCTAGGGTTACTACTATATTCGCTCTGAATTTTTAAAATGAAGTATGTAAGTTATACCTACTTGACAGAACCGACCAAAAACAAAATTCATCATGTGAAAAATTGCACCAAGTTCGACAAAAACAAATACACTCCCGACAGTGCGACTTTCCACCTCACCGAAGCTCACTGACTTCGCTTGTAAACTCATGTCTCTGTGTGCGTGCGTCAAAAATGGCGTGTTGTTCTAAACGGGCTATCTGTCAGCGCGCCGCGCATGTCTAATTTGTGCATGAGTTGCTGTCACTTAAACTACGATAGTTCAACTTCAGAATTTGTATGGCATTTTTGGTTCCATTTATAACCACTAGGGACGCTGTACCGAAGTCCTATACAAAGATGTCAACCGTTCAACGCGGACGCTAGCGGCTATCATGTACACTCATGGAAGATATGCTCGTGCTCAGGACGCATCTGTTAATTATTATGAAAATACGGCGCGTAATCATGGCTCGTTGAAAAACCATATTTCGTTTTCATACATACATACCATCACGACTATATCCCGAACGGGGTAGTCAGAGGCAAGTGACTGGTGCCGTCATGGTGCACGGAACACTCAGAAGCCCAGTTTTCACCGAAGGTATTAGAACCAAACGTGGTAGGTTGTGAGCCTTCCGCCGTTATCCAGGTTGATTTGGTTTTTTATCGATGTTTTCAATCACTAGAAATATAACCATGAATACAAAGATTTTGGTACTGGCCAGATTTGAACCCGGGACCACACGGTCCACAATCTGTGTTGGGGTGCTTAACCCCTAGGCCACGACTGTTTTTATAGCATAAAATGTTGTACCTAATATGCTCCTTTTGCTTTGTTAGAGACTTTTGTCATCTTCTCGATAAATGAACACTATTTACGGTAAATTGTCGAGGTTGACTGTACAAACATGGTGAGCAAACGCACCCGTAGTATGTGCAGAATTTATCGGTCTACTATCAATACAAATATGAATCCAAGGTCGGAGCTAATAGGGAAGTTTGACATTGTATGACATGATAATTGTATGTTGGTTTAAGCTTTAGGTAATCGAATCAAAAAATTTAAAATTTATTTTTTCGAGTAATAACTTTAATGAAACAGTACAAAAAATACATCTACTCGTATGTCTGAGATTACTTGTCTTTTATTTTTTTGTTTTAGCGAAGAAAGAAAGTAGAACTGAAACTGGTTTTAGTCCATAGATTCACTGTCAACCTAGGACCTTTGAATTGAGACGAGTTTGTCAGGAAGAACAGCTAGTTGTGAGGACTGCTTAACTTTGAATGTCGTTTGGAAACTTAAAAAGAGAGGCATTTCACAGTTTTATTATGAGTATCTCCATCTAAATCGGGCACAAACTGCCCGTAATACTGTACAAAGTATATGACGACTACGTCCGTTGTGGTAAGAGCGTACTAATTGAGAAGAAGAAAGAAATAAAACTAGAAAAAATCTGCTCTCTAATAGTAACATAACATACGTCACGACTTTATGCCAAAAGGGGTAGTCAGAGGCAAGTGACTGTTGCCGTCATTCATGGTGAACGGAACACTCAGAAGGCCACTTTTCACCGATAGAATTAGAACCCAACGTGGTAGGTACTCTATAATTAACTTAGAAAGCGGTTGCTGAAAGGTCGCGAGTTCATGTCCCGCCCAGTAGTGCCTAAGTTGCTGTGCTCGAAAAGAACAACTAATTTGTAAGCACTAAACATAATAGACTAACCTATGTTATGTACACTTAGTTTGCAATAAATGATTTGACTTTGATTTTGAGTACGTAGAGCAATGAATTGTTCTACTTCTCTACATAATTTTTTATCTGGGACAATTCACACCAGGATCATCTGACCCCAAACTAAGCAGAGCTTGTAATATGGGCGTCAGAGACTGATAAACATACTTAAATATTTCTATATACATACTCAAATAGATAATAACACCCAGACACACAACAAATATAAATTCTCGTCACACTAATATTTGTCATGGGTGGGGATCGAACCCACGACCTCCGGCGCTAAAGGCAGGATCGCTGCCATTGCGCCAACAGGCCAGTCAAATTAATATTGGAATTGGAATTGGTCTGGATTTACCAGTTCATGTTTATTAACATTGCAAAGTAACTCAATCGCATTAAGTACACCATTTAATATCAACTCATCACGCTACACTCAATGGATACACATGCTATGACAATGACCATGAGTCACCCATGTTCCTATTATGGTTTATTTATGCAAAAAAGTTAATTACATGTAACTACATTTTATTAGTACCTCGTATTAAAGAAGCAAAACACCTTTTTTGCTGTTGTTTAAAAATACTACAAAGTTAAGGAGTTACTGATAAAAATATGTAAACCTTTTTATTTAAAGTATTACACCTTTTTTCATTGTTACAGATGTTAGCAGAGCAACTATAACAGTAAGTATATTTATAATCTTTGTATATGTGTCTATACAATATTTATTATTATATTGACAGGTTGTTGGTGCAATGGCAGGAATCCAGCCTTTAGCGCCGATGATAGACGATTGTTGTACCGGCAATTTTGTTTTTGTTCTGAAAACTAAATTATTTGAATAGTAGCTGATATCAGGTCGACTTGGTGGTATACAAAGAAGACTGCTCAGCAAATTACAGATGCATGAAACATGTACCGATAGTGAGGAACCACGTAGATTTAAAGGGCCTGTTCGTACTTCTCTACCTATTCATCGAGCCCAGCCCTGACCTTCCTGATAAGACTTGTTTTCAATACTTATTTGTACAGAAATCGATGAAGGCCGCGATAGCGATAATGTTTGTGTAAATTTGCATAATCTACATAAATAGTGAGTTGGAAGATTTAAATTGAAAATCGTTTGAAGACAACTATTTTCGGGTTGCTTAGTAGGTCACAATAACAAAGACGTTGGCGTTTTCAACATCGGCAGGAAGTTATGATGATGCGAATGATGAAGATATAGATATAGCACCAAATACAGCCACGCCGGAGTCTGTTCCAGTCAAACCGGCAAACCAGAGGACGCGATTTTTGTTAGGAGTGACAGGCTCCGGAACGGGAAAGGAAGACGACTAGCCGCAACCAGTCGACGACAACCAGGGTGAATACTCGGAGCAATAATTAGGCCCGTATTCTAAAATTATACTCAAGCGTTGACCTGTACTTAAGTAGAGATTTGAAACCGTCAGTTCATACAAAAACGTCACTCAGATCTATACTCAAGTACAGATTTTGTTTCAGAATACGGGCCTTAGTGTCAAAACACACTATGCCGAAGGTACGCGATTGAAGTTCCGCGGCTGATTTTACATGGATGTACCATAAGTGCCGAACTTAGGCGGCAGAAATTCAGTTGTTCAACGTTCTGTGTATTCAATAAGTCTACCACTACTCATGTATTGGAATTTGACATTATCAGGTCATGTCATGTGTCATCCCAATACAATTTTTATACGCGAACGATACTGTAAATTTAAAGTGGCAACTCGTGGTAGACGTACAGAATTCCATAATTCAGTGTATTATGTGTGCTCTACAAAATAAGTTGCCGCTGAACTTACGCCCGACCGAAGTTGGGCTGTAAGCTTTAACGCAACGTAATTGCGGCATAATGTGTCATCAGTAATTCAAATTGCATAATCATGCCGAACTTCGATCGCGTTCCTTCGGCATAGTGTGTTAAGATACTTAGAACCAGTATTAGAAATTAGGAATACTTATATAAGTTTTTCTTTGGAATTTGAGTGTTGAGTTAGTGGGCGGTCTTGCCTCAGCAGTCCGTCGTGGTGTTTTTGATCCGTTGCTATAACAGTAGTTATTCGACATATTTCAATATCAAAAAGAAATAGCGCATAAAATATTTTATGTTTTGGAAAAAGACATTTAATTTCTAATTTTGAAGAAAAGGGTGCCCCCCTTTAAGTGTAAAAAAATATATATTCTGAGTGTTAAATTTTGCACCAATTACTTAAATGTGGGTGCCATTTTTAAAAATAGCCATAATTGTGTTGACTTGGATCCTGTTTTCTTTTTTAGCCATTTTGAAATCTATGAGATTTTTCCTAGACATTTCCTACGTATTTTACACTGGCTGAGCTTTTGATGTTTGCGTACTAACGCGTAGGTCGTTTACCTTGTGGGAGTTTCTCGCCCAAATTCTCCACTCAACTACTGCCTTACGACATGAACCATGATTCTTCCTACACGGCTTTAGCTTGTTTCAGCAAAAAATATCTCGCTATCGCCATGTAAGGCCATAGTCTAATCGATGGAAAATCTCTTATCTTTATTTTATATGGAAAAATACACTTTAACAGTTGCGTTTATTATTAAAAAGATTCTTATCAATATCAGAATCAATGACTAAGAGGCCTTCGAAAAGTTATGAATTGCATTACATAATGTATTTATTGCAAAAACGTGCAATAACTGTTTGTATGACTTACTTGTTTATTCATAACTACTTGAAGCGTAGAAAGTTTTCAGTTATTTTTATGAATCACCCATGAAAATTAGAAGTTCTAGTTGAGGCATTGTCTAACGATTTATATTATATATATTGAATATAAATCGTAATCGACAATATATATATATATATATTGTCTCTATTTCAGTGTCATAGAATCAGTACCAGATACAAAAGGTACAAGGTACAGACTCAGAATATCAAGAAATTCACCAAAACATAAAAATCAAACAGTATGGAATGGCAATTTAAAAACAAAATTGGAAGATATCAGAGGCCGTAAATCAAAACAAAATAGTGGAATTTAAATACAGAACTATTGCAAAATGGATCTTATGTCAGCAGCATAAGGTGCCCCTATGTAGAGGTTGATGTGAACGCCTCTGTACGACAGTCGAAGTTGTAAATACTCTTATGTCGGTGAAACAATGCACAATAATGGGAATGCAATATAACCTGCAGATAATGAGTTTTATGGTGGAGTCTCTCATTGACAGTGGATATCCAAGAGCATTAGCCTGTCACATAACAGCACCCATTTACAAAGGACAAAATTGAAAATTTTCTATGGAGTGATTTATCTGTCAAGTGGTAACTATTAAGTAATGTGTGGTCGTGCTAAGTGTGTTTTTAGATTTTCGGAACATAGCCCAGGTTTGTGATCACCAATCCGCATAAGCCAATAGCCATTCATTTTTATAATAGGAGCCTTTACCTAGCAGTGGGACTATATTAGGCTTATTAGCCTAAAGTACTTAGGTACTTCACCTTACTTAACTTCCATCGCTGCGTAGGTGTCGAATATACCTGTATTCAGCTCGTCTAAATAGAACGTGAAATTCCTGCCTACTCGTTTATTGTTATTTACTTTATTTCAGTTTCCAGTAATGAAATCATATAAGAGGACCGTTTTATATTCTCCGCGGCCTAGTTCCTCGGGTCGGTCGTCGCCCTCACGGGGAACTCGCGAAGGACGCTCGAATGGGAACGAGGATTGTTGCTGGGGAACTGTTCGTAGTTCACACTTTGAAGAAATGTTATTAGAATTTTGCAGAAGCCATAATTGAAAACAAATAAAACAACTTTGAAGTAACTTCAGCTTTTTTGCTGTGCTGAGGAAAGAAAATAAACAATACATGGCCTGGTCGCTGAAGCCCTTTCTCTGTTGTTGGGGAAACAAGTAATAATGACGATAATACCTCAAATAACCAGGCTCTCATGCATTCTCCTAGCTACTTCACAGTCCCTGTCTTAAGATAAGCAATGGTTTAAATCATCGCCTTTTTTTGGGGCTGATAAAGGATTCTGTAAGCAATGACATAAAGCTCTAAATAATATACCTATATGACATTGTTTAAAAAAAAGTAATATTTTTAATTCACACATTTTTACATGAATGCACATGCACACACATTAACTGAACCTGTGATAGGACAGCCAATTTCTTATGGTCCCTAACATCGACCCATCATCTTCATTTTTGTTAGCTTTCAAAAGCCCAGTGCTCCTATCCGTGTGTAAATGTCTGTAGTAACAACAGCTTACTCGGGCTCTGTAAGCTTACTAGCATCCAAGGCTAAATTTTCCAGAGGTCACACCCTCTAGCCTGGGGAAGTGGCACGAGGCATGTTGCTGGGGAAGCCTCAATATTGATCCCATTCAAATCCGCCCGAAGGGAAGGTGTTGAAATGGGAAATGGTAACGAAGTGAATAAATCTAGAGAGCGTAAAGACATAGTAGCACTCTCAATTGAGCGAACTATTGAACTTGCATGCGCAGAGTTAGAGCAGATTATTATTGTGTGTGTGTATAGACCCCCTTCTGCTGATTATTGTCAGTTCGAAGAGACCATGGAAGAAGTACTGAAAAAGGTTTGTAAATCAAACAAGAAGGTGGTTGTATGTGGGGATTTTAATGTTAACATTTTAGATTCTTCTCAGACCTCTGTAAGATTTTTAAATCTTTTTAAATCATTTGATTTACTTAATCTTTTTGATCAACCAACCAGGATCACCGAGTTAACAGCCACCTGCTTAGACAATATTTTTTGTGAAAATATCTCTATTGAGAAATCAATTATAAACTGTTTGAAATCAGATCACTGTGGTCTATTGACCAAATTTGAGCACCGTCATGTCTCTCAATCAGTGGATATTAGTTATAGACCAGTTACCAAGAGTCGAGTAAAAAAGTTTCAAACGAATATAAATAAAAATATTTCTAACCTACTGCCCCAAGGTCATCATAACATAGATGATCAGTATAGGCATCTCTTTGAGATAATATTGCATGAACATAACCATATTTTTCCTAAGAAGAAAGTAACTGTTGATAATTTTAAGTTTAAATTTAGTGATTGGGCCACTCCAGGCATCCATAAAAGTAGAAATAAATTATACGAATTATATGGATTAAAAGCTAACTCAAACTGTCAAAAACTAGTTGAGCATGTTAAATTATATTCAAAAACATTCAAGAAATCATGTCATATTGCAAAGTCCATTTTTTTGAGAGACAAAATAAAACTGGCTAAAAATAAAATCAAAGCCACTTGGAACATAATTAATAAAGAAACCTGTAAATCTAAACCTCGCGATCACTCATTCTCTCTCAAAATTCAAAATAATGTTATTGAGTCTGAGATTGAAATAGCAAATACATTTGAAACTTTTTTTTCTAATATACCTATTGTAACTACAAGCACGTTAAATTCTAGTCCACATATAGCTGAGTCCCTGCTAACATCTAGTGTTGATGGGTGCACAAATCAGTTCTGCTTTGATCATGTTGATTCTCATGACATCCTCAAGGTATTTAAGGAACTTAATATGAAAAATACAGAAGATTTGTGGGGTATTTCGATTAATCTACTCAAATCAATCATTAATACGATATCACCCCACTTAGCTAAACTTTTTAATAATTGCATAGACCAAGGTCAGTTTCCCAACTTGATGAAATTTAGTAAGGTCATCCCGCTTTTTAAATCTGGTAGCAAAAGTGACCCATCTAATTATAGACCCATTTCTATACTACCAGCTCTCAGTAAAATCTTTGAAAAAATTATATTGAACCAGCTGCTTTCACACTTTGATTTAAATAACTTACTACATGAGAAACAATTTGGTTTTACTAAACACAAGAGCACAACTGATGCAGGTGTAGCACTTATCAAACACATATTTGATGCTTGGGAAAACAAGCAAGATGCAGTAGGAATATTTTGTGACCTTTCAAAAGCATTTGATTGCGTGGATCATGAAATATTACTGATTAAGCTAAGACATTACGGTGTTTCAGGTATCTCATCTCAATTAATACAATCCTATCTTACAGATAGAACTCAAAAAGTTAGTATCAACGGAACTGCATCTTCCGGTGCCACCATACGTATGGGAGTGCCCCAGGGATCTATATTAGGACCTTTGCTTTTTCTTATTTATATAAATGATCTTCCTACCTATGTCAAAGATATTTGTGAGATAGTATTATTTGCTGACGATACCTCGTTGATTTTTAAAGTCGACAGAGGTAAGCAAGCATTTGACGATGTAAATAATACTCTCTCAAAAGTTCTATGTTGGTTCACTAGTAATAATTTATTACTTAATGCAAAAAAAACAAAGTGCATCAAATTCTCTATGCCCAATGTGAGACAGGTTGATACTATTGTAACTATGAATGACGAGCCATTAGAATTAACAAATTCTACTGTATTTTTAGGAATAACTTTAGATTCTAAGTTGCAATGGGGTCCGCATATAACGGCCCTGGCAGGGAGACTCAGTTCCGCTGCTTGTGCTGTTAGAAAAATACGACTCTTGACTGATATTGAAACAGCAAGACTAGTATATTTTAGCTACTTTCATAGTGTTATGTCGTATGGTCTACTGTTGTGGGGTTCAGCTGCAGACTTGAACACCATTTTTGTACTTCAAAAAAGAGCCATCCGCTCCATTTACAAACTTAGACCACGCGACTCGCTTAGGGAAGTATTTAAGAAGATCGATATTTTAACTGTGCATGCTCAGTATATTTTAGATAACATAATGTATGTGCGCAAAAACTTGCATCTGTTCAAAAAAAACAGTGACACTCATAAACATAATACCAGAAATAAAAACAAATTGAAAACTCCCAGTCTTAGGCTACACAAGGTGGGAAACTCATTTGTGGGTCAATCTGTAAAATACTTTAACAAAATACCTCAAAGTCTTGTTGATCTACCTCTTCACAAGTTTAAGTCTGCAATTAAAGCAAAGTTAATGAAACAAGGTTATTATAATGTAGAGGATTACTTGAACGACAAAAGTTTGTGGTCATAGTAGGAATAATCTGCTCCTCTGCTCAATATTGTGTTCTTTTTTCTACTCGCATTGACTGTACTCTGAATTTATTTTTTGTAAAACAAACAAAGTTGAAAAGAGTAACTATCGAGTTTCTTGCCGGAGTCTTCTCGATAAGAAGCAACGTCCGAACCGGTGGTAGATTCACATTATGTATATTCACGATGTGTACTAATATTGTACTATTTTATTTACGTTTATTATTATTATTGCTGTATACTTTTTTTGACATGTCATAAGTGCTTTATACAAGCTTAAATGAATAAATGATTTTTTACTTTACTTTACTTTACTTTGAAACTCGAGGCTTTAGCGTAATCATTCGTGGAAACGTTGCTACGTGAAATATTCCTAGGCATTTCTTGGAATTTGCTGGGATTAATTACCTCATTAATATCGGACGTCACGATTGGCGTATTGTGCTGTAGCACGGTTTCTCGCCTTTTTTTTTTCGGTTTGATGTCAATTTAGAAAACGATCTTTTTTAAATTGGCTTGGGTCTGTGTGTGCTTTGAGACGCTCCTGGCTTCTATCCCTGTCTGGCACCACGTATCACAAGGATGCTTATCCTTACTTCGAAACCATGACAAGTGGTGTGTTGTCTGGCGCATATAACATATATATACATACAAAGTGATCGGTTCGTAGTGTATCAAACTTAGGTAAAGACTGTAAACAAGGATTAAATTCATCGTCAAAAAACATAAAACAAGAGCCCGCAGCTAATTTTTGTAGATTTTACTGGGGTTTAAACTTTTATTTCAAATTCTTCTTTCAATTTGTTTAATTATTAGTTACTTGTAATTTTGTGATTTTAAGTTCTAGAGCTATAATTATTTTGATGATGAGGAATCCTGCGTCTTTTATCAGATCGTCCGCGTCCGCCCCCCCTCAGGGATGGGGCGCCCCACGCTGCATGTCTCCATGTGGCGCTATGTGCCCTGCTTACTTACATCTAACTTACAAACTGGCTAGGTTTAGTCACTAGGCAGGTTTTTCTACAGATTTCCTTATTGCAATGGCTATTTATCCTTGGTTTTAACACAAAGGCGACTTAGTCCGTATTACTTTTCGTAACTCCGAATTGAGAAAGTCTTTATTTGGTCACAGCGGAAATAGAGCAAACTTTTCTGAATTAAGGTTGAGAGCTCATTTTCATAGAAGTACCTCCTATACTTCTTCGACAGATCAAAATCCTTTAGAGTAGCAACACAGCACTCAAACATTGTACGTAACAATAATATAACAGTTCAACCCTAAAATTCCATAATCCCTACTTATGATTCTTTTCAACCTATTCAAGTAGGGAAACCCATGTATGATCAAACACAATATCTGCGGCGTTCGGTGACTGGGGCATTCGTGGCCCCGTGAAGACACTCACTCACTCACTCACTCGGCGATAGCAAATAGAATGGGACCGAGATCGCTTGTCACACTCCACAGAGCAAACAAGGACCAACATATCCCGAGAGGTCTCACGAATGGACACAGAGTAAAGAAATCAGTATTCTTATTGTGTTTTTGGTTTACATGGCTTTTTATGTACGGTCCCGGTATGGTTACGTTAATTTTATACTAAGCAAGAGAAATAGAAGAGTAAGGGTTGAATGTTAGGCAGAGAGATTACCCTTTCAGACGGTTGTCCAGCATAATTATGATATTTTTCAAATAATACTACGCAAAGTCCACGTCTTAGAATGCACAGCAACGTATCTTTTGCCATCAAAATGTTAATACACAGCCTTTGAACAGCCCAGTTTTTGAAGCTTTAACAGCCTGTATTTCTCGTAGCTTTTGGTTGATGTATAGATGAAGGACAGATGTAAAAAATGATTAGCTAGCAGACTTGAAATAGGGAAAGCACATGCATTTTCGAATGATTCTATATAGTAGACCTGCTGTCACCACCCAGCCTGTGGTCAAGGCGCATCGTGTCGGTGGTGGATAGCGGGTACTCATCCCGGCCGCAGCGGAGCGTGAACCAGGAGGCAAATACCGCCACAGGCTCTATTTATCCTCCTTTGTCGTGCACCTTGCAAGTAAGGCAGGCTTCGGGTAGGGGTTTGGCCTAAAATGCCACTTCACCGCATTGGGCATAACTCCGAAATGTTTAGTTTCAAATATAAATAAAAATAATTTAAGAAGTAAGTTGTATTTGAAAGGTTAAATAAAAAATTTGGTGCTCAGGTAGATTCACATTGAGAACATAAATTCTCGTCCCACGAAGGAAAACCCTGGATGGGAAATATGGGAATTGAACCTGTCTCCATTGGCCTCAACTAACAGAGCTTTTCTTATAAGAATGTCAACTCAAATACTTGTACACTTTTTTTGCATGCTGCAAAGTTTGAAAAACAAAGTTGCATTGACCCACGTACTTTCACACCTCATGAAACACTGGTTTGTGAAAATGCATGCTTTTAACATTTTACTGCAGTAATCTCTTTTTGACCACTTTTACTAAAGTTTTTAACAATCTCTACAACAGGCGCACAACCCCCATCACGTGCGTAGGCCCCCGGCACCGGAAGGCACGAAAGGGAAAACTAAAACAATAAATAAAAGGATTGTAAAAAGTCCCGTCGGCAACTTAACTAGTTTAACTTGTCGCAACTTAGATGGGACTTTTTTCACTCTGGAGCCCCAGGGCTTCGGTGTGCTTTATATATAACAAAGATGTCCACAGGTTGATAGACCACTGCAAACGGAATTGATCAACTACTAACTAGTGTCATAGTATTATATTAGGACTGTGCTAATGTATTGGGATTTGACATTGTCGTTCGCGTAAAAACATTGTATTGGGATCAATTGGGGTGACACATGACATGACATGACATGTCAAATCCCAATACATTTTTTCACGCGAACGAAAACGCGAATTCAACGTGGCAACTCGTGGTAGACGTACGATTCACCATTCCTGCTAATACTTGACGACTCGATTAGCGTAGTGCGCTGTAGTACGTTTATCGCCTTGAATTACTTAGTGTGCTGGGTTCGATTCCCATTCGAGTCAATTAAAGAACGATTTTTTCTAAATTTATTCGGGTTTAGGTGTGCTGGGACGCCCCTTCCTAATTCCTTGTCTTTTGTTTTGTAACACAGGGATATTTGTTTTTACTTCTAGACCACGACAAGCGATTTGTTTTATTATAAGGTCCACAGGCTATAAAAATAATAAATGAATGTCGAGGACAGCTTAAACCAAAATTATCCGACGAAAAACATAAAGCCTTTACTATGAATGTCAGACAGTAACAAACATTCAGGAATAGATAATATTATGTACATAATATTTTAAAAAAAATAAAACAACATAAGTAAATAGAGAGAGTGGGCATTTCTTTCTCTTCACATAAACTTCTACAGGAACGTGACTTGCCAGAGCATCCTATCTCCGTACTTACAGCAGCTTTTAGAGATTATCGTTATATATCGTTCCTCAAATCTCTACTCAAAAACAGATCACGGCTGAGCAACGCTCTGTGACCGTGATCGAATGGGTCAAATGGTTTCTGACACAATCCACAACAAATCCACCTCCATCTTCAACTACATCAATCATATCGTGCAACAACGATTATATCTGTTTCTATAAATATCACTTGTTACTACAAACTGACAATCAGTAACCAGTTATGGACTGTTTCATTATTTATTTTTAGCGTTCACCATACTTTATTATAAGAGGAAGCACTATTTTTTTCTGTCTCTTAATACACGAAATGGACGCTGTTTAACGAAGCGACTGCCGCACGTAATATTGATTTATAAAACAGTCTTGTAGCAGTAAATATAAATAGAAAATCAACTTTTTTGCTTGAGAAAACTTGAAGCTATAACGAAGCGGTAAATTTGCTAATTTTTAGCTTTGGTAAGTAAGTAGTTAACATCAACCAAATAAATCTTTAGGTTACACGCAGCATTGTGACAATGCGACTGAAATATTTTAGCATATTCGTATTGTTTTCATAATATGTTTTACAACTGAATCTGGCGTTTCTATATCGTTTCGTTACAAAACAAAAAGACAGATTTGCACATTTTTATTTTATTTATTATTTCGTACACAAAGAGACAAATTACAGAGAAAACAATAAAGAGTACAAAAGTTCAGGTTAGCTTATCTCTAGAAAGAGATTTCTTCCAACAGACCATGGCGACCGGAAAAACTCATTTAAAATCGTTATGGATAGTCAAACGTGTACAAATGGAAATGTAAATGAGAGTTACATATTCAAAAATCATAACAAACTAAAAACCCCTAAGTACATGTTTTACTTACAATCAAGTAAATTATTATTCTACAATAAATACATAAACATATAGATAAACATAATAATACATACAATAAATAAAATATAAACAAATATATGTATACATGTAAACATAATGATCCAATGCAATTCAAAAGATGTTCTTTGAGCAGTCTTTTGAAAGAACCTACAGTGCCGCATTCGCGAAGGGATACAGGCAACTTGTTCCGCAGTTGAACAGCATGAACAGTAAAAGATTCACCACATGCAGGATGAGCATTTTCTGAAATGCTAGGGAAGCGCGAACTGGCATGTGCGTATTTTTGACACTGACACTGATAATAAACAGTATGAACAGTAACAGTCTACCAGGGGTGGCCACTTCGAGTTTACGTTATGGTTCGCGTAAAAAAATTGTATTGGGATGACACAAAGTAAGTAAAGTAATGAAAAAAAGTAAAAAATATCTTTATTCATATAGACTTATAGAAAGTACTTATGACAAGTCATATAATTACAAAAAAAAATTTAAAACAAAAATATACTAAAATAAACTTACATAAAATAATACTAAGATAGTAAATATCATAATTAAACATAATGTGACTCTATCACCGGTTCGGAGGTTGTTTCCGATCGAGAAGACTCCGGCAAGAAACTCGATGGTTACTCTTTTCAATCTTGTGACATGACATGACAATGTCAAATGCCATTATATTTTTTACGCGAAAGATAATGTAAATTTAAAGTGGCAACTCATTAGAGACTTACAGTTTGGATTTGTTTTTTTAAATAAACTCAAAAAGTAGTCCCCTCGGGTGACGCCACCGCCGCCGATAAGCTATCTATAATGATTTTAAGAGTAGGTTCCATCACAGTAAAATTATAGCTTCCGCTGAACCAAAAATAAGATTTATCTATCCCTTCAGAAAGTCGAAGATTAATGCCGTCCAAATGGAGCCAACTATTCAATTAAAGCAGCACGAGGTACGGAAGATGTCCGGTCAACCTTACAAAACCATTGCAAAATGAGACTTATAGCAGCATCATAAGGTGTTATGTAAAGCTTGACGTGAACGCTCGTGTACAACCAGTTCTTGCTGCGCCTGCGCCGTAATAGCCGTAGCTAAAACCTAAACAGCCAAAACACGGACTACTGCCGCGGGCAGAACAAAAACGTGTAGTTAGTTAACTATAGAAACACATTAAGTGGCAGCAATGTTTGCTACTTGAAAAACAACATTTTACCTTATTAATCTCACATGGAATCAATATCTATAATATAAAGAGGATAAAGAGCATCTCTACTATGTACATTTGACTCCAAACTAAGCAAAGCTTGCCCCCCTATGACTATGAGTGACAGAGATTAGTTTATAATATTACTTACAATGTTTTTAAACAGACACTTTAATCACAGATAAAAAAACAAGCGTTCGACACACGAATTTTTGTCCGGAATGGGTAGTTGGGGATCGAAACCGACAACCATTTAGTCAAAATCCGATCCGATAAAGAAAACTCCCGAACTAAAAGGTTCGGTGACTCGTTTCTTTGTCGTACCATCCACACGTGGAACGCTCTTCCAGCACATGTGTTTCCTTCCTCGTATAGTCCCGGGTTCTTCAAGCGGGGCGTGAAAAGGCATTTCTGCAGTCCTTCAAGGTGAGGGTGGCCAGCCCAGTGATTCGTTTGAATGACTGGGCTTGTCAGCCTCATATCTTGACCTCACGACCGCTTTCCATCAGGTGGAGTGAGGTCATCTTGACGAGCAATATAAAAAAAAACTCGCGATGAAATAATGATACTTAGACTAAATTAAAAACTGCAAAAGTTCCGATAACTGCTTCTGCAGGCCACAATTATTATTGTATTACTGGACCACAGGTGTTTGTTTATGGAAATTTCCCACCTGAAAATGCACAACAGCTAGGTGTTATCGTCGCGATCAAAATGATTTGGCTCAAATTTACTTGGTCATGCTTTTTATATACCTACCCATAAAGAGACTGATACTCTACTTAGTGCTAATAAGCACTTATATATATATATTTATTTATTTTTTACGTATTCTTGGCTAGAATGAAATGGAAGTATTATTTAAAAAACATAAATACAAATTTGGAAAATTTGGAGAAATTTCTCTATGAAAAAAAAACGTATTTTTTTTTAAATTTAGTTGCTAGAGTAATTGTTATATGGCTGGTTTTCCGGCTGACTGCGACATGTATTATACTCGTGTATAGCGCATACATATTCAAAACAAGTCGCGACGCAACCCATAGCCATGTACAGAAAGAGCGTAAGTTGGTAGCGAAACAAGTTTAGGGCTGCCACTTAACAACAAATAACTTTCAAGTGAAGTTACTCATTTGCAAGATGCAAGAAAATCCAAAACGCATAGCACCTACTTTTCAAACATTTTTTTCATTCTTCAAATGAAATAATATTTACAATAAGGACGGTTTAGTCCTTATAGTTTGCTTGCATGAAAGACGTAAAAGTACTGAGAATATTTCATAATGCATTAGGTATGACCTCTCCAGTTTGTTATTTCTGAGAAACAAACAAGTTATAGTAAAAATAACAAAATTAAAAGCTAAGGCGCAACTTAATGAGGTTTTGAACTAAAGTTTTAAAAACATTTCAACTACTTCATGTAACGTAAATAAAACCCTTCTAATTAAGTTCTAACTTTGCCACGCCTCACAACACATCTAAATACGCATTCAATTATTTTAATTAACATTGTATTTCCTCTGCTTCAATTAGCGCTTTAAATCACAACATATCGAGGAAGCACTAGATAATCAATTTAATGAGCAAAAAATTAGCAAATCTCGATATTGATATCGAGTAGTTGACGACCCTGTAAAACCGGAGTCAAGCCTCCTTACAAACTGGTTCTCCGGGTTCTGAACGATCATTGGTCATAACGAAGAACCTATATTCTCAAAACATGATCATTACAAACTCTACTTTAACTTAAAGTCACAGAGTTGACATTTCCTTGGTGCAACTCTTGCCTAGTGACGTAATAAAATCTAAGCCCTCTGCTATACCTGTTCTTGTCGCACACAAAGTAAAGAGGTAAGTTTGTCTCTTTCCGGACAGCTGTCATAGCCAGTTTTCACAAACATTGATACTTGAAAACGGGATACTTAAGTACTTGTGCCTTAAACGGGTTTCAATGGGTTTCCTTTGAGGCTGAGTTATATCTTAGTTCCTAAATATTGGTGGGCAGTCGCTTTGTCTATCTCGATGGTGTTGGTTGATTAAATTGAAGAATTACGGCTAAAATCACCATTGCAAATACATGAATAAAATTTAAGTATTTTGATATAAATATGCGTATATGGTCTCGAAGTAGGAATATATGTCCCTATGTTGCAAGTTACCACACAAGGAATTTATCCAGGGACGTCTACAGATACCCAGATCCAAGCCAATTTAGAACAGATCGTTTCCTGAATTGAATCGACCGGGAATCGAACCCGGGACACTAAGTAAGTCAAGGCGAGAATTCGCGTTATACCGCGCCTTACCGGCCTCGGATGGCGGTTTGCCAAAACACCCAGACTTGAGCCTATTTAATAAACCTCGAATTCTTAAGCTTCATAGTTACTATAAGCAACTAGAATTCACTTCACGAATGTTTTTCGCCATTCTGAATCTGAGTGTTATTGTTAATCTGGTCTCTGACACTCGTATTACAAGCTTACTTTGAGATCTGAATGTCCTAAAAATAACTAGAGAAGTTGTATTCAATGAATAGGGGACAGCTTAAGTTTATGCACTTGTCTTGAAGTTGAGAATTCACGGTTTATGAATTCTTGCATATCATATCATTACTTAAGGGGTGTTTCTTCTTCACTGATTCCGTAAATTGAATTTCGTCGAAGTTCTTAAACAGGTATTTAACCAAAAAAATAAACATTTAAATCACAAAACAAGCAAACCTCTATGCCCTTTAAAAAAAGATACAAAATCTTCCAAACATAGCCTTATCAGACGTCACCATAAACTTTATGCTCCGAAGAGCTGTTCCTGACTAGCTAAACCACTCCCTGTCCCCGTCCCTCTCACACACGCCGCCATAGAACGAGACAGAGCATACCGGTTAGGACCAGTCGGCCCGGCCGCTAGCACCATGTTTTAGGGGCCCGTAAGTGCTCCTGAAATATTGTCTAATGAATTTTTATGCTGTGTGGGTTTCTCGGGATGTGGGTAAATTATGGTGTTTACTTCATTTGGTGATTGTTTACTATGTAATGATGGGATAACGAAATGGTGCGAGAATGATCGTGTTTATGGCGTTATATCTGTGCTAGAGATAATGTATGAAACTACCACACCGGGGGCCGAGGAAGTATATGTATTCGCATGAAAATCCTTACTCAATCCCTATATATCTCTCCAGCAATGGTTGTCTGGGAAAGATCGCTCTGTAGCGATAAGACCGTGATAATGTGTTTATTTTGTTATTTACCTGTTGTATTAGTTTGTGCAACAAAGATTATTTATCTTACCTTTTCTTATCTTATTATTTTTCTTCACTCATACAAGCAAGCAAGCTCTAGGTACCTAGTGTGATCAGTGCATTTCAGTAAAAAAATGTTTATCTAAAAGTAAACGACACAATCAAATTGTGAATGCATGTTAAGACTTCAACACAATTATTTTTTTGCATGTTTCACCCAAAAAAAATTATTAAAGATATTCTAGCAACAAATCTTCAAAAATTTTTAGCGATAAAGGAACGAGTGAGAAAGCATTCCCCAAGCGTGATGGAAGTAGAACATCTCTACCCCACTCTGTCTACGTTCCATTGATGAATATTTAAATCTGTTTTCTTTTTTTTTAATTATGGCCTCTACAATCGTGAATCTAATATCTACACTCTAATCTGATGAAGTGAGAATGTCTGATACAAGTCAAAAGTGTCTAACTAGCGATACTATTCTACGATACACTCGACGCTAAACTATGTTGACGAAATTAATTTTTTGATTGACAAAAAACTGTCTAAATTTTAAGCCGCAGCATGTTGAAGTTTGTTTCTAAACAGAACTTTATAGCTGACATGCGACTCTTTAAGCTTTCAGCATCTAGCTAAAGGATGTAAGTACCTAAATCTTCAATATAATTGTCAGTTAAAACCAATCCTCTTTCAGGTTTCCTGCATGATACTTATTATGGGCAGGTTCGGTCAATACGTTTAGCGACCTTACGATCTTTTACAAAGATTTTATCGTCCCAATCATTTACCGTTTTTATGTTTTCCTAGCACTATCGCAGAAATAATCAATAGAAAGCTCTCGTACACTTCGACTGTTCTTTACGACGAACTAAACAACGACAAGTGGTTCTAGTTCAATAAATTAGTAATTTATACGGACCCCTCTCTCTCTCAAAAGCCTTTTTCGTTGCTGTCCCCATTGTTTACGATTATTGCTGCAGATGAGATACTGTTATTGTGGCCTCACTTATTTACTCAGCTCAAAACATACATGGATTATTGACAAACTTGATATAGACGGGCAAAAACCTGGTCTACCGTCCTAAGATTTATTTTCAATTGCATATTGAAGATCTTTGTTTTCATAAAAAAAATGTAACTATGTCTTAATTGGCAGATAGTTATCAATGATGTCAAATTCAGAGATTCAAAACTGCTAATAACAGACATATTTATTCCAAAATACATTCTATGAATAAGAGCACATCCTTTGTTTAAGAGGTAGAATGTTTCTGAATGTATTGGGCACAAGCACAAATACCATCCATCAGTCCAAAATTGTAAAATTATTTTTTGAAATATTTAAAAAAATGGTAGGATATTAGGGAGGTATAATAAATTTCCACTTAACTAATATACGGAGTTAAAAATTAAAAGTGCAAATCAATAGTTCTTACATAAACAGCACAAATTGATGTGAATTATAGATATTACGTTGAAGTAATTTTATCTTCGTTTGGAAGGCAGAAAAAGTCTTTCATACGAATAGATCAGCGTGGCCCGATTTATATAGAAATTCGCATAAATTATTGTAAAATGGGGATAAAGGTTCCCTAGTTGGTGCCATATTTGCCTATTTCTATCATAACCATACAAATGCAAAAGAAAATACAAAAGTTATTGTTAGTGTACGAGTCTGAGCCAATGAACAGACAATCTCTGCAGATAATTTTACCAAAAATGGAAGATAAACCTTGAAAACTGCATTTTATAAAGTTAACTATTATAAAACATCCCGTTACTTATGGATATAGGTTGTATTAAACCTTTATTTAACTTCCCAGTGGCTCGTCTTCAATAAAAACCGAAAAGTGAACGCTTACAAGCCATAAATATTTTTTATTACGGCCATATAGGCTGCGCAGATATTAAAAAGCATACTTATTTACGAGGGGGCCGTGTAGCCTCTTTAGACTCTGATATATTATACTTAATTTATGAATTGATAAGAGACTTTAAAACCTTCGTATTTTTCCGGATTTTAATAGGGACTCTTATAAATGTCAGAGTATCATGTTTGGTTGAAATTAAATTCGTGTGAGAATTGATATCTTTTTGTTGCTGTAATCTTATTTTTATTTCTTCTACATATATTTGATTCGTCTTAAAGATATTGAAAGCTCTTGTTGTATACTATATCGTAAAGCCTTTAATAAATACTTGCGCCAAGAACATCTGACCGCAGTGTGGGTTTGAGGAATATATGAAACCCCATTTTTTATTATGTATGTTGTCCGCTAGATTGGCAGTGGGGATTGAACTCACGGCCTTCTTCTGCTACAGGTAAAATCTCCAATATTGCCTGTTAGAGTGTCTAGTGCCAGTTGCAGGAAGAGCTTTGAATGACTTTATCACCACGTTTTCCAAGCATGTCAACGCGAATTTGTATGGCATCGAGTCAGCGCCACCTAGTGGCAAATTCAAGTGAATCTCTTCATGCTACCCGCACTTTGTACACAAAATGTGACCCAATCAACATGCCGGTTCGATTTCAAGCAATTGGATTGCTTCAATAAACCATTTTATTTAAAAAATATATGTTTTCAATTCAATTTTTAACTACTTCCAGTTTTAAAATTTTGGCTAATGATCAAAACACACATTGTATCGCTTACTACTCTCTTGTTACTCAGACTATAATTTCCAGAATGGACCTACGGAAGAGTCCTCGCCTCGGGGCTGCGCGGGCGCAGGCGTCGTCCGGTAGCGGACCGGTTCTACACTTTTTACTTTTCCGCTTTTTGCCTTTCGTTTTTTATTTTCGTCGGCCGCGGAATTAATAGCCACGGCTTTATCATTTATCTTGCTGAGGTAAGGACGTAGCTTGCTTGAAGTTTTATTAATATTATATTTTTTTTGAAAATGTGCTTTTATGCATGACAAGCTGCAGTAGTGCCGCCTTCGTTGGTATGGTCATGTCTCACGAAGATCGGCAAACTACGTGGGCAAAAAATGTCTGGCCATGCCGCCCCCGCCAGGTACCGGTAGAAGAGGTCGACCCAAGAAGCGCTGACTCGACGTTGTCAAGGGTGACAGGCGTGCTCACCACTGAGGATGCACAAGACCGCGCGAAGTGGGCCAAGCTAAAAAAAAAGGCGGACCCTGGGACGCCAGACACCAGTGTGGGTTCACAACCGGGATAGACCGCACGGATGATGATGATGTTGAGGTATTGGGCAGAGGTCTTGTTTAAAGGGCCAAAAGTCGTGGGCCGAGACCCGTTTGAGCCCTAGGATCAGGTCGATTTTTTCTAGTTTTTATCTTTGTGTAGAAAATAGTGCATTCTTAAATGCTATTAATAAAAGTCGTGGTTATATTCCTCATCCATATCAAACCATTTGACGGACATTTAAAATTGGTGTGTTAATATCTATTGAAGTGTGTATTTAAGCAAACTTAAGCAAAAGATATATGCTTACTAGAAGTGTAATGATCATCGTGTACTTGCTGACCCATATGTATATAACAACAGCCTCTCAGTCACTAGGTTACAGAAAACCAATCTGGTCCGGGTTACAATGTTAACGTAGTTAATCTATTAAAAGTTGTACGTGTCCTGAAATTTCGTGCCAGAATTGTTAAAAGACTTTTAGTTAATCTATCAAAGTCATTGTGTATGCACCTCAAGGTTTTTGATGTTTATCTTGCTCCTGCTCCATCAATTCAATTCGAAAGCTTGTTTGTCTGCTTGTGTGCATGTCCGCGTGACTGCAAACCGCTAAATTATGTGTCATCGGTAATTTACTTAACGTAGCTGCTTCCTTGCGAACTGGCTTCGACGAAACCAGTTGTGGTGGAAGTGACCGTTTAAAACGCTTTATAAAGTGACACAGGGAAGATGAATTGAATAGTTATACTTATTAATTAGGATGTGTAGATTGATAACCAAATTATGAAGTATTATTTAAAAATAGCAGCGAAACATGCTCACAAACTTAGACTAACTAAAACAAGTGGCGGCATGATCATCATCAGCCATCCACAGATTAATTTAAGCGGCTTCTAACCATCGAAGTTGTAATTTTCTAGCAGATCATTATTATGGAATGGGAAAAGGGGAGGGGGGGAATTAGGTGCGTTTTAATATCTGGTTTGAAAGAAATGCCTTTATTGTGTAATGAGAGGGGAAGAGATGTTGGTAAAGTAATGCATATTTTATGTTTGAAAAATGATCTCAAATCTGACGGATTCGATTGCTGCTACACTGGCGACTAATAATGCAATGAAAGTCCTTTAATGATATGATACTTAATCATAAGGCATACACATACATACTGGAGTTCAAAATCAAAACGAATATAAAACACTCAGTTTAAGTACTTAATTTATTTTATTCTGCACTAATGACTTGTTAAAGATTAAGCTTTAGATTTCAAAATCTTCGTTCGCAGTTCAACGAAATTTATCCTGATGAATGAATGTAATCAATATCTGTTCAAACAGCTCGTTAACTCGTCCTCGTTTGATTCCCAGTCAAGGTTATAAGGGTTTCGACCCGTTTAACTAACGAGTGGTTATTTACCAACCAGTTGTTAAGGTTATTTTTGATCAACAAAATCAGTTTTGCTCTTGACTTTATAACTTTTCATTTTAACTTAAAATGAAAAACATTGAATGAGTTTAATTTTGTTATGTTCGTGTAATGTTTTTTATTTTAAGAGCTGACTACATTTGCGAGAAAGTGACCTTTTTTGTGCACCTTTTTTGTGGTTTAGTCAATAAAAACATTGTGTTTGTATGCCCTGTATTATCTTTGACGTTTTTGGCTTTAGGTAGCTAATGAAACCAGAGCGCTCCAATTCATTTAATCCTAGAAGATTTAATTTCCAGATCGTCTCACATGTTTTTCTTGACCTTCCTTTCAGACGATATCCAAACACAAATTGAATAGGCTTCCTTTTCAAAGTGTATTCTGAACACCGGTTTAAAAGGCAACTTTTTTATATTTTTTATTTAAATACGGTTCGCACAACTTTACACTTAAGAAATTATCTGTACTTTAAATTTACATGATCGTTCGCGTAAAAATATGTATTGGGATTTGATATTTTCATGTCATGTCATGTGTCATCCCAATACATTTTTTCTACGCGAACGGTAACGTAAATTTAAATTGGCAACTCGTGGTAGACGTACTGGTCTAATAATGGCTTCCGGAACTACGTGTAAGTTGGAAGAGTAGCTTCCTGGTTTGCAGAAGTTGCGGGTTTGGGTCCCGCTCAAACCCAAGAAACAAGATAAGACAAGATACTCTTTATTGCACAAAAACAGAGAAAAAAACAATTACAACAACAATAACATCAGTAACAATTTAGGCGGTCTTATTGTCAAAAGCAATCTCTTCCAGACGACCTACTTCAACAAGGTTGAATTTCTCTAATTACTCTGCCTTTTTGGCTCTTTTCCTTCCAACTTTTCGCAATTCGTTCCTTCAAGCACCTTCATTACCTAATTCCTCAAGCTACTTACTAAGAAAGCCTCATTCGAACCACCTGAAGCAGCCTGTACTCAACTCCGTCTCGCTCACTCCCCTTGCGCGCGACAAGGACAGCCTCGTACAATTTGCCTAAGACCGGGTACGCGCCGGATAATTCCGGTTACAACCGGATCAGTCTTTTATCTAGTGAACGCAGGCGAGTTTATTTCTCTTGTTTCGTTGCTGGAGCAGGTTCTATGGTATTAGTACACAAATTGCGTGAAAATGGGGGGTGGGAAAATTGTTTGTAGGGCTGCGTATCTATTCTTAGCAGTGTAAGATTGCACCGAGGCTGTTTTCCTCAACGTAAAATTAAATTAAAAGTTTAATGACCTGTTTTGACACGTGTACAGGTACACGCTTTTAAACACACAATTTAAAAACATTCAATTTTTTTCAGTATACTGGTGTTTTAGTATTGTATTTCCCGTTCAGTAAGTCTACCATAAGTTTCCGTCATGTAAACCGAGAAAGTGGAGTTCAGAAATTTGTATGCCATTTTTAGTTCAATTTATTTCACTGTACTGAAAACTGGGATACATATCATTGTTGTAGTCCACCAACTGCTTCCTTAAATAAAAACAAAATAGTTCCCACCATAGTAATTCTTCTACCCGTGAAGTACTCGTAAATGGGGATGATAATAGCTGGTGAACGTACCGTGGATATGTTAGGGGCGCTTCGAAAGAGTCAGACATAGTACTTACTGCATAGTATTAGCAGTTCTTTGTTTTATATTCTTTTAGGTTTATTTGTATCAAAATGACACACTGCTTGTACTTTACTAACGCCTGTTGTAAACCTAAAACAAGTTTAAAAGAGTAACTGCTGAGTTTCTCGCCGGGTCTTCTCAGCAAGAAACAACTCCGACGCGGTGGTAGAGTCGCATTATGTCTGTATACTTTTTATTTACATATACATATTATTATGGTATTTATGTCCATTATTTAGTATATTTTGCTGTAAATTTGACGATTTGAAAGTACTGATACCGTGTATTTGAATAAAGTTATTTGAGTTTGAGTTTAGTCATGAAAGTTTGTATTTTATGTCATACATAAGTATGAGAAACACTTTCAAAACTCAAACTCAAAATAATATCTTTATATAAATAGCAAGTCTATTAGCAGTAGTTTAAAAGTAAAAACTAAAAAATAGACATAAATACTATGAATATATAAATAAACAGTATACAAACATAATGCGAGTAGGGGTTGTTTTTCTAACTGAGAAGAAAGGAAAAATGCTTTAAAATTTTGACTGACCTGTTTGCGCAATGGCAGCGATCCTGCCTTTAGCACCGGAGGTCGTGGGTTCGATCCCCACCCATGACAAACATTTATGTGACGAACATTTGTGTTTGTTGTGTGTCTGGGTGTAATTATCTATTTAAGTATGTATTTAGAAATATTTAAGTATGTTTATCTTATCAGTCTGTGACGCCCACAGTACAAGCTTTGCTTAGTTTGGGGTCAAAAGAAAAAAACTAGTAAGATATGAATTTATTGAACATAGCTCATCACATAATAGACGTTCATATGTGAAAAGTAAAGCAAAGAGTTGGACAAAGTAGGTAAAGTGTGTTTTACTGGAATGGTTTAACTTCCTGCCAAAAGTAATCGTGCAAAGATTCTAACCCGTTTATGGCTCCCCAAACCGCACTGTCGGAGGGTTCCTAGGTACAGGTGCGGCAAACATCGTCCGCAAACATTCAACCCTTCTTGGTCTTATCTTGGCCCAGACGTGCCGCTTGTTCGCTGGCTGTACAGACTATGGCCTCTTCCTCACCGGCTAGGTATGTTTTCTTTTCGGTACCGCCTGTACCTACAGGATTTCTGCTGAAAAACTTTTCCTGACAGGCTAGTCGTCGGATGTTGTTTTTCCCTGCTCCCTGAAAGCAGCACCAGGGTGAAAGTCGAGGGGCTTTCACCCTATTGCACGGGGCTCCTGTCTGGGGGTGTCCACATATACCGGGATGCCCCTGTTGCATAAGGAGGCCCGGCGTGAAGGCTGAGCCATCCGCCAAGGCACGGTAATCGGAACTAGGCACCATATCGTTCCGTCAAGGCGATGGGGTATACCGGGGGTCTTTTTAGTGGGCATGCCGTCACTTTCTGTGACGGAGAGTCCCACACTCCCCCGCTGCCCCACCCAGGTAGCGGGTAAGTGCATAATACCTTTTTTCCCCCTCAAAAAATAAGGAAAAGAAGCTTGAGGGGGTGAGACGGGGGAGGCCGGGCGCTCAGTACATATTCAATGTAGAGACGCGCGTATACGCTCGATAAGAAATCTGTGCAGAAGCGAGTCGATCTGAAAACTTTCATTTGTAATATTATTATTATTTATTATTATTTTGTAATATTATTTTGTAATGTTATTGATTTTTTTAATAATGTTAATAATGTTATTAATTTTAAGAATATGTTTATGCTTCAAAAGTTTTAAAACAATGTTAGCCCTCTCCTATTGCTGTGCCCTTGCGGGGCGTCACATGTAAACCTTAGTTACTTTATTATTACCACCTTAACATTTTGTAATGTGACTTGCAAATAAATAAATAAATAAATTTGATTACATGCGCTCGGTAAACAATCTGCAAAAGCGGTACCGAAACGAAAACCCACCAATCCGGTGAGGAAGAAGCCTATGTGTGGAATAAAGTCGTGAACACTTCGTCAAAATTTACGGCATTCTGTGTTTTCAGTGCTTTCACAAATCCGTACACTAGGTAAAGGTAACTGATTGAAAGCTTTCGTAAGCGATGTGATCAATCAAATCAACCCGGATAATGTGGCGGAAGGCTCACCAGTTATAACATTGTGTTATAATTAATACTATTGCCTGGTAGGTTATGCTTTAATAAATTGTCGAATAAAATGTGATACTGTTAATATTACTACTCTATTTATACACTGAAGATGTTAACAAATAAGAATGGAAGGCATTAAAAATTAAGATACTGGTATTGCGTTGGATATTTAAAAAAAAAGAATTACCTACTCTCTCTATGCTGTACACGTAATGAATCTGTAGAAAAAGCCTCATCGCGCGGCGGGCCTTGTCTCTCCAGCTGATAAGCGGCGCACGCGGGCTCGGCTGTGTCCACAACTCCACACCTAAAGGCTCTCTATCCGGCACCAGGGTATTGACTCATAACCATGATCATTCGTAGGCAAAAATATGAACCAAAACTTTTTTGAAAAGAAAATTAAACAATTGCTTCCGAATTGTCAAAAACCAGTGAAGACATAAATTTATCAAGGCGAGGTGGTTCTGCACAACATTTCCCGAAGGAAACTGGTGAGCGCCACACAGACCGTAAATCACTAAAATAATCGATTAAAAAATTAATAGATGTAATAAAAAAAACCATCGGATGAAATCCTTTTAGTTGTCTTTAATCATTATTTTGGTATAGGACCCATATTAACAGATCAATTGTTTTAGGAATAAAACCAAAAATAGAAAACAAAATGTCACGAAAAGAGGTAACTTTGTGAATTTGTTCTATGAAGCCAACTTTATCCAATCATGTTTCCACCGGATGAATTCCCTGTATTATTTCCTCAACAATATCAGTAAATTTTATTCGATTTTTTAATTTTTTTAATTTCACTGTTTACTAATTCAAAAATGAGTTCTAAAAACGTGTTTAGTGAACCACCTCCCCTTAATCCGATCTGTATCTACACACAACATTGAGACTCTTATCACTGCTGTTGAACTGCTGTCTCTAATAAGAAAGCCCGGCTCAGTAACTCAGTAGGTAGTTACTCTTTTCAAAACGTAGTTTACAAAGCAGTTTAGTAACCAGTGTGATTTTTTTGAAATTATCTGATACAGTCAGTCATACAAGTAATTAATACACAATTTATAGGTTGTACTTTACAGTACTTACTCCAAAAGAAGTCAGCCGACCAGTTTGCAAAGGTGGCACCTGTACGTCTACCACGAGTTGCCACTTTATATTTAAAGGGGCAACTTGTGGTAGACGTACTGTTCACAAGTCGTGGTATGATCCAGCCATAGGTCCACTCCACCACACTTTAAGGAATAAAACAACCCAATACACAACGCCACTGCTGAACATAGGCTCTCTGTATTGCTTTTCAGGCCAAAAAACCGCGGACAGTTTGTCCTAAGAGCAAACCCTTGAAATTCAGCTTTATACCTAGATACGAATGCGCCGAAGCTGCAACGGGCCGGTCAAGGGATCGAACATTTTCACAACATAAACAGAACATACCATCACGACTATATCCCAAAGGTAGTCAGAGGCAAGTTACCGTTGCAGTCATGGTGAACGGAACACTCAGAAGCCTACTTCTTCTTCTTGAGGTGCCATCTCCTACCGGAGGTCGGCTATCATTAGTGCTATCCTTATCCTTGATCCAGCAGCTCGAAACAGGGATCTTGTGCTAAGGTTGAACAATGTCCGGAGACTCTTTAGCCACGAAGTACGCCTTCTTCCGGGTGGTCGCCTTCCCTCGATTTTCCCCTGTATGATGAGTTGGAGCAGGTCGTATTTATGCATGCATTATGTGACCAAAGTACTGGAGCATGCGTTTCTTGATCGTTTTCAAGATCTCCACCTTTTGATCACCATCTGCAAAACTCTTTCGTTTGACACTCTATCCGTCCACGATATCTTCAGAATCCTACTTTTCATCAATGGAATTAGAACCAACGTGGAAGCCTTCCGCTGTCATCCGGGTTGATTTGGTTGTTGGTCGATGTTTTCCATCACCGGAGTTTAAGTCGGAAATTTGAACAATAAAAAATACGTTATTATGGTCCCTGTATAATAAACGTTACAATTCGACAATTTTGTAAATAAGTAACCTATTTGATAAGTAGTATCACAACTGCTGTTGAATAAACTTTACTATTATGTAAGAATTCAACATATTAAAATCTACAAATGTGACAATTACAAATGCTGTCTAATAAACGTTTACATGTGTAGAAAATGCCTGTAGATTTTGATGAAATATTGCATCTACAAATTTGTAGTTTATTTTTGTTGAAGTGTAATGCACATTTTTTTTTAAACAGGGCCCTGTTCAGTTAAGGTTCACATTTTAGGTGTTGACTTTCTCTATTAAGTACATAACATACAATGAACACAAAGATGCTTCTGGCGAGATTGGACTCAGGACCACACGATCCACGATCTGAGTTGGGGTGCTCAACCCCTAGGCCTCGACGCTCTACATCAAACATTTTACTTTATGAGTTAGCATTTGCAGCTGGTGGTAAATTATACAGAAGTACCAATTTGTCTCAGAATTTCACTGGCATGAAACTGAAAGACTGTTACTGAAATAGAACGACCAATCACGTGAATCACCTGTCTTCTTTGTTACAAAATCCAGTTTAAATCGTAAAGAATACTGTTCAAATAAAGTTAACTTGCAAGTGTGTTATCTTTGTCGTGTGACTCACAAAGACCAAGTACCTACAAGCAGTATATTACACGTGTAAGTATTTGTCGCATACTTGCGATTTGATAGTCTTCAAAATAATTTAGTTTCAAATGTTTTTTTGCTGGCATATGTGATCAATTATGCAAAGGGACCGACCAAGCAACAAAAAACACATCCACTTTGTATTCTAATTTGCTACATACAAAAATAGCAGTTGTCTTGTCACTTTATATACTTCATTCAAAATGTATTCTTTTTATACCCTTATCATAATAAAAGTTTGAGAAAAATGTATTTTCAAATACATACAAAATATTGATAACAGCAAGAACCACAGTACGTCTACCACGAGTTACCACTTTAAATTTACGTTATTGTTCGAGTAAAAAAATCCCAATACAATTTTTAACGCGAACGCTAACGTAAATTTAAAGTAAAGTAAAGTAAAGTAAAATAATTTATTTGCGAGAATACATTTGGGTAAATAAGATCTTAATGTGAACCTAGACATACTTGTAGTATTCGGCCTGCTAGCAAGCGTGCAAATTCTTGTATTATAAGAAATATTTTTTGTAACATAACAATTTCGTAACTATTAATGTTAAGTTGTTAACACCATTACGAACAAACATTATTTTATAAATCTTAGAACATTAAGCATTATTAATTCTATAGTAGGTGTACAAACATACAAAACAAAACTTAACAATGGAGTTAAAGTTGCTATTAAGTATATATTTTTTTTTTTATGTATTTACATTTACTATTGCTGCAAAAAAAGTGGCAACTCATAGTAGACTACAGGTTGGTTATCTATTTGAGTAATGTATATTAAGAAGTTTGGAAGTATGGTTAGATACCTGCCAATTCTAATTGGAGCTCAACTCAATACAAGCGGTGCTTGTACTGTGGGTGTCAGAGTTGAAACTCGACTTAAAGGAACTTCGATTTTGTTTTAAACTCTGTTTATACAATTTCTCAGTTTATAGACTTGTCCTATCTTAAAAAAGTTGGATGAAAACAGAATAACCTGAGTTTTAAAGAACTATTCCTAAAACAATGCTCATGGCAATTTACGGAAAATTAAATCTAATCCACCTTATCAAAAAGGTGCCTTATACATCATTGTATAAGGCCTAAAATTCTCCACTGAACATGAACCCCCCTCATCCCTCCCCCACATGCACGTGCCGCCTCTTCAGCCAAGAGTGCTGGTCTCGAGGGTGACCTTTGTTCCACCTTGTGCTTGGCACGTGAATGCTGAAGAATGTAAGGCGTTTACTTGGCGGAGATTTTTGAGATATTTGCACGTTGGCTATCTGCAGAGGCCCATTTTTAACTCACCGTACCGTAGTAATGTGAGATTTTCTATATTACTGTCTTCTGTAATAAATAACCCACAAAACACAAATTTTATAAAAAAATATAATGATAATTTAATTAAGCTACGTTATGGCTATTGTGAGAGAAATAAATGGATATTTTATTATTTATTTTCTAAATATCTGGGACAACCACGATAAGATCATCTGGCCCCAAACTAAAAGCAGAGCTTGTACTATGGGTGTCAGCTACTGATAAACATACTTAAATAGATAATAACAGCAACAAACACAATTGTTCGTCACATAAATGTTTGTCATGGGTGCGGATCGAACCCACGACCTCTGGCGCTAAAAGCACGATTGCTACCATTGCACCAACAGGCCAGTCAGTTGTTTGCACCATGAATGTCAATCCTGGGTTAGGATCGAAGCCACGAACATTGCGCTAACAGATCAAGGCCAAGGTACATGAACAAGTAACTGTACGGAAGAATCGTAACCTAATTTACTTTTTGTACAAAACGAACTAACGGAAAACTGTTAAAATTATTTAAATTTGCACTTAAAATAGCAAAAAATCCAACGAATAATTAAAAAGCAAAACGCCAAGGTTAAAGAACTTTTTCAGGCAATGCAGCTCCTTAGATGCTTCCGTGGCCGAGTGGTTTCAGATCTCGGCCCAAAACCCGGAGTTCCAGGGTTCAATTCCCAGGTCGGGCAAAGTGTGTTTTCGGATTTTTCTAAACAGCCCGCGTTTGTGATCACCAATCCGTTTTTGGCAAGCGTGAGGATTAAGCTAACACCCATCTATTGTAGCGAAGACTTGATTTCAATGATGGAGGCTTTGCCCAGCAGTGGGACATTATTTAGGCTAATTAGTTACTTTACTTTGCAGCTCCCTAAGAATATAAATAAATATGCGCATGGTGTTACGGCGGCGTCTCCTAGCACACCCAGAAAGGATACATTTCAGAAAAGATCGTTTTTTAAATTGACTTAGCCGAGAATACACCACCCGCGTACACCACGCAAGGTGAAACTTCTCGTCTTATAATCTTTGGAAGACTAATAGAACGAGAAGGTATCATGTATTTTGTACAATAAAATATGGTTATTAAGTTCAAGCTAAGTATGTTTTTAAACAACCGGAAATTCACGTTTCTACATGTTCGACGAACTGTAGTAGGCTCCCTCGGCACTACGCCAATAGTGTCGTCATACACAAAAAGTATACGAGAATTGAAATTGATCCTTTGTAACAAAAGGCAGGGAAATCCTTTCTTAAAGCCCTACATGGGAAGCCCAAATCGAAGGTCGAAGGTCTGCCAGCCTTAATCCTGTTAGGGCATTTCCGTCATCACAAGATGTAGATATATTCCTTATTTTACATATAGTCCCCATACTTTTATCGCAGCTTTTTTAACTAGCTCATTGCTGGTATGAATTTTCAATTCGATATTTAGGAGGTATGAATTGTCTGTAGTTCAACATCAACAAAAATGTGTGCTGTTTGAAAATAGGCAGTATTTAGTTTCAAATACTTGTACTCCATTCATTACAGCATTAGACAGAAGTAAAAAAGGTTATTTTTAGGGTACACTTTGTGGTAAAAGTACAATAAACATTTTTACCGTTAAAATGTATGCCGAATTTATTGAAAATATACTTATATAGCAGCTGTCACACTTAATTGTTCTCATTTAAAGTAAGGCAACTTCAGAATAATGAGGCTTTTGGTTAAATAAATTATTTTGTCTTGCATCAAACTATATTGTCGATCTAAAAACCTAAAAGAAGCAGAGGTTTTTATCCGTACACATTTTTACTGACACTATAACTCTACCAAATCTAAAATGTGACATTTAATCCCTTCATACGTGGTGGCGGAAGGGGTTTTCAATTTTGCCAGGTTATACTCAGGTTAGCACCCCTGCTTCTTATTTCTAATGTTATAATAAATGAAGTACAAGTCATTGCAATTGCAGTGTGCATACACAGTCTAACAAAGAGGCGACGTTGTTAGACACAACGTCGCCTCTTTGTTAGCAGGCGCGGTGCGGACCAAGGCCGACTGTAATACCACACTGCGGTCGCTCGCACTTGTGTGTTGGTACCTAGCACTTGTATGTTGGTACCTAGCACTTGTATGCTCACTTAAGGCAGTTGTATCACCGCCGACGATGAACGAGAAGCGAGTCGAGCTAGAATAAGAAACGAGTTGGCGAGAAGCGGAAAGCGAGTGTGTTCTTAGTTCCGATAGTATAGTCGCTGGGCTTTATAAGCGAGTGTACGAGTGAGACGGGCGATGAACTAGACAACATGAAAATCAGCGAGAAAGAAGAGCGAGAAGTGAGAACTCTCTTTGATAGCTCCTGTCGCTCAGCAATGAACTAGTGGAGCGAGTCCTCGCCGGGCAGTATGAACAGTCAGCGATCAACTGTTTATATGTATTATATATGCATCTCTTTTGTTCACACGGAATGAATATCTATTGTACGTTTCTTGAGCGAGAAAATAGCCGATAGTTAGTCGTTTCCTCGGACAACTAACTAAGTGTGTGTAATCTAGAATGCACATTACACGGGCCGACTTGACAATGTCGCTTCGTGTCTTAGATCAAAGTATGAGAGCTAGTTAACGTTTAGGTTGTTGGAGTTTCTGTACGGATGAAAAATAATACTTAGTTTGTCATTTTTTAAATCTCTCGTCAATAAGTTTATCTGACATTCAATTCACCTTCGGAAAACATCTACAATGCTCACTGAGTTACTTTTCCCTTTTCATAATAAATTTCTTGCATGTTGAACAACACAAACAACATGCTAGAAAGTTATTCATACAATAAATCATTCACGAGCAGAATTTAAAACTATTTCTTTGCCTTTTTTGAGCGATGACATCACCCAGCCGCGGCCTTGTTTGAATATATTAAGGCACAATGGAACAAAAACGCGATCTAAGATAGCAACACTTCGAGACTCCCATAATGATATGGTGTTCGATCATCGATCGAAAAAGTTTTTAAAATACATGTGCGTATAGTAAGTGTTACAATGATATTAAATACTTGGAATTAGTCAATGTCGTGAAGGAGGCTTACCTGCTAAACTACCCGAACCAGTCAGAGAGTTTAGTTTGAGGCATCTCTTTACTTAATTTAGCTTGATATTTATTATGTGTTTTAACTGCAGATCAAAATAATTTAGCGTAATCCTAACTATCTTGTGAAGGCATTTTATCAAATATGGTCAGTGGGAGCCGGGTGATGTAAGTGAAAACCACTTTTCTGCATCTCTATCCTATTTTATGTAATTAACATCGTTTAGTGTCATTATCTTAGGGGCACACGTTTTAATGGTATTTAAGTAACCATAACCATTGACAGATATCAGGGTCTTGTAAACTTCGCTGAAGAAATAAGTATAAAAAAGTCTTCCCCCCGACTTCCTTCGCCTGCGGCTTATCTCTTTGCGTGTGAAACAGAAAATATTGCAATAATGCCGAAACTCTTTCTTTAACCATCTTGTTTAATAAATAAACGTTTTAGTGCTGTAGTAGGTGATTTGTTTTAATCTTTCTTAATATACTCGCTCAGTGATGTCAATTTTGCCGGTTCATTAAACCGTCGAACAAAGACGCGGTAATGATAGCACACGCACAAGAACACGGGCAATGCAGCCTGATCATCCGTCTGAGGGTTCTGTGCATGGAATTGCGAACAAAAAAGTTGTATATGTGCATAATAATAGTATGTTAGAAAAAAAGGGTGAAGTATTTTATAGGCTGCTTAAACAGCCACCATTTAAAAAGAAGCCTTTTTCGTAAAGGAACAAAGACGTGACACCTGTTTTACCGTTATTGCTTGAATTATTTATCTTATTCTTGCATTGGCGATTTGATTCGCGAGAATAGTCCTCTATTTTTTTCTCCTTACTTCATTGCGATATGCGCCCTATGGCCATACTAAACTCCCTTGTTACATTTCTTCAATGTGGCTACAGCAGCAGTAGCTATGGAAAATAATAGATTTCTTCTTGCGAAATGGGTCATTAATATATTCTCGCAAGCAACCCTAGAACTCTAATGCCGGGTCCAATTAAACGGGTTGTCAGTCACAATACGAGACTCACAATGAGCCACGGAGCGGTGGTTCAGCAGGCCTTGAACGACATGTCAAGTTCGCAGGTTCATTCCCCGACCACACACTGAGACCTCTCATCCTCTGCACTGCAAAAATACTATGAATTGCGCTGTTACCAGGCCGAACAGGATGTCTGATAAAACTGGACAGATAGACTTCAGTGATATCATGAACCATCATTTCATGAATTTCCTTTAAGGAGAACAAAGATGGGGATAGACCATGTTCCCACTACCCGAACTGTGCCAACTACCCGAATTTACACGACCAGTAAAACTGCCGGAAAGGATAGTGGCTGTACTATTAATTTGAAACTATTTACTATTCACATTTTCCGGACCAAGCAAGAATACCAAGTGATAATCGATGTCAGTATCATATTTTTTTTGCTCTTGGCTACCCCATCAGGCATTCTTGAGGGGACGTTAATTTGTCCCTTGGTATTGAAGAATATGAAGAATAAAGCAAATTCGTCTTCGGTGAAGAATTGATTGAGTCTTCGGTTTCGGTGTCCTACTAATTCGCCGGTTTAGCAATAGCGGGGACCCAGCCTGAAGGCACTTGAAGTGAACATTCAGAGGTCACGATAAAATGGCCAGGATTCAGCCAATTAGGTGTTCTGTGAAACGGCCGCTTATGTTATGGTAATGGGCGAGCGAGCAGGAGTGTTGGTGATTTTCCATGTGTAATGATGTATTCTGATGACTGGGTTGGTCATTCGCTTAATGTTGCAACCATTATGTTACCCGTATCAGTGTTTTAATAAGCCTTGATGATGTCCAACTGCAGGGCAAAGATCTCCATCATGAAAATGATTGTCATAATGTTGTATCATCACTCCTGACAAAAACCGGTTGTGATTACTATCCCTTATCATGTGTTAAGTAGTTTTCTGATTAACTAGCGCGTTGGCGCAATGGCTGTTGGCCTTCTTAGTTACAGGTTCGATTAAAAAGTAAACTTTAATGTGACGTCAATGAGTGTAACGGTACGTATTTTCACATGTACATACCACACCATCCATATGTCTTTGATACCCATAGTACCAGGTTACTAGCTCTGCTAATAAACATTTTAGGTGTTAACAGATGATGTAGATTGCCAGAAAGTTCTACTCGAAGATGCATCTTAGTGATCCTATGGCCTTGTGTATCAGTACGGATGGTACCTATTGACAGAGATAATAAACATGATTCACGACTTTGATCAGCTCTCCTTAACTTATTAGCGTGTATATTTGTGTAGTGCACTGCTATTGATCCCCAGTGAATCAGCGAAGGTCACAGTCTGAATGCAATACATGTAATACACGAACATAATATCGAATGACCAACAGTTTCCTCACAGCAGACTATACGACGCTACCATCACTTGCATTAAAATTTCAACCTTAAATCCTGAACATTAAGTTCCACTTCAAATCCGATAAGGAAAGCAATTTCAATATAGTATGTTCAACTAGAATTATTGCAGAAGTACAGATCTGAACTATCGCACTAACAAAATAAGGTGTAAACTTGTAGGAGTAGTTATGTTCAATGATAGAATAGATGGAGTAATTGTAGCAATAGGTAGACATTGATCGCTGGTTGCTAACTGCATCTAACGCTTTGCACTTGTGAATAGAATAATGAGCGCAAGTATTTCAGTTGTTTTGTCGAAAGCTGAAAGAGAGTCGACCCTAAATATGTGAATGTTTGTTGATGGTGGTGTTGACTAAGCCGTTTTCTTTTCGCGGCATATCTATGCAGTTAAGTACCTATGTGATCACTTTCAGAAACACCTTTGTCACGGTAATGTATCATTACTATGCCTTTGTCCCACGGTAGGCCTGTAATAATACAGGCTGATAAAATTAATAGGCTAAATGTTCTTCAAATAAGAAAATAATGTTCTTTTACTTCTAATTACTTCACTTATTTTGGGTCAAAATTAAAGAAGGACGGTCATAAGTAGCAAATCGTGCAATAGGAAACACGAAATTTGAAGTCAACCACAGTAATTTTAAACCTTAGTTGTTCTTTCTTCGCCAACGAATTATTTTACCAGGATTAAGCAGGACTTGCCCTTAAAGTTTTTATCTTGTTTAATGCCATTACTTTTTTCGTATCTTAAAATGATTTTTCCCTAATTGGCTACAAGCGCGCACGTTGCATAGCATCCTGGAAACGCATCATTACACTGCACCGTCTACACTTGATTATCGCTCCTAACTTTATTGTTATAAAGCTCACATTCGCCAACGTTGTGTTTAATGGACAGACGTGTGTCAAGTCTTCACGTTCAAATGTGAGTCCTGTCAACTAGTCACAGAGTTTAAATTTGAAAGGTAGTAGCTAAATTGACACGTTTTATTCAATCTGTTTGTTGAATGTTTTAGAGCGAGCTATTTCGTGTTTAATTAATGTTGATTTAGATCTTGTTTCAAGAGTTATATTTGTGGTGTTCTTGAATCTCTCTCTACACGTGTTTTTCATTGGTTAGATCGCGGCTAACGAAAAAAGACGGGGCTTTTTAAGTAAGTATTTTTTTTAATATATATCGGGTTTCTTGGAATCTAACGACTCACCTAATTATAAAAAAAATATAAATGACACATCTTTCTAAAGTTTGTAATAAGTAATTGAAAAACACTAAACTGCAGATGCTGTTAATCAAAAAGTAATCTTTAGAGGAATCAGAATATCAGTTGCAATTAAAAAGGATATCAACCACCTAAAATCGTTATCGTTAAAATAATGCTGATACAATCCACTTTAACCTTCCGTTTAACTTAGATGGTTTTCTTACTTATTTGTGTTTTTTTTTGTTCAATGTAGATTTCCTTATCTTATTGTTTTTTTCCACAATAGTAAATAAGTTGGGAATATTATCAAACCATAAATTTCTGCATAAAAAACGTTTTATTCGAACCTTCTCCCGTAGCAATAGTTGTAAATTGTCGTACCATCCAGACGTGGAACGCTCTTCCAGCACATGTGTTTCCTTCCTCTTATAGTCCCGGGTTCTTCAAGCGGGGCGTGAAAAGGCATTTCTGCAGGCCTTCAAGGTGAGGATGGCCAGCCCAGTGATTCGTTTGAATGACTGGGCTTGTCAACCTCATATCTGGACCTCACGACCGCTTTCCATCAGGTGGAGTGAGTTCATCTTGACGGGCAATATATAAAAAAAAAAGAAGTTGATTTTTTTTTTCGGTCTTGTTATTTATAAACTACGATGAAATAAACATGAAAATATACTTATAACAATAAAAAAATGTGCAAATGATATGTATCCCAGTGAAGCTGGTACCTATTTAGATTGAGAAAAACTCTGAGGATTTCGTAGGAAGAAAATAAACCAAAATCTAACTTTAGTCATTAGGTACACAAATAATAAGTAGTTGCTATGCAACTGGCACGGGAAAAACAGCAAGATCGCGTCATTTTGGATAAAAACAAAATACAATGTGCTTCGTGTACTGCGCAAGAAGAATACATTGCCTGGATGGGCCTAATTTGACATAACCCTTAAATTATTGATGTTCGTGACTGTACCTACTACTTAAAGATTGAACCATGATAATGACGTATCACCTGTATAGGCGTCTTGCTCTAACAAGGCTACAATCCACTCTCCGGTTGCCATGGCTACATTCTTTGCTGGCCAGTGATTCGGCAAATCTTGACTTGGCGTTTTTTGTCGCATTATGTCATACTCCGGTGCCTACTCTTCGATACGCGAATACTGCTATCTACCATCTTTGCATCATCAATTACGAACCTTCCTCTATTGCCAAATTGTACCTTATGAAGTTCCAAATACAGTTTGAAAGTTTATTTTCGTCTGTATTCAAGATGGCAACTTTTTTGCTGGTCTTGAAAAAGTTAGCGAGTGTTTTTCTCCGCGAGTAGGTAGATGAAGTAATGACTGAACATTTCCTTTGATAATCATAAACTTGTTTTTAGTGTTGCCTATAATTTCGAATGTGAGCATCCTGTTTTGATGTTGAAGCAATCTACGTCGTGTATCGCGAAATTGTTCTTGTCAGAAATAATGAGATGAAGCCGCAGAAATAATTAAACAGACCAGCGACCCTATTACAATCGCTTATATCTAGCCAAGTTTATTCCCTAAAGCTAAGCCTAAATTAGCGAGCTATTTCGTCAGTAAATATTCAGCCTAAAAGATGCCTTAGTGCCAGGTAATCGCTGACTGGCTGGAAATGAAAGATCATATTGCGAAATTGCTCGTTAAGCTCAGTTATGGGAATTAACTTGACAAGATAAAAAGGATTGTCATAAGGCCCTTGGAATATAAACACAATCCCGAGTTTTGACGTTCGTTTATAAACTAAACCAGAGACTTCTTTCACCTAAACCCGTTCAAAATTTAGCTGGTTCCGGTGGACCCCCTAATAGCTACATTTTGACTCGACAAAAAATGTGACGCCAACATAGACCCCCGTCGAGTCTCCCGTGGACCCCTTGTGGTCCACCTGGACCATTTTGGGAACTAATTAACTAAATAATCAAGCAACTTGTTTGATTTATCATGAGTTGCTAGGCTAGGTTAGGCCCACGGACACACATGGCTCCTGTCCATGACGCGGAGCAAAGCAGCAGAGCTGAATTTTGTCAATTTTTACCGATGTTGTTACTCGCCCACATAAACTGAACAACAACCTATGTGGGTTGTTGTTTTCTACTAATCCGAAATAGAATTCTAACCCCCATTTCAATAAAACCACTCGTAGTTTCGAAAATTTCACATAAACAACTGCAACCTGCACTAAATTTAACCCTTCTCTATGCAAATAGTAATCTCGAGCAGAGATTCTCGAGGATCAAAACAAAATCAAACGCCACCAGAATCTTTACCAATCCACTGTTGAGATTGCGATAGCAAGGGTTGGCAGATAAAAGATCTGGACAGTAAAGTCATGCCTCAATAGAGCTCGTCTAATTTGAAATGACGCCACTCACCACTTTTGAGGTGATTTAGATGTGCCGGGTGTACTTTTGCGAACTAACGACGCGTGCTCTTAGGTTCGACTCCAACCGGCTTCTTAACTACCAATTACAGAGGCATGTTTATATGACTGTGTTGCGTCCATGTTAAAATAATATATTTGGACTCATCATCTGAGTTTAGACAAGCTCTACCAGATTTTCGATGACTTCTCTTGACTCTCTTTAGCTCTTATGATTAAGCTATTAATATTCATGGTGAGACAGTAAAGGATTCATGTTTTTTGAAATTAGTCTTGATATTTTCGCCTTGGATATTTACTTTGTATGACTAGGTCCAAAATGTTAACAGGGATTATACTTAATTGGTTTAACGATCGTCTGCTTTTGATATTCTATAATTTTTGATGTTTCGTAAATTCCCAATTCTGTGATATTGCAGTTTATTGTTTTTTTGTACGCTAATTGTACGTTTGAAATAGTCAAACTTCTTACTTGTGAGGATCTTTTAACTACCAATATTATAAAGAGGAAAGATTTGTTTGTTTGTCTGTATTGAATAGGCTCTGAAACTAATCAACAGATTTTAAAAAATCTCTTCAGTATGAAGCTACTTTATCAGCGAGTAACAAAGGGTATATTTTAACGGGAGCAATACTACGCGGGCGAAGCCGATGACGGACAGCTAGCGATCAATATAATTTAACACAAGCTGTTTAACTATGAGATACAACACTTATGAAGCTAACCCCTTGAAAACTTGAAACAGTCTGCCTAGAAACTTCTTTATTACATTGCTTCGCCAGCCCTGGAGAGCACAAACAAACACGCAAACGTCGGGATAGTGGGATCCGCTGTTTGTTGTGCCACTGCTCAACTGCCGCAGGCGGGATTACTGATCGTGCGGGGAATTAATTAGGCGGGTTATTTTTGTAGGGTCTATTAGGAACGTGGCTGGTAATGGTAACTGGGTCCTAATCGATGCGACGAGTGTACACCAGAACTGCTGAAATGCAAAGTTATAAAGGGTTTAACTGGCCTATTGACAATCATCAGTAAATGCATCATAATATGTATTTAAATTCGCTAGAGGAATCCAAACTTAACCCAGTAAATTAGATTTCCAGAAACAATGAGGAAAATGAGGTCTAGGTGTTGTGTGTGAGAGACAGATAGTGTGTATTTGTGGATCGTATGTGTGTCTTCAGGTATTTAATATTATTATGCTTGATCTATTTGATTGATATCAATTCAAATTGCGGTAAATTTCTAATTGACATTTATTTATTCAGAAGCTATGTTCGAAGCTATACTTGTATTGGCATCGCCGTACTAAACATCTGACCTTTACTGCCTATTTTTGCTAAACCAGCTCTTGTGTCTTTGTGACGCTGACGTGCAGATCCAACCGAGCCCCATTGAAGATACGATCAGGTCTGATAGCGATCTGACAGCACAATACGCGAGTCTGTTGCTGGGCAATCATTCAGGCTGGCCGGCGACGAGTTTGGCTTTAGAGTCTTGAACTTTAAGTGCGTCCGCACACTGTGCCACTAGACGTGGTGACTCGTGGTTAATATAGGCCACTGGACGCGGAAACAAGACTAATCTATTAGGTACTTTGATTATTTTAGCATTTTACAATGCTTGTTTTTCTTAACTAAAGAAGGAAAAACTGGAAAAATCTGATTTCGGACCTTGCAACGTAACCATAAATACTGGAAAGATTCGACGAACGATAACTCTGAGGTTTCGGTAGGTCAGTGGTTTAGAACAGTCACCCGGATTGTGAAAGACGCGGGTTCGATTCCCGCACGAGATCATCAAGGTCCGAAACGAAATTTGCTGCATGCTTACGTTGCAAGGTCCGAAATCGATTTTATCCAGTTTTTCCATCTTTTTTAAAGTAAAGTAAAGTAAAGTAAAAAATCATTAATTCATTTAAGCTTGTACAAAGCACTTATGACATGTCAAAAAAAGTATATAGAAATAATAATAATAAACGTAAATAAAATAGTACAATATTAACTAGTACACATCGTGAATATACATAATGTGAATCTACCACCGGTTCGGACGTTGCTTCTTATCGAGAAGACTCCGGCAAGAAACTCGATAGTTACTCTTTTCAACTTTGTTTGTTTTACAAAAAATAAATTCAGAGTACAGTCAATGCGAGTAGAAAAAGAACACAATATTGAGCCGAGGAGCAGATTATTCCTACTATGACCACAAACTTTTGTCGTTCAAGTAATCCTCTACATTATAATAACCTTGTTTCATTAACTTTGCTTTAATTGCAGACTTAAACTTGTGAAGAGGTAGATCAACAAGACTTTGAGGTATTTTGTTAAAGTATTTTACAGATTGACCCACAAATGAGTTTCCCACCTTGTGTAGCCTAAGACTGGGAGTTTTCAATTTGTTTTTATTTCTGGTATTATGTTTATGAGTGTCACTGTTTTTTTGAACAGATGCATGTTTTTGCGCACATACATTATGTTATCTAAACTATACTGAGCATGCACAGTTAAAATATCGATCTTCTTAAATACTTCCCTAAGAGAGTCGCGTGGTCTAAGTTTGTAAATGGAGCGGATGGCTCTTTTTTGAAGTACAAAAATGGTGTTCAAGTCTGCAGCTGAACCCCACAACAGTAGACCATACGACATAACACTGTGAAAGTAGCTAAAATATACTAGTCTTGCTGTTTCAATATCAGTCAAGAGTCTTATTTTTCTAACAGCACAAGCAGCGGAACTGAGTCTCCCTGCCAGGGCCGTTATATGCGGACCCCATTGTAACTTAGAATCTAAAGTTATTCCTAAAAATACAGTAGAATTTGTTAATTCTAATGGCTCGTCATTCATAGTTACAATAGTATCAACCTGTCTCACATTGGGCATAGAGAATTTGATGCACTTTGTTTTTTTTGCATTAAGTAATAAATTATTACTAGTGAACCAACATAGTACTTTTGAGAGAGTATTATTTACATCGTCAAATGCTTGCTTACCTCTGTCGACTTTAAAAATCAACGAGGTATCGTCAGCAAATAATACTATCTCACAAATATCTTTGACATAGGTAGGAAGATCATTTATATAAATAAGAAAAAGCAAAGGTCCTAATATAAATCCCTGGGGCACTCCCATACGTATGGTGGCACCGGAAAATGCAGTTCCGTTGATACTAACTTTTTGAGTTAAGATAGAACTTTTCTATCTGTAAGATAGGATTGTATTAATTGAGATGAGATACCTGAAACACCGTAATGTCTTAGCTTAATCAGTAATATTTCATAATCCACGCAATCAAATGCTTTTGAAAGATCACAAAATATTCCTACTGCAACTTGCTTGTTTTCCCAAGCATCAAATATGTGTTTGATAAGTGCTACACCTGCATCAGTTGTGCTCTTGTGTTTAGTGAAACCAAATTGTTTCTCATGTAGTAAGTTATTTAAATCAAAGTGTGAAAGCAGCTGGTTCAATATAGTTTTTTCAAAGATTTTACTGAGAGCTGGTAGTATAGAAATGGGTCTATAATTGGATGGGTCACTTTTGCTACCAGATTTAAAAAGCGGGATGACCTTACTAAATTCCATCAAGTTGGGAAACTGACCTTGGTCTATGCAATTATTAAAAAGTTTAGCTAAGTGGGGTGATATCGTATTAATGATTGATTTGAGTAGATTAATCGAAATACCCCACAAATCTTCGGTATTTTTCATATTAAGTTCCTTAAATACCTTGAGGATGTCATGAGAATCAACATGATCAAAGCAGAACTGATTTGTGCACCCATCAACACTAGATGTTAGCAGGGACTCAGCTATATGTGGACTAGAATTTAACGTGCTTGTAGTTACAATAGGTATATTAGAAAAAAAAGTTTCAAATGTATTTGCTATTTCAATCTCAGACTCAATAACATTATTTTGAATTTTGAGAGAGAATGAGTGATCGCGAGGTTTAGATTTACAGGTTTCTTTATTAATTATGTTCCAAGTGGCTTTGATTTTATTTTTAGCCTGTTTTATTTTGTCTCGCAAAAAAATGGACTTTGCAATATGACATGATTTCTTGAATGTTTTTGAATATAATTTAACATGCTCAACTAGTTTTTGACAGTTTGAGTTGGCTTTTAATCCATATAATTCGTATACTCTATTTCTACTTTTATGGATGCCTGGAGTGGCCCAATCACTAAATTTAAACTTAAAATTATCCACAGTTACTTTCTTCATAGGAAAAATACGGTTATGTTCATGCAATATTATCTCAAAGAGATGCCTATACTGATCATCTATGTTATGATGACCTTGGGGCAGTAGGTTAGAAATATTTTTATTTATATTAGTTTGAAACTTTTTTACTCGACTCTTGGTAACTGGTCTATAACTAATATCCACTGATTGAGAGACATGACGGTGCTCAAATTTGGTCAATAGACCACAGTGATCTGATTTCAAACAGTTTATAATTGATTTCTCGATAGAGATATTTTCACAAAAAATATTGTCTAAGCAGGTGGCTGTTAACTCGGTGATCCTGGTTGGTTGATCAAAAAGATTAAGTAAATCAAATGATTTAAAAAGATTTAAAAATCTTACAGAGGTCTGAGAAGAATCTAAAATGTTAACATTAAAATCCCCACATACAACCACCTTCTTGTTTGATTTACAAACCTTTCTCAGTATTTCTTCCATGGTCTCTTCGAACTGACAATAATCAGAAGAAGGGGGTCTATACACACACACAATAATAATCTGCTCTAACTCTGCGCATGCAAGTTCAATAGTTCGCTCAATTGAGAGTGCTACTATGTCTTTACGCTCTCTAGATTTAACCTTATTGTGAATTAATATCAGTGACCCACCGCGAATAGAGGAACTTCTCAAGAACGAACTAATGATACTATAATTATCAATGCTAATCATGCATTCATTTTTTTTCAGCCAGTGTTCAGTTAAACATAAGACATGTATATCCATACAGTCTAAAAATAAACCTACTTCTAATTCTTTGCCAGAGAAGCCTTGCATGTTTTGATGCACAAAGTTTATAAAATTATTTTGGGGCTTCTCTTTTGTCAACAAAACATCTTAAGATAAGACTAATCTAGACGCCGACACCAACGTTCAGTGTGCGCCGATCGATGCCAAACTAATCGCCAGATGTCCTGACGATAGGCGGTCGCTTGGAGGATACAAACCAAAAAAGTGGCAAAAACTCTTCGATACCTTTAAACTCTTACTCATCAGCATGAACTCTAAAAAACTTCTCAATCTCTTTGAAAGGTAACATTAACTAGTACAGGGCTACGAGACGACGGTATTTCGCTATGAGATCGATCAGAAATGAGGAATGCCATACCGACGTAGCCCGGAGTATGGACATTGCGCGAAGACCTGCGGCAGAAAAAAACTTCAGGAATGAAGACAATTCGTTAAAAAACCTGGCAACTTCAGGTCTGAGCTTAAAAAGAAAAAAAAATTGAATGTATTTTTGTTAGCCTTAGAATAGTTGCTTTCTCGAATCATTGATAAGTTTAAAAAAAACCTTAAACCCAACCGAAAAAATATCTTTCAGCCAATAAAGGGTCATATCCAAATCCAGCTCGAGACGTAAAATCTCATGGTCATATTTTAATAATGGAAATCAAAGTGATCGTGCTGTGCGCCCGCGCACGCCTTAATAAATGAGTTGTATTATAACTGTCGGTATTTGTTGTGTTTCATGTAATGTTGCTTTTTGCCTGCGCCCGCGGTTACTTCATAAAGTAATCTATCAATCAGGCACCATTCCATTGCGATGTTATCACTTCAGATAACAATCCTTAAGGGCACCTACTGAGTTTCTTGCCGGGACTTCTCAGTGGAATCAGACTTCCGACGCCGCGGTGGTAGAGGCACATTATATGTATTTAGTATACCGGGTGTTTATCAAATATCTTCCGAAAACGATATGGCAAACTCACTATGTGATGTAGAAACTATCTAAGCAAAAAATGAAATTTATTTAATCAACTTTAATTTTAAGGTCACCATACAAATCACCTCAAAATTAAATTGAAAAAATAAACCTGGTTTATTGAAAAAATTACTGAGTGTGCCAAATCGCTTTCCAAAGTTATTTGGTTAATCACCCGGTATAGATTGTATTAATATTATGTATGTTTATAACTATAACTAAATTTTCAATGTTAAATGACATTTCAACGATTCAAACGAACTGCAAATTTATAGTCCACTTAAAAAAAGCATTTTTGAATTTTTTAAAACTCACAATCACATGAGGAAATAAGATTTTGTGGTTTTAAGTACGTCTGTCACGTGTTGCGTGTTGGATTGTATTGGGATTTGACATGACAATATTTTTTTATAACAACTTTTTTTTACGCGAACGATAACGTTAATTTAAAGTGGCAACTCGTGGTAGACGTAGGTACTGATATGTTTTAGCACACATAAGTAAAATCAAATATCAATCATTCAATCAATAAAGACTAAAGAGTTTTTTTGATTTGCCATCTTCTTTCTAACAACAAACATGTACGAAATTACGAATAAACATTTTGATATAGGAGTACAAAAGCATAGAAGCGTATCCAAAGTTTTAAGTTGGCAGAAACTTATTTATTCGCTGCAATCGCAGTTTTCGAAATATTCATCAATGTTTTACCTAAGCCGTTGAGAAGTTGATTGTACATGAATAAATAAATATCTGGGACAAATTACACCAAGATCATCTGACCCTAAACTAAATGCATACTTAAATAGACACACAAACAGAAATGGTCGTCACATTAATGTTTGTCATGGGTGGAGATCGACCCCACGACCTCCGGTGCTGAAGGCAGGATCGCTCAAAATTGTTCGAAAAACACAAGCTCTTTTACTTTTTCTGTCTAAAGTTACCTATTTGTTTTCCAATAGTTGAGCCATTATTGTATTTGTTAGTTATAGAGCTTGTTTCCTAAGAAATGCTTCTGCGCATTCCTGATTCTCTGCCTGTAACCTAAGGTTACATTACTGAGGCTTTGACTCCAAATTATACCCAGTCCTTAATACCCCCCCGAGATACAACCGCTATTCATAACGAGCCGCCTCAAGACTCCTAAAGTGTTCGGTGTCAATTAGCGAGTCCCGGGTTCGACTCCGGTTACATCGAGCGGTGTAATGATGTTTGATTTCGATTTAATGAACCGACTCAGAATAAATTACTCTCACTTATGGGGAGCATGTTAGAATTGTAGGTTTAGAAACGATGATTGGATGAGAAGAAGAATTGGTTATAATTGAAATCGCAATTGCTTCATCTTTCAGAAATACGGATCTCCGTTGCAGTTGGCTCAATTAGACGTGGCCCACCTTGTTACAATTCCTATAATTCTTCTTCTTTTTTTCAGCTTATAGCAGTCCACTTCTGGACATAAGCCTCCCCCAGGGCGCGCCACAAAGCCCGATCTCCCGTTTTTGCCATCTAGTCCCTACCAGCCACTTTCTTTAGGTCGTCGGTCCAACGTGCCGGTGGACGTCCAACACTACGCTTGCCGAGTCGTGGTCTCCACTCGAGAACCAGTCTACTCCACCGACCATCGGTTCTGCGACAGATGTGACCAGCCCACTGCCACTTCAGTTTGCTACACTTCTGGACTACGTCAGTCACTCTTTATTCCTTTAATTAAATTAAGTTTTTTCCACTTGCTTTTGTGGTTGCAAGATCACCAGCTCTTAAGTTTGTTTGTGGCTGGGTACTATTGCTCTGAATACTATCTGTTTAACTGAACATATATGATTAGTCTATGAAACTCATTTAAATAGTATGAAAAGAGACACACTGTCCGTCGCGATAGTGGTGAAGTCACTAAGGATTGTAGGTATACTGTATACTTATTTTTATCACACATACCTTTTATATGTTGAAGCCAAAGACTATAGTTTTCGTGAACCAAATAATATCTACGCTCGTATTAAAAAAGGAATTAGCAATAAAAGAAAATAACCAATTTGGCCAATAACTTTGTCCTCAATCGGCTGATCCAGGTAGACATGGCCACAGAAAAATTGGCTAAAAGATAAAATAAAAGATACGCTTCATTCGGAAATTATAAGGTCTGAAGACGAGCAAAGACAATTCACAATTTTCAAGCATAAAATTGATATTCACGTCTCTTCATTTCTTCTAGTCATTCGATTCACCCAAAAAGAACTGATGCCCCGAGCTCCGGTTTAATCGCGTTCCGATCACTCGATACAAACAATAGCTCGTTTTGTCTGGAAGACGCCAGGTCAACCTCCACAAAGTAGGTCTTATCTACGCAGCATAAGGTGCTCGTATACAGGTTGCCTTGCTGCCTTGTGTACCTCGCAGTACAATAGTTCATCTGCAGACCCTCCCGGCTGGACGCAATTCTTGCTGCTCCGTGGTTTATAGTTTAACATTTAATTACACAACGCTCTTTCTATTTCAACCTTATGACCTTTTTAGTTTTTTGCTTTGCAGGTTTCAAATGGACTTTAGATTATCTAAATTGTACAAGTACTTTACGATTGCATTTCGAAAAAAAAATTGTTTCTTTGCTTCTGACTTAGGTTATAAAATTTCTCGTCAATCAATGTAACCAGATGCGGTATTATTATAATGTTGTATCTATTGTGTCTACTATGTCGACTGACGACGTGTACCTGTAGGTTGCCCGAAAGCGATCGCTATTAGGGATTAGGCGTGAGCCCTAGCTTGAGCACTGACCGAGCCGGTATAAACCGGTTTCTCTCCATACGCGACGAGGCCGCCAGTGCTCACGCGCGCATGTGCATTATGCCTCCTGTCTGTCACAGCGCATTTGTTGAAGTTTTGTCTCTATTTCGTTTATCTACTCACGTGCTGATACAGTAGTTATTTCTCGGTGAATTCCAGTTCTAATTTATCAGCGTAACGACTGAGTTATGTCACCGCTCAAGGTTAAGGTGAAGTTTAAACACGGTTTAATTTGTTGTTACTAGCCACATACACGGTTTTGTACGTTTCGAGAGCGTGTAGGTCATTTAGAATGATTACTTTACTTATAAATAGACGGTAGGAATGCTTATGTACTGCGATCGCGATAACATATTATTATGTACAACTAGAAAAAAATAAACATCACATGTTTTTATTTATAACTTACGAGTCATATAACCAATACCCCAAATAAACCAATAAACCAATAGATCCTTTTTAGTTATATAAAGCACAAAAAAATCTTAATTTTAATTATTTTAAGTATTTGGATATAATATTTTGAATGTATTTTTATGTATGTTCATAACTTTCACTGTTTTTCTTGAATGAACCTACATTTTTGTGCACTTACTTACCCCTCTCAACATTTTCCTCTACTTGGGTTGTCTGGAATAGATTGTTTTTTAGCAATAAAACCACCTAATTGTGTCATCGTATTATTTCAGTTTCATGTAAACCAACCTGTATTGTAATTTTTGATGTGCAATAAAGAATATTCATCTTATCTTACTCGTATCTCACGCTTTTTTTATATTTTTTATTGTTAGTTTATTGAATGACCATGGGCAATAGAGTTTCGGGTTATAGCACCGATGGTTCGATAACCACATAGGACAAAAAACATATGATGGTTGTTTGAATTTTCGCTGGTTTCATCTATGTAAATGCATTTATTTCTAAAACATTTGAGTACCCATGTATGTTTATAGGGTTAGATATAAGTACCTACTTATGACGGTGTTAGAAGAATCAGGTCGAAAGTAATCAAAATCGACGAGCATGCGTATAAATTCTGAAACCACAGTCTAAGTTAAGCACCCTTCAAATTGATGCTGTTCTGTCACATGCCAGTAGACGTAGAAGCGATAGCTTTATCTACATGTAGGGCTGTTCAACTTAAGACTGTCATTTCAGACTTTGGGCGTAAGTCTGGATGAAACTAATATATTATTTACTCCTATTCTTGTTAAGAAGGTCAAATAAAAAGAAGAACCTAGTTAATATAGAACCTCCATTAATAGCAATGACTCATACAGAGTAAATAAAAACAGCTCCGTTTATGCTATTATGACTGCATCATGCTATGATACTGCATTATAATGGTATTAGGTCCGGAGTAGAATGAATGAAGGTCAGTACGTCTACCACGAGTTGCCACTTTAAATTTACATTATCGTTCGCGTAAAAAATTGTATTGGGTACTGGGTAGTTTTTTATTCTTGCGAATATATTATTTACATCCAGTTAATCTGAAAATGGGAGGGCGCTAGTTATATTTGTAACAAATTTTCGCTGTAGCCATAAAACATTCTAAGGAAATAACAACAAATAGCCCTCGTACGCTTTTCTTCTTAAAAACCATAGATGGTATCGCTGGACTGTTCCTAAAGGTGGTCCCTCACCTGAATCATTTTCCTGTAATGTTAAATTTCTTTTCTCGTTTAATGTAGGTACATCTAAAGTGGCAACTCGTGGTATACGTAAAGTTTTTGTAATAAAGGCACAAAGAGTTGGGCTGGACGTTTCATCCTTTTGACATGATCTGATATTGGATTCAGGACTTTGGTACAACACCGCCGATATGATTCATAATGACTAGCCGTGTGTCTACAGGGGCTTACAATCGGTTGTATCCAGTCTAGTTATCTCCTAAACTGGGGGTTTGATTACCCGCTACCCCCAGTAGCGGGTAATCAGCAAATATCTATGCTAGAAGAAGTGTTAGTGCCAAGTAACCGTCGAATGGCTGGAAAAGCTCGCTACGATCAGCGTAGACCATTAAAATTGTAAAGTTGTAAGATATTGTAATAAGCCCCTTGTTGCCGCAATGGTAGCGGTGCCTTTAGCGGCGGAGTTCGTGGATCGATCCTATCCCAGGACACACATTCATCTGACGAACATTAGTGTTGTTGTTATCTTATCTCTTTAAGTGTGTTCTTCAGTCTCTGATACCCAAGTTCAAGCTCTGCTTAGTCTGGGGTCAGATCTTGGTGCTGACTTAGTTGAGGATTCGTAGCTAGGATGGTAGACATGAAATAATGCAAACACTTCGCTCCGCTTGCCTCTCTCTCCACCAGAACTACGCTGAGCGAGGCTAGGACAATAAAGCCATATTGTTGGATTTATTATTCATTATTTCAATCTATGACTCAAAAACAATTTGGCCCAATCTAAATTACAATAGCGAGGCCTTTGACCAGCAACAAAGAACTAATAAACTAATGGTTAACAATGACGTGTGTCAGATTTTTAATTAACTACACGTTAGATGTACTTCTCTAAAACCGTGTGATTACAAACTCCCATTGTATGCAAATGGTGCAGTACAATTGAAATCATTGAGTGTAAATTATCCAAAGCACACATGTTATACGAGGATCGGTCAGTAAACGTTTAAAGCATAGAAGCGAAACGGGCGCACTGCGGACGTGAAGAAAATATTTATTTTTCCTCAAATTCTTTATTATTTATTTATTTATTCATACAAAAATATAATACATTGATATTTCCCATTTACAATGCCACATAAACCAATTTTGGTTTTACCGGACACTGGTATCCTTCGCCTTTACTCAGTTAACAATTAATGCCCGTCTAACTAAACATACAATATTCACTATGGTCTTATAAAAGTACCCTCCCCGCCCATTGCCTATCGCCACACCGCGCGGCCGGTCAACACGAAAATCCCGTACAGAAAAAACATCTTTGCAGTGTTAATAGACACACAAATGAAGAAGATATTGGTAGTCATTTTGTTTTTAAATTAAAGCATATTAATTCAAGTATATTATAACAAAAAATAATCATTGCCCTAGAACTTACAATCACAAAACAATAAGTATAAAAACAAATTCAAAGAAGAATTTGAAAAAAGAAATTTTAACCTAAGTAAATTTACAATAAATATTTGCGGGCTTTTATTTTTTATCGATGTATTGAATCCTAGTTTACACATTGTATATCTGAGACACACCATGACCTGACCAGAACTAAGCATGAGCGAAAGGTATGCACCTTAATATTTCTAAATACATATTATTAGAAATACTTTCATGATATTTATACTATTTTAGTTTTATCTATGCTATAGATACCATAGTAACTCATTTATGATACAAACCCTGAGCGCTAAAAAAATTGTAATGCTTCGGTGCCAGGTCCTTAGGTCTTGGTTGTCCAGTTCTGGGACAGTATACTCGGATATCCTAATTATTAAATAGTATTCATCATATATTTTTTTCTGTGCGTTCGTGTACGGTGCGGTTCTACGCTTTTGAGGTCCACGGTTCCAAATTCAACATGGTGTGATTAAAAAACTATTGCGATAATAATTATATGGTTTTGCACTTTTTGTAAATCAGCGGGCCGGAGCAGAAGTCAACTTTACTATTTCTCGATTAATGCTAATTGACCCAAAGTCTGTACTTTGAGTACAACTACAGTGAGATCGTAATCTGGCCAGCATACGGGAGTTTTTCAAGAGGAACTCCTCAAAAAATAGGGAATGGCAAATGATAAGTTAGGAATAGTGTTCGATTCCATTACAAATCATTATAATTTAGTAGGAAAATTATGCAGTTTAGTCAGCAGAATAATAACTTTGCCATCCGAAAACATTAGTTTTAAAAGCATCCATTTTATTAATGTACCTACCAGCAATGCGCAAAAAAAACCTAATTTAAGGTAGCCATCAAACTGTTAATATAGTTTTTTGCAAACCTGACTATCGGTAATTATGTAATTATTATTAATAATTAATGTTACAAGCAATAGAAAGGCGCGTAGTTACGGCGTTGATTTCAAGGACCATATTTAATAACGATTTATTATTATAATAAATTCAAAAGAGGCACGACCGCTCACGCAATAATTTATTCGTATTCAATTCTAACAAAAACTTATTTACATAAACCAGAAGTGGTGTCAAATGAGCTCGGTCGGCAAAAACCGCAGTTAGCAACAAAAAAGGCGACAAAAAATGGTAAAATCTATGAAATGTAAACGATTGTGCGAACTTGGCTTTATTTTTAAGTCACGGTTGGCTGAGCGCTCGGCGGCGACAGTCTGTCTAGCAACGCCGAAGAACGGGACAGCTATAGCGACATCCCACGCTACAGACAGGGACAAAACACTGACGCTTTAGATGCAAAAAGGCGTAAGTGAACACTGTCTCGCTCTGATTAATACTATTTAACAAGGTTGAAAAGAGATGGAAGTAGCGACCGTTGTTGTTAAGCAGTGCTTGCCTATTTGAAAAAAGTGTAATTAACACAGAATGCGAACATAATAGAAAATAACACAAAGATTAGGTCATCATCCGAAGTGTTCATTAGAATAATAGCTACATTAGTGCCCGCTGTGGTAATTATCATCGAAGAAAAATTATACACCCGCACACCTGGAGAACATGTTATTAGAATTAGAGGTACTTAGAAGTGCTTTTATTTGTATATGGCAAGTGAAAAATAAGTTCGCTAATGTTAGAAGAAGGAATCTATTTTTATACTTTGGTACCTAATACTGTTTGTCACAAAAATAACCTGAACTTGTCTGATTCAGTTGATAAACTTACTAAAAAAATTATCCTTTGTATTAGGTATTCAATTAATTAAACTGCAAACTCAAAATACAATCATCACCAACTACCAATAAGGCAACATAAACAAAAACTCGTCTTTTATGCAAGATACAGTGGGCGTAACAGAATACTTTATATCAAAAGATAAATAAGCTACATGCACCTGCTGGTTTATAGGCTTTTGTATGGCAATTTTATAATACTCTAAATATGGAAAAGGCAGATAAAGGCAGGTTGCCCTAACACTTAACGTTTCCATAAAAAATAAACCGATTTTGCAGGTAGCTCCTTTTCTTGCGGGGTCCTAATTTTTACCGCGCTGCTTTTTGAATATCTCCCTCGTTTCTATAGCTTTACAGTAAGTTTTCGCTTGGACGGTGGTGTGTTAAAGTGAAATAACGTTATTTAAAAGGGAACAAAAGGTTTTTTTGGCGGGCCCGTTGCCGATACTCACGATCACGCATGATTAGTTCGATCAGCAAAAAAATATTTTTTGCGCTGTTGCTATGTGGGGTGGCCTTGGAAATTTGGCTTTTAGGCTTTTAAACACATTACGTTACGCTTTGCTACTTTTTGGCAATAATAATAGGTACTCATTTTTTATCGTTAAGCCTTCTTGACGTGTGACCATGTGATGATGTTCTGACGCATGATGACATCATGGGCGAGGGTACTCGTAGCTAACGTTTTTCTTAATTAAAATAGCCTAAAAAAAAGCATGCCAATTACCGCTCTAAATAATAAACAAAAGCTTCCTCTTGAAATCGCAGTTTGTCAGTGTTAAACTAAGTAAAGTAAAATTCATTTGTTTCGGAGAAAACATTGAACTGAGAATGACAGGCATTGTCGTGATTGCATACTGTATTTCTGTGTAAAGCTGCTATTCCACCAAATACCTATGTGCTATGCAGTGCAGCATAGCTGCGAGAATGAGGATGATAATGGCGACACGGGTGGTAGGTAGTGAAGACACCACTGATGTAAAGAAAGGCCGCAGTTCGGCGTTACTAAAAGTTTAAGTATTTTTTCAAAGTACTTAAATAGGTATGTAAGTATTCTCAATTTCACAATCCATTAACGCTCAAATTTCACATGTCAGTATTAGCACGATAAATAAATATTTTATTATCACAAGTGCTTTTTGTGCAAGTGAGATAGATAGTCAAAGTGCCGAGTGCGAGCGGGCGAGGTAACCAGATGAAGGGCAGCGTGCGCAGGCGCAGAGCATGTTTTTTTGGGTCACAAGTTCAGTGCTCGCGAAATGCGTTGGGATAGGGCTGACCCTGGACCAGTTGTATAAGCGAGCTTGAATACCAGTTGTTAAAAATATAATGTTTTAATCGTACGGAAAGACGTATTACATTCGAAGATGAAATTTTTTTGGCTGCGCCCTGGGCTTGGGCTGAGCCCTGCGCTGCGCGCCCCGGCCAACCTTCACGATTTCTATGCCGACCACCGGTCCCGGGATATTTGGATTTTTGCGACACCCTAACCCTATGCCTTTTTGAGTTATGCTTTGTAATGTAAGAGTATGCGTTTTAAGGTATGCTTAATAAAATTATGGCAAACAATAATATGCATTTTGATCATTAGGTATGCTTTTTAAGATTATGCCCTTTTTACAATTTTGCGTTATTATGTGTATGCGTTATGAAAAAATTGCTAAATGCTATTATGCTTTTTGATGTGTATGCTTTATGATTATGTACCTATGCCAATTGAAATTTTGCCAATAACCGTTATGCGTTTTAAAGTGTCACCGATGTAGAGATACGTCTAAAGATCACGCACAGTACAAACACAAATATCGTCCCATCTACATTATACTTTCAAGAACCCATGACTTTCAGCGAATTGACAGGGGCTCTACTCACTGCTCAGAGCGGCCGGTCAAAGACGTGTTTTCTTGGGCTAAAGCATGGACAACGAATATGTATAAATGAGTTGAGACTTCATTACCATTATTATATAGAATTCCTTCAACGCCATCTATTGGTATAATATGGTGAAAGTTTTCTCCAATGTATGAATTTATTTATTCGCAATCGATCGAAAATCCTAGATTCACAATGTATTCCTGTGGTGACACCCCTTGGCACATCTGTCGACGGGATCAGCTACTGTGCGCTCACACGTGCGCGCGCGCGTATCGCAAGGTACGAACGCCAAAACCTATCTACAAAAGCTGTACTATTCATCAAGGTGGACATAGATGTAAGTTTCTGATCTTAGTCTATATACCGTGCCACTACTGGACGATGATATGGAAATCAATTGATTAGTTATCGCGCTTGCCAATGAGGGTTGGTGATCTCTCGGAGGCCTTAGCACACTTAGCCTGAAGTCCAGCAGAGTTCTCACTCCGATACTCTTCCTTATTCTTTAAAAAACATCATTGTGTTTCATATACCAAACAAAACAAGGACCAATAAACAAAATTACAAATGGCCGCGTCACTCTTCTACCGGGTTTATCTCGTCGCGGCATTTTGCTCAGGAGCGGAACAATGGTCGCATCAAGAGTTACGACGTTCAGGCTAAACGTTGTGTGCGTCCAAAGGCTTAAACGATGTATAGTTGGAGTCTGGCTATTCAAGTTAGGCAGGCAGGATCAAATGGGCTTCGCTATGGCGAAGCATAAGATATTTCTATAATGTAGTGATGGGGAACATAACGTTTGTGACTCCATTGTAATAATGATGATAATGAGGTGTGGTGCATTCCACAGTTTCTGCTTTTCACATAACACAATACAAATCCTTATTTTAGGACCGGGGCTAAACCAACGCAATAAATAAGTATTAAGATATGAAGATGTTGCGCTATGTTTGTGAACGTTGGGTTATCCAGTCCACGGCTTAGGGCCGCTAGTTAAGTATTAGTATAATATTTGAGGTCTAGTCAGAATTACTTACCATATTATGGCAATGTCATAAGTACGTGGCTTCAAATCCTAGAGCACGTAGAAGTCTCGAGGCATTCAACTATACTTCAAACGCTAGTCTTATCGTCGCACATCGTTCTAAACCCGCTTCCGTACTAGGTAGACCCACTCTCTGTCATGCCATACCTACATGACACCACGGCCTTAGACATGCCTGACAATCAGCTTTGCCAACCTACCTGCGACGGACAGCCTACCACGATGAATGATGTATTGTGACAGATTACTTAAGAGTTGCTAACGTAACAGACGAGTCACTGCATAGAACATTAACAACCAAGTCTTGTGACAGGCATATATTGCCAGGGCTACCTTTTTCGATATACAAAGTCGAAAAAATTGATGTAATGTATTCCTCTAGCTTTCATATTTATGTAACTGGTGACTGAGGCCAAACGCAAACGCAAAAAAATACACCAAGATCATCTGACCCAGAACTAAGCAGAGCTTGTACTATGGGTGTCTCCTCGTACATGTCAGTAGTCAGTACCTACAATACGTCATCGCGTCAGTTTAAACGCAAGATTCGCGTACAAATGCTCTACGCGGCTGTTGACAACCAACTGCAAAATGAGTCTTGGGAGACCCGCGGCTGGTAATTAATTATCGCGCGCATGGAGTCACAGAGGTATTGAGATCTACCTCATACGAGTAATATGACAATAACCAACCTCGCTTTAAGTTCTGTGACCTGAAAATATGTATACAGTCCTTTCTTTCAAACACGGCATGGTTCGAACGCATTAGTTAGCTCGTCAAAGTCCTTCCAGAGCATCAGTAAGCAGATAGCGTGCGCCTACTTAAATCATTTCCAAAAGCATTTTTGTTTTAGGATTTGGTTTCAATTACATACGTCCCGTGCTAGTTGCTATGTATGAGCATGTATCTAGCAGATGTATCGTGTCACTTGGCTATATCCTCTCCCACTTTCCTATCTCATCAACTCCCGGAGCTCGGTCTAATCCAACCACAGATATAAAGCAAAATAGGTTTTTTTGAAGCGCGAAATGTAGTGAAGCTACCGTATAGTCGCGAAGAAAAGTCTGAAACCGCTCTTATCTGCTCCGTGATAAGTATCAAAATCGAGTAGATAAACATTTATCACTGCTTTGTGAATATACTAGTTTTAAAGTAATTTAAAATAAAGGATTCCTATTCCTATCTTCACAGAAAGCGTTAAAAAGTATCACGCTTGTTTTCATAAAACGGATGGACTTGGTTATCTATTCTGATGTCTGTCTATGAATTCAGCATAAAAAAGCGAACAGAAGCCAAGAGCCAATGCAATCTCAGACCCATTACCGGCTAACGAGGAAATGAAACGAATTGAATGCGAGGTGTCCGTGTAATCCATCATCATTATTTATAATATAAATGTAGTTGAGTAACACGTAATGATTTAATGTTTTAGGAATCGTAAGATGGTAGAGAACATTTTCCAATATCAATTGATTGAAAACTAAGCAGTACAGTACTTGTGCTATTGGTGTCAGGAGAGGCTCACCAACATATTTAATATGTAAGGAGCTTTATTACAATGTCTCATATCCAATCAATTTGATCACTTAAACTGAAGGTACCGATCATTTTCATCAGTTGATATCCAGCCTATAAGATTTGTTAGTACCAGGTAACCGCTGACTGCCTGGAAATGAAAGATCATATTACGAAATTGCTCGCTACGCTGAGTTATAGTACCCGGCAAACTTCTTGAGCATTTGTAGTCGTAGTGGGGGAAAGTTCGCGCATTGTACACTTACGTGCAAAAAAATAGATACTCTTTTTTTAACTGTGAAACTTAGCTTCATTAATAATTCGCCTAACAGTACTAACAGATGTTTTTGTAGCCTCCGAAGTCTGTTTCAGCGTTTCCATGTCATTTTTGCCCTGTTTCTTCAAGAAGCAATATACGTCGTATACCATTTTTCTGGCTTGTCGTTTTAATACTACATTAGGTTGTCGCGGCATATTATTCATTTAAAAACAATCCTCAGAATCGCAACAAATAACAATAACAGTAACAATAAGAACAACAACAAAGTACTTTTCACTGCACGCAAGTGTATTTGGGAAGACAGCGGGACGTAGGTCAACGCGGGAGACGAGGGTCGACTGATCTACCAATAGCGCGCTCGATACGATGCCCCCCGCCGTCGCGCCCCGCCTTCACCACCCATGACACCTAAAATTCGGTTCTGCGCAGTCAAGGTCATTTGCTCAAGAAGTTTGCCGGTTACTATAAGGGATTGAACTTGACTTGATTGTTATGAAGCTCAAGGTCTTGGAATCATCTGTTGTTTATAATGCAAGTGTCCAGAAACTGCGCCAACCGCTTATTTATATATAGGCGGTACACGTTAGCATGCCTTTTAGCAACTAGTTCTTTCAAAAATGGGAAGTTCAGTGATCCTAATCTCATAAGCCAAAAAGAGTGTTTGTTTCGTAAAATTGCACATAATTAAATTGTTCTCCTTCAACATGTACCCGGCTGGGCAAATCGTTTTTAAATTGAATTTTTAAGTCATTATCTCGGCGCCAACAATGAAAGCTATCCTTGAGCCTGCCGCTAAACTCAATTCGGTACAGTCGGCCTAGGACAAAACACTGTCGGCGAGCTGAACCCTCGTTACTGCGAGCTCCCATACACAGAGACGTTGAGGTAAACATTACAGCTGTTCTTGACTGTACGTGCCAGTTTTATTCCTTACAGTTCTAATTAAATTAAATTTTCTTACTTATGCTGGTCAAATGCTACATTTTGAAACTTTCCTAAATTGGCTTGGGTCTGGAAGAAGCCCTGCATAAAATTTTTGTTTGGTTCCTCGTAACACAAGGAGAGACCCTTGGAATAATAACGTATAGAAGGATAGTCTTCATACAACCGCCCCGTCAAAAATTAAGCACTAATCCGATCCACACATGCGTGACCATTACTTGCTTACATTGCGGAGCTGTAATGAACACTGCAAAGCAGTCCGTTTGGAGCCATGTATGGCTCCAATTAAGGTGCTTCAAAATGGGCGCGCGGACTCGGTTTCTATAAGTAATTATTCTAAGGAGAGACCACTACGATCACTTTTGTCAAGCGCATATTTATAGAATAAAATGCGCGTTTACGACAAATTACCTCAGTATTTATATTCTTTATTGCTTTTCTCGAAAAAGTCCTCAGTTAGAGACCTTTTGAAGGCAAGGCCTGGGACCGGGACTGACGACCTTATGAGGATGTTACCGGCTGCCCTGGACATTCATTCAGGGGAACCTATCTGACTGCGACTAATGATGAACAAAGTGCTTATCTCAGTTGACTGTACAGAACAAATTTACGAGATAAAGTTATACAGATAGTTAACCTAAAACTATGTTTACTAGAAGCTAATAAAATTTGTGAACTGGGCTCATTTATCATGTTGCTGAAAATATAATTTTATGCACAACAAAGTCGCTTGTTTTAATTCAAAAGTTAGAATAACATAATAAATAACGAACAAAGCCCAGAGGACAACAAATATTAGTTCGAAAACTCGTTATTTCTCTTTATGTTAAATTATATTATTATGGCCTATCGTGCTTGTAGAAACACGGTGGACTAACGTACTTAATAAATATTAAAATATTTAATAAATCGAATCGATAAAAAGAAAGAAAAGTTGTGGGTGATATATGATAATAATAAGTTAAAATTTCAGTGGACATAGCTCATGGCATGTAAAACTCAGATGGGTCAACGAACTAGCAATCATTCTAAATACACAAATATAAATATCTTGCTAACTCACCTTAAAACATACTCGGTCCTCGGTCATCAATAACTACACCATTCAAATCGGTCATAAAAATGTCTGACTCTGAAAATTTTACTGCCAAACGTTGGTCCCAATTACGTCCCATGTTGACTAGAGCGGCATGCCCTAACCTCAGTCTAGGTGACCTAGACGTCCTGGGCAGGTCTGTAAACAGTCTAGCTAAATCTAGCGTTTCTATGGACGCAATAACTCAACATTACTCATGGAAACGACTTTTGTTTGCTTCGGGTAAAGATAATTTTGGCAGGTTTGTTTTCAAACGAAACGGATGTTGATAAATATAACAATAGAAATTGGTTTGGCTGAATTTATATTCAGGCAACATTAATGTTTTCTAAACATTTGCAAAAATTGCCGCAAGTGCACATTGGCTTACCACAGAATACGTAAGGCGTTTTGAATTCGATTCCTTGTCGATGTTACTTTTCCTATCCTGGTTCCATCCCTGTAAGAAGTGACCTCACAGCAAGACGATGTAACAATCGTTATCTATATCTCGCCGCCAATACGGTTACACGAACAAAAAGCTATGCCAATAGAAATACCATTTTACCCAAGTTTACCCAACGGAGTGCGGAATCTGGACCACATTACCTTAACCCATAAAACACAAGACTTTCAACCTTATTCTAACTAATATATGGTTCTACAATCTGCTTTAAAAATGCCCGTCAATGCAAGACCCTTTTTGAATCTAAAAGGCTTTGGTGCAATTGAAAATGAGTCTTTGAGTGATAATGATAAAGTTGAAAGTAACAATTGTAAGGTGAAAGTGTACGTTTTCAGTTATCCCCTAATTTCCGTCCTTTGGGAAACGGAACAAATCGACCTCCTTTGAGTTTGCTCTTCTTATTTATAGAAGTTAATTTAGACCTTGCGATTTTAATTGAAATTATTGGTTTTTAATAATGTTTGCCTGCCTTTCTTTTTTGGTATTAAGTAATCGCTACAATTAATACAGGTTCTTGGTCAGTCACGATTACAGAAAGCCGGTTGGTGATCTACTGATCACATAATAGGACCTTTATTAGGTACCATACCCGGTCTATTTGAACTCGCTGTTAACCTAGACATTTTCTACTCCTTTAAATGACATTTGTTTGAATGAAAAATCTGTTATGGAAATCATGTGAAAATCCTTTGCAATTTGCCATATCTATCTGTAGGTAAGCTAAGCTCCTTCTCATAAGTTAAGATGTTTAGAATCAGCACCTGACTATGACAAGGCTAGCTTTCGTTGCCGAGTGGTTAGAGTTACGATTCCGAACCTACATGCATTCAGTACCTAGCTCCGCCAAACTGTTTTGGTTTATTTGAAACATCGTACACAGTACACATTACACATTACACTTATACAGATGTAAGAAATTCTGGAGCTGAAGCATTAGCTATTCTGTGGCTGAAGACTGCTCTAGGCCGCCTAAATTAGTTTGCAAATGAATAGGTACCTACCTAATTTGAGTTTGACTGGAACCATAAACATGGTTTTTGATCATGGTTATCAATTACTGTACCTACCCCATGGTTGAAAAACCCACTGTAGTAAGTACTACTTAATAAAATTGTATAACTAAATTAAAGGATAACCCAAAGTAATATCACGTCACAACCGCTTCATTCAATTGCATTTATTGAAGTGTAGGTAGGTAGGTGGGTAGTGGTGTCCCGTGCCCCTGTCAGCTGTTTGTGTTTGTTGATCGACTCGCCGGCCGGCGCGCGGGCTGGCAACGCCGCAGGTCTTGCCGGCCGGCGAGTTGGCAACAAGCAGCTCATAGATCAGGCGGCGCAGAGTGGAATTGTGCATGATATTAGTGCTAAGCCTAAGTTGCTTAGTCGCTGAGATGCATTTTGAAATTGGTGTTTTTATAAAGATAATATAGATGACCGTCAGCGGCTTCGCCCGCGTCGAAATATAGCCTACAATAAAAAAAAAAAGCGTTTGTCACTCCCTGATGATGTAGCTTTATAATGGTGAAAGAGTTTTTAAAATCGGTCCAGTAGTTTCGGAGTATGTGTGTAGAGTACCTCTCTACACATATACATCAATGCAAACAAACAAAAAAACAAATAGAAAACAAACGAACAAATCTTTTCTCTTTATAATATTAGGATAGATATACATCATCATCATCATCCGTGCGGTCTATCCCGGTTGTGAACCCTTACTGGTGTGTGAGGTCGCAGGGCCCACCTTTCTTATTTTCTTGGCCCACTTCGCGCGGTCTTGTGCATCCTCAGTAGTGAACTGGTGAGTCTGTTGGCACGCATATCACCCTTAACGACGTCGAACCACCACTTCTTGGGTGGACCTCTTCTACCGGTACCTGGCGGGGGCGGCATGGCCAGACATTTGTTGCCCACGTAGTTTGCCGATCTCCTTCTCTCTTTTGCTCCTGCGTGTGTCGCTCTAATAACGGCCATGTTTCACTGCCATATAAAAAGACAGGCCCTTCAGCTTGATCGTCATTTTGGGGTCACAAATGACACCAGTCACCTCACGCCATTTGGCCCAAGCCGCGGAAATTCGGGCTCTGACGTCGTGGTCGATGTCCCCGGACGCGCTTAACACAGATCCCAGGTATTTGACTCGGACCGTGCGCTCGATTACGTCACGCCTATGCGGACGGACTGGGGATTTGTGGTGTTGCAGGTCATGTACTCCGTCTTCGCCACATTAAGTTTCAGACCGTCATTTTCAAGTCAATTTTTCCACTTATTCACCCGTTGTACCAGCCGTCCCCCGTCCGAGTCTGCTAGCGCAATATTATCAGCATACATGAGCAACCAGGGTGGTTGCTCGTGGTGGTCTCGGATGCTAAGCATGGATCCTTGGTGTACTCCAACGGTGATAGGGAAAGGAAGCGTGTCACCAACCGCAGTCCTAACTATGGAACTGGAATCGTGGTATATGTCCCGGATAATGTCAATAAAGACTTCGGGAACGGCCCTGGACCGCAGCGCCCAGCCGATCATCTCACTAGGGACACAGTCGAAGGCCTTCTGCATGTCTAAGAAAAGGAGATGCAGAGGTGTATTCTTCAGTATGTATCCTTCCATGAGCGTTCTCAAGGCAAATACGGGGTCCATGGGTTGCGGGACCCAGTCGAAAACCATACTGACCTTCCGACATTGTACACTCCTGTCGAACCCGAGAGTCCACAATGCGCTCGAGGAGCTTCATGGTGTGGGACATAACCTTTATGCCCCGATAATTGCTGCACTCCTGCACCAAGCCCTTGCCCTTGAAGACCGGCGTGTTAAGATAATGCTCAGTCTCCATTGGTCAGGTATCTTCCCGGTGAGGAGAATGCGGTTGAAAAGGTGGGTGAGTATGCCCACACCACGAAAGCCCATCGATTTCCACGCTTCGATAGGGACTACATCGGATCCAAACGCTTTCCGGTTCTTCATGCGGCGAAGAGCCGACTGAACTTCATCAGGCGTTACCGGGGGCACTAATCCTTGATTTGGAGGGAGTTCAGGTGGCTGCACCTCTTTGTGCTGCTTGTTGAGCAGCTCGTGGAAATAAGAGCGCTATCTCTCCTTCACCGCGCGGTCCTCGCATAGCAGGTTACCGAGAGTGTCATTTACACAGCGGCACATGGAAATATCCTGGGCCGCTTTGACTCTCAAACGTGCCAACTTGTAAACGAGCTCCTCCCCTCAGACGACTCCAACTTATCGTACAATGGACGTAAGTGGTCACGTCTGGCTCTGGCTACAGCTCGTTTGGCATCTTCAGGAGATTTAGACGCTTGCTACTCTTTGAAGAGGGCTTACTTTACCCTAATCTCCTTCTGGAATGCTTCGTTGAAATTTGTGTTTTTATAAAGATAATAAAGATGTCCGTCAGCGGCTTCGCCCGCGTAGACTGACCTTCACCTCAAAATATAGCCTTCAATAAATAAAATATAGCCTATGTCACTCCCTGATGATGTAGCTTTATAATGGTTTTATAATGGTAGCCTTTTAAAAAGAGTTTTTAAAATCGGTCCAGTAGTTTCGAAGTATGTGTGTAGAGAGGTAATCAATACAAACAATTTTTTTCTCTTTAAAATATTAGGAATATTAGGATAGATATACATACATACATTATACATACCCTAACGTAACATAACAGCAACATATTTTTATATTTTGAATAAACAGTTAATCATTGGGAAAGAATTTGGTAGCCAAATGAATTAGGTGGAATAAAATCTAAAATATCGCTGACCAATGGACTAGCCATGGATATTTTTCTTAAAACAAAATTATTTACAAAGGTACACGTGCGCATTCGGATTACGTAAGATACCGTTTGAAGCCTAAACGTCCCATCTTCACATATTTATTCACATTAATCTGTGTTAAACCACCTCGCCCACCGAGCGCGTTGAGCGAAGCGACCCGCGGCAAAACGGCAACGCCGCAATCGCTTCTTCTCGCTTCAGTATCGCTTGAGCGTCGCTTGGGAAGGCCGTGTTTTGCCCCAAAATGACCAAATTGAACAGTAGACACTATAGAGAAAAGTTAATTGACGAAGTGAAGAAGTATCCAGTGTTGTATGATACAAGACACGAGAACCATAGAGATATTGATATAAGAGACCGTTGTTGGTCGGAGATTTCGGAGCGACTCGGCGGCGCTAACAGTGAGTTACAAGACTTAATACAGTTGCGAATGTGTAGCTCTTAAATTCAGCGGCGTAAAGTCGATAATAGAGAAACGTAATTTTATCAGTACGTGTATTCGTGTGAGCGTGACCCGTATGTCCATAGAAATAAAGACTTGTGACTGTGTAATTTTTTGTGTACATACACATTCTGTTATTTATGAATCGATAAATAATAAAACCAATAAACGAAATAGGCTTAGGTAACTACATAAGAATTATTTTTTTATTATTTTTTAATAATCCAAAGTCAAGGTCATCTAGTAACGCAAATCTGTTCGCAATGCAGAATGCGTCCACGTGAACTACGGAGTTGAAGTTCGATTCCCAGCTTAAGTCAAAATATTCCTAAGACGCTTAAATTGGAGAATGAGCGCCCATGCCAAGGTTTTGCTAATGGGCAGTAAAGAGTTCTCAAATTCGATTCGTATAGTAGGTAGGTACCTATGCGAGTTTCCGTTCTATCGACAAGTGAGCACAGTGGTTCGATCCTTGTTCCCTGCGGTTAGGGGAAGAGAATACTACCGAGGTATCCCTGCCTGTCGTAAGAGGCGACTAAAAGGGCCCTTGGGGTCGCGAAGCGCACGCGGGGGGGCCTGCGTGTGTTTCGGTTTGCGATTCTGAGGAAGACGGTAACGCGTGTCTCCGGACACAGTGGTCTGTGTTATCTGTGCAGGCGGCCTTGCGCGCCGAAGGGTCCTGCGAGGAGTCTCTCCCTCGTTCGGGATCCCGGGTCCCTTCCATTCTGCGCCGAAGATGACCACCGTCAGGTTTTAGTGGGTAGGGGCCTCTGTTTTCCCAGGAGTTCCGAGTCCCACATAGGTATCCCAGGTGTCCCGAACCCAGGCCTTGGGAATGCCTAAATGCATGTCCTGACGCAAAAAAAAAGGTTCGGTCCTTGGTGAGTCGCATTAGGTTGCGGGTTCGATTCCCAGGCTAGCAAAAAATATCTGTTGATGAAACTCTTAGACTTGTAAGATGAAGCTTATTTTTGTGTTGGGTTTTGTCTTCGTTGTTTCAGGGCTATTAACACACAAGCTAAACACTTTTTCATATAAATATTATATACTTTTACCTATGCGCTAGATAACACACCACTTTTCGTCTACCACGAGTTGCCAATTTAAATTTACGTTATCGTTCGCGGAAAGAAATTGTATCGGTATGACACATGACAATGTCAAATCCCAAAACATTTATTTACGCGAACGATAATGTAAATTTAAAGTGGCAACTCGTGGTACTGGTCATGGTCTCGATGAAGGGATAAATACCCCTGTGTTACGAGTTATATACCTACTAGACATGGAATTAAGCCAGGGGCGTCTCCCAGCTCACCCAGACCCGAGCTAATTTAGGAAATATCGTTTACTGTTTTGACTGGACCGAGAATCGAACCCGGCACACTACGTCAGTCAAGGCGACAAACAGTGCTATATTAGTACTTACTCCTTCAACCTATTTCACTAAGTGTCTAATTCTTAATGCCATAATCCTATTGCCTGTTCATTAAAAGCCTTGTCAGTCTGAACTAGCACAAAAAACCCGCGTTCGGTAGTATTTATTGCTCTAACAATTGCAGGCGAAGTCCTCAAAAGAGAATGGAAGATCCTCCGAGACTCCATGCGTCAGGCCCTGAAGAGGACCAAGCAGGGAGCCACCACCAAGGCCGGCACGCCCTGCAAGAAGTGGCGCTTCGAAAGCAAGATGGCGTTCGTGCTGCCATACATGACTATGAGGAGGTAAGCTTCTACAAACTTCATATTTTGGTAGGTAGGTGATAAAGAGAACCAAGCAGGGAGCCACAACCAAGGCGGGTAGGTACGCCTTTAGAGGAAGATGGCGATCGTCGTCCCATATACGAAGATGACGATATGAGCGTGATTATTAAGTAATATCAGAATACTTACTCCATATTGCGATTGCAAGAAAACATTACTGTTTCCATAGTAATTTAAAAAAAACAAGGCTGTGTGATATTATTGTGATGCATTGTAATATTTTGACAACTTATTAACCATAGGAAATTATAAAACACAAATTAAATAAAATCAATCATAACTTGTTTGTATTAAATACCTGGAATAGAAAAGCAATTAGCTTTCATTTTACGATAAAAGCTATTGTTATAATTGATGGTTAAGTAAAGTCTTACTCTGATGAATAATTTCTGGAAAAATTCCACGGGGAAACAGGGACAAAGTGCGTAAGAGTTCAAAAACGGATGTTGTTTGTACATCTCGAAAATCGACGACACTATGTTCTGGCATAAGCTGCTCGTTTCAAAGACTTCACGGAACTTGTCTTCCATCGTCGCTACGTAGGCAAATAAGTCCTCAGTTGAAATTGGCTCAGGCTTGACCGGCAACACCTCGTCACTGGTTGCTCTATCCAAGCCGTGAGTGATCTCATACGCGTTAACGAAGTATTTCAATACATCACAGTCATTATGGTATTCTACGCATTTTCTCAGGAGGATACCGCAAAAACGAAAGCTGTCAATACCTTCAGCAAACTTCGCCACCTCCTGCAAATCTTTTAGTTGCGTCTGCGTCAAGCTATCGCTCGCGTTAATGCCGTAGTTGTCGGGGCTGTTCATACTTTCACTCAATTCGTGTATCTGAGCAATTAGTTTGCCAAATTCTTCAGTACCTGCTTGGTGGGTACCCTTCAGAAAATAGCCAAAGAATAATTTTCGATACATGAGTGAAAACCGCTGGCTAGTAGGTTTTACAGTTAATTTGCCTCTAGCTTTAATCCTTTTGAATAAATTCTCCGTTACCGTCAAATTTAGACGTCCTACTAATAAATATTTGAATGAATCTTTCTCTAGCTCTTGAAACAGTGAAATAATAGACTGAATAGTGATTTTTAGACCTTTGATGAACGTAGCTTTTTTGGTATTGTCAATATCAGTGTCTGTATTAATTAATTTCAGTGTTCGTAAAAAAAGTATGGCATTTTTTAATAACTTGATTTCGCGTTTTTTCCCATGATATGTTTTTGGTGATATAACTGAAGAGTTCAATACCTCATACAGATTATTCACCAGATCTACGAAGTAGACTGTATCTCTTGCATATTCGTGCATGAGTTTGAAGTCGATGTATGTTGCCATGCCCATGGCCACTTTTTTACTCAGCAGTTCTGCCGCAAACTTTGTGTTCCTTTTTTCCTGCAAAGATGGATGTAAATGATAGTTCGTAAGCTTATTGGCAATAGGCAGGCTCTTTTTCTTATCATGCTCATAAAATTCTTCAACATCGGAAAATTTCGCAACACATTTACTCTCCTTTTTTTCATAATGAAAGTCATGTGTCAAGAAAAAGTTACGTACTTGCCTAAACATGTACGGAATATCGTAGATATAATAAATTTTTACTCCATTTATTAAAAAAAATGGCTGGTCGACAGAAACTAACCTCATCTTTGATTCGTTTAGCAACTTTGATTTAGCCGTGCACACCAAAGTTTTCACCTTAAGTCCTATGTCGAGTAACTTGGATAACATTTTATCGATCCACTTTGACACGTCTTCGTGACATTTTTCTTCAGATAACAAGGCGTATCCGATAGGTTGCGTCCAGTTGCCATATATACCTTTCAACACTAACACCAGTGCGAAGTGTGCTGGAATAGGGGTTTGGATCCCATCGATTTCATGAAATCCTATGATTCTATCTTGCTTGGCACTGTAAAAAAGTCTGCTTTTAATGCTCATCACATCTGCAGCAACGGAACAATATTTTTCTGTTTCTGTCATGTTATTGACTTTAATTTTAAAGGCGTCCATAATAGCCTCATTGATAGCGGAAGTCAGAGGAATGTTGATTTGTTTTAGCTTGCTGATGCTAGGTAGATCAAAATCTTCACTTATCAGAGAGTACGCTCGAGGGCTTATGTGATACAGGTTCAAGCAGAACACTTTATATTCAAGAGTGTGTTGTTTGCCTTCAATATTGACCCGTGCTTTTACAAGCTCAGCAAGACGTGGGGATAAAAAGTGGTCGCAGGCGGCAAAGAAAATCTTTGCATGTGCACTATCTGATCCACCTTCAAATTCTTTTAGTTGCTTCATGTGGGATTCGTAATCTTCTAACAGTGCTCTTCGTTTCCTAAGCTCTGTTACCAAAGTTGGACCTATCTGGCTAGCCACTTGCTTACGGCCTATTAAGTGTTGTAAAGGATCTTTGAAATCTGTTTGTGCGTATTCGTCGAACTGCCACGGCTGCACTTGCACAAACCTATCTCTTGTTCCATACCCCGGCAAGTTCATGGAGGGTGCGACGTCCTTTCTTAGCAAGTTGCGGAATGGTGTCGATATAATTTCGTGATCGTTGAAGTGTCGGTAGCACACGAAGACAACCTGATTGGTTCCTACGAGATCCTCGCGATGCATAAGTTTTAGCCATTGCTCTGATCTGAAAAAGATTGATTTCATTATTTTTTTTTAAATTAAATGATGTATGATGAAATAAACACAACAATCGTAAAAGTTTATAATTTTTCTACGTTTATTCCTAGTTTCAGTTAGACTTGTTACAAGCATTTTCAAATCATCAAAACTTTATGAATATTAGAGTGTTTTCATCGACGCCATACGGATTGCAGAATATTATCAAATTCGATTGTTGACTGGCCTGTTAGTGCGATGGCAACGATCCTGCCTTTACCACCGGAGGGCGAGGGTCCCATCCCCACCGATGACAAACAATAATGTGACGAACATTGTGTTTTCATCTATTTAATTTGTATGTATTTAAAAATATTTAAGTATGTTTATCAGTCTCTGACACCCTTAATACAAGCTCTGCTAAGTTGGGGGTCAGGCGTTGGCCCACCTTATCCTATTTTTTTTTTAATCCAATGCTTGAAAATAATATATAAACGGAGAAACGTTAACATATTTAGTTAACATATTAAGTGTTAAGGAAACTGGTGCTAGGTAATCTAAAACAATATATGTGTGTATACATAGATGTATTTATTTATTTATTTTTATATTAGCATAATATCCAAATGTAATTACTGTTTTTTTTTTCATAGCTTTTGCGCAGCCTAACACGTCCTCTGTTTTAAATCTCTCTGCCGAAGGTTGTCTGGAAGAGATCGCTCTGTAGCGATAAGACCGCCTAAATTGTACTTTAATATTTACTTTTTTGTTTTTACGTGCTGTAAGTATTTGTTTGTGCAATAAAGATTATTTATTATTATTATTATTACCATATTTTTTTAAAGTAGTACTTGAGTTGAGTTTCAGTTAGCCGAGAGATAATGTCAACAACTTGAGAGGCCAAATAGTTAATTAGGTTTCATTTAGCAATATTCAGACTACTGTATAACTATTGGTTTTATACCTATCTTAAATTTGAATTGTTTTAAACAAATTGCATTTAGTCAGTGGAAAAAATATATAGTTCGTCATCATAATCTACAGTAGTGTCAGTGTACAGTAGTGTATTTGATTGTGTTTGTTTGCATTGAATGGGCTCCGAAACTATAGGACTGGTTTGAAAAAATATTTTACCATAAGAATCCCACATTATCCCTGATGAAAATGCGATAGAATAAATACCCGTGCGAAGCCACTGTACACTAATATTATAAAGAGGTAAGCGTTTGTGAGTTTGTATGTTTGAGGTAGGTAATCTCCGAACCTACCGAACCGATTTCAAAAATCATTTTACTGTTAAAAAGCTAGATTATCCCTGATTGCTATTTCCTAATATTATAAATGCGAAAGTTCGTGAGGACAAATGTATATAAATATAAGTAAATATGCGCCTGACAACACACCTCTTGAAATGGTCTCGAAGTAGGGATTAATATCCCTGTGTTACGAGGTACCACCCAAGGAAATTAGCCAGGGGGAGACGTCCCAGCACACCCAGACCCGAGTCAATTCAGAAAAGATCGTTTCCTGAATTGACCCGACCGGTAGGTAATCGAACCCGGGACACTACGGAATTTTAGGCGAGAAACCGTGCTACAGCGCACTACGCCAGTCGTGTCGTCAAAAGTATGTAAGTATGTTTGTTACTCTTTCACGCAAAAACAACGGATTTTGATGAAACTTTACAGTAATACAGCAGCTGCATCTGAATAACTATGAACTACAATTTATACAGATTTTAGGACGTTGGCTATAAATCATATTATATAACGATAGCGCGGGCGAAGCCGCGGGCGGTAAGCTAGTAGGCATATATTTTTTTTTTAAACGTTAGGGATCCTTAATAAACTTTGATAGTAACCCAGCGTGTGAGAACGGGCGGTAAGCTAGTACCTACCAAATAAATAAGTTACAACAACGATACGATACGCACAAAGGTGATTACAAACTACTATTAACTATTATTACATCCGATTTTGAGCACTGATTAAATAACTAATGCTCGGGTCTTCATTGAATTAGTGATTACAATCCTTATCGAAGTTTGTCAGCACTTTTTTGCGTCGACGAAGACTGTCGGCTTAACTTATTTATGTGGTACAGATGCGTTCACATCATCCTTTAGTAAACCATTGCAAAATGATTCTTAATTTTAAGATAAGCACAAGGTGCCTCTATGAAAAGCTTGACTTGAACGGGCTTGTATAGAGGCGTTCACATCAACCTTCACATAGGTAGACCTTATGCTGCAGCCATCAGACCCATTTTGCAATGGTTTTGTAAAGGTTGAACCATCCAAAAATGTGTCTTATGTCGGCAAAATAAGGTGCCCCTATGTAAAGCTATGTAAATAATTGTAATCCGAACAGAACATTTTCGGATGTAAGTAAGGGTAGGAGGTACCTACCTATCTTTTACCTGCGTAAACAAAGGAAGGGCAATAGAAAACAGACATATTATGTCTGCTCCGGTGAGCGCAATTTGTCAGACTTGGAAGGCACAGCTAACATTTAAGCGATATTCCAGGATATCAGAAAAGACTTGGCCTGTGTAGGTAATTTTTTTTATGGGTGGTCCTGGGTTGAAATCCTACAAACCCACAAACACTTGCCTACCACTTTATAACATTAGCAGCTGTCCGTCAGTCTAGCTTCGCCCGCGTGTTTACCCTTTCCCGTCAAAATATAGCCTAAATTTAAAAAAAAATATAGCCTATGTCACTCCCTGATAATGTAGCTTTATATTGGTGAAAGAATTTTTAAAAACGAACCAGTAGTTTCGGAGCCTATTTAATACACACAAACAAATCTTTCCCCTTTTTAATATTAGTATGGATTTGTGTAGATTATTAGTATAGGTACTTATGCTACAGTTACACATGCTCGTTTGTGCTACAAACAAGCAGTCTCATCTACTGACACATTTGCTTTTGATTACTAAATGAGCGTGCTCAAAGTAAAGGATTGAACACACATGCTTTTTAAGTTTGAGTTGGAAACGTCGTTATACAGTTGTCTGCTTCCAGTGTGTGTGGAAATGGAAAACCATAATGTTGGCCATAAAAATAAAATAATAATGTTGGTTGGAATACAATACAATGTGTCCAAAAACTTTTGGCAAGGAACCGTGGACAGGCTTTCGATGTAAATGATCTCATAAAAAAAAACAAAGTTATTTTTTGCAAAACCATCGCGCTTAAGTCTCCTATACCTAACCTACTATAGAGCAGTTGTCAGTGTAGCTATAGTTATCTTTTAAAATGACACTAGCTGCCCCAAAAGACTTCGTTCTGTCAAATGTTTGACAGCTGGTGTCAATTATTATATCTAGCCCGCTTTTCTTTTTTTCTAGACTTGATTTACATACTTATACCATTTTTTACTGAATTTCTTGTTCAATCATAATAAAATATAGCTTAAATAATAATATATCGCTCTGGAATAGTACAGCTTTATGTTAGTGAAATAATTTTCAGGATCGGATCAGCAGTTTCGGAGCCGCATCAATACAAACAGACAATCAAATCTTTCATCTTTATAATATTAGTCTATTTAAGGAAAATAAACGCGTATCGCTGTAATCGGAAACCGAGACTGACATCTCCATACCAGTTCTCAATGGTTACTAGCCTAGTAGCATGCTCAAAAAGCAAACCTGTTCACCTGTGCTAAAACCACGCACCCTTCCACCCGCGCTACAGGTAGCATTTTTTCTACACACATGCTACTAAGTAGCACTTGCTCAATAGTAGCATGCCTTCGTGCTAGTAATGAGCATGTGTAACTGTAGCTTTATGCTTAAACAACTGTCAGACTCTGAACAATGTTTTATGTTATCTGAAACATATTTATCTTTTTTGATTTATTGGATTTACATAATTGACGATTTGAGAGTTTTTGTCACAAGTCCATTAAAAGTTCGAGCCACACTATGAAAACACTACCTATAAGATTCTTAGAATAAGGGTGAGAGAGAAAATAAAGAGGCGGATTCCTGGTGCAGACAAACCGATACGGGTAGACCTACCCGTACGGGTGACGTTGACGTTGACGTAAGCGCTTAAGAACATTGAAATATTTTACCTGTATTGATCGGTACCTAGCCGAATTGGTTTGTCTGCAGCAGGAACCCGCCTCTTTATGCCCTCACGTAAATAGTACTACAGAAGGTTCACTCAAGTAATGCGGACATGTGAAAAAGTATTTTTCTACTATGTCCGTGACTCACTATTACTTTTTCATTTGCCGGTGCTATCAAACAAGATCAAGTTTAGGTAGCTTACACGCGGAATCGAAACTTATCGCGTGGCACGAGCGTTCCTATTCCGCTGTGCGCCGCTGAACAAAACCGATTTAACTGTCAAAGCGTATTCGTTCGTATCGCATCGCAACGCAACGCAACTACCTGATTTGAATGTTATTATTTAAAAAGTATTTATTATTACTGAATATACTTAATATCGTTTAGTACTAGTATTCATCATTATTCTTCAGTAATAACAAATTATAGTTACAACCAACTGTCATGCGAACCGAATGGCAAACCTACTGTCAATTTCTGAAAAAAATAGTCTTACTAACCTGGTTGGATCATTTGGCACAGCAAAGAATGAAGAATCTGGGTGATTCAACGATGAAACCGCGCATCCATACACGCCGCATTGCGTGTGTTGCTTGCTAGGCCCTGCCGCTGACTCCATTTTGTGTTCATTGAACGTAGAATGTTGTTATAACAGGCGCGCGTCCATTTCGGGGCGCGGGGATGCGCAGACTGCGGTGGGAGGGAGGGAGTACTCGTTCTGAATGTGACAGCGAACGTGACACACACACACGCGCAGCGCGACGCGTCCAACCACAGTGCACAAATAGTTCGACAGCAGAGTTACATGTCTATTACAACGCTTTGTCAAGGTTATCAAAGAGGGTTAGGAGTACCTAACCATCTTTGATAACTTAGTAAAGTTAGTGATGTTGCATTGATATTAAAGGTATATTTAAACAATGCTGTTGTTTTCCATATATGTTTATTATTACAATCAAGGAATTAATGAATTTGAATAAAATACAACATTGTGGCATTTGTGACCTGGCTTTGATACTTTTCAGATTAAAACATATTCAAATCTAACTACGTAGTAATTCTTGGAACAGTAAAACTGCTACCCGAGTATTTATTTTTACGATAAATAGCGTTGTTGTATTGCAGTGTCATATGTATTCTCAATTTTATAAATATTTGTTGGAAATATCTAAAGGGAAAGCAAGGACATGGGGGTGAGAAGTCCAATAGTTTAATTCTTTCGTACACATGCACTGCAACATTTGGGTTCTGTTGGAGTGTTTCAAATGCCATGCAATATTCATTTTCCATTTCAAGAATATACTCGACAAAACATTTAACGGATGGCATAAGATTGACATCTCCACGATTGAACAATAAAGAGAAGTTTTGTAATATGTCACAATTTTTGTGTTTTAAATTACATTTCTTCAGTAATAATTTCCCAACTTCTTGGACACTATTTTTTTTAGACTGTGAGATTTCGTTAAAATGTGCTATTGTTAATTCAATCCAGCTGTTATCGACAAAACTGTTGCTTGCTCTGATAGAGCTTTCGTTAGGGTCTTCATTCTTTTCAGAGGGCTCGTTGAGACCAATGAGTAACCGCGTTAAATCTTTCGAACATGAATTACCTCCTTTCACAGGTTTCAAAATATGGGATAAATAGGCATCGCGAAAGCACTTTATAAAAAGATGACAAGTTGGAACCACAGTCTTGTCACAAGCATTGGACCTCATTGCTTCGAAAAAATTGTCAGCTAGGTTCAAATTTAAGCGACCCACCAACAAGCTATCGTATCCTTCTAGTTTCAGCTCTTTGAAGAGATTAGTAATTGCAACAATTGTGACCTGAAAGCCCTTGATAAATTCCAGGCGCAATGAAGCTGATACTTTAGTTTTGGCACTACATAATTTTAGAGATTGAAAAAAAACCAAAGCACTTTTTAAAATTTCTTCTTGAGCCTCACTCCCGGAATATGCTGTTTTGTACGGTTCATCTGTGTATTTTGTAGAATTTAAAATATCAAATAAATTATTCATCAATAGCAACATCTGCCCTGTAGCCCGTGCTTTTGGTGTGATTACATTAAAGTCAATATAGGTTTCCAGAGCCGTTGCAACTGTATTGCTAAATACCTGAGTCGCCAACTGCGTAGATTTTTTTTTATCTACCCAGCGACGGAGATGGGCGTCTGTTAGTTTGGGCACCATCCGTAGCGTTTTTGACTTATCTTTCTCGTACAATTCTTTCACAAATTTGAAAATTGCTTCAGCTGAACTGTTGCCTTTCTGAAACCTAAACTTATTCCCTATAAAGCTGTCTCGAAGTTGTCGCATCATTTCAGGTGCACTGAAAATATAGTAGATTTTTATATCGTCTAAAAGAATATAGGGCTTGTTTACTGAAATCTGTCTGATATTAGCTTCATCCAATAAATTTGATGTAAACGAAGGTACATATGCTTTTATTTTAAGCCCAGATTCAATCAGTTTTCTTAAAACACTGTCAATCCATTGCGAGATTTCTTGACAAGGTTCTTTGACTTCTGATACAAATGAAAATGCAACGGGTTGCATCCAATCTTCATATATACCCCTCACGAGAACTACTACGGCGTACATTGCTGGAGTTGGAATTTGTATCCCTCCAATGTCATGAAACCCGACAATTCTATCTTTTCTAACATTATGATAGAGATTAGCTTTCAGTTTCATTGTGTCTACTAAAACAGCACAAACTTTTTCCGATTCAGACATTTTGCTTACTTTGAGTTTAAGCACTCTCAACAGCTCCTCACAAAATACTGTAGACACCGGAACATGTACTGAATTCAATGAGGGTCTGGTAGGGAGACAGAAATCTTTCTCTAACATTTGGTATACGGTGGGGCTTGAAAAAAACAAGTTCACACTGAATATCCTGTGAGGTAGAAGATGTCTAGTTTTTACTGTTTGGCATTTGACTAGTTCAGCGAGTTGATCAGATAAAAAATAATCGCAACTTCGACGGAATTGCTCCTTTTTTTCCTCTATGCATCGTCTTTTACCGTCTAGCAATTCGGGGTTAACTCCGCGGAAACCGCCTTGATTGGAAGCATCAGCAACCGTTTCTCCGATGGTTTGAGTAAAGTTATCGTACAATATTGGTTTTACTTGAGTGCTCTTATCTTGAAAACGAATACAGGGCAAGAACAAAGATGGAATCGCATCTCTGTTCAACTTCTTGCAGTTTAATTCGAATGTAAAATCTACATTCCTAAAATGCACCTCGCATACAAGAACTCTGAATTTCATTTCTATTAAATCTTCACGGTCAAGCCGTTTCAGCCACAGCAACCGCCTGAAAAAAAAAGAAATTATTAGTCTCATCAGCAACCTTTGAGTCTGTTATTATCGATTTGAGCAGTGCCGTTGCCGCCTTTCTTTCTATAGCTGAAAGGCTTTTTTGGAAGTAGCAAAGCCTTTCACACAAAAGGCATCGATAAGGGGCTGTGGTTCTATTCACGCACGTTGCTAACGCAACGTAGACACTAACAGTTGAATAATACTTACATTAAAAAAGAAAAACAAATCTTTTTTGACACCCGTATAAACCCGATTTTAGCCCGCAACTAGCGCCACCAATTGATTTATTTTTATAATTTCCAAACTAGATATTATTTTTAGTTTTAGAAGTTATAAAAATAAATCAATTGGTGTTGCTAGTTGGCGGCTAAAAACGCTTTAAGTTGCTCATAAATAAATAAATAAATATCTGGGACAATTCACACCAAGATCACCGGACCCCAAATAAGCAGAGCTTGTAATATGGGCGTCAGAGACTGATAAACATACTTAAATATTTCTAAATACATACTTAAATAGATAATAACATCCAGACACACAACAAATATAAATGTTCGTCACACAAATATTTGTCATAGGTGGGGATCGAACCCACGACCTCCGGCGCTAAAGGCAGGATCGCTGCCATTGCGCCAACAGGCCAGCCGTTATGGTACGGTAAGTTTAAATAAGCATTGGTATAAAGTGGGCTTCTGAGTGTTCCGTTCACCATGATGGCAACAGTCACTTGCTTCCCTGTTTGGGATAAAATCGTAATGGTATGAAGAAGATAAGATAATTTCATTCATTGCATTTTTTTATTGAATTATTTTTTTCATTTATTGTATGTAATTTAAGTATGTTATTTAAAAACAAATGTTTCTTACAAGCGATCAATGATTTAAATCAAATAACTACGTATCAAAAACTAAAAAGTTAGAAAATAGAGCAACCATAGCTACTGGCTTTCATTTGTACTGTGGTGCTAAATTACTTCTCTCCACTGTTAAGTAATTAGGCGGTTGCAAACACAACCAAAACTGTAATTATGTGATTTCAATAGCAAATTCATTTCATACAAACCTGGACGTTTCGTCAGGCAAAGGGAACAAGGTGCAATCGGGTTTGTTCACTTGATATATGCACCCGTAGACGATGCAATGCTGGTGCGTTTTCGGGAGTGGCTTTGTTTGCGCCAATTCATGAACCTCCATTTCGATGTCATCGTCAGGTTCTTCTTTGATCATATTTTATTTGAAAAGCAATCGTGGGTTATAGTTAAGCGCGGCCTGAGCGGGGCGCGGGGCAGCGGTGACTGGCGGGCGTGGCGTGGCGTGGCGTCACGTCACTTCGGGTCGCGCATCGGCGAGCGTGTACCCGCACAGCCTATACGTGTGTGTGAGATGTCACGCACACAAGCTCACCGCGCGATGGCCGCCGAAGCCGACTCGTTACCTACTCGGATAATCGTATTCTTTTACTTCGTAGTATTCGAACGGAGGGTTCACTCGGCGAGTGGTGTAGGATTGTAGTGTAGGTGATTGAGCGAACTCACACAAACGCGCGAGTTTATTTTTAGTTCGTTCATACCTACTTCGCGCGGCGCTGCAGCATTTTTTGTTTTGATATAGACGTTGACATGAATACGTTGTCCATTTTATAACTGGTTCTCCGACAGCTCACGCCCATGAAGTTTCGTATTGTTTACGTTAAAATGTCATACTTATTACAAACAAAAATAGTTAAGTAGGTACGAAAAATACGAAAATAACTAAGATAATACCTATTACTTACTTACTTAAATCATAAAATTACATTTATCCTTATCAATTAATTAATACGTTTACGAACCTATTTCGATTAATGATAATAGAACATAGGCGTTCACATCTGTACAATCGGAATGGTAAGTAGGTAGGTATCACATTCGAGAATCTTTAGGACATTTACTTGTCAGTCATCGAGCTGTCATAAAAACACTCTTTTAATGGACAAGGTTTAATATCATTTATCTAGTTGACCAACTTCATAGCATTTTGATTAAATTACCTTAACTATGTAATGTAGGGCTATTATTATAGCTAGGTAGGTATAACTTATTTGGATTACAAAACAGATCAGGAATAGATCCTTGTTGGTTTATTGAATAATGATATTATTAATTTTTCAAGCGATTGTTTTCCATTAGATTTAACTGTATTTTTGGGTGAAACATAGAAGAATTAATGTTTTGGCAATAAAGATTGGTCCTGGGCCTGGGTGTTTATTCAAACCTTCGGCCCCATAGACCAAACTAGGGTAGCCACATAATATTTAGCACCTGCCATACTATATTTAAGTAGGTACTTACTTACATATTATTTTGTTGTTCAATTTTATTGTGGTAATCTTGAATTGACTTAGGTATACTGTAAAAATATTTTTCATAAATAAAACTATTCTTATTTCTCAGGAACGAGCGTTTGATCAAGGATGACGTGAAAATCGACGAAATGGAGGCGATGGATGAGGCCCCCCAATCAGATCAGGAGTCCGAACTGCTGGAGTCGAGCCACGGAGACCACGACCACCTCGAGCTGTTCTTTGCCAGCGTCTGTCAGAGCGCCAAGAGGTTCCCCAGGAGACTGCAGAACAACCTCAAGAGACATGTTCTGGATGCCCTGCTGAGGGTCGAAGAAGAATTTGGAGAATAATAGACTTAATGCTCTAGGAGATATGACATAGTTCTGTTACCAGGGGGCCCTATTACAATCCCCCGCCACGCTGGCAGTGCGACCGCACTAAAATGCTCCCTTCACGTTTTAGTCGATACAAAGTGAGCCACGCGCGCCGCGGCGAAGATTGTGATAACTCAACTCGACGTTTGCCATACGTAATAATTATTGTAGTTGCCGTAAGATTTTGAATAGAAACTACCACGTTTGAGTTTTGTTTCACGTCCAATAAAACCGTTCAAACGTAGGTTTTCGGTAGTTTATTTGGTCAGAGCAGCCGCCCGGTTCACGGAAGACGCGGGTTCGAACCTGCGTCAGGGTGGGTCTACTTACACAATGTTCGTAGTTATGATTTGGTAAAACTAACATCGTCCTAATTAGTAAGATAACGAAAATGATATTAACAACCGCCATGTATTTTTGTAATCTTTAATTAGTGCAAGCGGTACGCAAAATTTACCTGCAAATGGTGTTAAAGGCTTGAAAATCGGAACGATTGACCTTTAGGCCATACGAATCAATTTGACTCGTAGCACGGCAAAAAATAAAAAAAGAGGAGGAGTTATGGTGACATGTAGGGACATCTGGAGATATGAGCATATTAGGTACCAATTGAAGCATATTTAACAAAAAAATATTCAACCGTATCATATCTGGAGGAGCCCAAACTTGGTATGTATTGAAAATTATTTTTAATTTAATTTAATACATGTGACTAAAATGTCATGATGTGATATATTTTTAGAATTGGCTCAGTAAGCCCTTTCATTAGATACCACACCTGATAGGTTTGAGCAGAAGCTTTTTTTTCCCATACAAAATAAGATGACGTCATAGCTCCTTTCTTTTTTTTCCGTGCTACGGGTTAAATTGATTCGTATGGCCTAAAGATCAATCGTTCCGATTTTCATGCCTTTAACACCATTTTCAGGTTTTGACTGAATTTCGGGGTGTGCCGCTAGCAAAATATGATATTCACCATACACAAAGCAATAAGTACTAAAAATATCATATACTGAAGGTTTTTGATTTTGAAGGAATATTAGACTAGGTACATTTCGTTCGAGTAGGCCCCCTGGCCCGTGAGACCTGAGTTAAAAAAAATGTCTATAAACATAATTTTATGGTCTTTCTTGACTCTTGTTTCAGAGCTGAAAGGATTCGGGACTATTGAATTCAGCACAAAAAAATAACCTTTTGTAAATACATAATATTATGTTTAAGATTTAAAGTTAGGATGATACAGTGTACTCGTGTTTGTAATAAGAATAGTGTCTAGGTCTAGCTTGTTGGATCTCAATTTAACTAGTGTGAGTTGCTTCTTTTAAAGTTGCTTCAACTACTTAGGCCTGAGTATCGAAGTCAAAATTTTACAAAAGAGTTTACTAACAGTGAACAGCTGGTATAGGTATATGAATGAACGAGTCACAGAACCTTTTAGTTCGGGCCAACAAAAGCTGAATTGTGTGTGGTGTTTCGAGTAACGGACTGTTTAATCTGCAAATCTGAATGTTAGTTATAATTGTATTAATAGGAAGACAGGTTAAATATCATTATGATTATTTATAGCTATTCATTTCAGTTCTCTCTTTACATTTTATTTTTTAAACTTGGTTCTCCTGCTAACAATTACAGATTTTTTTACAATAACATACCAATGCTCATTGGTTTTAATTTTTACGATATACGGGCAACAGCTGATGTACAGATGCGATCACATCAACCTTTAAAGCTTGACGTGAACGCGTGTGTAGGATTTACTATTTTTTTAATTGTTTAAATAAGTGTAAATAAATTGATATCTCATTAAGACGTTGAGAATTTTATTGTTAAATCTATCTACTCGTCCTATAGTTCTATGCTGGCAGTCTGTTGTTGTTGTAACTTGTTGTATGTCCTTGTAAGGTTTTTTTTTATTTTTTCGTCTAGTCCTGTAATACTTCACACAAACACATACATACACCTCAAACGATAAGCTTCCGTCACGGGAGAACAATTCACCAAGTAAAAATAGCCTCTGTCAGTTGGTACACTCACCAGAAATAATCTTCCACTGCCCCAATTTATGTAGACCTCCTGACCAGAAGTAAATGCTCTCTCATTAGGGGCCTTGCTGTTTTGGTAATCACACTGCGGGCTTCCCCTCTCAAAGCCTAGATACCGGGGGTGGACTGTCCACGCCATAAGCGTATTAATGGTCAACCTGAATTATTGCTGGTGTGGGACTGCCCTAAAGTGGACGCACTGTAAACACGAGCCAAGTTCGAAAGAAAAACAAAGTGATCACGCTTTAAGAGGATGCCAGTGAGTAAAAATGTTTCTATTATCTGAATTTAAAAATAGTTCTTATACTGTATTCGTGCTTGATACGTATTTTTCCCTATTGTGAATTAATGCTAGAAGAACAGAACAAGTAGAATACAAAATCATACTAAATAGGTACTTATGTGTTTGTAAACCATTCATTACCAAAAATATGTGTAAAATAACTTGGCTTGATTTTAACTTTCAGTTTTTTTGCGGGATATGAAATACAAGGGGCTCTAATCAAAAGTGAAGTGTCCGCCGAGGGACCGTTTTATGGTCACCCTGATTTATGGCTTCTAATCACAGAATGTTGTTATTGCATAAATTCCTACAAAAATGGCAATATTATATTAAGCAGATGTTACGAGAAAATGTTACGCCTTCTTTTTAGGTCGTTGGTATTTTTTCAATTTTTAGCTTGAATATCTGCGTTTTTTCACATTTTCTTCACTTACAGTAGGTATCTAAGATAAATCTTATAAAACTGCGAACATGGACTTCAAAACTTCAATCAAGAGACGAGACGACCCTCAAACCTCTTTGGGCCAAATGGGCCTAGCTAGGCTTATGGTGTCAGGCGCCAGGCCCTAGGCCATTGAATAAGTAAGTTTTATTTATGCCTAGGCTAAATGCTGACTTGTGGTCCATTTGTTTTTGGGCATCGGGACACCGCTGTTAGATGGTAAGTATAATTATTATGTTTTGTTGTTGTATGCCTACTACTTTTGTGTCTTCCATTAAATGTAACGGAACGAAGTCCTCAAAGTGTGTAAATGTTGTTCTCTTCTATTCTTTAATCAATGTTTTTCGAAGTAATGAGTCCTGGCTAAATATACACGACAGCACATCAAGTTTTACAAGTCTGTACATTTTGCTGTCAACATATTATGACCCATTTTGCAATGCACTGGTTTTGTAAGGTTAACCCGGGGGGATAGCCCTCCTGATGTCCTCCAGCTAGCCACCTGAGGGTGCATCGAATCACTGAATCATATTTAAGGTCCACGGTCTCGCCAAACCTAAACATTCTCTACTGTGTGTGTGTGTTATAATTTAAAAAACTTGAAAACACCGGGTCTACCTGTATTAAATAATTAAATTTGATATGCCTATCTATATTGGAAAGGTATTGCTTAATTAAAACTCATTATCATTAACATCAATATTATTAAATTGCATGAAAATCTTAAATAAAGTTACAAACCACAGTTCACAAATAGATCAGCAGTAAAGTTAAATATCTATTGTAGTTTTAGTGTAAGTTAATGATGTGTTGAAATGATTATCCATTTTTTAAACACATTTTGGCAACGAATCAATTGATATAAAACTAAAATAACAGGTATTCGTATTGAGAAATTAAATGTTAACATTGTGGTGGATATTCTTTCCAGTCTAAAGATAATAGATGATTATCCGATATAATTATTTAGTGATTAATGGAACAATAAAACTGACTCCAACGTGTTTCCTTTTACGATAAATAGTGTTATTGTATTGTATCGTCATATGTATTCTTAATTTTATGAAGAGTTTTTTGAAATACATCACTGGAAAGCAAGAGCATGGGGGTGAGAAGTCCAAGATTATAATTCTTTCGTACACAGGGACTGCAACATTAGGGTTCTGTTGAAGTGTTTCAAATGCCTTGCGAAATTCCTTTTCCATTGCAAGAATATACTCTACAAAACATTCAACGGATGGTAGAGCATTGATGTCTCCACTATTGAACGATGCAGAGAAGTTTTGCAAATCTACACATTTTTTGTGTTTGGAAATGCATTTCTTCAGTAAAAAACTGCCTATCTCTTGGACACTATTTGTTTCAGACTGTGGGATTTCATTGAAATTCGCCGTTGTTAAGTCAATCCAGCTGCTATCAACACAATTCGTGCTTTTCACCCCGCTGCTGGAGGAGCTTTCAATACGGTCTTCGTTGTTTTCGGAGGACTCATTAGATCCAAAGAGTAACCGCGTCAAATCTTTTGAGCATGAATAACCTCCCTTCACAGGTTTTAAAATATGTGAGAAATATGCTCTTCGAAAACACATTATAAAATGCTGACTAATCGGAACCACAGTCATGTCACTTTTAGTCCTTATTGCTCTGAAAAAATTGTCAGTTTGGTTCAAATTTAAGCGACCGGCAAAAAAACTATCGTACCCTTCCAGTTTCAGTTCTTTAAGAAGATCAGCCATTGCAAGGATTGTGACCTGAAATCTCTTGATGAATTCCGTACCACATGAAGCCACCAGTCTAGTTTGTGCGTGAGATAATTGCAGAGATTGAAAAAAATCCAGTGAAGTTTTTAAAATTACTTCTTGAGCGTCACTCCCGGAATATGCTGTTTTATATGGTTCATCTGTGTGTTTTGTAGAATTTAAAATATCGAATAAATTATTCATCAATAGCAACATCTGCACTGTGTCTCGAGCACTAGGTGCGATCGCACCAAAGTCAATGTAGGTTTCCAGGGCCGTTGCAACGGTATTGCTAAATATCTGAGACGCCAACCGCACGGATTTTTTATATCCCTTGCAACGATAGAGATGGTCGTCATTTAGTTTAGGCGCCATTGGAAGGGCTTTTGACTTGTCGTTCTTATACAATTCCTTTACAAATTTAAACATTGCTTTAACCACCCTGTTGTCATTTTGAAACGTAAAGTTATTTGTTAAAAAACTTTGGCGAAGGTATTTCATCATTTCAGGTACGCTAAAAATGTAGTAGATTTTTGTATCGTGTATGAGAAAGTAGGGCTTATCTTCCGATATCTGACGTATCTTAGCTTCGTCTAACAAATCAGTTTTAAAAGAAGGTATATATGCTTTTATTTTAAGGCCAGTTTTAATTAGTTTTTCTAATACATTATCCATCCATTTTGAGATTTCTCCAGCAGGCTTTTCACCCTCTGATACGAATGAAAATGTAACGGGTTGCATCCAATCATCCAATATACCCCTTACCAAAACTACCACGGCATACATCGCTGGTGTGGGAATTTGCCTCCCTCCAATGTCATGAAACCCGACGATTCTGTCTTTTCATCATTTCAGCCGAACGACGCCCACTGCTGGGCATAGGCCTCCCCCAAGGATCTCCACAACGATCGGTCCTGCGCTGTGCGCATCCAGCGGCTTCCCGCGACCTTGACCAGATCGTCGGTCCACCTTGTAGAGGGCCTGCCCACGGAACGTCGTCCGGTACGCGGTCGCCATTCGAGAACCTTTCCGCCCCAACGGCCATCGGTTCTCCGCGCTATGTGTCCCGCCCACTGCCACTTCAGCGATGCAATCCTTCGAGCGATGTCGGTTGTTTTTGTTCTCCTGCGGATCTCATCATTTCTGATTCGATCGAGCAGGGAAATACCAAGCATCGCTCTCTCCATTGCTCGCTGGGTGATCTTGAGCCTTCTTATGAGACCCATAGTAAGGGACCACGTCTCACTCCCATAGGTCATTACTGGCAACACACACTGGTCAAAGACTTTTGTCTTGAGACACTGAGGTATTTCGGACGCAAATATATGCCGGAGCTTCCCGAACGCTGCCCATCCGAGCTGGATTCGACGAGAGATCTCTTTCTCGAAGTTGGACTTACCTAACTGGACTGTCTGTCCCAGGTAAACATAGTGGTCAACAACTTCGAGTGTAATGTTCCCAACGTTAACTGGAGCGGGTGCAATATGGGCATTTTACATGATTTTCGTTTTGTCCATGTTCATCTTAAGACCCACTCTTTGAGAAGCATTACCGAGATCTTCGAGCATTATGTTCAGGTCTTCCAAGGTCTCAGCCATAAGAACTACATCATCGGCAAATCGCAGGTGTGTTAGGTACTCGCCATTGATGTTGATGCCGCGTCCTTTCCAGTCCAGAAGCTTGAAAATATCCTCCAACGCAGCCGTGAACAGTTTCGGAGAAATAACGTCTCCTTGTCTCACGCCTCGCTGTAGTTGGATCGGATTAGAGCTCTGGTTCTGTAATCGGACCGACATGGTGGCGTTCTGGTATAAGTACCGTTCTGTCTTTTACCACATTATAATACAGATTAGCCTTCAGTTTCATCGTGTCGACTACAACAGCGCAAAACTTTTCCGATTCAGACATATTACTGACTTTAAGTTTCAGCGCTTCCACTTGCTCTTCACTGAATTCTGTGGACACCGGTCCGTCCTTTTTTTTTAGGACACATGCGCTAGGGAGGACGAAGTCTTTTTCTAACATTCGGTATACAGTAGGACTGATAAACAACAAGTTCATACTGAATATCTTGTGAGGCAGAGGATATCTGTTGCCCCTGCTGTTGAGCTGCAGATCTGTTTGGCATTTGATTAGTTCAGCGAGCTGGTCAGATAAAAAACGGTCGCATTCTTGACGAAATTGCTTCTTTTTGTAAGATTTCGTATTACGTATTGCCTGTACGTTCACCATCAGACGTTTTTTACACTTTAGCAATTCAGGGTTAAGTTTCCTCTTGAGATCATTGGATGATTCGAAAGCAACTTCAACGGAAGCATCTGACATCTTCACGCTGTCGGTTTGGGAAAAGTTGTCGTACATTAGTGGTTTTACTTGAACGCTCTTATCTTGGAAAATAGTCTTATTGGGCAAGAATAAAGATGGAATTGCATCTTTGTACAAGTTTTTGCAGTTTGATTCGATGCTAAAATCTGATATTTTAAAATGCTTTGCACAAACATAAATTCCTAATTTTGTTTCATTTAAGTCCACGAGTCCTAGTGGTTGCAGCCACAACAACCTCCTGCAAAAAAAGAATTTGTTTTCAAATTATACCTTGAAAATAAATTGGGTATTTGACAATTTATTTTGTTGCTATATAAACATCGTTAAAAGTAATATTTCGAAAGCACGAAAACTACCCGAAATATGGCAATTTAAAAAATATAATTTTTGGACTTGCCCATAACGCTCTCTACAAACTGGTCACAAGGTTGTGACGTCACATCACGTCTATTTCTATTGGTTTCTTTACAAAAGTTGCTACAAATTGTGTAGATTTTCGAAAGAATACATTTTTTTAATACTTTACACCTTTAAAATGGATTTGCCCACCCAGGTTTGAAGAACCACAATATGGATTGTACCTAGTCTTGCCATAAGTACTCTCCCAACCCAACTTATATGACGGTATTTAAACAGAAATATTATGAAGGTACCACAGAGTATCGAATCGCAGTAATTGCATTACACAAATATAACAAAACTTCAGTCGAGATGTTCAAATTGTTAAAACCATCGGAAATACCAAAGAAATTTGTTTACCGGACCATTAAGCGTTACACTGAGTTGTCGTATGTCAATGATAGGCCAAGGGCCTGTCGAACTCGAACAACAAGGATACCAGCAGCTATCAAAAGTATCAAAGCCGTCGGAAAGAGAATCCGATCCGTAAGCAGAAAATCATAGCTAGGGAAATCTACATTTCCCCTAGGTCTATCTCTCGTATTTTGAAAGAAGACCCTAAGCTTAGGGCTTATCGGAGAAGTACAGGTTAGCTGTTGACAGCAGCCCTTCGTCTGTGATGGTTTGGATTGGGGCGTGTCATACGAACGGGTGATAAAGCTCCATTTTTGTGAGCAGGGGTGAAGATATGAGTAATTAACTACCAAAACGATATTTGAGAGAAGGTAGTTAGGCCACTAAGTAACACTGTGTTTGCTGGTACACAATGGATATTTCAACAATACTCAACACCAGCGCACAAAGCGAAATCAACCCAGCGCTGGTTAGACGTGAATTTAATGGATTTCATCGCCTGAAGATTGGCCCCCCGCAAGTCCTGATCTATATCCTTTGGATTATTGCTCTTGTAATATTTTAGAGAAGGCCTGAAAACTTCATCGAAATATTGAGTCGCTAGAAGCAAATTATGTGAAGGCGGCTGCCTTGATACCATTGGATGTGGTGCCATAGATGAATGGCCAGGACGTTTGGAGAAATGGGTAAAGGCTAAAAGTGTTTTTTTTTTTTAAGTTTTAACATTTGCAATAATCTAATAACTTATAACTTGGAAAAAGTTCTGGGCCCGTAGGGAAATACTCAAATCTAAGCAACCTATGAGCATTAAGAAGATCATCATGGATACTGCTATCCTACCATGCCTCACTTATGGTTGCCAAACTTGGACCTTTAACCATAAAGCGCTAAGCAAAATACAGAGAGCACAGAGAGCATTGGAAAGGAGCTGTCTGGGCATCAGGCTGAGAGACAAATGTAGAAACATAGACATACGAAATAGAACAGAAATAACTTATGCTCTACATTTTGCCCTGACCATGAAGTGGAAGTGGGCTGGCCACCTTGCTAGATACTCTGATGAGAGATGGACGATAAGGGTAACAAAATGGAATGTCCCACAAGGTGCTCGTGGAAGAGGCAGACCAAATACATTGGCACAATATAGCAAAAGATAGAAAGAAATAGGACTCTTCGGAGGAAGCTTTTACCAAAAGGAGGTCTATGCAACAATAAATATTACTAATAAGCATGATAGAAAATTTCAATATTAATTATTTATTATGAAAATTGTCAAATGCATTAAGTTTAATATTTAATTAATTATAATTCATTGTATGTTGTATGGAATAAATAAAGCTTTATTATTATTATTCTTATAATATAGAAAAACGTATAAAATACATGCTTTTAGAATTTATCCTTATTTTTTTACTTTACGCTAGACATGTTTATTACAGGGACAGAACTTATGGCACGACTAGGTACATAACTAAACAAACTTAAAGTTATCATATGACTCTTTTCTAATGGAAATTTTGCTGGAATTAAACAATCTCTAGAATCTGATGATTTGTCAAATACCCAATTGTTGCAAGACTTAATTGTTTTGAACCCCATGTGTATTTAAAACTAATTACCCAAAACCAACAGTGCAACCTAAAACTAACATCTGCATGTCAATCAGGGCAACCTATCTTACTTTCGAAAATGTTCAGTTCGAATTTCAATTGTACGAAAATAATACAAAGAAGTTTCAAATACCAGATAGTTCTTTTCCGAATATTTGGAATCTTTAGGTTTATTTTTCAGATGTTTCTTTTTACAGAAAAACTGTTTTCCACCTTTTAGGTAGGTCGCGGTGGGAGCCAGCGGGTTTGAGTACGGGGGTGCTTTTTTCGCATGGCACGGCTTACACCGCGACGGCGGAAGGACTTGTGTACTTCTCCCTTCATTGGGGGGTCGGCTGAAGGTAACCGCGATAAGGGGAAGCTGCCAAACCTTTCTTATGGACTCCGCCTCGCCACTGAATTGTTGAGGTCGAGTACCGTGGGCTTTTAGTCAGTAGAAGTCCGACATAACCTCGTCGCCCCCGGGCGAGGTTTCCATGAGGTCCCCACGTTATTAAAAGAAAAAGGTTAGAACTATGGCCAAAATGCGCGAGCCGAGCGAGCGAAGCGTGCGTGCCCCGACAGCGGCCGGCGAAGCGGCAGAAACCTCTTATGCTTTATAAATGTACACCACAAATTTGCTTTTTAAACATTTCGAGTGAGTTCATTGCTACAAATCGTTCATTTGTTAAAAACAATAAAAATATTGGAAATGTTTTTTTGGAAACTAAATTATTTAAAATTGAAGTGTTAATCAATGTTACGTTAGAAATCAAATCATTTAAAATTTTAAAATTACAACAATAATTGAAAATCTGAATTTTAGCAATATGTTGACCATGCTTTCGATGGTGAAAATCTGTAAACAAAAACGGTGCTAAACGATCTCGAACAAATAAAATTCGTACTAAAACAATTCCAATTTAAGATAGCTAACCGTCATTTAACTGTGGCATTTGTAGTAAGTTTCCACCTAAAATGTATTTTAAGTTATAGGTATAAGCTAAGTTGATACTTAGCATTAGAAAAAAAACAAAACTCATTACTAACATAAATCTTAGAACTTGTTTTTTAGTGTTAATGGTTTTTTGAAAGCTTTATTTACGAAACCAGAATAATGGAGTTACTATACTGTCTTTTAATTGCACTGTGACATCTTTGCAGAGAGCGCTGCAGGCGCAGCAGTTACTGTGGCACGGTAAATATAATATTACCGTAGTATCAATCAATAATAAAATTAGGGATATCAATAGCAAAGGTAATGGCCCATTTAGGGTGAAAAATATACCCACGGCGTACAGAAATAAAATATGGCGGGAATGAAAGACAAATGATTATACTTTTCAATGATAAGTGGCGCATTGCTGTGGCTCATGGGGATCATGAAAGAATAATAATAAAAAAAAGTAATCTACCTAGTATGAAAACTTAACTTTTATGTAACTTGTGGCTTTAGGGAGGAGAAAATAAAATACATTTTTTTTAATGTTTATTCAGCCCCATCAATGTCTAAAACATTGTCCAAGAAAGCCGCAGGTGTTTCAATATTTTCTTGATGTCTGGCCCAGGATAAAAAGTACACTATGCTCACAATATGGGCACAACTTCCTATAGTGCGGCGGTGCCGTGTATAGATATATTTTTTGATTTGGAGTCGGACATAGTATACTTTTTACCCAAGTGACATGTTTCCATGGATAAAATAATTTGCAGACAGGCGAAACCGCTGATTATTATCCAATTTTTATTGGTCTGCTGCAAGATTTCTCCAACGAATTTGTTTTTTCTTTCTACATATAATGAAAAGTGGGTTATGCTTGCATTATTTACTACCATTTTCGTTTTTGTACAAAAACATTTATGAACCGGGTCGGATTATGGGCCATGACCTTTATTTTATACAAACCTGGAGGTTTCGTCGGGCAAAGGGAACAAGGAGCTGTCAGGCGTGTCCGCTTGAGTTAAGCACCTGTCGACGTTGCAATAAAGTTTGATATCCGGTGGCGACGGCTGCGACGTATGCTGCAGTGCGAAGGTATCCTCAATATCGATGTCATCGTCAGGTTCTTCTTTGATCATGTTTTATGCGAAACTAAATCGTGAGTGACGGATGACACGGCCGCTGCGGGGCGCGGGGCGGCGGGGACTGGCCGCGGCGGCGTGTCGGATATCGGGTGACGCGTCGCGTCGCCCGGCGCGGCGGTGTGCGTCCGCTGTGAGTGTTGCGTGCCGTGTGATTGTGTGTGTGCTGTGACTTGACGTCTAGGTGACGTGACGTGACTAATAGTTTTTTAGCCTACCTATTGCTCTGGGAGATGGCGGGCAAGCAGGTCCAATATCGTTATTAGAATATTGTGTTGTTATCACTGTATGACAATAATGTTTCATTAATTTGCGAGCATTTCGGTATAAAAATCGAACCTAATGTAGTTTTATCTAGTAAGTACCTACGACTCATCTTTTTAACCCTTTTCTTTTCTTAAGCGATAGTTATTTATAAGATTTTACTTTTAAGTTTTTGTAACTAATTGTTAATTTGTAGCAATAATTATAAGATAAGTTAAGAAACTCTTTATTGCACATCAAACAAAGTAAGTAGGTACCTAGGTACTTAGGTTTACAAATGAGTAATAGGTACACTTTAATCATAATGTACAATTTAGGCTGTCTTATTGTTTGAAGCAATCTTCACTATATACTCAATACTCAATTCTTTACACAAAAACAAAAATGAAGAGTACATAATAGATACTATTATAATTAACTTATAAGTACTTGTGCCGTAAAGGGTGCGTGTGCGCTGCATCAAACTAATTCGAAGACCTTTTTAATAAGTACCTACTCGTACCACTTGTTACAAAGAACTGCTAATTATGCTTAGGTACTTACATATTATTGTCTTTCACCCAGTAATATTATGTTCTCATCCGGGTGAGACAGGGAATTAAAGCAAAGTTAGTCCTGAGTGGGTAACGGAACCTACGCCCGGCGCGGCAGGCAGGACCGTTATCTACTGCGCCGACGCGTACATAGATCTCGAAAACAATAATTTAAAACTGGCCTGTTGGCGCAATGACAGCGATCCTACCTGTGGCGCCAGGGGTCGTGGGTTCGATCCCCACCCATGACAAATATTTGTGTGACGAACATTTATATTTGCTGTGTGTCTGGGTGTTATTATCTATTTAAGTATGTATTTAGGAATATTTAAGTATGTTTATCGGTCTCTGACGCCCATATTCCAAGCTCTGCTTAGTTTGGGGTTTAAAAAAGCGTTTTGGGACCTACCCTCTTTCTCGTCTACATCAACGACCTATGTAGTATGAAAATTCCTAACGCTAGAGTCCTGTCGTACGCTGATGACACGGCCGTGGTATTTGCTAGTGACTCTTGGGAGGCGGTCAAGAATAGTGCCGAAGCTAGCCTTTCTCGGGTATCTATGTGGCTAAAGCAAAACCTCCTCACTTTAAATACTTCGAAAACAAGCTATATCTGTTTTAGTATCTACAGCAATTCACAGCCTCAAACCGATTTTAATTTAAAAATTCATGAGTGCCCAAACGATACTGATAAAAAAACGTGTAATTGTCCATTCATTGAAAGGGTATCTCAAACAAAATACCTGAGGGTAATTGTAGACCATAGATTATCATGGTACCCACACTTAGAGCACGTCATCAATAGAACGGGGAAAATAATCTGGATATTTAAAACACTCAGACATGTTATGGCATGTAAATCGGACAAAGACTCACCAAATTATCTACTCAACCAAATCTACACTGCTCTGGCTCAATCCATACTGAACTACTGTATTCCTGTCTGGGGAGGCGCAGCTGAAACTCAATTCATTGAGTTAGAGAGGGCGCAGCGTACTCTTGTTAAAGTTATGTATTTTAAGAAGAGACGCTTCCCTTATGACACTCTATATAGCATCAGTGGTTTACTTTCAGTCAGGAAGTTATATGTAGTGTGTACAACCCTTAAAACTCACAAATCAATAACTTACGACCCAGGCCAACTAAATAAACGACGTAGAAATGTTATAGCGCACGCACGCATCCACACACACACACACACACACACACACACGCGCGCACGCGCACACGCACGCCCGCACACACGCCCGCGCACACACACACACACACACACACATTGTATTATTAGAATTTAAAAAAATGTTAATTATTAAAATAATTTTCCCCATAATGCCTTGTAAAACCATGAATATATTGATGGAAGAGCGGACCCTCCAAACACAGGCATTTTTTTGCTTAAATGGAGGCTCCAATGTACTTACTAGCTATTAACGAAATGAACTTATTTTATTTTATTTTATTTTTTATTTAATTTAAAAAAAAACGACTAGCTTTCGCTTGCGCGCGACTTCGTCCGTGTCATCCTTTACCCCCACACAGGTCGAAATTTTAAAAACGCTTGAACACAATCGTAGGAAAAGACAAATAAAGTGGAGTGAATAGATAGGCTCTGCCTAGCTGGTTTTTATTAGATAGGTACTTAATAAATCAGCAATAGGTGGTAGCTAAAATGGTTGAAGTAATATTTGTGTAATAATTAAGGTAGGTAGGTATTATATAAAAAACTTTTACAAATTATTTGTTTTTTTTATGTGTTCTCACAAAAACCATAAAAAAAGATATTTAGAATTTGTGAGGAATTCAGGATCTGTAGAGAATAAGTCTGGTATGGTATAAGGAACCAAAATAAAATTGTAGTCAAGCAGATCATCATTAGACATGAACAAAAGGTCGACCTAAAAAAACTAAATTGCGATTATTGAATTTTGTGCTTAACAATTTTTCAATGCTATTTTTTAATTTTTTTATATTACAATACAGAAACCAGAGCTAAGTCCCACTCAAGCCCTAGGGCTTAGGTACAATTTTCCTTGTCTATCTTTTTTAACCTACAATTATGAGTATGTAGTAAGGTAGGTATATTTATCTGTCTAGTTCTAATAATTGAATTTCCTAATTATGAAGATTATTTTCATCAAATTCGCGTAGGCGTGAGAAGCGTCTAAATGGACTTTGTGAGTACTTTGTATCCGCTGTCATAAGTACTTTATAATCCAGTAATAGGTTCAAAGGCGGTGAACCGGGCAACATTAACGTCAAACTGTCTAAGTCGGGGTGGGAGTCGAACCCGAGTCCCCACTCGTGAGCCGCTGTCATACTCATGTCCAACTCCTGTCAATATTAGGGAGGCATCACACGAAGCGCGACTCCAATGTGTATCAATAAAAAGTATGTTGATGGTTTATAAAGAAGAATTTTATTGATTAAATTGAAAAATATTTGCCTGTTGGCGATCCTGCCATCAGCGGATTTCAGCGACGGAGGTCGTGGGTTCGATCCCCACCCATGAAAACATTCATGTGACGAATATTTCTGGTGTGTTTGGATGTTATGGCAGCGATCCTGCCTTTAGCGCCGGAGGTCGTGGGTTCGATCCCCACACATGACAAACATTTTGTGTGACGAACATGAGTGTTTGTTGTGTGTCTGGGTGTTATTATCTATATATATATATATGTATTTAGAAATATTTATGAATGTATATCAGTCTCTGACGCCCATAGTACAAGCTCTGCTTAGTTTGGGAACAGATGATCTTGGTGTAAATTGTCCCAGATATTTATTTATTTAGGAAAATTTAAGTAGGTACCTATGTTCAGAATCAGAATCAGAATCAGAATCATTTATTTGCCTTTGAATATGGTACATGTCAGATCACAAATAATTACGCCAAAAGTTCATACATATTCAGCCATATAAATAGCATGCAAATATAACAAAAATCATAATATTAGGTCATCCATTACTCATAATTCAAAATAAATTTTCATAATGCAGAACAAAAATTCAAATACAAATTATAAACAATACAATACAAATTAAATGTCATTATTAATGATCAAATGTCAATCTTTGAGTTAAGGTATTCATCAACTGAGTAAAAACACTTAATCCTCAGCCAGTCGAATAGTCGACTTTTAAATACATTCAATGAAAGCTTAGTCAGTGAATAAGGTAGTTGAAATACAACTTGGGTAACTGTTTCTTTTAAAATATTGGGTCTGCATTGTGGGCAGCAATAGTTTCCCTTGATGTCTTATTGATTTAATTGAATAGTCATCTATCGGTTCATCGGTCCCTGTGTCTGGCACCCATAGTCAGGGCCGGTTTTACGCCTAGGCCTACAAGGTCCGGGCCTAGGGACCCAGCCAGTCTAGGGGCTTGCCTCATTAAAACGCTTTATCAAGCATAATAATCAAAAAGGGTTGAAACTGTATGATTTTAGCTAGAATAAGGCGCTAACATTTTTTAGCATGTGAGTCAACCAAAGATTCCGTGCACACACACCTCAGTGGCCGAGTTTTCTGGATAGAACAGTCTTTGCTGCAAAGGTCGCAACTTTTTTTTTAAAGATACATTAAATCGTGAATTAGGTACTATTTTTTACAAGTTCTGTGCTAAATTATAATTTATGCTATTTCGGGATGGCAACCAAGGCACCAAGCTACACGTAATATTGTTGAAGTTTCAGGCCCGTATTCTAAAACAAAATCTGTACCTAAGTATGATCTACTTAAGTGACGTTTTTGTATGAACTGACGTTTTGTAATCTCTACTCAAGTACACATCAGTGCTTGAGTACGATTCTAGAATACGGGCCAATAGCTTTAATCAGAACAAAGTATGTCGGGGCAGCTAGTACCTATACAAGGGAAAAGAAATCTTCGGACTGAGCCCGTGATAGAAATACTTATTGTCAACTACGGTCAGCAATAGCAGTATCAAATAGTCGGCGCATTGAAGCTTTGTGTCACTCCAGTTTATGTAGTCATGTGGCCTAGTAGATTAAACTGTTCATGATAATGTTTTTGTATTGTTGTGTTGAGAAATTAGGGACACAAGACTCCTAGTCTGTCGTATGTGCTAGACACAATAGGCAACAATACAATTTGTACCGTCGGGCGGTGCATCGACTGACGACCAGTGAGGACTTTGCGTGGAGATGCGGCTTAAAACACCAACATAGCAGTAGCATGATCCATATTCTGGACAGTTTTTGTGTAGATATAACGTATAATCCCTTCCCTGAAGGTTATATTTATTCTGGCGGCGGCGGAGAGGGTTCCTCTTCTTCCGGCGGCGGGGCCATGTCTGCGTTCCCTGGGGGCGGACCTCCTGGGACAGCAGTGGAACCCTCTGGTGGAGGAGGTGGCGTATATCCAGGACCAAACCCTTTTGGGGTAGTCCTGTTCCCGGGCGGAAGTCCCGGTGGTACCGGTGGTCTCTGGTGACCCAGTTCCTTGATAGATTTAGCGGGTTTCATATACTCTGTGTGGAATTTGATCATGTATTCAACGATGTACGTAACGTCAGTGTTCTTCTTAAGGAAATGGTTGTAGTAGATGAGATGAGTATAGATGCGGTTGCTGGGCGTCTTGTGCTTCTCTTCCATGGTGTTATTGATTCGTGACAGCATGACCATCATCTCACTAAGAAGAGTATCTAAGCGGCAGAAGATAAAGGCAGCGCGGAAGCTGCAGAAAAATAAAGCAAAAATAATGCATAAACGTAAACTCAAAATTTAAATACTCTCGGACAACAAATGTTCGCACACCGTGGGCGTTGAGTCCGCGGGGGTTTTGTACTGGCGGAGCGTACTTTTTTCTCCGCGTACGTCGTCTGCGCAGGCCTTAAAGTTGGGTATATCATAAAACTAATCTCGAAAGTCGTATCTCAACGGCTTGAAAAAAAGCTCAGTTACCAACAAAATTCTTCGGTAATATCTTAAAAAAATAAAATTATTATTTGCGCGAACACTACACATTGCAGTATAACTACTCGACAGAATCTGCCATCTACTTGGGGCTATTTTGGTACAACCATAAATAAGACTAAAACTCACTTCGGTTCGTTCGAATATTTGTTAATAATCAGCTGCAAGTCCTGCAGACGGTACTGCGTGGCGTATATCATGTGCTGCATCAGTTCCCGCGATCTCGCTTTCAGCTCCTTCTCTGCAGGCTCTTTGGGGAATTGCCAGTTCCTTCGCGTGTTCCTCCTACGAACTTCGATTGCATCCAGCTTTCAAGATTGACATGTAAGTAATATAAAATGTGCTCGTTCAGAACTATAGAAGGCTTAGAAAGAAAACTATTTATTTTTTATATCATGTGGTTGATAGTATCAAGGTATACTAATGAAGATAAGAGTAATGATTCTGTCTCATTAGATCCAACTTAAATGTAAGAAACTGCTGGAATGAGTAAATGAAATATCTTCCTAAGGTTCTTTCGTCGCTGTTGACAAAATGCGACTTGATGAAAATGAATTTAGCGCAGGAAAATTAGGTGGCGGAACTCAAGCGTTGCAGCAATGAAAGTTGTATGTTATGGGCGTTTTGGTATCAGCGAACTGCCCTCGTGTTCAAATGCCAGCATGCAGTCTGAAAGCTTTGTACATCATGGGTGCCGCACCTGGTCAATGTTGTGCATGAAAGTGTCTGCGAAGTTGTCTTGTGACGGCGGAGGGGGCATACGGACATCTTCGATTCTGTGGCGCAGGATCTCTGCTATTTGTGAGTCTTCGCCCAGAAACTCTTTGTCACGAAGCTTTATGAATAAGTCTCCTGAAGCTGCACTGAAATCTTTTTCATTCAAAGTTAATACAAACAAAGTTTTTATTACAAGGCTCATTTTATTAAAACTGTACTCACAGAGAGCAATTAACAACCTCATGATGATTACCAAGTCCAACTAAATTGCAAGCATTTAAATTCAATGTTTGAAATCGATAAAATGTTAATAGCCGTGAAGTCGTTAATAACTCATTATTTTTAATATTGATTAAATATCTCATCGTAATTGAGTCTAGTGAGTTTCGCCTATAAATCGATATCCAATTGTACCTATTTAAGTAGGTATAAGAATAAAATCAAACGAGCGGTTATTGATAAAGAAAAACTTCGCATCGCCATAAAACTCCTGAGAGAAAAAAAAACTCGCTGCGATCTGCATCTTCTCAATATGAACAAATAATGGGAATTTGTTGATGAATTTAAAATGGCGCCTTTTTATTAGTGACTATTCATGAACGATTAAGAAAGCTCAATTTTGTTGAACATTGTTATCGTTTTGCTAAACTTTTATTGTTTACTTTTGTTACTCTATACTTTCAAGGAAGATTTTGGTGAGCTTTGTTACTTTTTTGATATTTTTCATTGAATATACACACATCAAAAGTGTCTAGGGATCAACATATATTTTTGCAATAACTTTTCTCCTGATTGATATTAATTAAAATTTTCTTTAAGGATTCATCAAATAAAGTGTTTTCGTTTGTCTACAGCAACGATAAACTAAGTCACCTTTGCATTAATAAAGAAATTTGCCATTTTCCTAATAAAGGGATTTTTGACATTTGAACCACTAACATTAAAGTTCGAAAAAAAGACTGAAATAACAGTTTCCTTAAAATTTTATTGGGTAACTTAAACAATTAATAATCCGTGTTTCTACCGCGAACACTAACAACACAAGAACATCGGTTTGGCATACTCAAAATGAGTTCATCCAAATCACGCTGTGGAATGGCCGCCCATGTTCGTTGCAACAACAAAAAAAGGTCTTCTTGCGACTGGATACCCTCCATATTCGGCAGAGCTCTTCTCTGTAGCATATCCCATGCATGCTCAATCGGGTTCAAGTCTGGCGACTGAGCAGGCCAGGGCAGGACATTGATGTTAGCTGCGGCGAGAGTCTGTCTTACAACTCTTGCGGTGTGCGGTCGTGCATTAACATGCATTAACTGAAATAAGGGACCGATTTGCACTTGTACAGGAACGATGACGTCTGATACAATCGTCTCAGCATGAATTTGAGCGTTGAGGTTGCCTCTGATCCAAATCAACTCAGTTCTTCCGCCGATCCAAATACCCGCCCATACCATGATGGTTCCACCACTATAAGGATGGACTTCCTGGCAGGATTTTAATAGCTGTTGGCGTCCAGGGGTTCTCCAGTGTCGTATACGTCTTGTATCCGGTCTCATACCAAAACGAGACTCATCAGAAAAGCACACGAAACGCCATTGTTCTTCTGCCCAATTTCTGTGTTCGAGAGCCCATTGATATCGAATCCTACGATTGTGCATTGCTATAGGTGGTACCCTTAGCGGTCTTCGGGAATGAAGGTTCACTTCATGCAAGCGGTTTCTGACTGTTTGGTCGCTAATTAAGTTCCCTGAAGAGTGATGAAGCCTCACGGCTAACATCATGGCGGTTATTGTTGGAGCTCTTCGAGTTGTGATTTGAATGTATCGGTCTTGCCTCCGTGTGGTGCAGCGATACCGTCCTCCATGGCGCTCAGCCACGGTACCAGTGCTTCGGTAACGTGTCCAAAGTCGACTGATAACACTCTGACTTGTATTCAGAGCTAAAGCCACAGTACGTTGCCGGGAACCAGCTTCTATCATTCCCACGGCTCTGAGCATTTCTTCCCTGCTTAAATGACGTCGCCGCTCCATAATAACGTTGGTTTTAATCAGTAGTAGGGAAACAGTAGCACTAATAATGTCTTCAATGCGTTGTATGTTTTTATAGGGAAAATATTGACAGCTGATTTTCATCTTTTACTCGAATTTGATTGACAGTTCCTGTTTCAAATTATGAAATGCGTGAAAAAGGATCCATATAAATTTATAAAATCATAAATTTATTACAGAGCCACATCTCAATCTCAAGAAATCCGCATAAAAATGCTTGATCCCTAGACACTTTTGATGTGTGTATATTGACTAGATAGTCATCGAGGAGAAGAGGCGAAGTCTTGTGGTTGAGCTTGACGGAGTGTTGGACCGCATTTCAGAATGGGGTGCATGCAATCTTGTTGAGTTCAATGCCAAGAAAACGCAGGTGTGTGCATTCACAGCAAAGGCGTCGCCGTTCCTTCCCCATCCCACTCTTCAGAGCACCCCGCTACCAATTAAGGATAGCCTAAACATCCTTGGCATGGATCTTCGTCGCAATCTAAACCAGTGGGACTACATTGAGAGCGTCATTAGAACTGCATCCCGTAATCTCGGAATCCTGAACAGAGTCAGACGATTCTTCACGCCTGGGCAGCTCTGTCTTTTGTATAAGACACAAGTTCGCTCGTGTGTGGAATACTGCTCTCATCTTTGGGACGGTTCTGCCAAGTACCTAGTCGAAGCTCTTGACAGGTTGCAGCGGCGTGCTATTCGTATTTTGAATAGCACAGGCACAGGCAACTTTGACCCTTGAGCCTCTCCAATAGCGTAGAGACATTGCCAGGCTAAGTGTTCTCTATCGCTTCTACAATGAGGAATGCTCTGACGAGTTATTCCAGCTTATTCTACTCTCACCTTTCCACTCCCGTACCACGCGGCCACCGTACCACCGTACTACGACGTCATCCACACACAATTTAACATTTACTGGCCCGAACTAAAAGGTTCGGTGACTCGTTTCTTTGTCGTACCATCCAGACGTGGATCTTTCAGCATATGTGTTTCCTTCCTCGTATAGTCCCGGGTTCTTCAAACGGGGCGTGAAAAGGCACTTCTGCAGGCCTTCAAGGTGAGGATGGCCAGCCAAGTGATTCGTTTGAATGACTGGGCTTGTCAACCTCATATCTGGATCTCACGACCGCTTGGAGTGAGGTCATCTTGACGGGCAATATAAAAAAAATCCATTGAAGAAATTCGATACATTTTAAAATTTTACTACAAAAAAAAGGTAATAATGCAACGCTAGCCGCGAAAAAAAATTGCGCTATTCATGGACCTAGTTCAGTGTCTATGAGAGTAGCACAAATTTGGTTTAAGCGTTTTCAATCCGGAAATTTTGAAGTCGAATATGCACGTCGCTCTGGTCCACCCTATTACGGATAAAATGGATGCCATTTTTGAAAAAGTGGAGCGAGATCGGCATATCAGTAGTTACGACGTAGCTGAAGAACTGAGAATTGACCCCAAAACAGTTTTGGCGCATTTGAAAAAAACTGGGTACACAAAAAAGCTCGATATTTGGGTACCCCACGAGCTCACTGAAAGAAACCTAATGAACCGTGTACTCATTTGTGATTTTTTATTACGACGTAATGAAACCGAACCATTTTTGAAGAAGCTGATAACTGGTGATGAAATGTGGGTCACGTACGGCAAGAACGTGCGAAAAAGGTCGTGGTCAAAGGCCAGTCAGGCTTCACAGACTGTGGCGAAACCCGGGCTAACTTGCAACAAGGTGATGCTGTTTGTGTGGTGGGATTGGCAGGGCATTATTCATTATGAGCTGTTACCACCAGGCAGGACCATCGATTCTGAACTCTACTGCGAACAACTGATGAGATTAAAGCGAGAAGTTGAGAGAAAGCGGCCGGAATTAAACAAAAGAAAGGGTGTGGTTTTTTTATCATGAAAACGATAACTAGACCTCCTTCTTTAGGCAGTGTCAGGTTGACATCACGAGAGGACTGCCAAAACCACTCGTTGCGATTTTGATCAGAAGCCTCAAAATTCCTATAGCAAATGATTTGAATTTTCTTAAAAAATGCGAAGAAACTTTTTCCTCAACCTATTACCTATACGAAAATAAACAATTATTAAAGAAATAATTTAATATTTTGTTTCGTGAAGCACAATAAAATTAAACTTTACCCTTTTGTTTGTAATTGGTCCAAGACGGATAATAATTATTATAAACATACAATATAAATACAGCATTGTTAAATACATATTAATACAACATTGTTAGGATTGTATAATTATGTTCAAGTCCTATTTTTAAATAAAACATGTTTTGATTCCGTGTATGGGTTTTTTAGGCCTGATGCAGCAGGCAGACCAAGGTACAACAGGGGGAGTGCTAAGATACATCACATCACCCCTGTTGTACCTAGGGCCAGTAGCCATTTTTTTCAATTCGTTTTTTTACTTATGATAGCGTTTATCTACTGACTGATGCTATTTGTATAATACACCTCATTATTTCATTATAAATTTCAATTCAGTTTGAGTCAATAACTATCACCGTATATTTTTTATTGGAGATTGAAAAATGGTCTGGCCTAGGTACAACAGGTTCCTCTACATATTAGAATCCCGAGAAACAAAACACCCTGATTTAACATGACCGAGCCCAAGATACCCGAACTCAAAATACCTTAAGCTTTAAAATACCCGAAGCGATTACACCTCATTATACAATACCAGAATTCGAATAGCAAATTTTCAATTAACCTTACATTAAAATTTAGAAATATGAATTGAATAAAATATGTAATACTTACATTTCTCGTTCTCATAAAGCTGCGTACGATGTTTGTAAATTTTGGAAAATCGATTCATAGAATTTCGTTTCACATAAATTGTTTCCCATTACTATAATTTTATCGAATAATCAATAAGGAGAATAGTTACTTTATAGAAAAGACAATGGCAAGGTTCTATGCTACGTTTTATATGATTTTGTTCAAGCGTCTACGATTGAAAAAATGTTTCAAGCGGTGGCAATTGATTATTTTCTTCTTCGCCAACATAAAGTTTGTTAAAAAGGAGCTACAAAAAAAAGTCACAGACGTTTTTGTATTTTGAGGTTATAGTGATCATAAAACCCAAAGATGATTGCCTTTCCTTAATTACCTGATAAAATAACGTTGCTAAGGTAAACAACTGCCTGGTTTTAGTTCAGTTCAGTTGAATCTGACTCCTTCTTTTCTGAATGCACCTTTCTTTACCGACAACCAACCATATCAACTCCTAGGTATGTAGGACCTTCTACTTAGTTCTTTTGAGTCTGTCAGTCCGGATTTTTCTAAGGTGTTTTACGGAGAGTGTGCGCAGGAACTACCCACCCTGATACCACTCTCCTCTTTCTACCACCGGACCACTAGACGACGAGAGGGCTTCCACCTCCTTGTGATTGACTTTCCAGGAATCAAAATTACACTTGGATTCTTTTTTATTTCCGTTGGTGTTGTAATCGTCTATTTTAATTCCTGATAACGAGTTTTTTCAATTTATATATTTCTTTATTATAATATTTTCTTATAAATCATTCTGGATATGTAGTGATTTTCAGGCTTAATTGTGTATTTCAAAATTAATTAATTTAATTTGCCTATTTGGCACTTACCTACTTGTAATTTAATTTAAGTTAGTTTTAATCCTTTATTTATGTCTTTTATTTTATTGTATTGTCTGTTATTTTATTACTGCATTTAGTGCCAAATAAACTTATTTTATTCTTATTTTTAATCCATTTTATTGCTAACTTAATTGTCCTTGATGGGTATTTCTCTTATTCGAATAAAATATCTACGACTAACATGGTAGTTTTTTTCTTAAGCAGCAACACAAATACATTTAACAGATTTTATATTAATTTGACAGATTTTTTATTTTTTTTTATCTTAGCATCATAAACGAAAAAAATATTTGAATAAATCGTTTTTGTCAAGTCAAGTTTTAGGACGTCGAAAAACACTCAAATAACCCTGCCCCCCCCCCCTGCCATCGTTCTAAATCATAGATTTTTACTAATGTTTTTTTTATCTCAGAATACTCATATCATAAATATTAGATTAAGAAATCAAATATTATTATTGCGCATAATGTTCAGTTTTATTTAATAGTGCCCGCCAACATGACCTCACTCCACCTGATGAAAAGCGGTCGTGAGGTCCGGAGACATGAGGCTGACAAGCACAGAAAAATGCCTTTTCACACCCTACTTGAAGACCCCGGGACTATAACAGGAAGGAAACACATGCGCTGGGAGAGCGTTCCACGTCTCGATGGTTCGAAAAAGGAAGGAGTCACCGAACCTTTTTGTGCGTGGGAACAAATGCTGGACTGTGTGTGGATGACGCCGCAATCCAGCACGCGTGGTACGGGAGTGGAAAGGTGAGGATGGGACAAGTTGGAATATCTCTTCATAGCATTCCCCATTGTAGAAGCGATCGAGAACACTCAACCTGGCAATGTCTCTACGCAATTGGAGAGGCTCATAGGTGCCTCAGGGTTTCCGATAATACGGATAGCGCGCCGCAATAATAAAAAATAATGTAGAACTTATTACCAAGAAATAAATTCTACTGAGGGAGGATCTATTATTAGTTGACGACACGATTGGCGTAGTGCGTTGTAGCACGGTTTCTCGCCTCGATTTATTTAGTGTCCCGGGTTCGATTCCTGGTCGGGTCAATTCAGGAAACGATCTTTTCTGAATTGACTCGGGTCTGGGTGAGCTGGGAGACGCCCCTGGCTTATTTCCTTGTGTGGTACCTCGTAACACAGGGATATTAATCCCTACTTCGAGACCATTAAAAGAGGTGTGTTGTCTGGCGCATATTTATATTTATTACATTGTATAAGTACCTAATATCGATACATTTTTTGCCACTTATATTCATTCGCCGACAATTCGGTTCTGGCACTCACCGGCCGCTTCCGCGGCACGCTCGCTTTGCTCACTCGGCTCGTGTCACAGTTCTAACCTTTTCTTTTATTTTGCGTCAGGAAATGCAAATGCATTGCCTTGGCGTGCCTAAATAGGCATTCCCAAGGCCTTGGGTTCGGGACACCGAATATGTGGGCCTCGGACCTCCTGGGAAAACAGAGACCCCTACCCACTAAAACCTGACGGTGGTCATCTTCGGCGCAGAATGGAAGGGACCTGGGATCCCTAACAAGGGAGAGACTCCTCGCAGGACCCTCCGGCGCGCGTGGCCGCCTGGCAGCCAGCCTCGGGAGGAGCAAGCTCACTCCAGTGTACGTTAACACAGTCCACTGTGTCCGAAGACACGTGTTAACATCTTCCTCGGGATCGCAAAACCAAAACACACGCAGGCCCTCCGCGTGCGCTACGCGACCCCGAGGGCCCTTTTAGTCGACTCTTAAGACAGGCAGATAGTATTCTATTCCCCTAACCGCATGGAGGTCACAGTTCTAACCTAACCTAACCAACTGAAGCTTCGCCAATGTCCGTTATTTTTAATTTCGCTCAACTAAAATACCATAGGAAACTGAAAAAATACATATTAAATTAAATTAACTGTATTTCAGTGAAATATGTTTCTATGGCGTAATTATGGTGATCTTATAATTTATTTTCTTCTTCTTTACCAACTTAATTGTTTGATGATTTTCACGAGACAAATGATAACAAATGCTTACGTTAATTTATTAAATTAACGTAAAAATTATTGATCACCACACAAACTTGTTTTTTATTTGCCCTAGAATATTTTGAACTTATGAAACTCTGTTTTAATAGGCTTCGTTTTTTAAAGTCAGGTATTTATACATGAAGTATTCCGTCATAAGATGTTTTGAGCTTGAGTTATTAAACCGTAAGGTTATTTGAATATTATATTTTTTGAATTTTGGTATTTTAATATTACGGTATTTAGAATTCGGGTATTTTGAGATTCTAATATGTACCCGTAATTACCTACATAAAGAACTGCCAGAATATTAAGGCACGTATTCTGAAACAAAATCTGTAAGTACAGAGACTCAAGAGAGAGTACTCAAGTGAGTATAGATCTGAGTGACGTTTACAAATCTCTACTCAAGTACAGATAAATGCTCGAGTATGATTCTAGAATACGGGCCTTAGTCTGTCTGTCATCATAACGCGCAAACAAAGTGGAATTCTCTGGTAGAAAAGCTGTCTGGTTCTGCTTGAGTTTGAGTTCAGGAACAAAAGGGCTACTGGGTAGCTGGGGGTAGTGTTGATAATAATGAAATAATTGATGTTATGTAATAAAACCTTTATTTAATATTTTTCCCTTCTCTTGCCTGGCACTACTAGTACTTCGAAACTAAATCGGAAAGTAACACTCATTTCTTATACAGGGTGTCCCGTAAATAATGGTCCGACCGTAAATCCTAGCAAGGGCACTAGATTACCTACAACTAACTTGAACCGTTTTTTTAAATTCCTTAGGGTTGCCAAAATAAATAGTAATATGTTTGATACCATTTTAGTAAAATTACATTGCATTTCTTTCAAAAATATTGATATAATTTAGTATTTTATTGAATTTAAATTTGATGACTCAAATTAAAAATTGTGTCGTGTAAATAAAAAGTATGACCCGCAAGTGTATCAATGTTTTAAAAACATGTGCAGCTAATGAGGTTTCTAAATTGGTATAAAACTTATCGTTAGCTACTAAAATTCAAAACATAATACGGTTAATCTGAAGAAGGAGCGAATATTTCAAAAAAATCAATTATTAGATTAGTGTATGTTTTTCATTTTATAATAATTATTAGAATTACGTTAATCAATGTGACTTTCATTAGCTTTCATGACTCTATTCGGTATCCTAATCGATGGGAGAAGTAGGTTCAGTTCATTGAAATAAAAACAAAAAACCATTCATAATTATTCATTTATTAAATTCTCAGCTCATATCTCAATTAGTTGTAGGTAATCTAGTGACCTTGCTAGGATTTAAGGTTGGACCATTATTTACGGGACAACCTGTATATCTACTGAAAGTTTTAATTTGTAACAGTAGTTCATACTACCAGAAAAATAGGTTTTAAGCATGCTGTAACATTGTCCAAAGATTTTTCGCTTCTAAAGCGTCTTAAAGTAGACAAAATAAAGAATGGAAAATTATTCTAATTGAATGTACTTGAACTGCATATCACTGCCTGAGGAGCACTCCTTGAATGATCTGTTGGTATCTTTAAGAATTTGTGAAATGCGCAACCTGTAGAAAAGTTTTATGAAATAGAGAACAGGAAAACATAGACAAGGCGGTTCATACGACGGCACAAACTGCTCAGCGGTGGCTGACAGAGTTCTAAAGGGCTGATTGATCACCACACCAGCGGCAAATTGCCTTTTCAGATTCTGCTCTAAGACCTCCACAAAATTTATCATATTATTATCTGGTATTGGGATTCTCTGGTGATCAGCATTCAGATCTAACTCGAACACCGCGCAGGCGCGGGAAAAGTCTTCTATTTTCAAACTCTGCTTCGGTTGCGGCAAGTTGCATGCTTCGTGCATACTCATACACTTTTCTAGAAGAAACATCGATATGTGAATAATCTTGTGCTCTCGGGGCAGTTTCAAGTTTTTGTACTCCGATATTTTGACAGGCAAAATAAGTGCGGCTACTTTGAACTTTTTTGCAGGCACTCGTTCAAAAGGGTAGCTAAATGAACCGAATCTGGCACTTTTTAAATATTCCTCAAACATTTCGCTTACTGCTTTTGGACAATTTTTTTGTTTACCTGTTTTTGAAAAATTACGTAACAGCATTTTGCGATGCGCTGAAATGAGCCTCCATACCGTTATGCCACCCAGTTTGCTTTTTTCTCGAATTCTATTGAGAAATTTATCTAAAATGTTTAGCCTCATAGTGTTATTGCACAAATTAGGTAAATTTTCCATCATTAAATCTTCATAGAGTAGGACCTCTGCTCTAATAGCTATTTGAATCTCTTGAAATATTTTGACGTTCTGAGTGACATCTACGCCGTCCTTCAATAGTTTGAGTCTTCGAAAAAAACCCAGCGCTTCTATTACGAACTTAGTTTGAAAGTCACTACCAGATTGTGGCTTCTGGTACTCGCAAGTATTTGAAGCGTTGGAAGAGCTCATGAATTTGTATAGTCTATTCATCATGACTAATAACTGAACAGTTCCTCTCGCTGATTCATCCATTTGCCCAAAATCTATGTAAGCAGATATTCCAGCGGCGACGCTCTCGCTCAGGGTTTCTATAGCCACACGAGCTTCAATTTTACCGTCATTGGGGTTTATGTGCTTAACAGACAATTCAGGAGCAAGTCTCAGCTCTTTCTTACTATCACTCTCGTAAAAGTATACTAAATCCGCCCATTTTGCAACGCAGCCATCGAAGTGAATTTCATGGTCCAGCAAATAGCTAAGAAGCTTAATGACTAAATATGTTGGATCGTAAACATAGTATATAGACTGCAACACAGAGAAGAACGGTTTTTCAATGCTCACAGCGTGCTGATCTCCGGCTATTAATTGCTTGGAACTCATATTTGAAACGCAAACTCGTATTTTAAGGCCAGCGGAAATGAGCTGCTCAAGAACCGACATGACCCATTTCTTAATAGGGCCATTGTCTTTTTCATAAAAGAGTGCATAATCAATAGGTAGCACCCATCGTCCGTAGAGTCCGCGAGCCATCAGGATAATGGCACGGCGCGCCAACTGCGGGTCCTGAGTCTGTTCCGTAGATTCACAGTATCCATAGATTTTGTCTTCTGTCACGTTATAGTAAAGGAGTGGCTTTAAATCCACTTCGCTGATTAAAACTGCACAGTTCTTCTCCAAGTCAGTCATACAGTCGATTTTGGAGCAAAGCGTCGCAAGAAAAGGCTTGCGGTCCTGCACAGCAAACGACAAACAACTCCGCAGCAGACCCTTCACGTCAGAAAGATTGTAATATGTTTGTAACGCAATGTAACTTGCAGGACTCGTGTAGTAGAACTTCAGACAGAAGTACTTGAAGTCCTTGAAGTACTTGTCTTTAAGGAATTGTTTCTTGATACCAACTTGTAATCTCACGAGGTTCGACACGTCTTTTGAAAGGAATTCGTCGCAAAGCTTTTCGAATTGAGTTTTCTTTTCGAGGCGTTGCTGTTTAGGCGATTTATAACCGATTGATTTTTTCAAAGTTGCCGCCCTGTTGAAAAAAACACCGTATGAGTAAATTGGATTCACAACATACAGTTACAGCAAAATTGAAGTGGAAGCTAACCCAACGACTATAGGTATCCTATAATATATACCTATAGTCGTTGGGTTACGATCGTCTGGTAATCTTACCCAAAGCTATTAATTACCTAAAGTTAAAGCTAAAATACTTATATTTTGTATACAATTTTATTCAGCGAATTTTTATCAAATTAAACCACCTTTTTCCTAAATGAATTAGAACGGGAGGGTAAATTTAGGTAGGTATCAAACAAGCACAATGGCATATTGCCTGGCCTCTACTCCCGTTCGTCGAACACGTAGTAACGTGAATTTTCGATCGTCAAAAAAACAGACTTCGGGTTCGAAATGATGATGATGTTGATGTTGATTTTTAGGTATTCTAATAAACACATTTACTGTACAAAATACATGAAACCATCATGACAACTAATATACATATTCGTTTTGTGTCCTTTTTAACATTTCAAAGTTTCACGAAACATCATAAATTTAAACCATAGTAGGCTCCCAGGACTTCTTTTATCCGTTCATTTCGTTAGTCATGACTTAAGTTTGCCATTTACCCTGAGGATCCTGGAGCCTTGTATTGAGTGCCCTTGTTCGCCATCACTCTTGTTAAAAGCTGGGCCTCGATCGTGGAAGGCGAGGGCAGATGGAGAGAGGGCAGCGCATTCGGCCTCATTTTAGTCTCGGTTCTGTCTTCAGGCTTGAAGTGTTCCTCGCAGATGTACATGTTGTGTTTGTCCCGGCACTTGTATTCCGGCTGTCCGATTAGCCGCAGCCATTGTTTGCATCTGTTGACAGGTAACAATTGAAAACATACCGGTTCGTGGTCGTTGCTATTTCAAGATACCGAACCAGCAGAGCAGATCATCCAAAACCTTAGAAAAATCCGTCAGAAACACTCCAACCCTAATGAAAAAACTAGAATGATTCCATATTTTCCATATTTTATTTCATGAAACATGATTACAATTACTGGTGGGTGTCGAAAACCAATCGAGCCTTACCCTGATCAGGGCCGGCGCTATGCTAAACGCCTAGCCTAGACGATAAGTCTCCAAAAAGTAAAATGTAAAAGTAGGTACCTGAGTAATCAACTATCACGTTCACGTTTACCTAAAGGGGTTTGAACCTTTGTTTCATAGCCACCCAGTTTTTTCTCGATGTTTCCGCGTACGATGAAAGTGATTTATATGGAAAGAGGACCAGGACTTAAAAAAATGTCTCATAATATGATACCCTAAAGTGTCACGTTTCCGAATTATTTGAAAGTAAAGATCGAAATGAAAAAAGACGATTTTCATAAAAAATCTACTAATGATGAGGCTTTTCATGTTATTTAAACAGATAACAGATTTTAGGACATTTAAAAAGTCTGATAACTTCTTCCACAATCTCCCCCACATTACAAAGGCTCAAAGCGAAAAGGTCACACTAGGCCTATCTTATGCTACTAGACTTTCAAATTGTATTACACATACACTACGCAGTTAATACAAATTCCTGTTGAAAGAATATTGAAGTTAAAATCTTGGCGTAAAACGGTACGAGATTATAGCGTTGAAAATATCAAAAAAATTAAAATGTGTATGGAAAACCTCTCCTTTTCTGAAATATACAACACTAATGATCCAAATTCTGCATACAGTCATTTTTATGAGACGTTTCAACTACACAAAACAAATCAGGATAAAAGTAGAAAACAAACCAAAATAGGTTTTCCGTGGACTAAAAATCTGTAGCAAAAAAAATAGATTTGCTGTGTAAATTTAGACTGAATTCCACTCAAAGTAAAGCAAGATTTATAAATTACGAAAAATAATTAGACTTCCTTAACTCGCGCAAAATAACCATAAAATAAAAATATCTGAGAATGAAGCCAAAACAACATGGCAAATGAATGATGAATAAGGCAAGACTTACTTGCCAAATAAACCCATTTCAAAAATAAAAATTAATGAACATTGTATATCACACCCTACGGCAAAATAGCAATTTCCTCTAATAATTATTTAGTTAAGAAGATTCGTCCAGTGGTGGGATGTGGCAATAAAGTGACTAAGCACATCAATGAAAAAGAGCGAAATCTATGTTTTTGGCTCCGAGTCTACCGCAAAATATTAAAAAATACGTAATCTGAAAAACACAAATAGCTGTGGCTATGATGGCTTTAAAAAAAAAAAAATGTAAATGAGTATATTTGTTCCCACTTGAGCCATATTATTAATTTAAGTATACAATCGGGCATCTTCCCAACAGATCTAAAGATAACCGTTATAAAACCTCTGTTCAAAAAAGGTAGTGTGGAATTGATGGTATGTTACAGACCTATTGGATTGATATCAATATTCTCTAAAGTTTTTGAAAAGTTTTATTATGAGCAGATAAACTCCTATTTGGAGAATAACAATATTCTCTGTAATGAGCAAAAGGGTTTTCAGCGTAATAAAACAATCATTCATTCAAAACAATAAATTTGGCAATTTTTGATTTCCTTAAAAATTTTATTACGCAAGTTGATAAGAGGTTGCCCATCTGCTCGCTATACTGTGACATGACATAAGCCTTTGACTACGTAGACCATACAATGTTAATAAATAAACTTGAATATTACGGGATCAGAGGCAATGTCTTGGTTCTGATTGAATCATACTTATCTGATCGCCGACAAGTAACTGAGATAACTAGACTTAATTTTGCAACGAAACATGGAGAAACATACCAATCGACTGAGCGCAAAGTTATGTACGGTGTTCCTCAAGGTAGTGTACTGGGGCCGCTTATATTCTTATCCTATATAATGACTTGCCGAGTGTAACTAATCAACCAATGACATTATTTTCCGACGATAGCACAGTAACAATAAAATGTAATGATATTAATTCTTATGAATCTGACATCAATGAAACCTTGACATTAATGATTAATTGGCATAATAATAATAATCTACAGGCACAACCTAGTAGCCAGGATTATCCCCCAGCAACTTGCTCTTCGATATGACCTTGTCGAATCGGAGGTACCGTACTATAAGTACGCACCGGTGCCAGTTCTTGAAAATGCTCGTGCGTTGCTCTATTGGGATCGCTCTGTCATCAAGGACAGGACTATTGTAGCCAATAAGCCTGATATCATGCTGGTAGACCGATCCCAACGCCGGGCAGTGCTCGTCGATATCACCATCCCGCATGACGATAACCTCATGAAGACCCGAGAAGGACAAGCTCAGCAAGTACCTTGACTTGGCTCACGAGGTGACCGCCATGTGGGATGTAGATTCGACGATCATTGTTCCGATACTGGTTTCGGCAAACGGCTTAGTAGCGAAGAGCCTCGACCAACACCTCGAGAGGCTTTCGCTTAGCGGCTGGATCAAGGGTCAGATACAGAAGGCGGTACTCTTGGACACGGCACGTAATGTCAAGAGGTTCCTTTTTCTGCAGCCCCAACTAACGGTAGTCAAGGCCTCGCCTGCCCCGCTGCCGGCGGCTCCCTAGGTTAAGATTTTTATAGTATTTTTATGAATCATTGTTTTTATAACTTTAATCTTAAGTTTTATAATTGTAATTATTTCGTTTTTATAATTATAATTCATAAGATGTTTTTAATATTATAAATCTCTGTTTTTGTAAGAATATTATGCAAATTTTATATCTAAGATTTATACTGAATAAAGAGAATAATCTAAAAATCAATTTTCATAAAACGAACGTAATGCATTTTAATCAAAGATCTCCAAATCCTTCTGACATAATAGTGAATTATCATGACATCAATATTCAACAGGTTGACTCTGCACGGTTTCTTGGATTAACAATTGATAAAAGATTAAACTGGAAAAATCACATAGACCACAAAAGTAAAAAAAACAGTAGTTTCGCTTTTGCTTTATTTAGACTTTCATCCACAGTTAACACTAATGCACTACTCACAGCTTATTACGGGCTTGTAGAGTCAGTGCTCAGATATGGTATAATCTTTTGGTGAAACTCCTCTAATAAAGATGTGGCTTTTAAATGTCAGAAACGTTGTATTCGAGCCATGTTTGAACTGCAAAGTACTAATAGTTGTCAGCCCCTATTTGTGCAGCATCAACTGTTAACACTTCAATCTCTGTACATAATTGAGATAGCCCAGCCCTATTTGTTAAAAATCACCCTGATTTGGAAGCAAATTTTTAGCACAGCGCCTTTCAGACCAAGTTGTAAGTAACGGACGTGATATACATCGACACCGTCTGTTCCCATCTAAAACATCACTGTTACGGAATAGTATAGTTTGCATGGGCTCTATAATCTACAATAAAATACCAAACGAACTCAAACAGTTTAAAGTAAATTTATTTAAATCTAAACTTAAAAACATGTTAATTAATAAATGCAATTATACAATTCAAGAGTTCCTAAATGATAAACTTTAGATGTAGTGTAGTTAACTCTACTGTTTTTCAGCTTTATTTTGTATGTTTATGCAGGTAAACAAAACAGTAGATTTAAACTTAAAAAAAAACAACATTAATTTTTGCATGTCTTAGATAGGCAATATAGCAATGTACTTTATCACTACTCTAATTACCAGTGACACTGTATTCTGTGCAATAAAATATATTCTATTTTATTATACACACATCAAAAGTGTCTAGGGATCAACATATATTTTTGCAATAACTTTTCTCCTGATTGATATTAATTAAAATTTTCTTTCAGGATTCATCAAATTAAGTGTTTTCGTTTGTCTACAGTAACGATAAACCAAGTCACCTTTGCATTAATAAAGAAATTTGCCATTTTCCTAATAAAGGGATTTTTGACATTTGAACCACTAACATTAAAGTTCGAAAAAAAGACTTAAATAACAGTTTTCTTTAAAATTTTATTGGGTAACTTAAATAATTAATAATCCGTGTTTCTACCGCGAACACTAACAACACAAGAACATCGGTTTGGCATACTCAAAATGACATCCAAATCACGCTGTGGAATGGCCGCCCATGTTCGTTGCAACAACAAAAAAAGGTCTTCTTGCGACTGGATACCCTCCATATTCGGCAGAGCTCTTCTCTGTAGCATATACCATGCATGCTCAATCGGGTTCAAGCCTGGCGACTGAGCAGGCCAGGGCAGGACATTGATGTTAGCTGCGGCGAGAGTCTGTCTTACAACTCTTGCGGTGTGCGGTCGTGCATTATCATGCAGTAACTGAAATAAGGGACCGATTTGCACTTGTAGAGGAACGATGACGTCTGATACAATCGTCTCAGCATAAATTTGAGCGTTGAGGTTGCCTCTGATCCAAATCAACTCAGTTCTTCCGCCGATCCAAATACCCGCCCATACCATGATGGTTCCACCACTATAAGGATGGACTTCCTGGCAGGATTTTAATCGCTGTTGGCGTCCAGGGATTCTCCAGTGTCGTATACGTCTTGTATCCGGTCTCATACCAAAACGAGACTCATCAGAAAAGCACACGAAACGCCATTGTTCTTCTGCCCAATTTCTGTGTTCAAGAGCCCATTGATTTCGAATCCTACGATTGTGCATTGCTATAGGTGGTACCCTTAGCGGTCTTCGGGAATGAAGGTTCACTTCATGCAAGCGGTTTCTGACTGTTTGGTCGCTAATTAAGTTCCCTGAAGAGTGATGAAGCCTCACGGCTAACATCATGGCGGTTATTGTTGGAGCTCTTCGAGTTGTGATTTGAATGTATCGGTCTTGCCTCCGTGTGGTGCAGCGATACCGTCCTCCATGGCGCTCAGCCACGGTACCAGTGCTTCGGTAACGTGTCCAAAGTCGACTGATAACACTCTGACTTGTATTCAGAGCTAAAGCCACAGTACGTTGCCGGGAACCAGCTTCTATCATTCCCACGGCTCTGAGCATTTCTTCCCTGCTTAAATGACGTCGCCGCTCCATAATAACGTTGGTTTTAATCAGTAGTAGGGAAACAGTAGCACTAATAATGTCTTCAATGCGTTGTATGTTTTTATAGGGAAAATATTGACAGCTGATTTTCATCTTTTACTCGAATTTGATTGACAGTTCCTGTTTCAAATTATGAAATGCACCAAAAAGGATCCATATAAATTTATAAAATCATAAATTTATTACAAAGCCACATCTCAATCTCAAGAAATCCGCATAAAAATGCTTGATCCCTAGACACTTTTGATGTGTGTATTTCTCCAATGCAACAAAGTTTATTTGATTTTAATTTGAACCTTTATTGTAGATTGTTTAACAAAACACAAGTAAAATCCACATTAACTTTATTATTTTGACCACTTTTAAATATCCACTCCTTAAAAATGAGATAAAACACACAACCAACGGGTAAATGTCTTGAAATCTGTTAATCGTTGACAAAATAAGAAGAGAAGCCACAAAATTGATCGATTTTCTATTAAAATTATATTTTTCAAAATGATCTTTACTTACCTTTAAATAGCTCGGATACACTTTAGGGTACTATATTTTTTGGCATTTTTTGTTTGTTTATATGTCGCCTATCCATATACAAGTTTTATCGTGCGCGGAAACTTCTAAAATAAAACAAAATGGCGACAGATCGCTATTCCAGCTTCCATGCAAAAATGTGCAAACCCCTTTTATACACCATTTCTAAAATACTTTTATTTTAACACTAGCATTTCGCCTGCGGCTTCGCCCGCGTTATCTTTATATTTTATGCTCAAAATCCCATGTGTTATTCTGATGTATGAGCTGTATTACTGTACAGTTTCATCCAAATCCGTTCAGTAGTTTTTGCGTGAAAGAGTAGCAAACAAACATACATACATACATCCTCACAAACTTTCGCATTTATAATATTAGTAAGATAGTAAGATGATTTAATTCATAATCCCCTAGAAGTAGCATTCGATATTTCGATTCGATGCCGATTGTTAGTTTTTCAAAAGCAAAGTTATAAAACATCAAATAAAAAAACCACGTACATCAACTTTTGTTACTCTCAAAAGTTTGGTTTGGACCAAACAAGCGAATGCTCATTCTATCAAATTATCTGTTTGTACACAAAGTAAAGGGTTTTGAACATTTGTGGCACAGGTCACCAGCCGCCATTTTGTCTTTATTTCGATAAAAGCGATATTTATTGATACAGAAAACAAAAACACACTAAAAATTCCCCATAATATGGTACTTACCCTAAAGTGTCACGTTCCCGAGTTATTTAAAAGTAAAGGTCGATTTGAAAAAGATGATACTCATTAAAAATCTACTAATTATGGGGCTTTTTGCGTATTTTTGTCAACAAATAACAGACTTTGGGACATTCAAACAGCCGGTTATCTTTTTATTAAAGTCTATTTGTTTTAATGTGAAACTTTTTTTAGACTTTTTACCAAAAAACAGGAAAAAATCTCATTAATTTTGTTATTTTAAACACTTTCAAATATAAACTCCATAAAAATGCGATAAAACACATTACCAACGGTTGAAATGTCCTGAAATCTGTTATTTGTTGACAACGTACCACGAAAAGTCTCATAATTAGTAGATCTTAAATGAATATCACCTTTTTCATATCGATCTTTACCGTCAAATAACTCGGAAACGTGACACTTTGGGGTACCAAATTACCAGTCATTTTTAGTTTGTTATGTCTTCTCTTTCCATTTAAACCACTTTTATCGTGCGCGAAAACTTAACAAAAAAAACAAAATGGCGGAAGGTCGCTATGCCAGTCTCCATAGAAAAATGTTCAAACCCCAGATAAAGTGGCGATAGAATGAGCATTCGCTCGTTTGGTCTTAATCTAAACCCACCTTTACAGAATAAATATTAATACCAAAGCACGTATTTATAAATAAGTAAGCAGTAATTTGTTAATTCGTTTTTTCAATAGAGTGGAAATCACTATGCAGGAAAAATCAAGCCGAATATTAAAGAAAATAACAACAATACTTACTTACTAGTGCCTACTTAAAACAATGTTTTTTTTCTTTCAAAGTGTTGATTACTGTTGATGTTTTTTTATTAGAAAACAGCAACTCTGATTTTTATATAAGCAACATAATTTAATGATAATAAAATGATTTCATCATATTGAATATAACTTACATGTTCGGGGCACTCGGTATTCTAATGAACTTGAGCTGATTATGCAGGTATGAAGATTTGCGACAGCTAGATACTGCACACACGCAGCGTGTCATCTTGATACTGATATTCCTTAATTTTTGGGTAGAATTGGCGTATGGACTAACAGCAACTTGGAATGCAGCTTCCCCGCGCGCAGGCCACGCGTTCACTGTCGTAGTCTAGCCCGCCCCTCGCCCCGCGACTCCGCAACCGCTTCGCACGCCCGCGCCAATTTGATGTCCCTATTTTTTTAATTTAAACTTTTAGTAACAACGCGTTTTGGATGCCTACCCATTGCTCACGTTTTTTTGTTGTTTAAGTACCTACGTAATAAATTAAATAATATATAGTAGGTGGGTAAGAGCTGTTTTCCATCAAAAATAACCTACTAATTCATAAACAACGGGTTTTATCCAGTGAATGATGTGGTAATATAATCATATCCTTTTTAATTCTTGAGGGTTAATTAATTATTCTGATTATTTCTGATTGTTGTTTTTTATAAATTCAAATTAGTTTAGGGGTTAAGTCTTTCTTCACATAATTAGTGCGGACAGGACATCTGATCTCAATGCTCATCCTCATCAGAGTTTTGTACTTACTGTGTGTATATTTATATTTTGTTTTAGGAAATAGCACCAAGACAAAAGATAAGAACCCCATTACCTTCAGCAGGATTAACGTCCCGGTCATAATCCATGGGTAAAGACACAAAGGCATATTTCAATCCAATCATCAATAATAATTACATACTGGCCTGTTGGTGCAATGGCAGCGATCCTGCCTTTAGCACCGGAGGTCGTGGGTTCGATCTACACCCATGACAAACATGCATGTGACGAACATTTGTGATTGTTGTGTGTCTGGGTGTTCTGTCCATTTAAGTATGTATTTAGAAATATTTAAGTGAGTATGTTTATCAGTCTCTGACTACCATAGTACAGAGGCGTTCACATCAACCTCTACATAGGGGCACCTTATGCTGCCGACAAATACCCATTTTGCGATAGTTTTGTGAAGGTTGAGGTGAACGCCTCTGTACAAGCTCTGCTTAGTTTTGGGTCAGGTGATCATGGTGTAATTTGTCCCAGATTTTTATTGATTGATACTATGAACAACAGTATAATATTATCCTCCCAAAACACGTAGACACACGACAGCAAGTGAAGCTTGTAGCCTGCAACAATTATAAGGTTCGTTTTATTGTGGTTATGTTTGGGAGAGCTGTACCTTTTATTCTTCGTATCGAAATCCTGTGATCTAGATCTATGTTAGCGTGAGTCAATATCATATCACAAGTTATAACTTTACATAGAGGCCAGAGGTCGTAGCCAAGAGCAACAAGCCCAGTAACGTTTCTATACTTACATGCAAGTATTTAAAATGTTTATGACTTTTGGCCTTTTCCCAGCAGTGGGACAGTATAAAAGCTGTTTATTTTACTTTAATCTTTACTACTTATGACTTTAGCACTCGTCTTATCGAAATGTCATTTCTTGACTCTAGAAGACCTCTTCCTCACCGGCTCAGTAAAACGCACGCTCAGTGCGTTTTCGTTTAGTTACCGCCTCTTCACCGAATCTGCCCCCCGATTCAGAACAAAGTTTTTGCCGATTCGGTTATTTTATTTTATTTTCAATTTATTTTTTAAGATAGGTAGTTTTTATATAATTTAGTTTATAATAAAATAATGAAGTGCCTCGTTTTCATTGAAACTTGGTCACTAAGACAAGAAGATCGCCGAAAAATCGACGTACTAGAGATGTGGTGTTGGAGACGTCTGTTAAAAATACCCTGGATGGCGTTTCGCACCAATGTTTCCATCCTCAAAGAACTTCACGTACGAGACAGGTTATCGTCGATTGTGCAGCTACGAATACTGAAGATCTTTGGGCATATCTCCGGAAACGAGGACTCGACGGAGAGGCTTGTAGTACAGGGCCACACTGAGGGGAAGAGAGCACGAGGCCGGTCTTCGACTCGCTCGATCGACCTGATTAGGAAATCAACGCAGTCGACCGCAGTACATTGTACTTGCAACGCACAAAGTCGACAAAAGTGGAGAGACATCGCGCGACGTGCGGCTGCCATAGAAGCCACCGGCGACGGCGAGCGGTTTTGATATTTCCAGTGTAAGTTCAAGTCAAAGTCAAAGTCAAAGTTGTTTATTCGTGATTCACAGGTAAGATACAGATGTCAAAAGCTTAAATGATAGTGCTCTGTGATCTGCCATTTGGCGTACAAATGTCTTAATCCTAATCGGTTTACAGTTAATTATTTAATATTAATCCATTAATTTTTAATCACAATAATGTCGTAGCAGATAAGAATAAAATAAAAGTAGGTGGCTAGGTAATGTCGTGTGTGTGTGTGTGTGTGTGTGTGTGTGTGTGTGTGTGTGTGTGTGAGAGTGTGTGAGTGTGTGTGTGTGTGTGTGAGTATGAGTGTGTGAGTGTGTGTGTGTGTGTGCGTGTGTGTGTTGGTGATATGTCAATTATTTTTAGTCTCAATCAATTCTTGAACCGAATAGAAAGCCCTTTCCGTCAGATATTCGAAAAGCATTTTCTTAATTATCTGAATATTATTGTCTGTCCTAATTTTCTTTGGTAAACAGTTATAAATTTTAGTTGCCATGCCGAAGATACTGTTGCTGCAGAGTTTTGTTTTGTTCCTGATCATTTGTCTATCAGTTATAAAATCACATCTTCTAGCGCTTAAGACACGTGGAAACAGGTCAGGGTGTCGTCTTACATAGAGTGCAACTTCAAAAATGTACAGTGAGGGTATTGTCAACAACTTAGTTTCTTAAAAAATGGCCTGCAACTTACTCTACTTTTTATGTTGCAAATGGCCCTAATGCATCTCTTTTGAGCTATTAATAGGCGTCCAATATTAACAGCATTTCCCCAGAAAATAATACCGTATCTCAAGTTGAGTTGATGATGAACCATATTCAACAAGGTTCAGCTTAAGCTGGACGGTTATCGATTGATCGCCTCAAACGTGTTTCAATGATGCCCGGTCCCCCCTGGTAACAGGTACATTTGGTAACGCAAATTGTTTACATGTAGGCGTAGGTGATTATAATTCACAATGAATTTAATGAGAACTAGCAAAGTCAAACCTTAGGCTTCAATATATTATCCTACTGACCATTGAACTTGGAACCCATTTACATATATCTCACTTCTATTGTCGTTCAAGTCAACAACCATGGCATATATCTAATATTGAACTTGGCTCTCATTTCACATTCATGTTTTGGTTGGGATCACTTTCACAGAATCCACTAGTGCCGCTTGCAGTTCGCAGCTGCAGTTTTCAATCTGCGTTCCTCTCGGAATTGTACCTTGAGAGTTTTGCTCTTGACTACGATTTTGGAGCTGGAATTCCGCACGCTTCTGCCACTGTTCTTCTTTCTTTAATGTTTATAAAAAGTTTCTATTTGTTTCTTTTATGTTCTCTAGATTAGAAGTAAATGCTTTTCATTAAAGATCGAGCAGAGGGTTCCATGAGAAGTGCCGGCTTAGGATTGTCGCTGTTATTTGTCGGATTCCTTTTCGCACGGTTTTCTACTGTGTCAAAACGAACAAATTGGTTGTCAGGGCTATCATTTTATTTTTTACAACGTGGCATAAGTAAGTACTTTTTTTTTCATTTATTTACCAAAAAGTTTAAGTACATAATATTCCTTAAATAAAACATCACAGAAACTACTAGACTCATACAACAACCCTGATGGCTAGGTAATGAAAATAGTTATTGACTCTGCAAGATCCGTGTTACATCCATTCTATAGAGTTCAGTGGAAAAACGTCGGCATGGGAACTTATTCAATTAATTAATTCGGAATTTTGTGTCCTGGAAAGCAAGGAACTCAGGAACCGTATGCATAGTCTCCTTTTACTATGCCGTAAGGTTCGAGTCCACGGCGACTCTAAGGCGAGAGAAGGTGTAAACTAAACCTACTTGTGAACTGACTTACGATAGATTAAGCAAAATTCTTTGCTTTGAATGAAGTAAGACAGTAGTTCCTTTCAGTCAGAACACCCTCGATCTAAGCTACTCCCAAAATGGCCGCGCCCGAAATATCGAAAAAGTTCTAGTCCTCATAAATAAATCCGTGTTCCTTCGCATCGATCGGCTGCGACCTTGGCAGTGAGCGAGGACGGCTATTTATACCAAGGGGTGGTGCGGGGCTCGAGGGGCAGAGGAATGAACAGGGTTGCTGCGATGACAAATTATAAGCATAAAATTGCCTATCATTTTCGAAGTAAAATCAAGACCATTTCAAGTAAAAGCCTCTATATTTCACAGGACAACAATTGAAAAGTGTTGGTTGCAGCAAACGAAATGTATCGACAAGGAAATTTAATGCGAAAATGTTTGTACAGAGAAAAAAAGTAAGTTATGTATGTTTGATTTCAAAGATGGATTACTTAGAATGGATAAAATAACCTTTTGTCCATCATTAGGACAGCCTTAAAAAATTGCAATTAAAAGTTCAATACATATCTATTCTCTACTTCGGTGTATGCTAGAAGAACACTTAACGTAAGATTGTGCTGGTAAAAGTCTACCTAAACTAGTTTATAATTGAATCTCTAAGCTTAAAGAGGGAATACTGAGCCTTATCAACCCTAACCGAAGCGAGGGGTCGCAAGGGGTGTGAGCACCCCCTGCCCCCCTTTTACATCACCAGTTGCTAACTGTATTCTGTAAGTGTGCCCGGGACTGCTGTATATAGTTCACAGTTTTTTATAGATTGCTTTGAGTTTTTAAATTTGTTGAATTTATTATACCAATTTTTGTTACGTCTTTTGACCAAAATCAAGGTCATGGTCTTGTAAAGTTGACCACAACAGAGGTCCTATTGCTATAAAATCACTTTCAGTCTCATTAGTAGTACCCAATTATAGTCAACCTAGACAGTCATTTGATCGTAAGTGACAATGAGATCTATGATGGAACATGTCTGCCTAGTAAATACCTATTCACTCTGGTCTTAAAGAGACCCAGACAGTATTGGTTCGGACACTCGTGCAATGCGCGGAGAGTGAGTTCCGCGAGAATGCGATAATTATTAGCCTATAGACTGTCCCACCCACTGCTCCTGTCTCCATCATAGAAAATATAAGTCTTCACATAGGTATTTTGATGGGTAAATCAGCCAAATCCCCACGCTTTCTGAATGCGGGTTGGTGATCAGTACCTATCACTATAGCATCCCTGATTTTCTTAAAATGAGCAAACATTTATGCAAATCGTATACAATTCATTACGAGCGGTAGGTAATTCAATTTTGATTTTATCATCGCCTCGAAAAAAGTCGGACCCTCACTGACCCTGATAAATTATATGTTTTAAGGTAATGTACAAATACAAAAAGCCTTTACTTATTTATGTTATGTACGGTCAGCAACATGATAGTAAATTGTAATTTTTTTATGACAGTTCACCAACGTAATGTGTTTAATTTAGATATCAATAATACTAAAAAAAAATCAATCCCATCGTGATATTCGGCGCCAAATATGAATGAAATAACAGTGGATGTGAAATAAAATTTGACGACACGATTGGCGTAGTGCGTTGTAGCACGGTTTCTCGCCTCTATTTCCTTAGTGTCCCGGGTTCGATTCCCGGTCGGGTCAATTCAGGAAACGATCTTTTCTGAATTGACTCGGGTCTGGGTGTGCTGGGAGACGCCCCTGGCTGATATCCTTGTGTGGTACCTCGTAACACAGGGATATTAATCCCTACTTCGAGACCATTACAAGAGGTGTGTTGTCTGGCGCATATTTATATTTATTTATTTATAAAATAAATTCCATGTGTGTCAAATAAAGCAATTTATTTGCGTGAAAATTCGTAATAAATGCAATAAAAAAAAACACGATGAGACCTATCAAATAACCCTGTTTTGAATATAATACCAAAACAAACAGAGGTACTTAACCCGATTTATTTGCTTCCATCCAAGTATAAAAAGCTGTATGAAAATTCTGGACATCTCTCATTCAATATCGATATATGACTCCAACCTAAGCAGAACTGAGGGTGTTTGAAACTCAATTAACCTAATTGATAGTAACACCCAGACACAAAACAGAAATAAAAAAAAGTGAAATTATAATTGTCACCGGACCATTTTCAACCCACTAAACATTTGGAATCATAACATCCCATCGCGACTTTATCCCAAACGGTAGTCAGAGGCAAGTGCCTGTTACCGCCATGGAGAACGGAACACTCAGAAGCCCACTTTCACTAATGGTATTAGAACCCAGAGTGGTAGGTGGTGAGCCTTCCGCGGAGAACCGGAGAGTTAGACGGAAATTTAACACTGAACACAAAGATGTGGTTCCGGCCAGATTTGAATTCGGGACCACAAGATCCACGATCTGAGTAGTGGTGCTGAACCTAGCCCATGACGCTCACGACGTTTGTAATCCTTATTGAATAAACCAGAAACGATCAATAGGACCCAGCATCAGCTGATTGGTTGCTACCCAGAGCGATCGCTCGACTGAATACCCGATCAGTCGCACGACTGAGGAGCAACTACTGCGCATGTCCCTGTATCGACTCCCAGTGAGATGCCCAACGCTAGACAACATTAAACCATAACTTCAAGCAATAGCAATGATTTTGCTTTGTAGGTGCATGGTAATCCTTCTTTACAGGATGAGCGTAACATTACCAAGTTTGCCAGCAATTATGTGCCTTACGCATCCAGAATAGAGTTGCGAAGGTGAGCTAAGTGCGGGGTGCCTTAGGTAATTAATATCATCTCTGTTACAAACATAATCCCGGCTTAGGTAATCGCTGGCGGATGATAAACCGCCTCTAAATTTGGATGACGGGCTTCATTATGGAACTGGCGGAATAACTAAACTACTTTTTGAACTTTGCAAACTAATAAACGTTATTATCACAGTATCATAATATTTTGCTAGTAAATATTAAGTTGGTTACCCACAATTAACTCAATGTTATATTTCTGAATGGGAGTTATCTATTGTAATGAGAATAGTAGACTAACTGGGGGCTGGCCAAGAGCAACACGTCACGATGATTTCTACAATAGAAATCGTTTAAATGTATTGGGATGACACAAGCGCCAGTGACAGCTTATGTCATCCCCATACATTTAAACGATTTCTATTGTAGAAATCGTCGTAGCGTGTTGCTCTTGGCTAGCCCCCCTGGCCTGTTAAAGTTGAAGGACGCGGAAAAAAAAGAATTTCACGAATGTCTAGGACCGCAAGGATATTTTCAAGAACAACATAAAATGATACTACGAGTATATCCCAAACGGGGTAGTCACAGGCGAGTGACTGTTGCCGTTATGGCGAACCCAACACTCAGAAGCTTACTTTTACCAATGGTATTAGAATTAGAACCTAACGTGGTAGCGCCTTCCGTCGTTATCCGGGTTGTTGATTTTCAGGAAGATGACAAGTTATATATGTACAGAGGCCTCACTGATACTATGAAGTGGTTCTTCAGACTACCCTCGCGTGAGCTAAGTGGGGATTGCTGGTTAGGTTCGTAACATGTTAGGCTAGTGAATAAAACTTACTCTAAGATGTTAATAAGCCATAATACTGACAATGTCGTGTCAGCCGGAACAGTAAATTATTAGCCGGCTCAGAAAATTTTAGTTGTTGGTCACCCATTACACTTCACGACCTAGTTACTTATTAATGTTAGTCACTCGGCTAACAAGCACCTTAGTTATCAATAAACAAAAAAAATCTTAATATTTATTATTTAAAATGTTTAAGTATGAAAGTGTAATTGAAACGTTTGTTGTTTTGATAAGTCGCATTTATAAAAAGATGTGAAATTATCACTCTGCACCCGGTCGGTTGACACTTTGACAGTCGCTGACAATTGACAGCCGTCCTGCGCCTGCGCAACCCGAGATTGAAGCTCGCTAATTGCATGTCGCGAGTCGCGGATCTATTTCATAGTTATTCTATTGCTACGGGGCGGTCAAAAAAAAAACAGGTTCAAAGACAGGTTGCAACTGCTATTTTTTTTTTATATAACAGCATTATTTACGATTTATCCCAAATACTATTGCTTGTTCTGTGCCCAAATGAAATAGTCAGTGGCAAGTTAACTGAAGTCTTAAACACTGCTTAGCTAAGTGCAGAGTGCAAGTTGCAGTGAGCGATGCGAATGACTTCACCATCGCGTTTTACGAGCATGTGAATATCAAGTATGGCATCGAGTCAGCGCCATCTAGCGGCACAAATGTTGCCCGAATTAACCGCTAGGTGGCGCTGACTCGATGTCATACCTAATTGACATTCACGTGCTCGCAAAACGCGATGGTGAAGTCATTCGCATCGCTCACTGCAACTCGCAATCGGCACTATGTTTTTAGTAGTAATAGTGGTAACTGTGGCGCTGCTGTCTTCAAAGGCTGGGATAAGATAAATGAATTCAACAGGTTTTACAGCGAAGAGAAGCGATAACTTCCAGGGAACCTCCAGTAGTTAACTCAAAACTTGACACTAATCTTTTGGGCCATGTTTCGCTAAAGATACCTGTTAAGTCAAACCGCAGACAACATTTATTTTTCGTGCCTTTGGCGAGGAACAACGTGCCACAAAATAGTCCCCTGACACGCATTTGCAGAAATTATAATTTGTTGTGCAATGATATAGACATCTTTCATCAGAGTCCTACCTCATTTGTAAACAGTTTGAGAAATTCGGAGGGTTTCGAAATGCATTCTCACAAAATGAAGTGAGATTTTAATTTAAGTTGTAATTATTTTCTTTATATCTACTCGTATTTAAATGTTGTGCGCGGTTGTCATCGAAATGCAAATTTGACCATGTTACAATGTAGCCGCCGACCATATCATTTGGCGGTCCATATGCTTGCCTATGGCAAAGCCATACCAAGGTAAAGCATTACATAAGAGTTTATTAAAGAAAGCAACCTCTCGTAGCAGACATTCGCAATGCTACTGTTGCTGATGTGAACTACTAAATAAACAGCAGCTGTTCATAAATTAATTAAACAGTCCGAATCTACGTACGGCGCGATGCGAAAACAGATGATACAATCTCAGCCCTTAACTATAACAACACTATAACTCAGCCAAACAGAGATTTATAAGATGCATGGCTCGGGGAATGCCAAATGGATATTACGCGCACTAGCGGGCGATGTGGGTATTACTCGGGAGAGGAATTACATTTCTGAGTGAGAAAATGTCGTTGTGATGATAAACTGCTTTCTCTTTATGACCCGCAAAATGATTGAAAGATGATTTCATAATTAAAGCATACCTCATACCTTACCACCACCATCATTCATACCTTTGGCAACATAGGTTATTAAATAATAGTATAAGCAGAAAAGACAAGAATTGATGGTATACAAGAGACCCATATTACTTGTTTTTTAGGCTTTGGATGTGGTTTCTATCTCCTGCCTCGGTCACTCTATCTCCTGTCTCGGTCACGGAGCAGACCTTTTCTCATTAAAACCCAAGAGGATTTCAACACAACTTTAGCTAAGGTGTATAATTCTTCAATAACAATGATAGCTAATAATAAAAGATACACACAGTTCTTTAGTCCAAGACAGGATATATAGCGTCGATTTAATGTCAGTACGCTCAAATTTAAGCACTCTGACACTGAGGCGTTTAACTATAAATAGATTGAACAAAATGTAATACAAGTAAACGTACGTGACTTCTCAATTCATTAGATTACTAAACCTACCTACATTATAATGTGAATAATGACCATTATTAGTACATATTCCCAAATAACTCCCTAATCCATTCCTGAACCTCTCGCTCCTCGTCTGCTAAGCCCGCTTCAGCTGTTTTGAACGCACTTCGCCGGGTAAAGCCCGAACTAACCAACGCGCTTCACCCGTTAAACTGCGAGTGATCAATTAGGATTTAAATTAATTTAGCTAAACGCGTTCCGGTGTAGCCACAGAAAAAGGGGGATAAATGGAAGTATTTCGATATTTATTTAATGCGAGAATCTGTATCGTCTCTCATTTTATTAAACTAAACGTTTAAGTACTTACAGACTGTACGAGTATAACAAGTAAATAATTAAAAATCTACAAGAGACATTGACAGGCCTTGTTCTGCGTCAATAGACAGGCAACATCAAACTGAGATAATGAAGAACAGTTAAACCGTGCAACGTACAGCTGCGCTGAGTGTTCACTCCTAGGAGTGTCACGTGGCACGTGGGTGACGCGATGACGCTTCTTACGACTTAAGTATATCTTTCTTTCTTTTCTCTGTTTAGCTGAGTCGAATAACCGCGAAGTTTGCAAGCATGATGGACGGCAAAGTAGGTACGCAGTATTACATATGGTATAAACATTTATGAACTTTCTCGTTTGTAGTGATTGCCAGAACAATAATTTCATTTTCCTCTGTATCTGAGTGTGATACGATACTCATAGTATGTATCTAACAAACCAAGTGAAATTGGTTTTGAGGGTTTTGACAATTATGCCATTATGCTTTTAAATAATAGGATTAACTATAAAATTTATAAGTAATAAGGGCTTTCACTACTTATGTTATGTAATGATATTAATTTAGAATGTTATGCTATGTAATTATATGCCTTTGGGCTATTATGCGATTTGAAAGTTATGTAATGCATAGTCTAAGTACTAGCTAAAAAACTTAGATTATATTATAAAGGCTTCACTGCTTCGTTGGTATTTTTTGTTTCTTTCTAGATCATTGTTTTATCGGATATCATTTTATCATGGTTTGAACTAGCGTAGCGGTTAAGAAGATCTCCATACCCCTGAACTTCTAACTACCATATACCTTCATAGTATTTTTTTTTAAATCGTTGTGTCTTAAAAGTGTTAAATCAAACAATATTTTTTAACAATCTATAAACTAAAATTAAGCTAAACAATGTTTATAGTTCGTTAAAGACTTGGAACTCACAATTTATATTTCTCGGAAGATGTTAGTTGCCTACACCAATTTGTGGCCCATTACGAGTATCTGTTGTTCTCGAAATAACTTGAAGTTTCAGTATAATTATCGCATACTTAAATATTTTTGGCTTACCTTCCCCTGAACGTGTCGTTCAGGTTATTGAGGTAATGATACAGAACAATGTACTTATTATGTAATTTATGTACTCCCGACACGCAGCTAGTGGAGTAAGTTGAGGAACTGTCATGCAAGGGACTTCATAATCCATAACGCTTCACAATCGTCATTATACACTTAAATTACTACTGCCCAAATTGTCTAGTGAGCTTATTGCGTATTTAGAGTTTCTTCTTACACGCAAGCAAGCAAAGCAAGGCAAGAGTTCTTGAAGTAAAGTTCAAAAATGTTCTGAACGTGTTTTCAACGCGAAAGACTTCAATACGGTATACGAACAAAAGCCATCGATGAAATCCAAAAATCTCAAACAAGTACCTATCCGTTTGAATGGCCAGCAACTTCGAGAACTCTTGACACCAGTCTTGTTTATGACCTCTGAAGAGGACTTCGGCGTTGAACACGAGCCAAGAGCTGAACTTGCTTCTTGAACTTGTGCAAAGAGAATTTCGTTCATTAATGATATGTGGACAATCTGCATTTACTATTCGAGGAATTGCCAACGCTTGGTTGACGTTTCTTGCATAGAATTTTCTGTTTGATTTAAATTTGAAATGTTTCTGCTTTTTACGCATTTTCATATTATGTTTAAAATTGCTAAAGTTAAGAGAGGTATTCGACGACATCTCCCTCTCCTCTCCACGTTCTGGAGTAAGCAGGATCAGAGTAAGTAGTAAGGTGTCTGTGCTCCTACGGGAAACAACCGTAATGTTGAAGAGTAAAAAGACAAAGAGAAACACTAAAGAGAGCACTAAATTAGTCTCGTTATTCAAGTCTTTCGGAATAGACTAGCAATTTAATAAACCAACAAGGATTATGGCCACCACAGCTACTTGGTTGGACAATATATTTTGTAATTTCAAACCTGCCGTAAAGTGTATTATCTCGTTACTTAAGTCTGATCATTGTAGGCAAATAATAACGTTTTTAGATACCAAACCAAAAGATACCCGTAATATTCCGAGGCAGATAAATGACACATGCCTAAGACACGCCATCGCTTGGAACGTTTCGAGAATAGTTTAATATCTAGATTGCCTCTTATTTCATACACACAATGTGATCCAGATGCTCTGTACAATCAACTGTTTTCATGTATAACAAAGGAATTGAATTGCAACTTTCTTATTTAACAAGTTATTTGCAAAGTTCAGTCTACATTTTCTGAAGGGGCCACGCCAGGAATTTATAAAACCTTTTATGTCAGCTGGAAAGAAAATTAAATTCTCATGCCATCAGCCAAAATTAAATGGGTTTATTTGAAACAAAGATTTATACAGTAATATGGTAATGTCTCTGGCGCGGCGCCAGCGCAGTGACGTCTGCGCATACGCTGATGGAGATCGCATTGTTTGAGGATCTTGGAACTGTCAGCGCCGCATTACTGGCGTTGCATGAGCTGTGTTTGTTTGTTGCTTCAACTGAACGTTTTAGTATAAATATAACCTACGCTGGATAGGACTGGTTATAGCGTCGATAACCAACATAATTTTACTTTTAACATTGGTTTACCGTTCAATGGAATTAATATTCGCGCTTCGTCGAAACCGTTTACATTATATCAACGATTGCCAAACCTATTAGGTAAATAGGTTATCTGTTTTTTTTTTTGAAGTGTCATCGAAAGACCTCTCAAAAATATGAATATTGGTAAATAATATATTTCGAAAGCATCGAAACTACCCGAGATAATTACTTATATCAATTTTGAAAGTAATTTATTTGGACTTGCCCAAAACGCTCCCTACAAACTGCCGCCTGCAAATGACGTCATTTGCTGTTTATGTCGTTGCGTTCTGCAAAACATTTTATCGGCAGCCGTATTCAATTTTGGAATGGAAACCATATTCATAATGAATATGGTTTCTCAACAAAAGTTGCTATCAATTCTGTTTTATAGATTGATTTAGATTTTTTTATTTACTTTATTTACACTTCCAAAATTGGACTTTCCCACGCAAGTTTGAATTGCTCTAAATTTAATTGTACATAAGTCAACAAACCTAAAGTTGTTAGGCCCTTTTTATGTAAGTAGGTTTTTCGAATATATTAATTTATTTTAAAATCTGATGATGTTGTTCTGATACTCGCGCTGCCTCATTCCAAACCAATTTCCCTGCTCCATGTGGTGTTTTGTGGACGTAATATAAGGATGGGGAGAAATTTAGAATAGTTATCAAAAGCAAACATGAAATGACTTTCTGCTGATCACACAACAGCAGAGCAACCGGCTTTAGTCAGTATCGTTTCAATAAATGCTTGGCTTTAACCTTATTCCTATGTTTTTATATATTTTTACCACAATAAAGAAGGTTAACCATTATTAATAAACCTCTTTAAGCTGATTAATTGTCTCATTAACATCATTCGCAGGTCATCACCGTTTCTCAAACATCGTACCTACAGTTAGCAAAACATTGCTAAACTACCTATACCTTATTTTTATGGTCGTAAGAGTTAATATCTCACAGTATTTGTGTTGCACTGTACAGGAAAATTACTCAAAAACATAATATTGGGTATGGACAGGACAAGTTGGCAACAGCATGAAAGTTCTTATTTATAGCGATACTGAGAAATGGTCGTGACGTGGTCTGACAGGTGGCGGGTCCCAGGTTCACGGCCGGGAAATGTCACGGTGATGGACATTTACGTCATTTGGAGTAATGTCTTTTATTTTTTGCGCTTGAGTTGTATCTTGTTCTGTTGTGTTTTTTAATTTGAGATGTTGATTTAATAGTGTTGGAACAAATAGTAAAAAATATTACTTTAAAACCATAATACCCTATTAAAACTGTGAATAAGTATCCTACCCGGGACATCTTCACACACGTTATTACAGACTTCACTTAACTTTTTATAAGCAATTTGGACCTTTTTAGATCATCAAAACTCCTAAACATAAAAAAACTATTCATGTTTGTCCAAGCTTACGGAACCCATGACCCGAGCCTACTCACGTAGACACTAGATACGAGTACTTCACACCATACCAAGCGAGATCTACATTTTAGAATGTAATTTTCTTTCAATAACGGCATTTGGTGCTTCTTTAAAATTAATTCAAAAGCACTAAAAAAGACAATAAAAGCTTAAGATTGTATCATAATCCACTAGTATAGAAAAAAGGACCAAAAAGGACTTTCCATTCAGATCACAGCCGATATGAGGATCTAAAGACGAACAGCGTAATCTGCAATATTGCCGACCCTTACCGGGGCCAGAATCACAACCCTGAATAAAAAGCACTCAGGCCTCGGATGGCAAATATTGCCTGAAATTACTTCCCCTTTATAAATAAACCTCCACAAATTGAGAGCGAATCTATCCAACAATAAGTTTTTCTCACTGTTTACTTTATACTCGACCTATGTAATGGAATATCAACCTCCAGCGGTAATGAACGAAGAAATTTAGTTCTCAGCTGTAATGGAATTGTTGAAGTAACTCGGGGGGACCTCCTTCGGCACAATTATGCAAATTTAGACCTTAATTTCATGCTCTCGCTTCGACTGCCTCACACAGGAACTCGCCTTTAAATTAGGATAAAGAGATTAGATAGCGTTATCCAGCAATAAAACCAAATGAACTACCGCATTCATCCACAATTTAATCGAGCTTCTGAAAGTTGTGGATAATAAAACCGCCGGTAAACATTACGGCTTAGAAATTCTGGCAGGAACCCTTTTGGGCGTAATTTAGTGGCGTCGTGCAGGGAGCATATTTTGGTCGAAATATTTTAAAACTTCAAAAGAGTTTCTACGAAGACTGACAGCGAAGATATAACTGGACGCGGTATTCCTGTCGCCATCGGGATATGGGCGGTATAAAAAACAAAGTCGTTTATGGTTGAGCTCGTTGCGGTTGTCTCAAATGTAAAACCGCCTTATCCGGGATATTTTTAAATGAAACACTCGTACATTTTAAACTAAAGCCGTTCACATTTGGAACGTTGATGCTACATAGTTATGCCAGAGGCTAGCTGGCAATGGCAGATCGTGGCCCAAAAGCGGTCAGATTGTATTGGCATTGCCAATTTAATATGCTAGTCAAAAAATCGACTTTATATAGTTCAAGTCGCTCATTCTGGGCTATGGTAGGTACTCAGAAGTCTTAACAGATGTTATAATTTTTCATAACCGCAAAAGTAACTAAATAATAAATCCACTCAAAACACTTTCAGTGATGTTATACTTAAGGAAACCGACAACCGGTCATCAGACAAAGCAGAAGACTACTTCATGTAATGAAGACACGATGGAGCTGATAAATGAATGAATGAAAGATAATGCTCGGGTGATTTAACCGGTCAAGTATTATTGGCAATCAGTTCTGCGAGCTGGCAGCTGGTCGATGTTGGGCAACAGTGACGTCAGCGCGTCGGCGACGCCAGCGCCGCCCTGTCTGCCCGCCGCGACACCCACGGTGCGCCCGCGCATTTGCTAGCGTTACTGACATTGCAATTATATTGGATGGATGTGCTTTTTGTTACCGAGAATACTGTGACTAGGTAGATATTTGATCACATTCACCAATGACCTTTGAATTACAAGGACTCCGCATCATTAGCGCTCGGTCAAACAAACAAAAAAAAGTGACGTAACTCTAAGCACACTTTTTCCTTAGCTACATTCCTACTCATTTCAGTCTTACATTTCAGAAAGAGGCAGAACGCAGATTTCACAGTCAATTGTTTGACGTACTATTTCAATGTATAGGAAATCATTGACATTCACAATCGCACCTGGTGGTAAGTGACGATATGGCCTATGACGGGTACACGTCTGCCCCATACGCAGAAGGGTTGTAATTTATTGGAGAATATAATGTTGATTGTTATATGCGGCAAGCCGTTCCACTCCTTTGCTGTTAGTATTATAATACGTAACGTTATACGTTACGTACGGTATACTTTATATAAAACAATCTAATTTAATTAAATTAGTAAAAGTTTGGCACAAAACTCACATTATAAAAAAGCTGATTATCTAAAAGCGATAAAGCAAGGGCTATAGTTACTAACAGATTTTTAAATTCTTCTTAATGTTAGTTTTTCTTCCTTCATTGGCTATTTAACTGCTCGACTTGCAATACCACTCGAAGTCGTAGACGGTCAAGACTTGAAGCGGCTGAATGTCACTTGTAATTTTAGATTTGTGTTAACGTGATTGCCCAATTAGTTTAAAGATAATATTACCTAATTTGTGGTATTTATTCTTATAATTTTTAAGAAATTAAGGCAGTTTTCTTCTTAACTTGGCTTCATACCTTCTGAACATAGGCATTACTAAAACCCTTTTAATCAGCAGCCCACTTATATTGGATTAATCGGTGTACAAAAAACTTTTGAGTCAAATTGAAGATTGCCAATTTAATGCTGGCCAATAAAGAGACACAAACGGTTATAGTTAACTCACAAAGTAGTTTTTAATGCTGTGTAAGTACTCAAAGTCATCAGTATTCAGCACAATACACTTGCAAGTACCATATATATTACCCTGCTTTGTATTGGGAATGAAACAAAAATAAACTTTAAACTAATTGCTCGCGCTCATCACACAAAACAAGACAAATGCGCTTGCCAAATAAAACATAAGCCTGACCAAGTCTTAGCAGACCTACTTACAAACTCGCTCTTTCATTTGCAACTTTAACATTGTGCCAATAAAGCACACAGTTCCTCAGAGAGAGTCCGGCATGATGCAGACGCAGCTGTTCAATTTCAAACTTTACTCTGCCAGTTATTGGGTCTAGATTTGTTCGAGAAGACGAGAGATATGATGCAAGCACCGATTATACTCGTGTCACAGAAGACGAGTCCTGACAGAGATCGTGCCAAAGCGCACGTGTGGCAGATCACCAAAATACTGAGAACTCCACCTGGAAACGGATAGTATACATTTTGGAGTTCCAACTGTCGTGGATATTCACGCAAACATACATTTGAAATATCTCCAATTAGAAACGACGAACACATTTGTAATGCAGTTGACAACTGTAATCTTGGTAACAGGAAAGTTTTTATTAACAGATCTCCACCATTATGTTACAAGTCGTTTAGCATAAAGTATGCCCATATGTGTATGATTACGGTACTCAAATCAAAAAAATACTTTCCCGATATGTTATACTTAGTTTGCAAATAATGAGTTTGATATTTTGATGATTAGTATTACCATTAGGATTTTTTTGGCGTAGGCACTCAATGAGTGATGTAGTGAGTGACTTCTAATCTTTATTCAGGTTTACAAACGAATTCACAAAAGTTGTATTTTTCAACGAAGCCTGAATCTCTGAATTGTTAATTATTCACCAGACTATGATGTTTGCTTATCACTGAAAACCTTTTCTTTGTAATTTAATCTGAATATTGCATAATCGTATTTCGTGGTATTTATTATACACTTTACACTGTCGTAAAATCCTGTAACAAATATAGAACACAGGCGAGTATTAAATTAACTAGTTTCACGTTTATTGCTTCTACCCCTTGTCGTTGACATTACCACTATAGTTTATGCGATCTATATTATGCTCCCTTTTAGCGGTGCTGCTCCGAATTTTATGTTTTTATTACCGACTTTGACGAGTTTCTTCTAATTTACGAGCTATAAAAGATTGCTCAATAAATTTTCTTAACCATCAAAATAGTTTTTAGAAGCGCTTTTGAAGTCATTAGCCGATACATGAATATGTTGGTGCCTCCAATGTCGGCGTAGGTCAGGCTGTGACATATTGTAAAAAGGTCAGCAAGACTTGTAAAGAAAGCAGAGTTAATCATTAACTCAACCAGTAGATACGTCTACCACGAGTTACCACTATATAGTCCTGCAAAAATAAATTCAAAAGGCATCAAGACTAATCGCGTCGTTATCGGATGAGCTTGGTCTAAATATTCATACTCGTCTGCTATTTCTGAACATCAATACCGTAGCAATAATTCTTGTGCGCCCCTCATTTTGGAGCCCCTAAAAGTTTGCGTCAGAAAACATTAGTTTATATTAGTGTAGCTGAAGACAACGTGGACGAATGGGGAGGTAACGACATGTTAGATAGAAGTGTACTCGAATTGACGCTTTAGTTGAAATTATCTTAAAATATCCTTGAAAGTTTGAAGGCACAAAGTGAAGAAAATATTGCAACTAGACACAATGATAAACTGAGAACTCCCGAACCACGAGTGTTGGACAACGTGGTCATCTACACACGAACCAGCATCTGTTGGCTTGCACTAAAAGGTTCGGTGACTCGTTTCTTTGATGTACTATCCAGAAGTACAGGAATGCTCTTCCAGCGCATGTGTTTCCTTACTCTCATAGACCCGGGGTCTTCAAGCGGGGCTTGAAAAGGTGTTTCTGTCGATCTCCAAGATGGGGATGGCCAGCTAAATGCTTCATTTGCATGACTGTGCCTGTCAGCCCCACATCTAGACCTCAAGACCATTTCCATCAGGTAGAGTGAGGTCATCTTGACGGGCAATAAAATAACCTGCTGAGGAAGAGGAGGAGGCTGATGGAAGTAGCTTTAAAGTGAAAGAATTTGATTTCCACGATATAAACGATTACATCGGGAACAAAGTTGAATTTCATGGTGTTGTATATAATTCGTGGTTCAACTCGTGAGGGATTCTGTTAACACTCTACCAGCGATTTCAGTTATCCACACCTTTGTGCGGGTTTTCCTTAATACTAATGACATCATTAGTATTAAAGAAAACCCGCACAAAGGTGTGGAACTTTAGTAACATTTGACGTTTGTAAGAAACATTATGGAATAGTAGGTACAGATTGAAATTTATTTCGTGTGGGTTATTACCCACATCTAGAATATTATCTAGAATTACATCAAAGAGAAAATGTCGATCGTGAATAATTAACACGGAAATAAACGAACACTCCCTAGTGCGATGCCTGTCTTTTCTTTTATCATCATCATCATCTCAGCCATAGGACGTCCACTGCTGAACATAGGCCTCCCCCATTGATTTCCACCTATCCCGATTAAAAGCGGCTGTATCCAGCGATTCCCTGCGGACTTGACCAGATCGTCCGTCCATCTCGCAGGGGGCCGTCCTACGCTGCGCCTCTCAATACTTGGTCTCCACTCGAGGACTTTTCTGCCCCATCGGCCATCAGTCCTCCGAGCAATGTGTCCTGCCCACTGCCGCTTCAGCTTGCTAACCCGTTTGGCGTCGTGTAGTGTGTACACGTCACCCGTATGTGTGCGTATGCATTCTAGTATATAAGATGGTGTAATGATATTTGACACAATAAAGTCGCATCTGTTGACATCTTTGTTTTTCATTCCACAACTCTCGGTTCCCACATTGCATGGCGACCTTGCCAGTGCTGTCTTGGGCCAGCGCTGTGCGTGCAAACAAAAAGTGTAGTTAATGCGTTTTAATAATAAAAAAGGTGATATTGAACACAAAAAAAAAACAGTGAGGGAATAAATGGATTGACGATAATGGACAAAAAGTGGAGTGTCCGCCGTTGCGAAGAGATTAAATTATAAAGCTGCTGGCAGCCGGGCGTTGCTGGTGCCAGATGGAAGTGCAGAATATGCTGGAAGCCGGAAGATGCAGGTGTTATATTATCAAGCGGACAGGTCTAGGACTAATCTATAAAAGTGGCATTTTTCTTTTTTAACGATTAAATTACTTAAAAGTACATGTAACACATTTTTTTTAGTTGTTAACTAGAAAAAAAAGAATTTTGTATTAAATTTCTAAAGCGTTTTTCTATAAATATATTTTTTAAACCTAATTTTAAACAAATTCGTGACCAGCTTTTCAAATTTTTCATTATAACAATTCACCAAAATATTAATTAACCAACAAAAATTGTAACAGCATTGAATACCTATGTATTTGCAAGCGTCTTGATTGCACAATGTGTAACAATATCCACGGTGCCCCGCGAAGTCACGAGGCAATAATCAGCACTTTTTTAACATTGAATTATTTTGTGGATTGATTTTTTATTAAAAGTAAAAGATTATCTTCAAACAATAACTGAGTTCTCAATATCTGGTAATTTTATGTTTTCTGAGCATCTTTGTTTATCATTGCAATGATGACAGTTTCATTAATTTTACAAACTTTATCTTTCAATTAGTGGTTTATCTAAAAACGTTTTACACAGCGTACTTCAAATGTACACATTATGATATAAGTTAAGTTGAAAATTACAGCCGAGGCGATATTGCTAGCCCGAGCCGTAGGCGAGGGCTACAAGAAAGCAGAGGCTGTAATTATCGCACGTATCTACCTATGTCATACTACGACGTTTTATAACATATCTGCGAGGAAATAAATAAAACTCTGACTTTCTCAAACGAATAAATCTTTAATCACTTGTTAAAGTAGTTATAGAAATTTTGACTTGTTCACAAATTAGCGATGCGCGCGCATCAGCGCTTTCTTTAAGGCAAAGGCATAAAAAACAGCCTGTATTACTAGTAAAGTAATGAATTAATATTTTTGTGTTTTTGTTCCAGATGGTTGTAATTTATTGTCAAAATCAACTAAATTAAAGAATTAAATGTTTATTTACTATATTTTATCTCCCAAAGTTAATTTTATTTTTAAAATGTTGGCCTTATTTCTGACACAAAATCTCTATGCTAAATTTAAAAAGGTACTGTTCGTTGTAGGCGTAGCATCTTGATAAACCGTGCGTTTTACCTTAATAAAAAAAACTCGTGCGTTTTACATTACAATAACGCAATAAACAAGTGCGTAATGAGATACAATACAAAATTGAAATTGGTTAAATTAAGACCCTTTACGAGCAAATATGTTATAAAATAATTTGATTATATTGAAAAGCGTATTTCACTAAAACATTATGCAACAACGTAAAAAGTAAGTCATCCATGTTTTTAAGTATTAGTTAATCCCAGACAGAAGTATGAAGTGTTTTCTTCCAGGCAATCTACGAAGCACCAATGGCTATTTTAGAACATTATTTAATTAACCTGAGCTACTAGGACTGTTACTTCATGATTTGTAGCATTACATAACGCAAATCAGCTACTAGGAAATGCAATTTCCAACATGTCTATATAATCACAAAAGTTATTACGTTTGATGTTGTAATACATACTTAATTAACTAGAATTGCACTTGGGTTGAAGAAAAATCAGTAAAAAGGATCGAAGATAATTAAGTAATTAATATTCGCTTTCAAAAAATAATTGGCTGTGGTAAATGGAGATAAAAAATTCAATTTCATCAGTGTAAAAGCAACTTCGAATTTTTTTACGTATGAACTACATTTTATTAGCCTACTTGGTATTTTTTTGTACTTGTTTTCGAATAAATTTTGAGTTGATATTTTTTTCTCATGTTATTTGCACGTACAGAAAGAAAGTTCGTCTTAAGTTTCGTTCGTTCGTTTGATTTTTAATTACTCACATTTCTTTATGTTTAACTGAAAATACGACGAAGATTACATATTTTAACACCTAGCAATAAATTACAATTTATAACATATTTGCTCGTAAAGGGTCTCTTATTTCACCGATTTCAATATCGTATTGTATCTCATCACGCACTTGTGCGATAATGTAATGTAAAACGCACGGTTTATCAAGATGCTCCGTCTAAAACGAACGGTACTTTTTAAAATCTTAGCAAAGAGTTTTTATATCAGAAAAGACCACCATTTTATGAATAAAATTAACTTTGGGAGATAAAATATAATAAATAAACATTGTATTCTTTAATTTAATTAATTTTGACAATAAATTACAACCATTTATCTGTAACAAAAACACAAAAATATTAATTTACTTTATTAGCAATACCGGCTGTTTTTTATACCTTTGCCTTAAAAAAAGCGCTGATGCGCGCGCTTCGCTGATTAGTGAAGAAGTAAAAATTTTTATGACTGCTTTAACAAGTGATTAAAGATTTATTCGTTTATGAAAGTCCGAGTTTTTTTTTATTTCCTCGCAAATATGTTATAAAACGTCGTATGACATACGTGCGTTTTGATAACTACAGCCTCTGCTTTCTTGTAGCCCTCGCCTACGGCTCGGGCTAGCAATATCGCCTCGGCTGTAATTTTCAACTTACCGCACTTATATCATAATGTACTATAATAGTTGAGATAACGGAAAGTTAAAAATATTATTTTTTACTGTCTTGAATTTTAATCCATTATAATCAGTTGTACTCTTTCTTTTTTTACTAAAATATGAAATCAACATTAAATTAGCTAAATAAAAAAATACATACGAAATGTTAATTATGGAACGCAATTTGATTTTCCTAATTTCGGTATTTTCAGTGTCCATTAAAAAAAACTACTAATGAAGCATTGAAATAATAGACAATTTTTCTATGCATATTGGTTAATAGTTGATCAGAAATTCTTATTCCTTCATAAGTAACTCCGAAGTAAAGTTATTGTCATGTATTTCAGTATGAAAATTTAAAAACTTTTTTTTTAAATATTTGTATCTTTTGACGCTCCGTAACACTAACATTACCTACAGTACAACACGTGGTAACGCATTTGCATTATTATTTGTTACCGACAAGTCTCAGAAAGAAATACGAAGCTGGCCTTTTATGGGAATACAACAATATCAGATATCAGGTATCGTAATATCAGAAGTTGTTTTTGCTCATCAACATTTGAAATTCGTTAATGTTTTCAAATGTAATATCATATCTTTCTTAATTGGACTAAACCTAATACGTTTGAGTTGCTATACCAAAATAGTGTATACCTAAGACTTTTTTCTGTCTATAAAACATGATATTTGGAAAATGTTATTTTTGTATTTTGGTCAATTCATGGTCAGTAATGGTAAAGTTTGGTTTGTTGTAGTTATAAGCGCGAATGTATTAAATAGCGTTTGTACAGAGGCGTTCACATCAACCTTTATGCTGCTGACATTTTGTAATGGTTTTGTAAAGCTTGATGTGAACGCCTCTGTACCTATAGATAGAGTGCATTACTTACATTCGGAGCTTCTTTCATAGCATGAGAAGTGAAAACAAAATATGTACCTATACCCTTTCCAATCGTTTATTTAACTTTGGACAGCTCTAATACTTAATCAAATAGTAATACCCTGACCCGTTACCGATTCGATTTCTTTTATCGATCGATTTTATTCATGAAGAAGTTTTAATCGATATAACACACTCATTATTTTATCGATAATTTCGTAATTTTATCGATTATTAAACGGCAACACTGGACGCAGCAGCGACGCGCGACGCCATTTTGTTGTCAGTGTTAATCCACATTTCCATACGTCGAGTTGAGTATTTATATTCCTCCGTATTGATTTATTTGTGAATTCTCACGTTTGGTTGAGTTGAGCGTATCGTTCCTCCCTTCGTTGCTGTCAAAATGCCAAAAATAAAGTACTTAAAGGACAAACAAGTGAGTTTGTCTTGCGACTTTGTGAATACTTTGGAAAGGAAAGCCGTAATGGTGGGCCTCTTATACCAGTGACTCAAGTTAGAGACCGTGTTGCAGCAGCGTTAGGTATTAGTGCTCCAACAGTGGCAAAAATAACAAAAGAAGGCTACGGCAGCAGTGGCATGGAACAGAATAACCTATCTACACCTTAGAAAAAACGTCAGCTCTGTAAAGTGACAGCAGTTGACAATTTTGACGCTGATGATTCGTCGTCATATATACGACTATTACCAAAGAAAAGAGATTCCAACATTAAAAAACTAACACAATCTCTACGAAATAGTGGTTTGTTCCGTGGTCGAAAATCTTCTTTGGCAAAGGTATTGAAAGACATTGGTTTCTTATTCCAAAAATGTGACAAACGAAAAATTTCAATGGAACGCAATGATATTGCTTTGTATCGATGCGAATTTTTAAGACAAGCGGAAAAAATAGGAGATTGGTCGAATGTTGTTTTCATAGATGAAACGGCTCAATGGGAATCATACGCTGTCAAAAACTAGGACTGACAACACTGCTGGCTCCACTTCTGCAGTACCAATGGGAAAAGGCGAACGATTGATTATTTGCCATGCAGGAACAGTAAAAGGATTTGTGAAAAACAGGAGATTTTCATGAGGAGATGAATTCGAACGTGTATGAAAAGTGGTTCAGAGAAATGCTTACATCACTCCAAGAGCCATCAATAATATTTATTGATAATGCACCCTATCACTCTCGTCAAATTAATAAAATGCCAACGCAGGCCAACAAAAAACATGAAATCATAAACTGGCTCCGTGACAATGGCGAGGAGCTGGACGAGTCCCTACTTAAAGTATATTAAAAGAAGAAGACACAAAGAAGCTGCTTAAAAATCTCAAGTTGCTAACCGTAACATGCATCTACATCTATGAAATATGTATATTTGTAAAAACCAATTCAAATCTATTCACAAAGAAAAAAGAGGTTTGTAAATTTAATACAAGGTATCCGAATAAACTGGTTCTACCCGCTGTCTCTACGACGCTTTACAGTAGAAGCACTTACTGCATGGCTATAAAAGTTTATAATAAATTAAAAGACGAAATAAAGGAACTTTCACTAAACAGATTTAAGATAAACCTCAAGCGGTGGTTGATAGAAAGATGCTTCTACTCAATGGATGAATATTTTAAATTCTCTGAGGCTCGTTTATTGTGACTCAATTATTTTTGTATTTCATGTTTTAAGCGTGTTTCGGTGACATTCTGACAATATAATGATTATTAATAATTTCCATGTTAAAATTATAATAATGAATTTTGCATGCTATGCTATAGTGAATTGTGAGGACCTTGTATATATTTAACATCTTTGTACCACTTTCAAGCGAAATAAATGATTCTGATTCTGATTCTGCCAAAACGATACGTAATAGAAGAAATGGCAGCAGAGCATGGGCATACCGTCCTGAGAATTCCCCCATATAACTGCCAATATAATGCAATTGAAATGATCTGGACACAAGTGAAAGGATATGCTGCGAGGAACAATACAACTCCTCCTTTCACTGCAAGAAAAATGCTGGATTTACTAAAAAATTCGTGTGAAAAAGTAACTCCTGAAAACTGGGCGAGTGTTGTAGAAAAAACAAAAAAGGTGATAATGTCGGATTGGGATCGGGATGTTGCATTCGACAATTTATCTGTCAAAGAATTGATAATCAATATTACTGAGAACTCAAGTGATGATGATTCCTGGTCATACGAAGAAGACGATTCTTTATAATTAAAAATAGTATTACAGTACCTGTTTTGGTTGTTTTATTTTTTAATCCCTAAAGTACTAGAATTTCAACATTCTGCACCTGTTTATTACAAGTAGGTTTTCGAAACAACTACAGTAAGTCGAAACGATTATTTTAGATTCATTAATTTGCAGCACATAAATTCGATCCCATTACTAGGTAGCTACATACGAGTACGATGGAACTGTTTTCATGACACAAATTAAAACACAGACATTTAGGGCATTTTAATGCAAAATAATAAAGGTTTTTACGTGATTTGATATAAAATATAAACACAATAATTTTATTAATATAATTGAAAATCGATTTATTTCAAATCCGTTTTATAGTCTGTGGTCATTAATTACGAATGACACATATCTAAGTGGACGGGGCCCGTCCATGAAGTACAGTCCCTGTAGTACATTGTATCAAAAATTATTACAAAACTTTATGTGCGTGATCTGTCAAAAGTTAAATAAATGATTAGAAAGGGTATAATGATGTTTTATTTAAAACATGGACCGGCCGGCCTATATAAGAAAAATGCCCACTAAAGTAATGATGTACTAAGTTATGAGGATGTGATACACGATTGAATATAGGTATAAAAGTTTATTAATGGAAGTAAACTATAAAATTATATTTTTTCTGACAAAATGGAAAAAATAAAAGTGATACGTGGCTTGATAATTAGCGATAATGTCTTTAGTCTACGATGATAATAACTAAATTATGAAATCGATTGAAAAATTAAAATTTATTGTAGCTTAGATATTAGGTATCCACGTCTTATTATGTAAAGTAACATTATATCAAATGGAACAATTTCATCTTTAAATAGGACTTTTCTGTGCAGTTTTTTTTTTCTTTTGTCAATTTACTTAGACGATTGTATAACCTTTTAAGCGGAAAGTAATCATTATTTTTATTTATTTATTTATTCTTTATTGTAAAGTACAATTGGCGGACTTAATGCCTAATGGCATTCTCTACCAGTCAACCACTGGGCGAAGCAGAAATCGTGTTGGCGGTGTCTCATAAAACCGGAAATAAAATATACTATTTTTATAGTCAAGATGACAAAATAAGGGTAAAATAACAAACCTGTATTTTTAATTTTGATTGAATAATTTAACTTGTCCTGCATATTCAATTTCCGCATAGAATTAGTCAACTTATATTCAATTATATAATAATTAACTTTTCATAAAATAAAATCAACATTTGCGATGTTAAAAAAATTATGATAAACATAGTTTTTATTCTGTTTCGAACCTGAATGATTAATTTGCTTTGTAAATTTTGTTCCCGGATGTTTTGTTTTTATAATTGAATGAATAACTCTATAAGTTACCACATCACTTAATTTGACAAAATTTAAATACAAAATTAGTGGTAAATTTATAAAGTAATATATATGATATGTAAGAATAAGCAATTCATTAACAAAATTAAATTAGATGTAAATTAAATCAGCTTATATTTGTCATCAAATGTCTTTAATTCAAACTCAAACTCAAATAACTTTATTCAAATAGACTGTATCAGTACTTTCAAATCGTCAAATTTACAGCAAAATATACTAAATAATAGACATGAATACCATAATAATATGGATATGTAAATAAACAGTATACAGACATAATGCGACTCTACCACCGCGTCGGAGTTGTTTCTTACTGAGAAGACCCGGCGAGAAACTCAGCAGTTACTCTTTTAAACTTGTTTTGGGTTTACAACAGGCGTTAGTAAAGTACAAGCAGTGTGTCATTTTGATACAAATAAACCTAAAAGAATATAAAACAAAGAGAAAAAACCAACCATAAAAGAATATAATAAAAAGAATTCATTTAAACAATTCAAAAACAAAAATTGTTAGTCAGTACAAACATACTAGGTACCTATTAACTCTTACAATAAAACATTTGTTACAATAGAGCTATTTAATCCCGCATCGAGCAGAGCGCTTATACCCAGGCATTTTTATCTATAAGGTAGTCTTTTGTAGTATAATAGCCCTTTTTTAATAAAGCCGTTTTGATGTGATTTTTGAATCTATGTAAAGGTAACTCACAAATTGTTTTTGGAATTTTGTTGTAATAATGTATACCTTGCCCCATAAAGGATCCTAAAACTTTTTGTAACCTAAAGAGTGGAAGTGCAATTTTATCCTTATTCCTAGTATTTCTGCAATGTATGTCACTGTGTTTAGCATAGAGACCAATATTTTTTCTCACCAAAACAATGCAATTGTAAATGTATTGTGACGCTACAGTGAGGATACCAATTTCCTTAAAAATCTCCCTAAGTGAAGCCCGTGCACGAAGCTTATAGATGGATCTGATAGCTCGCTTCTGGAGGATAAAGATGGTTTGTATATCCGCCGCTTGACCCCAAAGTACAATGCCGTAAGACATTACACTATGGAAATAACTAAAATAAACTGAACGAGCAGTATCAACATCTGTTAATAACCTAATTTTTCTCACTGCAAATGCAGCCGAACTAAGTCTGCCTGAGAGAGCTGTTATATGAGGGTTCCATTGCAGTTTTGAATCAAGTGTGATTCCAAGAAAAACTGTTGTATCTACAAGCTTCATAGTATTACCATCAATTTTTAGACTAATGGGGTTATCTTTAACATTAGGCAACTTAAAATTAATACATTTAGTCTTTTTTGCATTAAGCTGTAGATTATTTACTGTGAACCATTGTAAAACCTTTGAAAGTGCGTCATTAACATCATCAAAAAGGTTTTTATTCCTGTCAGTTTTAAAAACTAAAGATGCAAACAATACAACATCACAAATATCTTTTAAGTAAAAAGGTAAATCATTTATATATATCAGAAATAGTAATGGACCTAGAATGGATCCTTGAGGGACCCCCATTCTAACTTGTGATCCTGTAGAGAGTACACTGTTAACATCAACTTTTTGAGTTCTTAAACTAAGGTACGAAATTACCAAATCTAAAGCATTATCCCTAACCCCGTAAAAATCAAGCTTGCGTATAAGTGTATCGTGATCAACGCAATCAAAGGCCTTGGACAAGTCACAGAAGACGCCAAGAGCGTTCTGTGAATTCTCCCAAGCCCTAAAGATGTGTTTTAGAAGTGCGATGCCAGCATCAGTAGTAGAACGGCCTCTCGTGAATCCATATTGTTCACTGTGTAAGAGATTGTTCTCATAAAAATGGCTTAATAGTTGTTCTTGTATGATTTTTTCAAAGATCTTACTGAGAGCTGGTAGGATTGAAACAGGCCTAAAGTTACCTGGGTCTTGTTTGTTGCCTGATTTAAAAAGTGGTACAACCCTACTGTGTTTCATTAAGTTTGGAAAAACACCTTCATCAACACAATCATTGAATATTACGGCTAGATAAGGGGCAATCACGTCAATTATGTGGCTAACAATTTTGACTGATATACCCCAAAGATCAGCGGTATCTTTTGAATTAATTAATCTGAATGCTTTTATTATATCTAGTGACTCAACATGTTTAAATTTAAAGAATACACTGCAACAAGATACATTATCTTTCAACAAATGTTCCGCTCTAGTTGGTGAGGAATTTAATGAAGCTGTAGTGATTATAGGTATATTACTAAAATACTTATCAAATGTATTACATTTATCCACCTTAGCAGGCTCTGATAAGTCAGTTGGCGTGGCCTCAACACGTGACAATTCAGTATCCATCTCCACTACTTGTTGATAACAATTATTGCAAGTGATTTGTTTGCTTATAAGCGAATCAAACCTCTCAGCATTGTAAGTTGACATCTTTAACAATTCTGTGGCAGCTAATATGTGTTCGCTGATCTCTTTTTGGGATATATCATACATTTTTTTGGTGTCCCTCAGAGAACTCTCTAAGCAAGCAATCTTATGCTCAAGAGCCATGGTCTCATTTTCATAGGAGATTTTAGTACTATCTAATAGTAAGCTACCTTGTTCTAATTCAGAGATTAAATCTAACTTTTCCTTTCTTAAAATATTATATTTCTTGATGTCCAACTGTTTATTAACTAATTTTTTAGTTTTGTTAATGTATTTATTAATTTTAATATATTTCTTTAACTTTTTGTTGCTTTTAAATCTATAGAATCTAGTTTCAGAGACTGAATCATCACATGTGAGATCAACCATAGGAATTATTTTAGGACATATATTTGGATCAGCTAAAGCTAACTCATCAAATAAACTTTGATTGCCACTCTCAATTGTACAATTTTTGTCACTCTCTAACTGTCTGATGGTTTTTTGTGACTCATATAAACTAATTTCCAAGTCATTAATCCGATTTAGTGCTAGTTCGTGGGTGTTATTGCATGCATTATAAGAATCAACAAGTTCCTGCAGCTGGGTGCACCGATCAGCCATGTTGAAGTACTTGATCTCCAGTTCGGCAAGGTCACACTTAAGTTTGCTGTTCTTGTCGACAATATTTCTTATTTCCAATTCACTATCTGCGCGTTCTTCAAGCAGCTGGACATTGTCGCTCCTTGCGACCTTGAGGTCATGGCATGCCTGCTTGTATAACTCAGCGAGTTTACTGCGGGTCATCATCTTGAAGTGGGCTTGATGCAATCCTCTAACTGAAATTGTATGAAGCGGGGCCAGCAGACACCAAGGTCACTTATAGGGTGCGAAGAGTCTTACACTGTCACCCTGAAAGCAAGGGAAGTGGTGTCAGTATACTAGCAAAATAATATGAAAGAAGTATATAGAAAATACCGTTCCTAGTAGGAAAATTAACCAGGCAACAGTTCAACTAGTAACAAATAAGTTAGTCCCAACCTAGAGAAATAAACATTGATAGGTTAAATTGAATAATTCTCAAAAATAAACTATGTTTTTCAGTTAAATAAAATCTTATTTTTTTTAAAATAAATAGTAGGGTAGGAAATGAGTATCTATGCTAACAAGTAATGATGAGTTTTGTGTGTTATTGGCTAATGAAGTATTAGATGTGTTAATTTGAAACAATATTGTTTAGTGTAAAGTGTAAATTGACTGAGGCGGGAGGTTATTTTACGTCAACTTTGCTTCCACTTTAGTCAAGCGAAGAGACAAACAACAATGCCTAATCGTATTGTAATTTGACGTGTCTCACTTTAATGAGCAGTGTGCAGTGTTTAATGTTTTAAAAAGTAGATAAATACTCAGGATCTACACCAATGTTAATCAACTGAAAGTCAAAATACAAAACCTAGTTCTACTGAATAAATAACAATCTTATAAGTAATTGAAGTACAAAATTCACTGTGGTCTGTTTATAGTATTCCACTGTTGTTTTAGAAAGTAAAATTGAAAAGTAAACAATACTCCCCTGAATCCGTTGAACGTAAATTTGTAAGGCAACCGCCCGGCAGCAGACTCTTCTTAGATTCGAAGTGGTTGTTCACCAGGAGGGTGATTTATTATTTTCACTTGATATTTAAGCTAAACATAGCCTAAATCACTAATAAACTACGCTGATTTTAAGGAAAAAACATTAAAATTAAATTAATTAAAATTTGAACACTACGAAGACAACTGACAGCCGGTGTTGCCACAGCAAAAAAAAATTAATGAATTTATGTTCCCATTTTTAAAAACCAAAATTATTGTATAAATAAAAGATAACGTTCTTCAATCTAATATCAATTTATATGTCAATTGTTAGTTGTGAATTATGTTTTTAATTTTTTTTTACTTTATTTTGAAAAATAAAATAATGTAAGTACCTACTTACTTTTTTTTTCAAAAAAGAAACGGGGGAGGTGTAGTGTGTGTGCACGTCACATGTATGTGTGCGTAGGCATTCTAGTATATAAGATGGTCTAATGATATATTTGACACAATAAAGTCGCATATGTTGACATCTTTGTTTTTCATTCCTCTACTCTCCGTCCCCACATTGCAGTCGGTTACCTTAGTTCTTCTACGAATCTCCTCATTTCTGATACGATCTCGCAGAGAAACACTAAGCAGAGCTATGCTTGGTGTTTCTCTTTCCATATCTTGCTGAGTGGTCTTTTGTTCATTGGCCTGTGATTCTTTATGAAGGCAGGATGGGGCAGTCTGTGAGATATTTTTTTCAGGCCAATCTACATCAACATAGTACCTTGTAGGTAAAAAATAAGAGCGTCTTCCACTATCACGCAATTTCAGCTCCGATCCTCGCGCCGAGGACTTTGCGATAACTTCGGCGACCGCGGCTCCCCTGACATGTTAATGTAGCGGCAAAAACAGATATTTCGAAGCCAAACTCGAAGATTTAATGTTGTGTGAAGTTACGAGTCAACTAAGCTTAATCCTGCGACGCCTGCCAAGAGATCACTATCGGCTTGGCTCCGTTCATGAAATATAACTCTTGGCTTCGCATCTTGGGAATTAGTGTCATTTCTAGATTATGAAATTGGGAGACTTCGATAACAGCAAAACAGAATAATAAATAATCTGGACAAACAGACCGCGTGCCAAATGTATTAAAAAAACAGTATTTAATGTATGTCTACGAGTACAATGACTTTCCGTCACGTTTAAAGAAGGCGATCGTTGCGTTCACAAATTCGTATGCCACATTCTTGGTTATATTTTAAATAACTAGGGGCATCGCACCAAAATCCCTAACGATAACGTGAACGCGGTTTAATGGTAGATAGATATACTGACTGGTAATTTTAAGTTATACTATTTTCGCCGTATGATGATATCCCTGACAGTTCATAATTGACAATTTTAGTGATGCAACGAATGAAATTTAATCGATGGTTTCAAAATATCGGATGAGTTGGCAAAGGAAATGGAATCGGATTTACCGATTTTGAATTTTTAAATAAATTCTTAATGAGGTTATGGCCAATAAGTTATAGAATAAAACGCGGTCTTTCGAAAATAATAGTTTCACTATATTAATAATTTACTACTAGAACTTGATTCTTGTGAACTGATATCAGAATCGGAATCGTATTCTACTGTTATTATTATTTGCTGGTCTGTTATTCGGTCAATAGATGTATTTGTCCCAGTCCTCCATTATGGTTTGGCGGGTTTTTTCAACGACCTTTCTCCAATTTTCACCGGTTACATACTGACATGCATTCATTCATTTTATTTAATTTGAACTATTATGCGTGACACGAAACAATGAGAGCTGTCAGGCATATCATCATATAAAATATAGTGAAAATAGGTTAGGAAAATGTGACCTCAATTTTGCTTGGTCTTAGTGTTGACTAAGTCATAATATAATTTGTAAATCAGAAACCTGTCACAAGTTATGTCGCTTTGTGGCACGTGATGTTTACCTTATTTTAAAGTGAGCTGACACTGAACAAGTGATTTGTTTTTAAAAAAAGTCAAGTCTTCTAGCGCGAGCTGGCCGACATAAGTATGATTGCGGCCTGTTTTGCATACAATAACCAGACAGTTTTGCAAAATATTCCTCATAGGCTTAGGAAATTTTAATACAGGGTTACTGTATGGATAAATAAGACTTCAATTTAAAAAATAACAAATGATTTTCATGTATCACAATGATATAGCAAACTCTTAAAATCAAAACGCAATTTGATTACTTTGGACGGAAAAAACATATATCATCTGACACCAAAGTAAGCAGAGCTTGTGCTTTAGGTGTAAGTAGAAGTGTTGTAAAGCATGCTTAAATAGGTTCATAACACCCAGATACAGAACAAATACAAATAAGGTAAATGGTCGCCACTAATGACTGTCCTGAATGGGAATAGAAACTACGAGCTGCGGCGCTTTAAGACAGAACCATTGCGCCAACGCTGTAACGAGACAGCATAGGTGTTTTCACTAGTTACCGTGAATAAAAAATATTATTATAACATTATTTTTTATTCGTCATTCCCGGTTGACAGAAAAATATTTTTTTTCTGGCAATATATTGCCAAGTTTTTTTCTACCAACCAAATTGAATACGTACGAAGGTCAACCTTTACGAAACCATTGCAATATGTACGTTATGTTCGCAGCAGAAGGTGCCTACATGTATAGCTGTGTAGGTACATGCTTCCCAAATTAATAAAGTGTCTGTGTTACCAATTGCGCTATTTGTTTACGGATAGCTTTTATGGAGCTCTAAAACAGGATACATCTGCTCACTAACTTTTTTCGGTTTGTAATTACTGTCATTAATTTCTATATACAGGGGATTTTGAGTCTTAAACCGTTTCATTCAAAGTTGCGTTGTGTTGTTGGGATAGACGTGTCTAATTGTAGCATTTTAAAAGGTGCCTCTGAACGCGCCGCCGCGTCTACAATTTGTTTCGCATATTGTGTTCATTAGTGATTATTTTGGTTGTAGAGACTATTATAAGTAACTGTTTTATAACATTACCGAAATAATGAAGTAAGTATAGGTATTATAACTTTAACAGCCAATGTAGGTTTGTAACAACCTACGAGTACATACATACGTAAACGTGTTATGTAAGAATTAGGTTTATTACTAGGTATATTGTAGTGTTTCCTTGGCTGACACCGACTCCAACAATAACAATAATTGTACCTACATTATATTATCGTATGAGTTTTAGAAGAATACGCAATTATTTCTTTACTTTTTAGTGCTTTGTTTTGGAATAGTTTTTTTAAGTTGTTTTTTTTTTGTTATTTTTTTTATATAAATAAAAGATTATTTGAAATACCATTCTCAGAAATTTGTTCTTGATCTTCTTACGGATCTGATTTACAGTTTTTATGTTTACTGAACCTGAGTAGCTGAATGCATTACTCAGGTACCAATTAACACATTGTCTTGCAACGGAGGCAAATGACGTGATGTTATAGGGCCTTTAAAATTATTTGATATATATATATATTAAATATGTGCGTCAGACAACACACCTCTTGTAATGGTCTCGAAGTAGGAAATATTATCCCTGTGTTACGAGGTACCACACAAGGAAATCAGCCAGGGGACTCCCAGCACACCCAGACCCGAATAAATCCAGAAAAGATCGTTTCCTGAATTTACCCGACCGGTAATCGGAAATCGAGGCGAGAAACCGTGATACAGCGCACTACGCCAATAGTGTCGTTAAAAAATAGGAATGTTTGCTTGCAACCCGGGTTATGTTCCCAAAAATCCGAAAACAAGCTTTGGCTGGCCTCGGATTTGAATGCAGCACCTCTGGGTTTCGGACTAAGCTATGTTACCACTCGGCCACGGCACGTTAATCTGAATACTTTTATATTTACTAGCGGACCCGGCAGAGTTAGTCCTGCCTGGGAAAGCAGCGCCTACCGGTTCCAATTGTGTTTTCACACCATCCAGAAGCCCATTAAAAAACACACGTAAAATTTCATTCAAATCGCTCCAACCGTTTAGCAGGAGTTGCCTAATAAGATATAAAATTAATTTTATTCTTATTCTGCAATATTATCATAAAACGGGTCTCTAATGGATTTCAAAATTATTGAGTGACAGGAAGAATATAAAGAAATCTTGCTTCAACGTATTAACGATCCTCATAACATCGCCGTTAAGCTCACTCCCTAATTTATTCTCCTAAATTACCTCATTTAAGCTTTAAAACTCGTTTCACAACATGTATGTCACTGTCAGGTTCAAGGCGGCGGGTGGCGGGTTCTATTCCCGGCGTGTGCGCATTCACTGTCACTTGTATAACTTCACAATGTAGATCTGTTGCTAGATCGTGTTGCTGCCAACATTATTTATGTTCATTATGTATCTTAATCATGTAAACACGTGTGGATGCTATATTTGTTTATGAAAATTTAAACTTCAAAACTTCAAATTTTATTGCAATCGTGTTTTACATACATTATTTAACCCGCATAACATCCCACTTGAGTCCCTGGGATCAGGTCCATTTTTTCTAGTTTCTATCTTTAACACTTCAGTGTTGGAAATCAACAATAAAAAACCAAATCAACCCGTTTAACAGCGAAAGGCTCACCAACTACCACGTTGAGGTCTAATACCATTGTTAAAAAGTGGGCTCCTGTGTGTTCTATTTACCATGGCGGCAACAGTCACTTGCCTCTGAAAAACAAAAACGTAACCACGAACGCCAGCGACTGTCACCGGTGTAAGCATATAATAGTAGTATCCCTCCCATAAGTTTACATAGGACCTTAAACATAGGTCCTTATAAGGCCTCCTGCACACTTTCCTCAGTCTCAGTGCCTTCAAAGGAATGTACCCAAGGGCCCCTTTTGTTATGCCACAGGACACCCGTACCCACCTAGCAATTGGATGGGTGCCTTGATGCCTTCTACGTCACCCTCGCGCCGCCGCGTCTGTATGCGTCTTGGCTTTAATTCAACAGCCACAGGAGGCCTCGCAAATCAAAACCTTATAGAAGCCGTAAAACGGTCTTAAATGCCCTGGCAAATGACCTGTCAGAATGGATTATAAATAAAGAGTGACGCGAGCGCCGGTGAAGATGACAATCTTGGCAGAAGGCGAAGATTGTACAGTGTACATTTTGGGGCCACTTTTTGAATGTTTGTTTTATGTTGATAATGTATACGAGTATGTTCACTTGTACCGCGACATAAAATAAGGTTTCAAATTGAAATAAGATTTTTTTTGTGGTGCTATAACTTTTGTAAAGGTTGGCTGGAATACCACAGTTGTGATTTAGACTTAGATTACCTAAACACATTAAGCAATAATCTGCAAACTATTATACTTTTGAAAAAACAGGAAATTTAAAAAACTTTATTTGTAGGTACAAATCCCCAAACGCACTATTTAAATAGTCGATGCTATATAAAAAATGTATGAGTTGTTATATCGTATCTGCTATTCATAGTAGGCAGATGCTTAAGTCTCATTCACAGAGACGCGGGGCGTCGCGCGTTGCGTTAGGTGGCGCAGTGCGCACTGAATTCAAACAGATGACGTTCTTTCTATGAGTGCTTTTACGGAGAAGCGTTTTTTTTTATATTGCCCGTCAAGATGACTTCACTCCACCTAATGGAAAGCGGTCTTGAGGTCCAGATATGAGGTTGACAAGCCCAGTCATTCCAACGAATCACTGGGCTGGCCATCCTCAAATTGAAGGCCTGCAGAAATGCCTTTTCACGCCCCGCTTGAAGAACCCGGGACTATACGAGGAAGGAAACACATGTGATGGAAGAGCGTTCCACGTCTGGATGGTACGACAAAGAAACGAGTCACCGAACCTTTTAGTTCGGCCCAACAAATGTTGAATTGTGTGTGGGTGACGCCGTAGTCCAGCACGCGTGGTAAGAGAGTGAAAAGGTGAGGGTGGGATAAGCGGGAATAACTCGTCAGAGCATTCCCCATTGTAGAAGCGATAGAGAACACTTAGCCTGGCAATGTCTCTACGCAATTGGAGAGGCTCAAGGGTCGAAGTTGCCGCTGGGTTTCCAATAATACGGATAGCACGCCGCTGCAACCTGTCAAGAGCTTCGAGTAGGTACTTGGCGGAACCGTCCCAGAGATGAGAGCAGTATTAATAATAATAAAAATAATAATATATCATTTATTTCAGGCTACAAAATTACATTTTCAGCTGTTACAAAACATAATTGGCCCATATAATAAATAACTTAGAGACTAACATACATATTTAATAAACAATAAAACTACTTATGAAATTTACACGTATTACTCACATATATATTTAGTATTCCACACACGAGCGAACTTGTGTCTTATACAAGAGACAGAGCTGCTCAGGCGTGAAGAATCGTCTCACTCTGTTCAGGACTCCGAGTTTACGGGGTGCAGTTCTAATGACGCTCTCAATGTAGTCCCGCTGGTTTAGGTTGCTACGAACATCCATGCCAAGGATGTTTAGGCTATCCTTAAGAAAGTTTTACACGCGTTGGCTTGAATTGGATCGTTTCATTTCAAATAAACGCGTGTAAAATCGCTTCTCCGTAAAAGCCCTCTTTGGTTGTTATAGCGCACTCTTCAAACAGACCTTACATACCGTTCTTTGTTAGGAGTGTCCCCTCTGCAGCTGTCCCACGTTTAGTTCGCGGCTGTCACAGTATTTCAATATCGGAGCCCAACACCGTCCTCGCAATTTGTCTGAAAGCGCCTATTGAAAGCTGGGATCGCCTGATTTGTGTCGAGCGATCGGTTGCCAATTGGCAATTTCAGACGTGCTTCTTGGTATTTCGTGTATGATCTTACATTGTTTTATCGTTCAGTTACCTATGTAATGTTTTTAGGTATGATTCTTTAAGGGTAAACTTTTTGATGACTGACTATTCTGTTGAGAAGACAGCTAGAGCTGGAACCGCCCTGCGCGCAAATTATTACAATAATATATTTTGGAGAAAAGTCACTTCCTCAAGTGGGTTTAGTGAAAGTAAATGAAGATGTTCTGAGAAATATTTATGTTTTTTTACATAATATCCGAGTAACACACATGTACTTATTATTTCAACAAGTTTGGCGAAGATAACTATTAAATAGAACTAGCTTGTAAGTAAAAATCAGCATGTATTGTGTCTGAAAATTCTAAAGATAGGATAACTAGAAAAAATCAAGTTCCTTCCCTTGTCCTTTGATGATGTCAATTTCCACACGGTACACAGACGGCAGGTTTCTGCAGGGTCGTCAGCGCGCGAGTGATGCCCCTGGTGGTGCACGCGTCCGTAGGCTGCCGTAACCGCTTACCATCAAGTGGTCCGCATGCTTGATTGTCACCGGTAAAAAAAATGGATCTCGCTCGTCAAAAAGTCATGAATACAAACCAGTCAATTGTTTATTTAATTTATTATTTATTTATACTTTATTGCACGAAAAAGTGAAATTGACAGACTTAATGCATTAAGGCACTACTCCACCAGGCGAAGCAGAAATCTTCAAGGCGGGGTTTTGTAAAATCAAGAGTACCTATCTAAAATAAAAACAAACAGTTCACTTACATAAAATATATACCTACTTATATATCATATAATACATATTGAATATTCTCATAAGAATACATACTTAAAATAATAAGTATTTATAAACATTGTCTCGGAATGATTATATGATTGATGAGCTGAATAACTATAAGAGATGACATTGGGTTATATAGAAATTATACAAATTAAGTATTTGGAAGAAAAGATTGTGAACGGATTTTTGAAGGCAAATTTACTGGAAGACATTTAAATTTTGTTTTTGGAAGCACATTCCTTCCTAATAGCAGCCAAAGTGAATGAGTTGGACTCGGGCGAGGACAGATAAGAAGGAGTGTAAAGTTTGAAAACAGTATTTGAGCGTTGGTTACGCGAGCTGCACTCACCTCTATATTTAAAATTACATTTGAGGTATTCCGGAGCACCGGGATTTTTAAGAATATTGAATAGTAAACAGAAAAAGTCTCAAAAGAAGAAGCGTTCGAGAGTTTCTTCGTTGTCTGATTTTAAGTCACTTCAGCCGAGAGCGGAACGGAGAATTTATTTATTTTATTTATTTATTTATTTATTTATTATTATAATTAGTTAATTAGAAATATGATCATACTTTCTCACACTGAAGATGAAGCGAATGCAACTATTAACTAGGCCTTCCAGCTTATCGAGAATCGTTCCTCTGACTCGCTTCCTTCAATTATCGATTCCTAACGAACCGAATGGCGGATTAAACGGATTTCGTCCGAGAAAATTGATTCGCGAATTCCCTTCGCTTCGTCCTGGTTATTTCCGACGTCGAAGGGCGATGGGAGCCCGTTTGCATCACAATATTGTTGTAAGCCCGTGATTTGTCGTTGCGCACGAATTTGAACGCCTATTTCCTTTTATTTCGTCGATTTCCTGCGCACGTGTGCCGATGTAATGTAATGTTTCTCCCATCGCTTCATTGGCACTCAATATTGTAAAGGTTATGGATAGAAAAGTAGGTTAAAGCATGGTTTTCAGATAAGGGATGCTCTTAACCGCACCACCCAACTAAGGGCGAATGTCTTTCGCAGTTTTTGTCATTTTGCCTTCTAACTCTCTAGTCTTGCGTGAATCGTATTATAAGTGCAAAATGTGGTGAGGCAATATAGTGCCACTGGGTAATACGAGTAGATGTTGTTACTTATTGCCTAGATGTTAAGGTCCAAAATCAGTTTTTTTTAGTTTTCTATCTTTAGATAAGTTAGTAATAAACTTACTTAGTATTAAACGTAGTAAAATCGTTTACGAGACATAAGTACTTCTACTTAACGTTATTAATACTGAGAACTGTTCGTCTACCAGGAGTTGCCACTTTAAATTTACTTTATCGTTCGCTTAAAAGAATTGTATTGGGATTTGACATGACATGACATGACAATGTCGAATCCCAATACAATTCTTTTAAGCGAACGATAACGTAAATTTAAAGTGGCAACTCGTGGTAGGTAGACGTACGGACAGCACGGTGACTCTGCCAATTAAAGACTGTTAGTTCAATTTTTTTTTCATTATCAGCCCAAATTATCTCAAGTCCCTAAACGTTAAAATCCCTTTGATTGTTGCTATGCAACATATCAATAGTACTAAGGGCCGAATCAACCAAAAATTCTTGCGACATTATTTAAGTAAATGGTTAAAACAAAGTGAAGAAACTAGGTGCAAGCAGTTGTACATAGGTAGCACCTTAAGTAGTTGAACCCGGCTAGAAGGAGGCTAACGACTGCTGCGGGGCGGTATATCACGTTCGTTCCCCGGGGAGGGCACGGCGAGAATATATGGCCCGAGGAGAAAAGAGGAAGGAAAACTGGATACACTTAAGTATGGAAGCATATATCTGACTAGTTTCCACACCAGAATGCGATGTCGCAATTGTAACCAGCTCTTTCGTAAGTAGACCTTGTTAGAAAACTTATAAATATTTAGGAGGTCTTTTACTAAGATCATTTGGGCACCATCTAAAAGAGCTTACCTTTTATCTGGGTGTCTGACTGATATCCACTTACAAAAATTTTAGCCCATTAATTCGTCATCCTCATAATCATAAGTAGATAAGACGTTTTCTGTTAAACTTAAAAGGCCATAGCACGGGCAAGGGAATTGAAAAATAGGTATTTCTAAAATCTATTGCTCTCTGCTGATAACCTCTAACCCCCACAGAGTGCGATAGACACAACTGCAATTCGGACCGATATTACCTATCAAAAGTACTTAAAAAATCGTCGTTTCGTTGGCCTCTGATCCCTTTTCGAAAAATAACAGATTTAGTAACTTTTTTCATTAAAAATTAATGAGTGTCTTTGGCCGTGTTTCTATGGTTTCATTTTTTATATAAACTAGTCAAAATATTGACGAGTCAGTCGTTTTTAACTATTACATACTGTTTTTAAAGTTTTAATTAATATGCGCTACATACTTATGGTAGAACATGTATTTTTACACTGACATGAAAAAACAGTAAACTTCAAAATATGTTGTTTTCTGATTATTAACATTTTATTTTAGGGTTCATATCTGTTTTAATAATTTATTTTTAATAAAAAGGAAAACATAGGGACATGCTCTTATTTGCAATAGATTCTTTGGATAAAAAAAATCCTCTACTAGCAATGTCCAGGAAGAAACATGGGACTACGTTTGTATGAGAAAACGGCGCTCCTGTATCTCCTTAGGACTGGTTTAAGGTAGTTGAATCCATAGAATTACTACATACTTCATCGGGCCATACCTAGCCTTTTTTTTTGCGTCAGGAAAGGCATTTAGGCATTCCCAAGGCCCTGGGTTTGGAACACCTGGGATATGTGGGACTCGGAACTCCTGGGAAAACAGAGACCCCTACCCACTAAAACCTGACAGTGGTCATCTTCGGCGCAGGATGGAAGGGACCCGGGATTCCCAACGAGGGAGAGACTCCTCGCAGGACCCTTCGGCGCGCAAGGCCGCCTGGCAGCCAACCTCGGGAGGAGCAAGTTCAACTCCAGTGCACGATAACACAGACCACTGCGTCCGAAGACACGCGTTACCGTCTTCTTTGGGATCGCAAACTGAAACACACGCAGGTCCCCCCGCGTGCGCTTCGCGACCCCAAGGGCCCTTTTAGTTGCCTCTTACGACAGGCAGGGATACCTCGGTAGTATTCTCTTCCCCTAACCGCAGGAAACGGGCCATACCTAACCTAGCCTAGGCATAACTTGCGGAACCGCTTTGTTTTTAAAAAAAATCCATTCTTCCTTACAACTTTGGGTTGCGTTTAAACTCGTAAGCGTAGAAAAACAAAAATGGTATAAAACATTAGAACTGGAAACTGCTTTAGCATTCTGAACTGCCGAATTCCGTAAAGAAAACTGTGACAATCCCCAGTTCCATCAACGCTTCGCCCGTCAATTTCGTCACAGAAATCAGAAACGAAGATGAAACCGCATCAAAAGCGTCCAACACGACGTTAAGGATCGAAGCGCAAATTGGACACGACAGAGAAGTGGGAGAAGTGGTGGGGGCAATGAGAAGTGACAGCGATGACGTGCGGCGCGGTGACAACCGCAGAGATGATGGCAAATACTTGGCTATTAATAAACATGTTAACAACTGCGCGGTTTTTCTGTTTACTAGTGAATTGAATTTTCGTGTACTTTTAATTTAAACTGATGAACATAAATACCACGTCGGTAGTCGCTCACATAAACGATGAATCTCGAACTAGTTAAGATGGTTCGTAAAATGGATTACATGTATACAAGTGGAAGTGTAGCTTTTCAGTGATATGGAATTGGATAAATAAAAATATTTTGTATAGCCACAAGGTACATGTTATTGTTTTAAATTGATGACGACATACAACGAACACGATGAAGTTTAATTTTTCCCTATGGTTGACTAGCAGAAAATGCTTCAAAGATCATCCATTCTTCTTATGTAGAAACTCATTGCTGCATCGAACAAGGTTAATAAATAAGTACACTGATATACTCGTAATAAGCAATAATAACTGTATAATACTCGCGCTATAAATCCGATTTTAAACCAAAAGTCATTTTACTTGTTTCATTAACATCTAACTTTATCTGTACCTTTGTAGTGGATTCGCGCTACTATAGAATTCATAGGCTAATTCGATTAGATTTCAAAATACTTGCAACGTCTCTCTAAATAAAGATATTTTGAGTTTGCAATTAAGTTGATTTCACAAAGATATAATAAACTAGGAAAATTCGACCTGATCCAGGAACTCAAGCGGGATCCCACTTGAGTCCAGGACGATTTTTTTAGTTTCTATCTTTGTGTAGAAAATAGTGCATTGTTAAATGTTAAAAATCAAAAATTAACTTAAGTTGATTTCATTTGAAACATAGGATTCCCTGTGTCCTGCTCATTAAAAGTTTGGAAACTCCAAATGAAACATCTTTCAAAATAAGTCTCGTTTTCTCTTTATAAAGGTCAGACCCCGATCTTCCTCAGCCTACCAAATTGTTTTGCCTTTATCAACTTCAAAGATATTTTAAGCACAATACCAAACTTTGATACAGGATCTGTCGGTAACAAAATTAAATTCATCCCTCGGCCAATTAATTAAGTACCTACATAGCCTTGTTGAATTTTAATTAATAAGTGTAATGAATAATACAGCTGTCTGAGTTGTAGGCCCAGCAGAGTCCGTTGTGCATCGCTGTCTTAATAAAGGGGATTCTTATTCAAACATGGGCAAAAGGGGTAATTTTGCACAGGGATATTCTCCTGAGGTATTACCTAGACCTTTATGCAAATGAATGTTCGCATGTCAGCCCGCTTTCCTTGAAAATACATACTATGATATTAAATGAATACATCGTAATTATTGCCAGGCCAGCTTATCGCAGCTCACGCTTCAAAATGTATGCCTTTTTACGAACCACACAACATTCTGTTCCACCTCGCTGCCTGGATTAGGCTATCGATCTATCCCCATGCACTGTTGAGAGTCAACAATCCTATAAATCTTCCAATATATACCAGTCTGCCATTTCAGCTTGCTAATTCTGCCACAATATGTTTCTCCCGATGCCCTTTATCAAGATCAACAAAGTATCTACACAAATAGACATCACGGAATAATCAGTCTTCCATGATTCATCGCAACTTGGTGAAGCACGGTCCCGAAGACGTAATCCTCCCTAGACGTCTTCCTCCAACGATTCGAAGTAAGCCAGTTAATAAGGGTTGCTATAATTATAATAAATTATACTACCCTGCAATTTCGCACGCCTATATTTGCTACACTAATTTACTCGAAGTTAAATGGGCAGCTGATATTTCAGAAGCGGTGAATAAATTGTACATCATTCTTTATATTCTGGAAGCAGCACGATGTAATTTGATAGCATTGAGTTTTACCATTTTGTGTACGAAGTATTGCTACTAGAACACAACTAGTACTACTACTATTCATTGGCTTTGCTTCAACTGCTTTTGCAGACAAAAGCAGTAAAATCAAACTCAGCAACGATAAATAAAACATGCGTCAGAAATCACACCACTTGTCATGGTCTCGAAGTAAGGATAAATTATATCCTTTGGTTGCGAGGAACCAGATAAGGATTTTAGCCAGGGGCGTCTCCCAGCACACCGAGACCCGAGTCAATTCAGAGATTTAGGTATAGATTGTTTCCTCAATTGACCCGACCGGGAATCGAACCCGGGACACCACGCAAGTCAAGCCGAGAAACCTCTGCTACAGCCCACTACGCCAACCGTGTTGTATTATTATACGTACGAGTTCAACAGACAAGTGAAATTCTTCTACAAAGCTAATTTCTACTCCAAGCTCTATTTCTGCTAACGGCCAGTCTGAAATAAAATAGTAGAACAAATGTGCGTGTGTCAAAAAGATCTTTATAGTTTACCTTCCTCCACATAATTACTGGAACATATACTTAGGGTAGTAAGAGGAAAACTCTGAAAAATGTCCCAGCAATAGCGGCGTAATCCGGGATTACGGCGATCGAGAGAACGGGATATTGCCGCAGGTGGACATGGTCCGAGTCATGTATCTCCGATACATGGACTAAAATAGATGACACGTGAGATCTGTGTGTCTACCCTGAGCTCCATGAGTTGGCACCACCAATTGCAGCCGCTAGCGTCCGCGTTGACGTTTTTGTATGGGGTTTCGGTATACTCCATTCATTATAGCAATAGATAGAAGTAAAAAAGGTTCTTCAAATTCAAATTCAAATTCAAATTATTTATTGCATTCATGTTGTACATTGTTGGTCTTATATTTAAATTAAGTTCAGAACATGAACCCTGTAAGGGCACTACAAACCGGGAACACTTAAAATATTTAAACTATACAATACAACAGCCATTTCACACTATGATTATCGATAACACTCATCTTTCATCCATCATTTGTTAGTGACATGTATTTTCATTAAAAAACTCTGACAGCGAATAAAAACTTTTTCCGATAAGATATTAGCCTCATAAATTATGAAGTTACTTTACTTTAAATGAGCACGATTAAGTGCGACAGCTGTTATTTAGGTAGATTTTAATAAATTCCTCATAAATCCTAAAAGTAATAATGTTTATTGTACTTTTATCACAAAGTGTACTCTAAAAAGAACCTTTTTTACTTGTGTCTAATGCTATAATGAATGGAGTATAGTTTGTCTTGCATCAAAGTATATTGCCGATGTAAGAACCCAAAAGAAGCAGGGCTTTTATCCGAACACATTTTTACTGTCACTATAACTCTACCAAATCTAATATGTTATATAATCCCTTCATACGTTGTGGCGAAAGGGGTTTTCAATTTGGCAGGTTATACTCAGGTATATCATCGTCATGGCAACGTCAAATGCAAATCGTTATTCATTTAACCGTTACTGCTACACCAATGGTGACTACACTTGCCTTAACTTGCGTGGATTTGATTTGATTTGATTCCCGGTCGGATCAATTCAGGAAAAAACGTTTGGAGTGTGTGAGGAACAGGGTGTTAAGTTCCTCATCCACCATTGAAAAGGGAGGATCCTCCGACCAGACGGGTGTTGTGTCTGGTGGGCACTGCCCGACGGTTGTTGTCGGGTTCTTGTATATATTTCCAATCGCTCGGATAACTTTAATATCGCGATGTAGGATACGTCGATGTTTAGTTCGTCTGTGGCGAGATAGATGTCGCTACATCCGTTTAAAATTAAATTGTCCCTGGCTTAAATCCTTGTCTGTTACCTCGTAACAGTGGATTTATCCCTCTTTCTTGGTGTGGCGCTCAATATAAGTGTGAAATATCAAACTCACTCTTATTTTAAACTAAATTAAAATCAATTTATCTCTATGGTTACTCTTTTCAATCGTGTTTTTCACATAAATTGAATCGCAGTGGAGCAGATTATACCTACAAATACAGCCTTATAAGTCCCACTGCTGGGCACAGGCCTCATTTCAACTATGAGGTGGTACGAGCCATACTCCAACACGCGGGCTCAGTACGGATTGTTGGAGAGGTGAATGTAAGGCCAGTGATAAACCTTACCGTCAGATGTTATCAAGCCGCCTTTTAAGGCCTCTGACTAGGCTTTTACGCCTGATATCTTGCGACGTCAGCGGGGCCCAACTGTTTAACGTGCCTTTCGAAGCACGGAGATACCCGAAAAACACATCACTTAATTTTAGTCGGGATGCTCACCCAACCATAACCGACCTGACTGGCGTTGCCTAACCTCGGATCGCTGCCGATCCGCTGCCGTCACTTAGCCACGGGCACCTCTATTATACCTAAGATGATCACAAATTCTTGTCACTTAAGCAATCCTTTACACCAGGGGTTCCCAACCTTTTTTTATCTACTGCCCACTTTAAGAATAAATTATTTTTTAACGCCCCCCTACTTCAAAACCGCTAAGTACTTATAACTGATTATTGAAACGCAAATTTATAGTATTCGGACAGAGTATCTTTTATTGAAAATAAAACAAACATAATCAATTCTTATATAAAAACTAATGTGAAGGTTGAATCTGATGCTGTTCAATAAGTTTGTTGATATCAGGTACCAATTTACTCAAAAACAGCCGCAAGTCGCCACGTTCGGTAACACGCAAACGATTTCTCTTTTTAGTAAGCAGCGTTGCCACAGCACTAAATCCACGTTCACACAAATATGACGATAGGAATGCTATCAAAAATCGTTGAACAATTGACCACAATCCAGGGTACAATTGCGGGATCGGTTTTTGTAGCCAAAATTCTTGATATCCATTTTTGAACTTGATTTTTATTTCTTCGTTTGTTGTCAATTCTATAAGTTCTTCCAGCTGATGTGACATTGCTGTGTTGACATTTGAAAACGGATCCAACACCCAGTCTGGTATTTCCAAGTTCAAAATGTCCTGGTATCGTTCGGTGAAGTCAATGTGGGTGTTTTCCAAATGTTGGCAGTAGGCAAACAAGTCGTCGTTACTGCAGTATACTGATAAATTCGGAAAATTGTGAAACTCACGTCTGCCCATATTCTTTTTGTGCAGAAGCAGTTTGGCTGCGAAAGCAGCAACGACATTTTTTGTTTTAATTAAATTTAGTTTATCGCCTTGCAGTTGGAGGTTCATGTCGTTGAACATTTTATACAGGTCTGTCATGTAAGCTATATCATTCTTTGATGTTATGAGCTTGTTGCGCAGTTCTGTATCTTTAGTTTCCAAGAACTCTATCACAGAGTCAAACAGGTAGTAAAATCGAATCAGACAGTTGCCTCTTGACAGCCAACGAACTTCAGTATGAAGCAACAAACGGTTGAAATCTTCGTCATTAGTAACACAAAGCTGATGAAATAATCTATCATTCAAAGAGCTGCTACGGATTTTATTGACTGCTTTGATGACATAAATACAAATACAAATATTTTATTTGCCATTAGTGATTATTGCAGTGATTGAAATAGTCGTTCACTTAAGTTTCTAGCAACCAAATGTTGTCTATGAATAACGCAATGTATAGCAAGGACATCTGGAATTTTATTCTTTAAGTATGCTATGAAGCCTTTATGGCGCCCTGTCATAGCCGGAGCGCCATCCGTAGCAACTGATATAATATTTTTCAGAGGAATCTCTTTCTCTTCACAAAACTTTTCCAATGTATTGAATATGGTTTCGCCTTTTGTATCTGTCTCCAAATTTCTGGCAAACAATAGTTCTTCACGTATTTTCTCATCTTTAATAAACCTCACGTAAGATAGCAACAACGCTTCATTAGTTGGTAAAGTGGACTCATCGAGCTAAATTGAGAATTGAATAGTCCTCAGATGATTGCACAATGATTCTTCAATGTTTTCAGCCATTTCATCAATTCGTCTTTGCACAGAATTATTACTCAAAGGAATTTTTCGGATAATATCTGCGGCCGGTTTATGAAGCACAGTAGTTATTACTTCCTTTATTGCTGGCAAAATTAACTCTTCTCCGATGTTGTGTGGTTTGCCTTTTTGAGCAATTAACAAAGAGATATTGTCTAAGCTCGAAGTCCGTCGTCATCTTGCTTAGCAGCCGCCGAAAATAGTTTTGATACACTTGGCTGAGTATTATGCTTCTTCTCTAGGTCTTGAAAATATGCTACATTCTTTTCTGTCTTATCTGGATGCATTTTATTCAAATGATCTTGCAGTCTTGAAGGCTTCATTGCTTCGTTCAAAAATGTTTTTAGACATAGAAGACACAAAGGCGACGACGGGTTTGTGGGATTTTCAATAAATCCGAATTTAATATATTCCGCAGAGTATTGCAGTCTCTTCTTTTTTACTTCCGGCATTGTTTTGTTTTAAGAAATACGTAAGTGTTGAAATCAAGTACTGCTTATCTATTATGCGCGAAACCGCAAATGAAAATAAAATAAATTTACGTCGCTTATATAGGATTGCATAAGCAGCACGCACCAACAGGAATAAGACAAACGTGCATAAACTCGTTTATCTCATTCGACGCCCAATCGTACTCGACAAGCAAGAACAAGTATTATAGAACCAGCCGATTGGTATAGGAATGTACAATTCGGATTATTTAACAAAAACTTGTTAAAACATGATTGCCCGCGGTCTTTTATATCGAACCGAGTTTGAGCTATATCTTAATTAATATTAGTTGATGTTCACAAGATGTAGTCGAGAGTCGAGAGCTCAGTCGGTGTCTAAGAGTCTTCCTAGCTAGGTAGATGAAATTATAAATCGACCCCAAAGCCCTACACAATGCCCCCTTTTTTTTCTGGGTCTCTTACCGCCCCCCTTTAGGCCTGCAGCGCCCACAAGGGGGCGTTATCGCCCACGTTGGGAAAGACTGCTCTACACTATAACCTTGCTGTAGCTATAATTTGTGACTAAGCTTGTGAAGAGGCAGTTCAAGAAGAGTTTGCGGGATCTTAAAAAAAAAATGTTAATTGATTAACAAATGATTCCTTACCTTTTACAGTTCTCGACTTGGATTTATAAGCTTTTTTCATTTCAGAGCGCCTTATCTATTTAGATTAATACCTGCGGTCCGAGTCCCCGGGGATTCGGAGGGTCCGATTTGTTATTATTCACCCGTTCGAAAGTGGCGGATTGTGAGCGATGCAGGCAGGGAGGCTTGAATTGAGGTAGATCTTCTTTTTGATTAAGTCGGATGGTTCGGTACCTAGCCTACAATGTATTGTAGGTTCAGGTTTGCAAACCTGAGTGGGGATGAACTATTTATAAAGTATTAACTTTAGCAATATCCTTAGCCAGCTATGATAATATTATAAAAAAGTCAATATATGCAATTTAGGTTCGTTTGATTGCAATGATAATAGTATCTGTAGCTATAATCTAAAATAACTTTTAACTCAGACAAAATGCGCAGAACGCAAGGTCACCTTTAAGGTTTTATTTTTGTATAAACAGTGAATTATCATTTTTAACATCACACCGAAAAAGTATAACTACATTCTAACCTAATAGCCAATAACAAAAATTTGGGACGTAATAGTACATAAAATCAAATTTCATTCAACTCGAAAGATTTATTGATCAAGAAATTATGTTTTTACTCATCTTTTCATAGCGTACCTAGCCAAAAAGATGGAGTTTCGATAAAGTTTTAGATTTATTTCGATTATTTATTTTTCCTTTGATGAGATATTGTGCGCAGTTGCTATGCCATCAATTATTCGGATTGCGTAAGAACTAGAGCCCTTTTCTAATTTGGGATAGCGTGAAATAATTCATCATTTATGATTTATTTGAGACGATTCCACGGATAGCGATTCTGATCTGTATGCTGTAGATGTTAAGGTTGATGGAATCGTGGCAGACTTGGTACCCGAGGTGTCAAAAGACTCAAAGGAGACAGTTTCTGAAATAATTTAAAAGTTGGCGATGATTTAGCGAGGCCTTGATCTTGGCGCTGGCACACTAGCGCCTGGTGCTGATAAATTGAAATGTTGCTTTGGTCAGGGAATATGATTTTTAACAAGGTATTTTTCCGTCAGCTCGTATCTACGCATACGGAAGATAACGAAAATAAACTGTAATTCTATGGGTCCCATTCTGTATATACCTGGACTAAAATTGAATTGTGAAAATGGATATGGATGAACTATTATATTGCTTCCTTTGTTAAAAATAATATTATGTTTTTCATATCACGTTTGTCTTTTATAATGCGTGTCGAGGAGTCTCCATTTAATCATGGAAGATACTCGTACCTGTATCGACACTCCGCTCTTACTTAGAAAAGTGAAATCAGAAATCAGAAATCAAAAATATTCATTTGCTACAAACACAGTTCATAAAATGGTGAAATAATAATGCAAGTGACTCCTTACTTCCAATAGTTATAGACAAACAAACCAATATATGAATGCAAAAGTTTTGCATGACTTGGTTCTGCCATCTCCTTTTCACCACCGGAGCACAAGACGCACATTAGCCTTCTACCCGCACGCTGTTAATATTCTAGCCATTTGCACAAAACGTTTTGCGGACTCCTTCTTAATGCGAACAGCAAAGGAGTGAATCTCGCTGCCCGCGCATGTGTTTCCGAACCAATACAATCTGGGCTTCTTCAAGACAGGAGTGAATAGGCATTTACTCGGCAGACATGTGAACGTCCTTGTTGCATTCCTTTTTTTTTAAGTACCTACTGTGTGGTTTTAAATTTACCTGTTTTAGAAAGTCCGTCTACGATAGAAGTCTAATATAGATATTCTGCAAGAAACTGTGCATCAGTACAGCCGATCAAATCAACAAAGTTGAGGAGTCCATACCGCACGGAGTGTCCCGATGGCATTACCGCAGCGGCCTGGCATCCCGCCAAGCCGTTTGTAACCCGCTGGCACCTCGGCTTGCGTACGGCTACATTTGTCACCTTCCGCGTTCGTGCGCTGGAGAGCTCCGGCCAAGTTCAAAGATTGTCAAATATTGCAGAAGATATCTAAGCGAAAATACTGACACGATTGACGTAGTGCTCTGTAGCGCGATTTCTCGCCTTGACTTACGTAGGGTTCGGTTCCCGGTCGAATCAATTCAGGAAACGATCTTTCGTAAATTGGCTCGGGTCTGGGTGTGCTGGGAGACGCGGCTGGCTTAATTTCTTGTACCTCGTAACACAGTGATATTTATCCCTACTTCGAGACCTTGCCAATAATTGGTGTGTTGTCTGACGCATAAAAAAAAACTTTTGTCCTGTCATTATCTGAAGTAAGTTAGTAATAACTTTGCCTTTACATATACCCACTGTTGTGCAAAAGCCTTCATCATTGAAAATCAAGTCGTCGCTACAATTGATGCGTATCCCACGCTTGCCAAACATACTTTGCTTGGCATGGGATTTGAACCCAAGTCGTCCACGCATCCTCCGCCTTGTGGTAAAAGCGTTTGAAAATAAATGTTTGTTTTAAGTGAAAATAAAACCCTACGACCTAAAGTATAGCGCCAATTTTAATTTGATTATTTCATTTCATTTCATAACTAACTAATGAACACGTCGATCAGAAGAACTACAGAATTTACGAACTAAAGTACCCTTTATCACTAGATTTTAGTCAAACACATGTAGTTATCTTGGTACTTCTGCTGAATACCCGTGAGAATTCGTTTTTCAGGGAACTTGCCTCTCTTTTTACACCGTATATTGGTAAGATCTTAATTTATCGCCTATTTGCTCTCGATCCCCGAACCAGTACAATTTCAAAGGATTTTCTAAAACACTGAGAGGCCCAGTTAGACTGGTGATGTTTAATCAAATTCTCCAAATCTTGTTTAGGTTAGATGTGCGTTATTTCGCTTGAGGCGTCATATTGGAGGTGTTGGGAATTAATCAAAGTGCTTCCTGTAGCAGAAAATAAGCATTTTCCCTGTCCTTTTTGTACTAATATCTTGAAAAACGTAACGTTATGTAAAGGTGGTCCTTCACCTGGAGCATTTTCCTGTAATGTAACATTTCATATTCGATTTTGAGCATCACAATACAGTACTGCCTCCCTGACATGACGAACATTTGCCTGTAATTTGTATTTCAGATTCGATTTTGAGCATTGAATCAATCAATCAAATAATTTATTTCGAGTTACAACAATGACTCATATATTGTTAGTAATAAAATAATGATTCTTACGCCGTTATCTTGCACCACGACACTGCAAGTTCCCACACGGCCAGACAGACAAATGAGTTTTTGAAGGCGAAAAACGTACAACTTATGAGTCATCCAGCATACAGTCCTGACCCAGCACCGGTTTTTTTCTGTTCCCAAAAATCAAGAACCAACTACGCGATCATCGGTTTTCATCACCAGAAGAGGCTGTCGAAGAGTATAAAAAACACGTATCTGACGTCACCACAGAGGAGTGGCACAAATGTTTTAAAAATTGGTGCAATCCTGTGAAAAAGTGCATTGACGCAAAGGGAGAATATTTTGAGAAACACTATATTCATTTTTGACCAGTATTTTTTTTATTATTGATTCATTTTATTATTGATTCCGGAAACTTTTAGTGCGCCCCACGTTGTTTGTTTGTTTATATTGAATAGGCTCCGAAAAAACTGGACTGATTTTAAAAAATCGTATTGTTTAGGATGTACATTTTAAGTGACTTGCAAAGTAACTTTGTTTGAGCGCATGATCCAACTTTTCAAGCGCCTAATTTACGACCTCTAAAAAATAATTTTGACTGTTAATAAGACATATATATATATTATATTAAAATATTATATTATTATTATTTTTCATTTCTTATTCTCGAAATAACGTTATTTCGGTCTGTTTTAGGTGAGATTCACGGGCCTAAGCCAAGTGAATGTCACCTCCTGTATTGGGTTAGTTTGACGTATCCTCCTGTAGAAATTTGCGCACAATGCGACACGTGTTCAAGATGGCAGCCTTCTGCATGGTCATGTAGGTACTTTCTGGTAAATATGATAATAATAATAATAAATATTGTAATATTATTACGTTTACAAATCATAGTCCAACCTTTCGTGTTGACAGTCATAACGAAACACTTTTGTAAATATGATATTTTTTCTATTATAGAATGATCAATCTCGCCATCACGATTTACGAAAAAGCCTTATCGGGTCAATTTTAAGTAGCTAAATCTCTGATTAAAACTTACTTTAGCTGTAAAAAGTTAAGAACAAAACGTCAGGCGAATTGTTTTGTTGATATTGAACCAGAATATGCATCATTTATCACAATAACTGTAAAAAAAGTTTCAAATTTCCCAATTTTCTCGAATAATAGCCCAAGTTTACGACAGATTTTTGCTTTAAATAAAGCATAATTATGTTCGTTTCCTTCAACATGGTCGTTTTGCTTAGTCATCAAAACATAACGCATGGCAAATTCAGTAAGTTGTGCTTAAGTTTAACTGCCGAAGTTAGTCACCAGATCGCGAGAGACGCGAGCAAACAGGCGCTGTGCGGAATACTAATTGCTGGTTCATTGTGCGATTACCGCAGACGGTTGCAAATACGTGCTTTAATGCGCCAGACAGTGCTCAGCAATCATATTGTACATAGTAGCTGCAGTTGGCTGCAGTTTGAATGAAATTATTGTAGTTGGTGTCAACATTATGCTTTTATTCATACCAACATTATAAATGCCTAAGGGCCGATTTTTCAATCCTCAGTTAATGGAAGTTATCCGTAGAATAAAGCTTATTCGAAGATTTTTGATTTTTCAAAAGTCAGATAGATGATATCTGTTGATCAAAGCCGCTAACTGAGGAATAAAGTTATCTGCTTCTTTAGCGGCTGGATAAGATTTTATCAATGCATTTTCTTTGACATTTTGAGGTTGTGTGGTGTGCCATTTGAGATTTTTTTCATTTTCTTTGGTACGCAACACACATTCTAATGGACATTTTTGACCGAATCGACAACGCAACGATTTTGGAGCAAAGGCAGTTTAACAGAAAAGATCAAGTTAAATATAAAAGTGAGACCTAATCATTTTAGTACATATGGGATGAAAAGGAGTTTTGGAAAAGATTTTGTCTTAAAAAACACGAAGCAAACATACTCTTTGCCACAACTTTAGACAACACAAAAAAAAAGTTTAGGTTATGTAATTTTCTTATAAATCAATGTCAATTTGTCAAGCATCAACTTTTGTCTTGTTTCATGCTGATTGCAATGATTGTTTAAGTGCATCTCGCTTGTGAATAATCAGTGTGAAGTTAGCGATATAAGTACAACCGATGGATAGCTATTCTTTGAATAAAAGACGATTGAAAAATTTTAATTATCTATTCGCTTGTTAAACAGCCAGTTAATTTCATACTTCAGTAAGCTATCTAAGAATTTAAAAATAGGGCCTAAGTAACTTTGACGTTTTAACGTCTTATGAATGACCCAATTTTGATGTAGAGATAAATAAAATTAATAAATAAATTTGCGTCAGACAACACACCACTTGTAATAAATATGCGCCAGACACACACACACACACCTCTTGTAATGGTCTCGAAGTAGGGATTAATATCCCTGTGTTACGAGGTACCACACAAGGAAATCAGCCAGGGGCGTCTCCCAGCACACCCAGACCCGAGTCAATTCAGAAAAGATCGTTTCCGGAATTGACCCGACCGGGAATCGAACCCGGGACACTAAGGAAATCGAGGCGAGAAACCGTGCTACAGCGCACTACGCTAATCGTGTCATGGTCTCGAAGTAGGGATAAATATCCCTTTGTTACAAGGTACAGAGGCGTTCACATCAACCTTTACATAGGGGCACCTTAAGCAGCTGGCATAAGATCCATTTTGCAATGGTTTTGTAAAGGTTGATATGAACGCCTCTGTACCAGACAAGGAATTAAGCTAGGGGCGTCTCCCAGCACACCCTCACCTGAGTAAATTTAGAAAAGATCGTTTCCTGAATTGACTCGACCGGGAACCCAGTATACTAAGGAAGTTAACGTGAGAAACCGTGCTACAGCGCACTACGCCAATCGTATCGTCAAAGATATATTAGACTTTGAGGGAGGACAAAATATGGCTAACTTTCGTTGCTTAAAAAGAAACCTAACGTGATCGAGAAAAAAAATTGTGGTATTGTGAATAACAAAATGTGTAACATAAATAAATATTTTTTTTCAATATTTGGATTATGACGTACTAATTATATATTTTTTTAATTTATGAATCAACAGGAAATTTATGAATCTTTTTTATTTTGGTTAACTCACGTCCCAAAAAAAAAAATTGATTCATGATGTTGTTTGTTCCGGTCGCACATTAGCTGCCCCGCTCACACGCTCCTGAACAAACATCCATTAGGGCGCTGTACACACAATATTAGATCAAACAAATCAATAGTCTGTTTAAATATCATAATTGGTTCAATCTATATAAGCTGGTCTATGGAGCCATTCGAATACGATTGATTATAGACTGTGACCGCAGTATATACAGTGGTGGCCACATTATTGACTGGCATGTAACAAGGGTTATTATTAGGGAATCCCTAATAGGGAATTATTAGGGACAACAGTCGATTTTCATACAAAATAAGTAACTTTGAAGCTTCGATTCTCCGCCAAGGATTGACTGAGCTGTGATCTGATGATACTTAGCCATCTAGGAAGTGAACATGTGGCCACCACTGTATATAACCTGTAAGAAACAGAGTAGGTACAGTAGGTTGCCTGTAAGAGATCGCTATTAGCGATAAGACCGCCTAAATTATGAAATGTTTTAAATGTTATATTTAGCTTTAAGTCTCTTTTTGTTTTCGTACAATGAATAATATATCTATCTATCTATCTGTGTAGCTCAGCGCCCTACCCAACATAATAATATAAAAAAAAAAAAAACAATTCATGTCCATTGAAATTATACTGCCTGCATCATAATAAATTAAGAATTATTTTATTGTTAGAAAAAAGACCTAATTCACTTTAATTAATAATATTTATTATGTGATTATCTAATGTGAACACCCTAGATAATGAAAGTTTTCCAAAGTACTCGTACTGTGTAGGCAGAGCCTTATTGCAAATATCCATTAAACCTCCCTTGGTCGTCGCCTCGTCGCAAAACAACTGTTTTATTTTCCCCATTTTCTCGCTTGATTGCAGAATTTGCCCGTTTGGAGATGAGAAAACATTTATATTTGCTAATGCACCTATTTTAAAATACATCAACGCCATTAGAATGCCATCTGAAGTCGGGTTTTATATTTATTAAGTTTATTGAGCTGAGTTCTTTGCAGAAAGGTTTGTATTTACCATCGCTTAACTTGACTAAATTTTCTACTCATTTCAAAGGAGCAACTTTCTTTGTAAATTAAATTTTATAGATGGAGCCCTTGGCTTTATAATGTAAATAATTGTAAAACTCAGCCATCTCAAACCAGTTGAAAAGTTTCAAGTAGGTACATAAAATCATTTTGCAGGCAATTTTTTATATCGACTACATGTTATGGATTTTCAAGTTAAATTAGTCCCTACTCCGAAATACTCATAAGTTGCTTTTATAAGAGCTAATTGCCAGTGTACAAGAGAACACGTAATTTTGAACGAATTAATCTTACGCACTGCCTGTAATATTTCTGTCTGACCATGTGGTTGACTGGTAGAAAATGCCTTAAGGCATAAAGTCCGCCATTTGTACCCTTGTTCTGTGCTATAGAATAAATAAATATAAATACATTAACTAAATGTATATCAAACTGCATATTATCTATACACACACTTAGTACTTCAGTCTCGCTGGACTACGCCACCTTCTGGTTAGCTAAGTTCGGTGAGGTTTCCGATTGCCACGCCTCTAGACTATCCCGTTTTGCGACATAATTATAGCGTTTGTATAAATAAAAAACAAGAACCATAAAATATAAGTACACTGCCATTTTTGCTTTAAGATTAAGGGGTTTTAGAACCCTGGCGTATCGATTAAGATTCTCTCCGGCTGGTATCAGAAGCGCATAAATAAGTCTAAATAACTTCCGTAAGCCCGGGCGCTGCGGGTCGTGCTGAGCAGCGATTACCGCTAATGTGACTACACCAGCCCCTAATGGTCCCGGCGGCCCTGGCTTACGACAGGATTACGATTTTAATTTGAGAGGAACTGTGGTAGAAAAATTGTGAACAAACCTTATTCATGACTTGAGCCAAGCAGACTTTTTTGGAACCCCAATTATGTTTGTTCTACTTTTTGGCTGTGTCATGAATGTTATTAGTGCTAACGGTACACCCCGAAATTCAGTCAAAACCTGCAAATGGTGTTAAAGGCATGAAAATCGGAGCGATTGATCTTTAGGCAATACAAATCAATATGATCCATAGTACGGAAAAAAGGGGAGTTAAGGTCATTCTTTTTTTGTAATGGGTTTTTTTTTTATTCTGAAACCTATTGTGTGTGGTATCTAATGAAAGGGCTTACTGAGCCAATTCTAAAAATATACCACATCATTACCTTCAAGTTACTTGTATTAAATTAAAATAAAAATCATTTTACTCATTTAGTACATACCAATGGAAGTTTGGGCTCCTCCAGATATGATACTAATGAATATTTTTTTGTAAAATATGCTTCGAATGGTACATAATATCCTCATATCTAAACCTAAAAAAGGATTTTTGTTAATATTCATAAATAGCATTTTTATAATTTTTCAATTTTAGAAAATGTGATAAAATTACGATAAGTTGGAACATGTAAAAAGGTTTTATTTTAGACACTCATTTAGAAATTTAAAATCCATTCATTTCATAAAAAAACATATCTTAGTAGAAGCCGTTTCCACCAGCGCCATGCCATGTGGTCCAATGAATAATTAAGATTGGATATCGAACAGCAATGTAGCATAGCACATTGTATGTATACCTGGTGGAAAACACCCTTAGACTACTCCCGACGAAACGATCATTGTTATTTTTGTTAAATTCTTTAAACAGTCAGCAACAGAACAGTAGCTAAGTACTTTACAGCCCTTTTCCATAGTTGTTCACATTAAAAATAGGTGTTCCATGTTAAGTAAGAGGAAACGCGCGCTTTATCACGCCAGTAACATTGTTTCATAGTAATTTTCCATTACATCACCCTGTTATGTTAATCGACTCATCTAATCACTTAAGAGCTATCATCGCTGAAGTAACAATCATTGCATTTAAATGATAGTAAACACACATTCATGACCAATGCCGTTATTATTCATGAACAATGAAAAATACACATTTTCCTCATCAGGCGTACTTAAGATAAATTCCCGAGGACTTTGTAATATAGCCTTAATGTGGATGGTGGACAATAAGTCATTAAAGTAATTAAATGTTACCAATACGTTTAACCAACATTTAGCGAGTTAACTACAGTTAATTGTGAACCCTTTGTGTGATAATCTGAAGTGTACTTAAGCTATGTTCACATTTCTAATGTACTTAGCTGAAAACTCTTTGTTTTGAAGCTATGCATAATAAATAAGTAAGGCTATTGGAGCCTTAACTTGAAGGTAAGGTTAGCTTGGTGCTCTGAAATAACTCCTTTACGTCATTGTAGTTGCTCCTAATTGTGTGTGTGCATGTAAACTATAAGATCGTGTTAATATTATCATGTGACATTAATCATTTTTTTTATTATTTAATTAAATAGGTAAAAGAAGCTGTTTGTCCAATGAGATTTGTCTGACATGAAACTATTTTTCAATTATGATGGATCAGTAAGAATAAATTACGATTTAGATTATGATTTTAAGGAAGTTTGTCAACGATTAACAAGTGTATACCCTTCTTTACTGTCCACAGATCTCAACGCAATTGTACCTCTTCATCGTCCGATTCGGTCGCGGCTCATAAACGTTTACGATCTGTTTTAACGACTATTTTTCCACATTTTCCCTCAATTAGAGCGAGAAGGGAATGAAATCCCATGAATTAGTACGTTTCAACTGTATCCTATGATTATAGTCCATTTTTTTCTATGTGAGCAACTCTATCGCTCTTTTTTCCATAAACATGTAATTTCCTTCACGAGGTTTTGCGAATTTGCGTAATTGGCATTATCACTTGTGTATGGTGGTGATTCTTACAGATTTCCAACACCACAAAAAGATGATAAGATAGATATAGCGTTTTGTTCCACATCAGTACCTTGAGTAATATCAATTCAGAAAAGCTTTTTTGTCTGTTATTACAGGCATTTCCCCAATCTTATCTAAATCCATCTTCAGTAATACATGGTCTGAGGTCGTGCCAACTGCCAACCTACAAATGCCTTTTTATAAGAGGTCAAAGTCGGTATGTCCTGGAAACGCTCGTTGCAGAAAGTTTAATAGACTCATTTGTCGTTCGCATGCTATACATAACCTAAAAAGTTGTTAAAGTAGCTAGTTATTTAGAATCCAAGCACAATCTATTTAGCCACAACCTCTTTTCAATACCTGAGTTAGATATATCTGTACATGTGAATATCACGAATTATCACTGACCATATTTACAACAGCGCCGATAACAACCTCACTGCCCCGGAAAACATTACACTTATTACCTAGTTACACGAGTAATAACTATTGGTTATTCATTTTTACTAACATACCCTATTACGTAGATAACTGTTCGAGCAAACAGACATAATACCACATCCTCTGTGCATATTAGATCGACGACTGACGAGATACAGACAGACACGCGATCCGTCGTTTTCCATATATTATTCATCGGTCAGTCCAGTTCTATGATGTTTTGACATTTCATGACCCATGTTTGTCGATAATCTACCCAAGAGTTGTGATGGATATCACTTAGCTATGGATAGGGGCTCCTTGCCTGCCACTTGTCATTTTGAGACGTTGCAGGAATTTGAACCTCAGTAATCAGCCGGTGTTCTGAAATACGTATTCGGAGCTAAAAGGTGATCCAATTGCAGCTTTAAGACTTTAACGCAGAACAGTTAAGACTTTTTCTGTCGGGTTTTTTTGGAAATTTCATCTAAATGGACAAAACTGCAATGTCACTTCAGAAAAACATGAATCAATACAATAATATTAACAAAAAAATATAAAAATATGAATAATAAATATGCGCCATCATGGTCTGGAAGTAAGGATAAATATCGTGCTCCTAGAAACCAAGCAGGGATTTCAGCCAGGGGCGTCTCCCAGCACACTCAGAAAAGATCGTTTTTAAGTTGAACTGATCTGTTCGACACTACGCAATCCAAGGCGAATAACCGTGCTACAGGACATTACGCCATTCGTGAATCGTGAAATGTGAACTGGGCCGATCCAAAATGCAACTTCATGAATGCATTGGTAGAGCATGCCCCCTCACGTCGATCGTTGTCGCTTTGCATCGCTCGTTTTGTTTGGATTCCGGGCGGCATGCCGTACTTCCGCAACTTCGAGTCGGACAGCACTCACAAACATCCCCTTTATTTGTGACAATGTCGGAGACGCGACCGGCGACGGGCGACCGGGGGCGAATAGAACAGAAATGAATTATCGCGGTCGGCGCCGAGCCCGATTGCGTCCATTTCCGAAGCTCGCCCAATTTCCTCCAGCATCCATCATGGATGATATTAGGGCCATAACTCATAGAAATGCTGCGGCAGCGCAACCAAACCGAGTGACAAATCAAATAAAAATACTTTTCTTTTGATGGGCAATGTTCGGTTCATTATTTATGTCCTGAGAATCGATTTTGGTATAACGTATGATAAGGTCACAAGGATTCCAGTAAATGCAGGCCATAGCCATAGCTAGTCATAATAACAGCAAAGACTTACGTTCAGCAATAAATTGACGACCTAAGTCTGATGATGAGAATTTATAAATTAAACGCCGTTGAATTTTACACAACAACAACAACCAACCTTCAAGTCGAGTCCCGTCTTTAACCAAATGGTAAAATGAAGGAGAGTTTTTATAGTCGGTAAGCCAAATCTCTTCGCTAGCTACATAAAAATATTTTCTAAAGCAACAATAAACGAAAACACTTATTATTCACAAAAAGCGAGCGGTAACGAGACCCAGCTCATTTGCTAATGTTTACGTGTACTTGGGGGCTAATCGAGCTGAACTTACGACGGGAAAGATGGCAGGAGGTGGGGTTCCCGCCAACGCCAGCGAATTCAAATTCGCTGCGGAACTTCGGAGTTCAAACATTGACTTTGCAAAACGGTTTTGGGATCTGGGAACTAAAACTTTACAGCTGGCAAGTTAACTGAAGTGGGCAGCAATAACTTAGGCGGGAAGTCACAGATCCACTTCGGAACACAGGTATCTACTCAAAGGGTATATAAACATGTATCTGCTCACGGAACGGTTGAAATACATAAACGAGATTCTGCAAAACCAATCGTAGGTTGAATTTCAATTTTTGTTGTGAGAAGGTTGCAAAAACCAAGTAAAACACTATGAGAATCTGAGAAGACGTAAAACAGTAATTGTCTATTTGTGTTATGTTAATATTTAAAAGAAGAAATTGATTGACTCAATTGACGCAAAACACATACTTCTGTACTAGGAATTTTGCACAGGTTTCTTTCGGTAGGTGAGCACTTAGAAGGGATTTTGGATATTCAACCCTGTTATGTGTTAACTGAGTAGTGTTCCGTTTTGTGATATTAAACGTGTAGAATTACCAAGATGCTTTTCAGTGCTCTGCTCTTTTATATGAGAATAGTGTCACCTGCACTGTTGCTTTTACTAAGTAGGTATGCTTTGAGTTCATAAAACAACAAATCTATTGACAAAAGCAGGGAAACATGTAAGATTTCAGAATTGCTTCCAGTGCTACCACTGTAGCACAACAAAGAAAGGAGTTGAATAAAAGAATGAGTGACATAATCGCAGGCAGACCTTAAGTGCAAATGTTTCGCGAACGCAAAAAGTCGTCATTACGTCGCGCCATTACACCGCGAGGTGGCGCTGCTCGCCTCACGCCGCGCACGCACTAGCGCAGGGTTGCTATAAACTGATACTTATCCATCGAAAAATAAAACAACTTCACTTCTACTTCCTGTACGTCTACCATGAATTGTCACTTTAAATTTATATTATCTTTCGCGTAAAATAATGTACAGAGATTCATGCCATGTTATGATGTTTTGAGTCTTATACCGAAGCAGCCGTGATCACGGGATGGCGCAAGATGTTAAATGTCAAAAACTAACTATTTTCTCAGCAACCGTCACTCACCGTATTTTTTTTGTTGAATGATGGTGGCAGGAGATTTATCTAGTCAAAGAAGAAAATGATTAACTAAATATGTTTATTGGATTCTGGCTTTTTCATGTCTCGTACATATTCTCGAGAAGATGAGAATTGGGAAATCCAAATATGTACCAACCCTAATGAAAAGAGATTTTTCCTAACTCCCCGCGTAAACTACACGATATTGAAATGTTTCTGCTCGATTAGTTTGCAAATGTATGTGTACTTTGCCAAATTATATATATTACATAATATGTACAATTGTTATTCCATACCTTTACTTTACTTATACTACAATATCTAAGATAGTATATGTAAACTAAAACTATTTCCATTAATTGTTAAAAGTAAAAACATTTGATTTATGTAACCACTGCTATTATTAGTTTATAAGAAAATGTTCAAATGAAATGTTGCTACACCTGTACAAGGTAACTAACTAAGTTGAAAGTACCCATTTTATTTAAGACCCCTTGTAACACTTGGTTTGGATAGTGTACATTCGCCCGTACATTGCCGCTTATGAACCAACAGACATGAAAAATACCTCTTAGTAGTTTATGGACGGACACTTCTCAGAACTCGTTAAAATATCAAAAAACTTAAAATTTTTGAGTTCATATTTAATAATATAACGCGAAGTTTTATTTACGTGAGTGGGACTAATGTTCTTCAAGCACATATTTTGATGATCTGCCACTTCTGCCAGTACCATGGAACCACTAGCTGAGCCACAATTCACACAAAGTGTTGATTCCATTGCGATGATCGTAAATCCGTAATTATTGCTGAGTTAGCTATGTGCAGGTTACAAAGTCTTTAAACGGTTAAATCTAAAAGGAGGAAGGTCACTACAGAGGCCATCAACGTCCGTTTTTTAAGCCGAGTCGTAAGAATAAAATTATTAATATAAAAACAATAACACAGCATTGCAAATTGAAAGCGAAAAATAGAAGACACTAGACAGATGCTGGTGTTTTTTTTTGCGTTGAAGTGTCAAGTCAACCAAACGTCATTACTTCTTTTTTTTTTTGGCTTCGCACAAAGCTGATTTTAAGCCAATGTATAATCTGATTTAAAATAAAAAGTTGATAAAACATCTATCGCATTGACAGTAATGTATTGTTACTAATTTTCAAGAGCCTTCAGAAAGTTCACAACTACATTTTCTTGCACAAACAAGGTTTCTTTTGTCAAGACAAAGTAAATTAAAATATTGTTGCGATGGGTAAACAACAGAGGGCACATACGAACGCAACATAAATGGTAGGTATTCAAAAAATGTTTACGATAAATCTTTTCAGTATTTTTAATTTTGGTGTCAAAAATCAGAAGTGTCCGTGACAATCTAATAAGTGATGATTATGTCTGATATCATGGCCAGAATTATGACAAATGTTAAATGTTTGTTGGTTCATAGGCCAACTTGGACACTGTCCTTTTAAAACGAGGTCCACATTTATTAGGAGGTTTTGTTGTCCCTCTAATAACACAATTGGCCAATCTTTGTTTCAGTTCTGGTATCTTCCCTAGCGCTCTGAAACGCTCAATAGTAACTCCCGTACACAAGGGCGGGGACAGAAACCTTGTCAATAATTATCGACCGATATCGGTACTATCTTGTTTATCCAAAATTTTAGAAAGACTACTTAATAATAGACTCATAAAATTCTTAACTAACTTTAATATACTCTCCGACAAACAATATGGTTTCCGAAAGGGAAGGTCTACACAAGATGCTATAAAAGATTTAACGAAGCACATTGTTGATAAGGTCGATAAAGGAGAAAAATGTGTTACTGTGTTTTTAGACCTGAAAAAGGCTTTTGACACCGTTTCTGTCCCTATCCTTGTGCAAAGACTTGAGAGTATAGGTATAAGAGGCAGGCCCCTTGCTATTTTAAAAAACTACCTGCTGCAAAGGGAACAAACTGTCAAAATAGAAAACATAAACAGCGGAAAAGAACCGATTGAATATGGGGTTCCCCAGGGATCGGTACTCGGACCAACGCTGTTTCTGGTTTACATAAATCAGTTATGTAATCTTGAAGACAGTGGAGGGCAGATTTTCTGTTATGCGGATGACACAGCAGTTGTATTCTCTGGGCAATCTTGGCTAGATGTTCAAATGAGGACTGAAACTGGATTGGCTAGGATTTCAGATTGGCTTAACACCAATCTGTTGACTCTAAATATAGAAAAAACTAATTTCATATGTTTTACTCCAGTTAACAGGTCACGGCCAAGTGTAAATTTCAGTCTTCGTATCCATGGATGCTCAAATCAGCCCACTTGTCTGTGTCCTTGCATTAATAAGGTTGATTGCATCAAGTATTTAGGTGTGATGATCGATCAGAGATTAAGTTGGCACATGCATTTAGAACTGATTTCCGAGAGAATTAGAAAACTTACATGGATCTTTAAAAAACTGAGACACGTAATGCAAAGCGCCTTGCTGAATAGAATCTACATTGCTATTGCTCAATCAGTCATCACATACTGTATCCCTATATGGGGTGGTGCAACTAAGACCAAATTTCTTTATCTTGAAAGGGCACAAAGGTCTCTTATCAAAATTATGTATTTCAAGCCCTATCGATTTCCGACTATTGAATTGTATAATCTATGCGGCCTCTTATCAATAAGAAAACTTTACATCTTGCTTATTCTACTCGACTTGCACAAAAATCTTCCATATGATCCAGCTATATTAAAAAAGCGACGATATTATAAGGTAGCTGCTTGTCCCCGTGTTCGAACAGTCTTTGCTGAGCGCCAATATCCTATACGTTCTTCAACACTATATAATACAGTAAACAAAAAATTAAACATCTATGGCAAAACAACTTACGAATGTAAAAGACAGTTAGTGGACTGGCTTAACACATTAGATTACGAAGCAACAGAGAGCCTCTTGGCAAGAATAACTTGAATACACACACACACACACACATACACATACACACACACACACATACACATACACACACATACACACACATCTACACACAAACACTAATAGTAATATAGGCTGGCTTTGTACAAATAATGTCACTATTGTACTCAATGTAAAACTGATTTAAATTAGGAGAGCGAGTCAACCCCAACACGAGTATTGCATTACTCTCTGGGGTGTCTCAATACTTTAACTGTTGATATTGAGTAATAAAGTTTTTTTTTTTTTTTTTTTATTTTATTAGGAGACAATAAAATTGACCTAGATTATCGAAGTACATTTGTATAATATTGGGTCAAAGATGTCTGCTGTTCTATAATTGATTTGGCTGTACACTGCGTGTTTTTAGGAAGAACACTGAAGTCTTTTATAACTAAACTTCGTTAGAATGTGAATTTTTAATTATAGTGAACCAAAAACTGATACCTCCTTTCCTAGTACAAGTAAGTATCTAAATAAGGTCAATTGTATCTCCAAAATACTAATTTAATACTTACTACATGAAACAGTACGTAGGATTTTATTATCATTCTAATAATTTACCACAATTCACAAAATGCTTTGCTGACAGTAGCTCACTAGCTACAGCAAAGCCTTTTGTGTATTGTTGATTGTTGTTGTGTTGATTTACTGATCTGTCGCATAAGACGAATGGTACTTAACAGTGGCGTCGCCAATGGATTTAATTTAATCATTAACTAAACCTAATCCATTTTAAATACATTGCGCGCTGTCATAATCTGGGTAAACACCTATAATACTTCTATAATAACAGTACACTACGTTTTGGTGTATTCTTATGACTAAAACTAAACTCTTTTTATTGTGCTACAACTGTGACCAACCGCCGAGAGTGGCCACTTACCTAGATTTACACAGGGCGCATCGGCGCAATTTTTGAAATAGAGCCAGTTTAGTAATTATCAAGTTAATTCCATTGTTATTTGCCTTACTATTAACCTTAACATGAATTGTCAAATTACAAATGTCACATTAAAAAAACTTTTTTTACAATTGTTTTACCTTTAAATATTGCTTAATCGACTTTCTTCCAGTTCTCAAACAACGATTATTAAATCGCAATGTGGAAAAAATACGTAATCTTATAAAAAGTTTTAATAAATACTCTGATGGGAAACATGGGCACACCTTCACGGCAGGAATTTTTCCCAAAATATTTAAAATTTTGCTTCCCACCTGGTTCGGGATACATTCTTGAAATGTGTGTGTAAAAGTTGTTTCCAGTATTTCTATGTACTCTATAAATTCTGCAGGAGGCATTTTTAGGTTACCAAAGAACGCTGCTTGTTTATTATATGCCTTGTAGTGTGAGAATACATTTCCTGAATCTAAAGATTGTGAGACTAAGTTTGATTTGTTTTCAATTTCTTCGCAATTATGTTTTTTTAAGCATTTGTAAAATAAATAACCAGCAACATATGTCAATGCATTAATATCAGGCAAATCAAATCTGTAATCCAATTCACCGTTTAAAAGCACAGGTGATACTATTCGGACCTCTTTATCTGGATCATTATTTATCTTTTTCACTATGTCTTCTGCATTTAGTAAAATATCATGGATATCTGTTTCAACATTAGTTGACGGGGAGTTTTTTAGCATATTAACCAAAAATTGTTTGGAAAATGCTCTTGAAAACTGAATGGGCGTTGGCTTAATACATGAACCACCCTGCCGTCTAACTGAGCTAAAAAAAAAATCCAGGCTCTCCTGGTTTAATCTTCGGGTAAACAGATGCCCAAAGCCCTCTTTCTTCAAATCTAAAAATAACTGTTGTATTGACTGTAAAGATATTTGGAAATTGTGAAAAGTTTTTGTTAAGTTTGTGTTATTTTTTCCAGTAATGCGATTTATTGATTTGCTAGTTGCAAACATGTTTTGTGCTTTTTGTAATATATTCATTTGATGATTGGACATTATGAATGCATTTTGTGATTTATTTGGGGTATTGAATTTAGAAGAGTTTAACACATCGTAAACGTCATTCATCAATTTTACAAAATTAGCAGTGGCTCTACCTTCATCAGGTATAACACCAAAGTCAATATATGTCTCCAGCGCAGCATACACCGTATGACTAAAAATTTGAGCCGCATATTTAACCCTCATTCTTTGGAAATTGTTAGGCTCAATATGGGCATCAGTAAGTTTTGGGGTCAGCCTTAGGTTTTTCTGTTTTTGGTCTTCATATAAGTTTTTAATGTAGTCCCATGATACAACTTTACCATTAATGTGAAAGTTACTGGAAAGTAAATTATTCCGGACGCATTTTACTAAATGTGGAACATCAAAAATATAATATATTTTGCGTCCGTCAACAAAGAAAAATGGGTTATTAATTGTGACTTTCTTTATTTCTTTGGCGTATTCATCAAAATTTGATCCTTGATCGGAAATAATTGCCATCACTTCAATACCTACACCAAATAGTTTATTAATAACTTCGTTCAACCACTCATCAAGTTCAGCATAATGCTTGGTACTGGCTAGTAAAGCATATGCAATTGGTTGCTTCCACTTAAAATAAATGCCTTGCAACATAATTACATATGCATTATTTGCAATTTCCGGAGAAACTTTACCAGCAATCTTATGAAATCCAATGACTTCGTCGGTTTTTATATCGTAATACAAATTTCTTTTAAGTACCATTTCATCCACGCAAACAGTGCAGTACTTTGCCTTTTCAGGGAGCGACTTAATTTTCATTGACAAACTATCTAAAACACGGTCATCTAATTTTGGAGGAATTTTTAGTTTGTATCTATTTAACGTACTTTTACTTGGAAGTTTTAGAACGGTTTGAAGGCATCTATACGTCTGTGGACTACAATAGTGCAAATTTAGAGCAAATACTTTATATTCGGCATCGTAACGATTTCCTCTGTATTTGTCAGTTAATTTATTTTGCCAATCAATTAATTTTCGGAATCTAATACTAATGTCATCTTCGATATCTGTAGCGATGGGTTGATTCTTCGCCTCAAGTTCTTTTTTGATTTTGTTTAATTCAGATGTCAGACAGCTCCGCTTACGATTTGATTCTATCACATTTTGGCGAAGCTTTCGCTTTCTTGGAGTTTGTTCAGCCAGGTTTTTTGTTGTTGCTACGGCTTTATGTTTTTGATCTGGTAGTGTCTGTTGATTGTTGTCTGCTTGGGTTTGGGTAGAAACATGATTGGTGTTCTCAACTTTGATATTAGACAGAATTTGATCAGATTTAGATGATGAACTTTTATGACATTGAGCAGGAACAGCATCGGTCTTGAGGTGTCTCTTCCATCCAAAAGCGGAATCTTCAAAATGGAGATTACAAATCTCGAAACTATTGCTTTTTAATTTTTCTCTATTCAATAAATCCTCCCTTCCAATATGTTCCAACCATTCGCGACATCTGGAAGTAAAATGATAATTTTAATTTCTAATATTGCTATTGATTAACTCGACTAACATATTCTGCCATCTTAAAGATGATGGGACACGTCTACTGAGGAAATACCTCCTAAAGTTAGTAGGTACGAAATCGACGGACATGAGCTACTTTTAAATTACATTCGCATAGCGCGTTATGCGACATTCACGCGGACGAAGTCGCCACCGGGCCACTAGTATCAAATATAAGATCATTTGCTTTTCATATCAATACCTATAAAAACCGTATAAATACCCGTCATCTAAAAATAACCTTGACCTAGATTTGCGCAGTGAGCAAATTTTGGGCCACATTGGTGGTATGAAACCCCCCTTCACACTGTACCCGTGCGCAGAACCATCCCCTCCACTGTCCTTAAAGCTCTTTTTACATGACGCGATCTGTACCTAGATATAACTTTTGAATTTCCTGAAACCATACCTACATAGCCTTACAGAAAGTAAAACTTGCTACACAAGTAACTATTACTCTCAGCTCCTGGTGTATGATGTATGTAATTGAAACTTGAGACTAGGTTGACAATGTGTAAATGTACTTCAGCTAGATTCAAATGTTGATCAAAAGTCTCAAAATATTGGTGCAGCTCCTGGCCTAGGATTTATGAAATTTTACGGTCTTACTACAAACCGCAATCCAAGGTTAGACCAGTACGTCTACCACGAGTTGCAACTTCAAATCAATTGTTGCTATTGTTGGAGTCGGTGTCAGTCAGCCAAGGAATTTTTAAGTGAATCTGTTCTTGTTCATTTTTTAATCGAAAAAGCATCGTTCATTTGCTTCTTATAATTGAAGAGTTCCGTTACTTTGTCATGGATCCCATAATCAGAACCTAATTAAACTCTCATCACACTACCCTTGAAGTATATCCTTTCTAATAAAAAAAGAATAATCAAAATCGGTTGGTGTGATATTGAGTTATTTGTCCATTTGTCGCGCATCTAGTTTGTCTAGATTGAAAAATTATGTGGTTTTCTCATGGATGCCACTGTCAGAACTGGACCAAATTAAATTGGGACCACACGGGAAGTAATAGCTTTCAAATAAAAAAAGAAATACTTACCTATCAAAATCGGTTCACCCAGTCCAAAGTTCTGAGCAAACAAACATAAAAAAACTCTAATTGAGAACCTCCTCCTTTTTTTAAAAGTCGGTTAAAAATAAACGTAAATACAAATAATTTTTACCAAATTTGGCGCTAGTCCGATAAAAATTCATGGTGTAATTTTACCACGGACTACCGCTAGATTTGGTTTCGTTAAAACGTTTTTAATACTACCACAGTAGGTACTGGTCACTAAACTAATCTAACTTTAGCCGCGTTTTCTCGTAAGGTCGACCGCAATCAGTAATCATTAAACTATTTACGAATTCAAACTCAAACTCAAACTCAAATAACTTTATTCAAATAGACTGTATCAGTACTTTCAAATCGGATTTAAAAACTATTCATGCGTGATCAATGAAAATTCAGCAAATTGACTTTTTAGACGTAGAAAGAAGTAAGGTTACCATCTAGAAATTTGAAAAGTCCTGACAAAAAGCCGTACAGTTCAAATATAGTCCCGACATTTTAGTCCCAAAATGCAAACATTAGGTGCAAATTTAGTAACAGTAATAAAGAAGCTCGGGGGGGAGGTTGCATAGTGCGGCCTGCGGGGATAACGCACCTCACATCCTCACGACCGACTGATTTGATATTACTTATTTAAGTTTTATAACTCATATCCCACCTAAACCAAAAAATCCGGACAAAACAAAAAGCCGGACAAAGTCCGGATAACAGTCTAAAAGTCCGGTCATGTCCGGATTAACCCGAACGGATGGTAACCTACCTTATAAACCTAACCTACTTTCTCATCAAACTAGTTAAAACCATTATCATATTATTATTAATGGTCTATAAATTACTACAAATGTTCACTAACCTTTCAGGGTTCTTGGGAAGTTTGTGAAAGGTTAAATCCTTATCTTTAAATTTCGTGTTAGTGCATCCAAATGCAGCACAGTAACGCTTTTGTTTCCCCATCCTGTGAACTTTTCAACAAACTACAGCGCAGCATCGGTCGCGTCCTGCGTACTGCGTGCGTGACACTCGACTAAATGGTCTCCGCGCGCGGACCGAGCGACCCGAGCGTGTAGGTGAATAAGTCGACCGAATTACGTAGTGAAGTGACACAGACCTGGCTAAACTTAGAATTTGTTTTCCCTGTCAATGTACCGACATCATAAATAGTGCCGATAAACTTAAGTCGTACTTTTTTTTAAATGGCCTCAACTAATCGTATGAGACGCTTACTGGGTTGTCAGGATTAGGTAAAACAAAAAAAACTGTCGAGGCAAAGTGAATGATAACAATATAATTTAACATATTATATAATTCGAACATTAATAATTATAGTACTTTCGGTGGCCTAGTGAGTGCTAGAACCACTTGAACACTGGACTACCGGTATCGGGTTCCGGGTTTTAGCGACTTTATTTCACAAAGTGACATTAGCAGCTGATACCTAGCTGAGTCTTTTTCTGAAGTTATTTAACCCATCGTTGTTTTCCAGCTCATCTCAACTTTTAGAAGCTGATGTCTTGGATAGATTTGTTTACTATAGTGCAAACAAATGAACAAGATGCTTTATCTAAGAAAAAAATAGAAAATGAATTTACTATGTTGTGGTGACTATTAGCCACTATGCTTCTAAGACAGACGCCCTGCCAAATCTGGTAATTTCACAATTTTATATCACGATGTGGTTCGGAAAGACGATAGGACGATTTAAAGGAACTTGCCAAAGGTCTATTTAAATGATATTTTGATTTTTGGGACTTCTTGATGTAATCCAACAGTATTTTCAAAACTATACAACAAATACCATAATTCCCATTTACATATTTAGGTTTGAGAAGGTCCCTATCTCCTTTGTCCCCGTAACGGGGCCAGAGCCATTAGAGGCGTCGAATCCTCCGCATCGAGTCGCCGACAGTTGCCTACTTTGTCTGACTCACCGGAAACTTGGCTGCGAACACAAAACAGATTTTTTGTAAAAATATATTGATGTGCGATCATTTTGATCGTTTGATTGAATTGAGAATGTGAAGGATGATAGGTACATTTTGATGATGTCAGCTGTATGTTTTTATTGATAAGGAAAACATTTGGTGATGTTTAGTAGCCAATAAATTATACAACGGAATAACTATATATCTAATATAATAATTATTAAACTAGCTTCTGCCTGCCTGCAAGCCTCTCTTTCCCATAAGGCACTATGACCACTTGCCCAGTGACCCCGATTAAGTTTAAGTGACAAACTTTTGAAAAAATTTAAGCACCTAAAGTCAAAAATCATCAATGATGTGCCTGGGACACAAATAGCTGAAAAACGACCTATCTGCCGGCCTAAGGTCGATTTACACACAGCCAAGTGTAATTTATTCAACAAATATATTTATGTTTTTATTTAGAAATATTTTTATGTATGATTTTCAGTCTTTGGCACTCATGCTACAAGATATGCTTTGTTTGGAATTAGATAATCTTGGTGTAAAGTGCCTGCAATTTTTTTTCATTAAGGTCTAAATTACAGAAGGAACAGTTTCCCCACTCCACTTAAGATGGATATAAAGTTTTTTTATTTTCCTATCTAGTCGCGGGTGTGGGGTGGGCCTAACACGTCCTTCTATTAATTGTTGAAGTTTTAAACTCTTCCTATTATGAATTTGAAAGTAAATTATGAAATTTTGTAAATTACTTCACTTAGAACTTTCAAAATGTTTTGGCTTTATCAACTTTCCCTTTGTCTCGATTTATTTTAATAGCTAGACTTCCCCTTCGCGTTACAGTCCACCGGTCTAATTTGTTAATCTATTCAATAAAGTTTTATACATATATACTATTTTCAGTAGGATTATAAAAAAATCAAGTTCTAACAATAAAGGAAATTAAAATTGAATTACTTACATACATTGCTCAGGCATTGCGTACGTTATCCACTTACCTACTTTAAAGCAAGAAAATAAGATGTTATTTTTTCGTTGCAATAGATGTAGTACTTATACTTTTTCCACTTTTACTTTACTATTTTCTTTGTTAATCAACACCATATAACAAAGAGTTTTGTCTTCTCTTAATTTGCACATCCGGTTACAAAAACTCTCAAATATCCTCAAAATATTTTAAACTTCATTTTAAAGTAATCATCTTTAATTATTTTCTTGAATCCGTTAGTTATTATTAACAAAGGCAGAAACTACTTACTTATTTCCTAAAATATACATACATACCATCACGACCTTTTCACAACGGGGTAGGCAGAGACCATATCTTTTCACTTGCTACGGTCCTGACACACCTCTTGCGCTTCTTCCACTCTCATTAATCCTTTTATACATACTCGTCGATTATGGGTACTCCTGACCTGACCTTTTCTGATCACGTCTTGGGCTTGTCCTAAGTACGTCCGTCTAGGCCTTCCTCTTCTAACAGCTCCATCCACCCTCGCCTTGTTAATTTGTTTCATTTATCGCCTTTCGTCCATCCTTTCCATATGCCCAAACCATCTTAGCATTCCCATCTCAATTTTTGTGACAACATCCCTTTTCACACCACAACGCTCTCTAATCAAGCTATTTCTCACTTTATCACTCAATGTCACTCCTGCCATACTTCGCAATGCTTTTATTTCCACTGCATTCATCTTACTTTCATCCTTCTTTTGCCATACCCAACTCTCACTTCTGTACATGAGCGTCGGCACTAACACCCCCGCATGAACAGCCAGTCGCGCCTTCTCTGACACCTTCTGACGGTTCATAAATGCATGCAGCGCTACATTTAATATATTCCCTGCATTCACTCTTCTATCAATAACACCCTCATGAATCATTCCTCGTGAACCTAGTCCCCAGATACACAAATTCTTTCCCTTGTTCTACCTTTTCACCTACAATTAAAACATAACATTCTGTCATATCCTCCTCTCTTTCAAAAACCATGGTTTTTGTCTTACTCACGTTCACTTTCATACCTCTCGCTTTTAACGACGCAATCATTAATGTTAGATACCAACAGGTACGACGACGCCAGTATGACTTGGCCATCAGCGTAGAGAAGGCATTTTGTATAATTGTATAATGTATTGTACAGTCTTACACCCTGCATTCACTCTTCTATCAATATCACCCTCATGAATCATCCCTCGTGAACCTAGTCTATTAGTACTAGTATTGTACAGTCTTACACACCTAATAGAAAGAAACACACACATAAGCTGAACTCTCTCTGAAGGCATTTAACAAGCAACCCATCTATTCCCAGTCCATAATCAATGCACTGTTTGCAGGGTCGACAACGAACGAGTGATACCCCTGGCGTTGCACGTGTCTATAGGCTGCGGTAACCGCTTACCATTAGGTGGTCCGCATGCTTGATTGTCACCAACGTGGTATAGATCTGACAAACAGTCATCCATGAATAGGTTGAACAGCCATGGGGACAGTACACAACCCTGTCTTACCGCTCTATGGATGTCAAACCAGTCAATGTTCGCCCCGTTTATTCTGACGCAAGCACTGGAACACTCTTAAAGAGATTTCCTTGTATCAGACAGCTGCTCACCCCATGCGCAAATAAAGACAACCACAACTCATCCCTTTTCACCCGATCATAGGCTTTTTCCAGGTCCACGAAAAAGCAATAGACTTTTTGGTTTTTGGCCAAAAAATTTTCCGATGCGCAACGCAAGGAAAAACACTGATCCGTACATCCCATTCCCTTTCCGAATCCCGCCTGTGCATCCCAAATCTTCTTCTTCCGTCTCTTTCACAGCCCTATTAATTAACAACTTAGCATACAGTTTACCGAGAACACTGAGAAGGCTGATTCCGCGGTAATTTTACCAGTCCTGTTGTGAACCTTTCCCTTTGAAAAGCGGCACGATCACGGCCTTGCACCAATCTTCTGGTACCCGGCCGGCCCTCCAAAACAAATTAAAAAGGCGGTACAAATATCAAATAAAGTATCTATAAGATTAAAGATCAAAGGAATAATGTAGTAAAACCTGATATCCTAAGTGCCACACACCGATGCAGGTGACGGGACCGCCTGAAAAAAGAGGAAGGGGGGCGAGCCTGCCTCTGACACCCATCCCCTACGAGAAGACACTTAAAATATCCGCTTCGTATACATCCTTATTTCTAAGCGAAACCAACCTACTTGTTTACAGTACTCCGTGAAGTTATGTATTTCTTTTAATTTTGTAAAATATCGTTGTTTGTGTATGAAATAAAAAGCACATTATGATCATAAGTCAATTATAGAACTCTAGCTGTCCGTCAGCGGCTTCGCCCGCGTAGACTGTGTTTCCCGTCAATTATCTAGCTTTATTTTGGTAAAAGAATTTTTTAAATCGTTCTAGGAGTTTCGGAGCCAATACAAACAAACAAACAAATATTTCCTCTTTATAATATTAGTGTAGATAGTATACAGTAGAAATGCAATAATGGTCTGAGAGTACTGAGAGTAATTATAAGTTTTGTATTGCTACATGACACAAGTGGAGAGAAACAAAAGCTTATGTCGTATAAAGAGGTCTAGATGCTGGCGCAAATCAGAGAGGATGATGATGATCCAACAACAAGAGCATGGCTCTTTAGATTAACGATGATGATTGCCCTCAAAAAGCGTCGTGCCAGAGTGGTTTTCATTTATATATCAAACCATGGTTGTCCAGCAATTTCAGATTACATGTAAGCAAATGGTCCGGTATGTCTAACGTTCTGATGAACTTTTATTTTCATGGCCCATGGCCTTGCACAGATCATTTTATTAAACTGGCCCAACTAATCCATACTAATATCACAAATGAGTGAGCTACTTAGTCCGTTTGTAACGATGTCTAAACCGCAATGATTTTTTTTCTTTAAGGAAGGACATAAACTACCTCTGATTGCAAAATTAAATACGTATCGTAATTACAAGAAACGGTCCACGAGGATAAATTCGTAGGCGAACAAAAATAGCGACATTCTTTCCTTACTTTTCCTTTCTTGAGTTGTGCTTAAATGATTCCACAATTTGGTCTTTATTTAATGCCTAGTATTTGGGTGTTTGTTTATAAGAATGGAACCACGATCATCATCATCAGCATGTATCACCAAAGTTCTTTGACCTCTAACTCGCCAATTACATCCACACTCACTCCAGCAATTCACGTACAAGCAAAAAGTGTGTAGTGTGACCAAACAGTCAATGGAAATGATCTAATCTAGCTGGGACAACCCTTCTTCCCTACTCCACGCTGAAAAACATCAACTTTCCTCGCACAAAACAGGATATGCTAACTTGATTTGGAAGGCTTACTCTTTACCGCTTTAGAATGAAGCCTATTCCCTTCCTAATCTTTAGATACATACATAAATAGAAACTGAAACGTAGCAGTGTTGTCGTATTTGGATTCTGCGACCTATTACGTACTCTTAGCAGGCAGGATTATTTGTCAACAGAATTTACAAGCCAAATAAACTCTGAGGAAGCAACGACCCTTTTTGAATGCAGAGGTTAGGAGTTTTGACATAAGTAGCATAGTAAGCTCAATTGAAATGCCTAAGGCAACAGACAAAATCTGTTCAGCACCATCACCAAGGTGCACATGGGTGCTAACAATACTATGCTTCGTTCATAAACCAACAAAATACGCTCAAAGTTTCTACTATGAAGATACCAATTTCACGAGTAGAAATGTGAAAGGAACGAAGGAAATGTCTTCCAAATTCAAAAAAGTTGGGCGCCTCAGCCAGCACATGGAGGAAAGAAACTAACTGACTATCACGCAGCACTCATTAGATCAAAACAAGCTTTGTTTCTGTAACGCGAGACGCAGCAAAAAAAGAAGCCTCCAGCCTTAGCAACAGTCTCATCAAACAAACATAGACTTTATCGTTCAACTCACAAACTTGATATTCACTCAGCAGCTCATGTTGATTGTGACAGAAACGAAAATTCAAAACAGATTTGTCGATCTCGCCAAGGTATAATTTCAATTTCGATGTTTTCAACACAAATTGGATGTTGTACGCACGGCAACCGACGACGGTTTTGTTGCACTGTTTGCTGTATTGATTTCCATCGATGTGTTGTCTCTCTCTTTCTTTATTGTAGTGCTGTTTAGTACGCTTCATTATAAGGTTCTTTATAAGATTTGATTGACTGGGCTATTGCTTATTAAAACCCATAACATTCCAGTGCATGATTCTTTCCCGGCTCCACCCTTTTTTATCCCTATATTTTTCATTTGGTGAAAATTGGCTGACACTACTTGTCAGTATTGGCCTACACTAAATTTTAGTCTAGTCTCAATTTCAAACAGGCATGATACTCGTATTTCTTAGGCTAAATCTACTACTAGTTACTAAGCGTTTCAATTGTAGATGAAACATGAATTGCTTACATCAGACACCTTCTGCAATCTTGTTAATAGCTTTAGAATAGCTAGACTTCAAACTGCTGAACTAAACCAGCCATCACTGAAGACCCCACACTACCGGTGCCTACTACCCCCATGAGAGGGCACTAGTGCTCCTAAGTACCAGCAATTGAACGGCTCATCCTGTTGCTAAGTGGAATTGACTCGACGCCAAACAGGACCCGCACACTCTCAGCTCAGGCGGCCGAAACCCACTAGGTCTAAAATGTTATTACGTATTTACACTTGCTTCGTGGCTAACTACTATGTAACTAGTCTAGTAGTGGAGGATCTGTAACTATTAAGGGTTAAGCCTTAATGGTAAGCTTTTTTCTCAGCCATCAAATATCGCTCCTAAGACGTTGATCCTGCAAGAATCTTTTATAATTTCTTGCAATGCCATTAAATTTAAGCATGTTCTGCGCACTCAATACAAGTTGAATCCACCGTTAGATTCCACATGTATGCCATGCTTATTAGACATTTACGATCCTACATCAAAAAAAAATCTCGACGAAAATTCATGACTATTAATGACAATTTTCAACCAATGCGCTATTGGAACCTTGGGTACCTAGTTTAAGGTCCCGTTATATTTGTCTGACGTGTGTGTCGTGCGTGACTTATCAGTACGTCTACCACGAGTTGCCAATTTAAATTTACGTTATCGTTTTCGTAAAAAAATGTATTGACGACACAGTTGGCGTAGTGCGCTGTAGCACGGTTTCTCGCCTCGATTTCCGTAGTGTCCCGGGTTCGATTCCCGGTCGGGTCAATTCAGGAAACGATCTTTTCTGAATTGACTCGGGTCTGGGTGTGCTGGGAGATGCCCCTGGCTTATTTCCTTGTGTGGTAACTCGTAACACAGGGATATTAATCCCTACTTCGAGACCATTACAAGAGGTGTGTTGTCTGGCGCATATTTATTTATTTATTGGAATTTGACATGACATGACAATGTCAAATACCCCTACATTTTTTTACGCGAACGATTACGTGAATTTAAAGTGGCAAACACTGGAAACAGTGGCAACTCGTGGTAGACATACAGAACGCACATTTAGTATCGTACGTTAGGACACGTCACATCATACTAGTACCAGTATAGTAGGTATAAACATTACTATTATACCTACTAAATGTATGAAACCAATTTTCGTTCTGACGAGTCACGACACGCCTCTAACCACCTCTACCCAGCAGATCCAGTATTAAAAACTTGTGATACTATTACTAGTTGCAGCCAATTATTTTGAGATGACATAAGAAATCCAATGTCGCATGTAAAAAATATTAGCTGAAGAATTTCGTAGGTCTAAATTCACAAGTACGTTTTTCAACTGCTCGCGCCGGTGACCGGTCGCGTCCTCTAAACCAGTGCCAACATCGGTATCAGCTGCTTGCTGGCCAGGAGTCAGTTTCATTCACAATCATTTGGACACATACAGGCAGGTGGTTATTATACTTCTTGACGACGCGTAAAGCGCAATGGTAACAAGGGAGGGTTGAGACTTTGAGACACAAATGGTCGCGGTTTCGATCCCGTTATCCAACCGCACCAAAAATTAAATATCCTTCGCTGAAATTGATCCATGCAAAATAATAATCATAATTATAATTATAAATCTTTATTGCTTCATGTGGTTTAAAAAGTAGTTATACCATGTTTATTGATAAGTTACTCATTCTTTCTTTTATCTACGAAGCGCAGCATAAGACACCTAAAGTCGACGCACGAGCTGACGTGACATTGTGCTTTATTGGTTTGCTTAAACTTCTTTATTTCGCACTTCTTTTTTTTAAGATAAAATAGTAGTTATTGGGACATTTTTAGGATCTTTCGTGTGCATTTTAGTGTCGAGGGTCCTCTTCGTAATGGAGTATCACTAAAATTTGTACCGAGTTAGGTTACCCATGGCAAAGCTTTATTGTTTTATGAAGGGTGAAACGAAGGCGTAAACACGATACTTGTTCATAATAAAAGATAATTCTCTATGGTTAATTAAGTAGAGCTCTCAGACTGCTAGGGGAAGTATACTTTACAATTAAGCCGGTGTTAGCTGAGAGCTCAGCGCTAAATTGCAGCCATTGGGCCGCCTAAACTGCTACTTGCTGTTTGCTCGCGAGTGCAGAGGGCGCTGCACGACCGCGAATGGCTTCTAATAATGGAGTTACTACATTTAAGTTTCGGAAACTTAATATCTGTGACAGTGAGGTCGCGCATTAAGTTCAGTACAGCCATTGTGACTCACGATCATATTATAATAAATTGTTACGACTGAAAGGACCATTCCGCTTAGGCTAAGACAGAAGCCTTGGTGCTAGTTTTCAATATTAATTGTTGTAACAATTGTTCACCACACAAAACTATATACCAATTGAAACACTTTTAGTGAGCTTAGTGTGTGGCCGACTGTACAATTAATACAAAAAACACCGAGACGCGGCACTCCATCACCGGTGACAATAAATCACAACAGAAGTGGAGAATATTATAGTTTCTGTGCTCAAACGTATTATTATACAAATGACAAATTGTGTTTACACAATTTTTGTCATAAAATAATTTATTTCTCTCTATAATTTATTCTTGTTGTGCCTCAGCCCCACATTACGCGCGGAAACAGGCGTAATTCATAATTCCAGCCAACGCATTATTTTCGTCATAAAATAAATAATGAGAAAATTAGCTTGGGGTGCGGGAGGTAGGGGGGTAGTCATCAAATTATCGAGCAAATCATCCGGCGAATGTGATGAGGCTGTAACTGGCGCGCAACTAATAGGCAACTAGGGATGGGCTACAACAAAACAAATATCGATATCGACAAAATTATCATTCGTGAAGTTTTCGAGTGCTATGTATTTTGTTCTATTTTCATACGATTGCTTTGGAACTGTGCTTGCACATTTTTCTTTTCTCTTCGCCCAAGTTAGTATTTTAATTAATATTTCAACCCTGATCACGATTTGGATAACAGCGAGGGCAAGCTTCACTTATTTTCTCTCATAAAGAAATGCCAACATACTGAAAATCGGTTAATTATTTTGGCCATCAGTTGGCTCCGTTGGTAAAGGCTTGCCTTTACCACAGGTTCTATTTATTTGTGTTCATTTTGAAATTCTTGGCAGAGGAAATAGCTCCGTTGTTGGCGATAGAGTCACATTTCTTGCAATAAATATGGTCCTAGTAAATTACAATTCGTGTAGCTTCCTATAAAAGCATTGCATGCTTGTTTTAACTAAAAAATGGCAAAGGACGAGTCTGCACGCACGCCAACCACCTATTATTACTGCTACGACCGCCGCGGGGCACAGAAGCCGAAATTGACGGCAGTTGCAGAGCCCACACCTGACGGACGAGATTTTCTGCGGACATGTGGCTGTAAATTGCATTGCTAGCCCGATAGGGAGGTACAACCTTACGAGTAGTCGATACTTTGGAATTAATTGAACTTCTCTAAATACACCGATGAAAAAAAAAGTCAGTTACACAAACGCCGCGCAAAAAAAAAATCTATACTATTTCGGCTAGTTTAAGATTACTACAAATGTAGCATCACGGGAAACTTTGATATTGAGTTTTTGGTTTCAGAATCTATGTCAACTAATATTATAAATAAAGTAATTAAATTTAATAAAAATATAAAAATATATAAATTAGACTAAATTGTATATTTCCAAACTATTTTAGAACGTGAAATAATCTTATTTGCGAAATTGTGATAATGTAGCAAATAAAAACAAAATTATTCATAACATAAAATATGATACACTGAGTGCCAATCTCATAAATTCATTAAGTTTCCGAAAAATAAATCAATCACACACACGAAAATTAATTGAGCGTGTGTAATGTTCGGAAAAACGAATGAATGAGCGGTATATTAACATTTTCATGAATAACTTGAATTATTTATTGACAGTCTTCAAATATGTGTACCTAACAAGAAAGTACGAAATAAAGAAATATTGCTTGCTAGTCCATCACTGTTGCCGTCACTCATTATGACCACTGTTTTTCATGGCTACAGAGGTTTTTACTCGATTTATAGATTTATTGACCTAAAAACTAACCACAAGGTAAGTATTTTTTAATATGGTTGAAGTAGTTCTCAGTCAACATTTTACTATACTCGAAACTCGATCACAGTTTGTTGTTTCTCTACGGGGTAATTTTTGTAATTAAGATTTTAAGGTCTTCTCAAATCATATGGTGCATCGAAAGGTTGGCTAATGAAATAATTGTCTTAGAGAAATTTAACAGTAACAATATTTGATAAAAAAAAATCTATAGATTATCTCTATATTAATGTATTTTTCTAAACAGATTCCTGTTTAAATTGTTTGTTAGCATACTAAACCCATAACCCAACACCCTCACTCCTTTCATTTGACGAATGAGCACGCAAATCATATTGATTGTTCTCCGGAGGGCCTGACTAATATTAATAACGTTAATATGAGGAGTTGCGTTCCCGGGTCAATATTGGCGATGTAACCGAGCCTGGGCCCTTATTACAAAATCATTATATCCAGCTTGGTTCATGCCCTAAATTGAGAGTCCCGAGTATTTTAAATCGCGTTTTCTTTTATTTTCAGACTAACGCATCGTCTGGGTTGGATATTCACTGTTACAAGTCTTTGTTCTTAAGTTTGCCTGTACGTCTACCACGAGTTGCCAATTTAAATTTACATTATCGTTCGCGAAAAAATTTTTTATTGGGATGACACATGTCATGGCATGACAATGTCAAATCCCAATTTTACAATAATGTCAATTGAAAGTCGCAACTCGTGGTAGACGTACTGGTGCGAGTTTTACTGGATCAAACTCACCGAGCGCCTCTGGTCACCTCTGGTGGAACGCTTGCGCAGCCATTTTTGTTCTTTGCTTTTTAAATATGATCCAATGGCCAAATTACATGAAATATTTATAAATTGTAGCCTTTGTGTTAATCTGATGTCTAAACTGTAGTATTGTAAAGTTTCATCTAAATCCGTTCAGTAATTTTGGCGTGAAAGAGTAACAAACTTGCATTCATATATATTCCCAAACATTTGCATTTATAATATTAGGAAGATAGTACAATTAGTTTATCTTTATTTATTAAGTTCGAAGTCAAATTAATAAACGCATCTCATAATACGAAAAATAAGAATCTTAACTTTTTATTTTATTCTGTGGCTTAAAAAAAACATTGAGCTGATAATAATATTTTTAAAAATGTTGTGATTTGGCCCCTGGCTCTGCTGCTGTTTCAGCTGACTCCTCATTTGCACGTTTTGATGAGGAAACAATCATTCGCCGAAGTTTGTTTGTAGTGGGCGGATAGTTTGCTCAGTTCTGTGAATGTAACTAATCGTAGTGATTCGTGTTAGCTAAAGTTTTCGAAAAAAAGCTACTATGGAAAGGAATGTATTTAATGTTCGACTCGTTTTACTCAAGAGAACAACTTTATAATAATTGTTGAGTTAATCCTAAAACATAAATTTAGTTTTTTGGACGTAAGCTACCAAAATCACTAGACCTTAAACTAAGCAGCATTTTTGCCTATGGGTGTCGGATGTCTGAATACTGAAATAATCCTCAAAATAAAGCGGGCTGCCTAAACATATAGCTAAGTATCCCTGACATGTTCAGGTATAGCGGCTCGAATCCGACGTTTTGCATCACCGTTTCTAAATTAACTATTCGTCTTGAAATTTGATATCACTTCGCTTTCAATAAGCGAAATAGGTACTGAAGGAAAAATCCTATTCGCAAATCGCAATAAAAGCTCGTAAGCTTCAATCAAGTTGAATTGAACTGAATGTAAATAATTCACCAAACGTTAATGTTTACGCAATGCGTAAGACTGATTCATGTTTATATATTTAAACGCCAAAATAACTTGCGTTCGCTTGTCAAATAAATCTGAATCTATTTGATCGCTTTGCGAAACAATACTGCGGGAAAACTCTTGCCTGTTCTTTGTCTTCTCTGCATTTAAAAACAGACTGTGTTAGTACAGTTTAGGGTAGAAAATGGAATGGTGGGTTAGTTAATTGGAGAGAAACCGAGTTCTAATGGAATAGGTTTGAAAATATAAAGTGGGTTCGGTTCTCCGGTGCAGTCTCTTTTGTGTAGGCGTGGCCATGTGGCGGCAGTGCTGGTAGTTAGGGGTTCGTTTGGCGTTAGCTAAATAATTGAAAATTTACCAACTCGTGCTTTGAAAGAAAATGGTTTGCGGAACGAAGAAAACATTTGATTCAAAGTTAGTGTTTTAAACCAGTATCGGAATAGCGAGCGCAGAAATCCTAATTTTACGTAGGTACGGACGGTTTGGATTTACTGAACTCTTAGAATAACTTCGAATTTGCTATATTGCGTTCTCATTAATTATATTTAATAATAAATAAAGATATAATGTCACCCAAAAACAAAACAATGGTCTCCATCAACGATTACTTTTCTGCAAAATTAGACCTGAGTAAAATCAGGCTGGAAATAGAGCAATAATTTATATCACTCGAGAACATTAACAAAATATAGCTGAGTTAGGTTAAAGGTCATTTTGCTGTTGGGATATAATTTAATCTTGAGTTAACGTTTTAAATTGTTAATTAAGTACAGGATTAACATGTCTATTACCTAACGATTTGAAACGATTTTCTTTGTATCACTATATTTCAGTTGGTATCATTTAGTCAGGTAAAGAATAGCAACTCAAATTACCAACATTGACAGCTTTGGGAAACCAGGAGAGTCGCATTGCTATCAATTTTGATCTTATCTATCAATTTTTTAGAGTGTATACCTCTAAAACCTATGGAAGCATATCATAAAATTCAGTTTTAAAAACGTTGTCGCAGATTATCGAGCACGCTATATTTGATTTAGAAGAATAAAAAATCGTTTCGCAAATGGGGTGCGACCTCAGGGGGCTGTGGACGATAGAAGGGTTCAAAACCATTTCATACTTTTGCAAAACGAAGCCGATGTGCCCAAATATCTTTTCGTTTTAAATGGGGGTGCTACACATCGGAGATGGATTGTGATGGCATTTTAATTGCGATTGAGAATCCTAATAAACAAACGCCTATCAATATTAGGTGGAATTTATGTAGTTAGATAGCTTTCGTAACTGTTGTCTGTTCTGTCCACTTTAAATGTGGAGGTAACTCTGTCTGTTTGTTACGCTTGCACGCCTAGTTTGCCAAACTAATTTTGGTGAATTTTAGTATAGAGATGGATGGTACCTTCGGACGCGAATTTAAAACGTTATCGATATCAAAACACCTACGAAGACACGGGGACGATCTGGTTTATCTATTATGGAAACGCTTATGATGAACAAATTTTAATGCTTGCTTCGATTTAATTAAATATGTAACTGAAAGTATTAACACTAAAACACCAATTTTATCAATTTTTCTCGACATGTACAAAGCTTTTTATTTTGTAGATGATAGTATATTACTATGTTAACTAGACAAATACGACATTAGAGGAAAAACACACGACTGAATAAAAAGCTATTTGGCAAACCGATTGCAATGCACTCAAATTATTTAAACTGATAAACATAAAAATACTCTCGTCAAACAAAACTACAGGTCAACGTATTTAAATAACAATACTGGCGTCCCACAAGGCAGTATTTTAGCTCCTTTATTATCTTTAGTTTACATAAATGACCTACCAAATTCTACTCCGCAGAAATCTATATTATACGCTGATTATACTACACTTCTAGTGAAACGTAACAATGAAGAATCTATTGAAAAAACAACTAATAAGGCTCTCGCAGATGTTATACAGTGGCTTAATTTAAATAAATTACAGATTAATCTTACGAAAACAAAAGTCATCGAATTTCGTTCATACAACACTCACGATTCACAACTAAAAAATAACTATAATAAAACGAAAATAGAGAAGGTAAACGATTTTAAATTCTTAGGCATAGTTATAGACCAGCACCTTAATTGGAAAGCGCATAAAGACTACATTTGTAATAAACTTTAACGGTATGTTTATGCGCTCAAACGTCTCCGACAAACCATCTCCACCGCGGCTGCTTTAACCGCCTATCACGGCTATGTATCTTCTGTACTAAGCTACGGTCTGGTCATGTGGGGAAACTCGGTGGAATTTAAAAGAGCATTTATTTTACAAAAAAAATGTATAAGGGCCATTTGTGAGGCTAGCTACTTAGATAGCTGTAAACCTTTATTCAAAAAACTGAACATTCTTACATTGCCCTGTCTTTACATTAGAAATATCTGCTGCCTTGTGAAAACATACCCCCATTTCTTCAAGAAACACAGGGAAATATCTTGCAGACTACCTAGGGCTCAATACCAGCAGTTATTACACAAACCCCCGAGTCAGTGTTATATTTACAAGCAAACGTTTATAATATGTGCTTGCTCATTTATAATAAACTACCTAAACAAATAAAAAATCTTGAAGGAAATAATTTTAAGAATAGTTTAACTAAATGGCTGGATAATAAATGATTCTACAATTTAAAAGAATATGTCTTTTACGCTAAGGATTTTATAGTTATAATTGTAAATACGGTATTAGAACAAGTTTAATAAGTAGCTGTTAGCAGTGTATTCTCTTATGTATTTTTTTTTTTATATTTAACTTTTGGGTGCTAAAAATGTACCAAACATAATGTGTTTGTGGTCTGTATAGTAGTCAGAACAAGAACCTAGTTTAATTAGCTTATCAGTATTTTTTCTTATGTTTAGTTTGTTTTTATTTTAATAGATTATTTTCTGTGTCATACAAGAATATACCAAACATTATGTTTGTTGTTACTATAACAATAATTTGCACACCTGCATGCAGGTCGAATACTACGAGTATGTCTAGTTTTAGGTTAACACCTCGAACCAACTCAATTGTATTCGTTGCAAATAAATGATTTTACTTTACTTTACTTTACTAAATTATGTGATTATTTTAAATTATCATTTTGCCGGACTAATTTTTAGCAAGCGCTTTCTTTAATTTGTTAAAAAAGAAAGGTGAAAGAAAATGTTAAAAATAAATGTGGATGAGGAATTAATATGTAATTAGTAGTCATTGGTAGGTTCATTCATTTGTGAAAACTTACAAGTAACTATGTAGATTCCAAACTTCACCAAAGTAGCATCAAAATGTTATAAGTTTGGTTTACAAAAATAGAAATTCATACAACTACAATCACATCACTTAATGTAATGTCTCCATCATGTTGCTGCGTCATTACCTGCACAAACGATGACTCTGTCGGAATCATTCCATTCCACTTCACGTGTAACAGCCCCATGATAGCAGGAATGATTACGACATTATGGGACATTAACTGGCGTTTGCATTGTCCGCAGTAAATACGAAAATTAAAATTTCCCGGCCCAAGCTCTTCATATTTTACCAAGTTTATTGATTTTTATGATTTAGTAATCAAGTCTTTAACAAAGGACAGTAGCGATTTTAGAGTATAAGAAATTGGAATCTTACTAATATCATAAATGCGAAAGTTTGTGAGGATGTATGTATGTTTGTTTGTTACTCTTTCACGCGAAAACTACTGAACGGATTTAAATGAAACTTTTATAAAGATTTAATATAATTTAATTTAATTTATTTATGCAAACCATAATGTAGGTAGGTACACAAGATAGTATTGAAGATAAGTATCAATTATGGATCCTGTAGGGCGCTGAAAATTTAGGAAACAGAGAGATAAATATTAAAATTCACTTAATGACTAAATTACTATAGGAACATGCATCAATCACAATAATCAATATCACATTTATACATTTTCGAAAAATTTCAACATTTATAATAACAATTCAAAATATATTTTAATTATTTATATTACGTATATTATATTTACATTTATGTTAGTATCTATTTATTTAGTATATTTGATCTGGTCAATATTCTTCAATATCATAATAACATTTTAAAAGCAATATTTCCTTTATACCAAGTTCAAACTTTTTATCGTCCGGTTCACCTGCTATTTTTCGAGGCAACTTGTTATATATCTTAATAGACATAATGTATGTACTGGAAGAGATAAGTTGAACGCGACAGGACGGAAGAACTAATTTAGTTTTATGCCATATGGAATATTTGGAAGGCAAATCTTCGCGTTTTGTGTAAAACTTTTTGTAGTGTCGCACATTATGTATACATGTTGCAGCAATGACACGTGGGCGAAGCCGCGGGCGTAAAGCTAGTATTACAATAAAGTTAAATTCAAGATTTGTCTGGCTCTCTTTTATTTGGCCAGAGAATTAAAACAGATGCTCTGACAAAAGTACAGTCATATTGAAATCAGGGTTGAGGTTACAAAATCACAAGGGTAAATGTAATTTTTCTGCCTAAAATAATTTGTGTTCAAAAATTCAAAAAATCCTATTTTTAATTCAGAGCTATTTATTAAAATGAAAGGTGTGAAACACGATTTAAAAATGTGATGAAATTAATACCTTTTCCATCGCTCAAAATCGGTAGGTATACGCCGAAATATTTTTTGGCAGGGTGATATTTATACCATCCCATACCCCAACCCATTGGTAGTATAGTATGGTCTTTACCATTATCAGTTATTAATAAAAAAAATTGGGTCCCCTAAAATATTGAACTAACCTCCATCAAGCCTTGGCGCTACGTTTCCGCTCGAACTTAACCCGAATTTACTAAGTTGTATCAATTCACCATCATAATCCTTAATTTTTTGTGAAAATCCATTAATTGACCATAAACAAATGTAATTTAATGTGAATTTTTGTAATAAGAAATAAATAATCTAATCTAATCTAATCTTTCGCGTATTGATCAAGCAATGACTGATTTTTTTGTTACTTCAAGTAAGAGTACTAACTAAACCGTATATGGATAAAGGCTCGTCATGATCAATGATACAAAGCTTTCCAAAGGTTTCCTTACTCCATTCGCCGATGCATTGTTTATTTTTCTCCACGATCCGATACAATAACGATCAGGATTACCGGGAGGCGTCGGGTGGAAACAAGGAGTATTAATCAGTGATAAATGACGCCTATCCGGAAAGTCGTTAGCGAAGTACGATAGCGAGGCACCAGGCACGTGAATATGCTCCTCATTCGGAGCGGCATCCGTTCTTGCCATCGGATCGAGGATATTATTTGGAGTGTTACACAATAGTTTCAATTGTGGCTAGCGGACCATTGTGTACGGTAACTATATAGATTCGAACGGCCATAACATTCTTTATGAATTAGACTAAGTAAGTTAGAAAGGAAATAATTGGTTTTTCACACTAGGAAGAAATAAGGACACATCCAGAGAAGTAATAAATTGTACTAAATAGGCGGCTTTATCGCTAAAAAGCGTTCACTACCAAGCAGCCTACAGGCAAAGGAAAAATTGTCAAGAAGGGCAAATAGGTGCAGATTTTATTAATCATCGGATAAGCACTATATTAACTAACCAATTTTTTCCCATTTGAATGTCTTGACTTGTAGCGACATCTATCTCGCCACATACGAACTAAGAACTATCGTATCCTACATCGCGATATCAAAGTTATCCGAGCGATCGAACCTAAATACAAGAACCCGACAACAACCGTCGGGCAGTAGCCCACCAGACAGAACACCCGTCTGGTCGGAGGATCCTCCCTCTTCAATGGTGGATGAGGAACTCACAAAGACTCATCTGAATCTTTTTATAACGGTCCATTATCTGTTGGAACAAATCCTGTTTAATGAAACTCATACTCCTTAATTTTGACACCTTAGTCACAATGTGGGTTTAATTTTTAGTTTTTAATGGTGTCTCTCTGACAAATATCAAAGGTTTAATCTATCCCAATTATTTTCTTAAATTCAATCGCAAAAATGCATCATCTAGCAATTGCTATGGGCTGATATAATTATATAGCTTCTCGAAATGAAACCACATTTCATTATCATATTACATCTCAGATTTTAAATCATGATAATTATCAATAAAACCATATAGTCTTATAGAGCTACGAGTACACATATGGGGGGCAATCAAAATTCAGTAGTATGTTAGTGGTCGAAAGTGAACATTTTTCTAAACCTAAGATGGTGTGTTAGGATGTAGCATTTGCTATATACGGACTTAATGTTGAATTTGAATAGTAATGATATTTTTATATCCGATTGAATTCGTTTATAAGCTCCTCGTTACCTTTCTGTATAAGGAGTTATGGCAGTTGTGAAACTTCTTAGAGCAAGCTGTGGTTTAAGACGTGTAAGGTAGACTTTAGAAAGTTCGGAAATAACAAAGTAGGAAGATCCGAAATAAGAGAATCCATCTTTGGACTAAGTTTATCGATGAAGCCCAAATGTAGCTAACTTGGTAAGGGTTTACTTCTTAAGCAGTCAATATCATTCTATACAAAGCGTAGTGTATCAAACTTACAAGCTGTTAACTAGGATAAGATTCGTTTAATACATTACGAACGAACCACATTGTATACATTCTGTGTACTAAGTATCGGAAATTTATCAATAAAACAAAAAATACAAATTATTCATCTAAATTTATTTTATCGCCTTCAAAGTAGGCCCCATCGCTTGCAATACAACATCTCCACCGCTTCACCCAGTCTTTCATACATTTCTCATAGGCTATTTGCGGTATGGCTTTTAGCTCATTCAGCGAATTTTCTTTTATGGCTTCTATAGACTCAAAACGTTTTCCTCGAAGTGGTAATTTTAACTTGGGAAATAAAAAAAAAGTCAGACGGAGCCATATCAGGTGAATACGGTGCTTGGTCGAGAACTTTTGTTGAATTTTTCGCTAAAAACTCTTTCACTATAATGGCTGTGTGTGATGGTGCATTATCATAGTGCAGCATCCATGAGTTGTGTTGCCACAAATCTGGACGTTTTCGGCGGATACTCTCACGCAAACGCTTCATGACGCCTAAATAATATTCTTTATTCACTGTTTCTCCCTCTAGGAGGAATTCGGAGTGAACCACACCACGGTAATCAAAAAAAACTGTCAGAATCACCTTGATTTTGGAACGACTTTGCCGCGGTTTTTTGGGTTTTGGCTCGTTTTCGAGACGCCATTCTGAAGACTGTTGGTTTGTTTGCATGTCGTACTCATAAACCTATGTCGTCGCTAGTTATTATACGTTTCATAAAGGTCGGATCCGTAGAAGCTCGGGAAACCATGTCTTCAGCGACATGCTTTCGCTGCGCTTTTTGAACAAAATTAAGCTCTTTTGGAATTAGTCGAGCGGCGACGCGTTTCATGCCTAAAATGTCAATGAGAATGTTGTGGACGGACTTAAAAGATATGTTCACCTCACTAGCCAACTCTCTCAGACTCATACGTCGATTTTCGAGCACTAGCTTCTTGATTCTGTCGATGTTTTCTTTGGTCGTAGCGGTTGAAGGTCTACCAGAACGAGGCAAGTCTACTACTACTTCTCGGCCTTCTTTAAAAGCCTTATACCATTCATAAGCCCTTGTTTTCAATATACACGATTCGCCGTAGGTATTTCGCAACATTTTTAGTGATTCACCACATGAAATATCATTCGAAACACAAATTTTAAGGCACACTCTTTGTTCAACAATAACTCCACCAACAAAAAGTGTAGTTTAAAAAAAATTAAATGACAGATCTCGCTTAAATTTTGCGCGCTTAATCAGTACAGTGCTACCAACACGCAGTAAAAAAATTAGAACGACCTCTTTTACGCGGGTCTTTTTATTGACATATTCCCGAAACTTTTTACACAGAGTAGTATTTTGGTTTTATTTACTACCCTGGCCAATAGCTTTGGCATTCAGGGAGAGAATGAAAAGGAATAATGGATTCTAGTTTCCTGAGAATTGTGTCATTTTTATCTTGTACGAGTAAAAGTGGTGGGCGACCGAGACAGGAGACAAAGACGCGAGACACTCCACACAAAGCCTTATGTACGAGTACCAGTCGCTGTCTCCTGTCTAGGTCTCCAGTTGCCACGCAAAACAAAGTGCTACCTAAGCATAAATAACATTCGAACCGCCGCACAAATAAGGTTGTTATAGCCTCACGTCACGTTCCAAGTTCCAGTAGTATTCAAGCCATATCAGATTGTATAGCTGTCTAGAGTTTCGTAATCTACATAGCTGGCATTAGCATCGGCGATTGGCAGGTCGGCTTTCCCGGCCGCCGGGGGGGGGGGCTCCTCAGCAGAGAAATCTAGACAAACCGCTGCCACTTTGAAGATGTTTGGTTAGTTCAAAAGTTGAAGTAAAGTGACATTTATACCTCACATTACAGGTTTATATCTACTTTTAACGCTACGTTACTAATATAACCCTTTCGAACTGTCTCATAGGGGTACAGTACCAAGACTGTGTTTCAAACTTTGGTGATTAATTAGACAGTTTTCTATAAACCACTATTTAACCTAACTGAAACAGACAAAAAAAAGGTTGCCAACCAAAAAACTACTCCTGTAAAATTTTGAATTGATAAGCCTAGACACAGAAGCCCATTTTTAATAGTAAGACGGAGTTACAGCCTTGTAGCAAATTGCATGGGACATTTATCCCATTACTTCCTAATACACTGGGACATATGCATCCCATTCGGTCTGAAAGGGTTAATAGAATAAATGATGACGTCAAATTAACTGAACCAACTTATGATGTATTTAACTATTGGCTTATAATCCGGTCCATTTCGACATCCGAGGTTACAAAAATTCTCACCCAGCTAAAATTTGGTAGGATTGTTAAAAACACCATTATACATGAAATCTGAAAATGCCTCATCGATCCGACACCTGGAAAACAAATGTTCTGGGTCAAAGGTCACAAAAACGAGTTATTCTCTATTTTTAACAAAACCGTAACTTTTATCATAAAACTAGTAGAGACAAAATTGTAGATCAGATAATTATCTATTAAAAATGTTCAAATACTTTTTTCCTAAGAGCCACTTTTTCTAAGATATAACGATTCAAAAAGTTGGAAGACTTTTTATCGTCATAATATGTTTATACATAATTATGACTATACTTACTTATTAATAACTTATTAAATGTGATTGCAAAAAATTGGACTGTTTTGCTCTCTAGTCTAGCATGTACAAATTGTCATGTACAATTGAATCACCAATAGTTGAGGATTCGTTTTTTTTTTTTTTTTATTGCCCGTCAAGATGACCTCACTCCACCTGATGGAAAGCGGTCGTGAGGTCCAGATATGAGGTTGACAAGCCCAGTCATTCAAACGAATCACTGGGCTGGCCATCCTCACCTTGAAGGCCTGCAGAAATGCCTTTTCACGCCCCGCTTAAAGAACCCGGGACTATAAGAGGAAGGAAACACATGTGCTGGAAGAGCGTTCCACGTTCGTTTGATACCAACGAGGAGACTTAAGAAGACAGAAGAAGAAGACATTTTTTATAGATCTGATCTACAATTTATATCTAAACTAATTTTATAATTAACTTACCGTTTTGCTGAAAATCGCGAAAAACTCGTTTTTGTGACTTTTGACTCAGAATATTTTTTTCCAGGTGTCGGATCGATGAGGACTTTTTAGATTTCATTTATGAAGGTGTTTTGAAGTATCCTACCAAATTTGAGCCGGGGGTGAATTATTGTAACTTCACTCCTATTTTTTGGTCTAATTTGACCGGGCTATTATCCTATGGGGATTGCGATTCGACGTTTAGGTCATTTGTAAAGGAACTTTCTAATAAGTGATGCATACGTGTTTCACAAAAAGGTGTTCACCAGCTATCTTACTAGATAGCTGTGGAACAACTGGAAGAGTCATAATGATTTTCTGTTTTGCAAACTGAGTAATAAAACCACTTCATCCATACATCATTGACAGTTGTTAGATTATGACCAATGTGACAACGATCTTACGGAAGCAAGCTAGTTGCAACATAGAATTGCTTGTTTCTGAAAAGAAATAGCCCTCGACAAACCAAACCAGTCTCCACTCATAACTCCTAGAAAATGATTATGATGATATTCATAGCTGCTAGAAAACTGGGAAAACCCAAAGCACTTCAATCAAAGCTCCACACCCTTCTTCAAAAGTAAAGCTTTTGTAGAGTTTTCTTGAAATCCTGCGAACAAAGCTCCGGCGTAGTAATGAAAACTGTATGCTTATCATTGCTTATAATATGAATTGCTGAGGTAATTTTCTTCTTAGCCCATTGTAGAACTGCCGCGCATCGCAATGACTTTTTTTACCTTCGGACCAACCTTTCGTATATAGTCATCGTTCGTTAGCGCAACTAACCAACCGTTGACTCCCATCAATGAAGTTAATTATTTTGTTCCTACCTACAGCGCCCTCATAATCAGGTGCACAAAAAATCCTTTGTAAGTGAAATTGAATGAAATTGGCCGGCAATTCCCTTTGTTGCGATTTAATTCGGACAAGTTAAGTCGTGTAATGATGTAGCACACGCACCGATCGCGGTCATTTGCCATGTAATCACTCAAGAGCGGCCGGGAGTAGTGAGGGTACAGAGGGGCTGGCACGAACCATTTCACAGCTACGTAATCGTATCGTCTTTGAAAAAACTGACAAATTACGTTGACATATCTTGACTTGACTAGCGTGGTGTCTCCCCTGGCTTCCTTGTCTGGTACAGCGTAACACAACAATAAGTATCTATCCTGTTTATCCTATATCCTTTTTAGGACCATGAATAGTAGTGTGTTGTCAGGCGCTTATTCATTCATTTATTGAAACAACGACACGGACGAATAAAAAAGGAAGAACTCCCCGTTGTGACACTATAGGGTAAAGCACTTTGACACTTTCAAATCTTTGTGTGTGGGTGTCACCGACTGGCGTGGGCAAATGGCTTCACCGTAAACTATACGATTACTTAGCTGTCAGGGTTCGTGCTCACCCTACTGAAGGTAAGGCTAGTTTTCCACGGGAGCAGTCCACCGAAACTACGCAAGTGCACCTATTTGTTTTCCTTGCTCTCTTGATGGTTCTCTCCCATTTTTCCTGTTAATTATTTTAATTTATTCCATTAATTAATAAAATAAAACAAATAAAGAAACTTATTCCTCAGCCTTGTCTAGTAAAAAGAGACCGAACGAATACAAAATAATACAACCAGTCACAAGGTTATGATATTTTCATCAGCACAATTTATTTTCCAAAAGCTCTTCAGTTCCTTGTTTTTTGTTCATACATCTTCCTCTGCTTTCATTACTTATAGGTACGAGTATTTTAAATAGTACACATTAAAGTAAATGCGAAATAGATCTATCATAGGTTGTTCGTTGTTTCTTTGTACCTTCTGTATTTTTTTATTACGTGCCAGCACCTCTTGATTGATGGGGTTCGATGACCGCCACTCCGCGTTCTGACCTGCAAGTTTGGACTCTATATCCTTGCCGTTAAAGGTCGGAGACTAGAACAGCCACGGCCATGATGAATGGCTATATTTGTTTACACAGCCGAACTAGCCGCGACTCGCAGGATACGGATGATCCGCCGTAATGTACGCTTGTAGGTACAGTCGGATGCTACGGAGGTTCACGAAGCAATTTTGGCGAGATTCCGTGAGATATAGTTGTTTACTTAATAATAAACAAGGATTAGGCTTACTTTACTTTGTTGATGATCTCACAATTAAGACAATCTAAGTTAAGTTTTATTTGGGAGCAGCACACCTCAATGTTGACTCCTATAATCAAGTTTTAGTTCAGATTAAATGCATAATCTGATTTTACTTTGTTCATCATCCACCAACAACAAAAGGCATTTTTCCTAAAATACATCCCTTACAGCTCAACGCGCTGTAAAGACTCCCGATTGCCTGAGCGGGATTATCCTCGCGCAACAGAACAGCTCCGCCGGTGAAGAGGCCCAACCGGACAAAAGAGGGTCGTGTGCCTTCAGCGAGGAATTTCACCCTCATAAATTGTTGAGGGCATTCTGTGTTTAAGGAGCTTAAAAGAAAATGAGTGAGCCATGTCTTTTAACAGTGATAGCAATTTTGACTTTTCACTTGAGAAGCTTTTTGACCGTGAGTGAGTGATCCAGTTCAGGATGGGAATGGGATTGTTTATTGTTTCTGTACGTCTACCACGAGTTGCCACTTTAAATTTACATTATCGTTCGCGTAAAAAAATGTATTGGGATGACACATGATATACATGACAATGTCAAATCCCAGTATATTTTTTTACGCGAACGATAATGTAAATTTAAAGTGGCAAATCCTGGTAGAAGTACAATGGAGTATTCAAATAAATAAATATGCGCTAGACAACATACTTGTCATGGTCTCAAAGCGAATACCCTTGTTTCACGAGGTTCCAGATTAATAAAGCAAGGAGCGTCTCCCAGCACACCCAGAACCGAGCCAATTTAGAAAAGATAGTTTTCTGAATTGACCTGACTGGGAATCGAACCCGAAACACCACGGAAATCGAGGCGAGATCGTGCTACAGCGCACTTCGCACTGCGCAGTGTAAAACTACAATATTAAAACAAAAAGCATAAAAATATAATAAATATCACTTTAGTTTTGAGCATTTTTTTGCGATGCTGTAGAAGCACCTAAGCCATCATCATAGCTGAATAAACCTCGGCTGATAAGAAAAGTAACTTATGAATATCTTAAAAATTTATTAAAAAACTTTCAATCTTCGCCCATTGTTGGCCCATTCGCAACTGACTGCAAATTTCATAAGTGGAATTCGCCTAAATAAAATATCTTCCCAAACCCGCTACGATGAACTTTGTTGAATAATTCAACGACACGCGAATTGTAACCTTCTTCTGTGTCCATATGGATCACATTATGTTAGATGCTTTGACTGGTAAGAATGGCGTTGTTACAAAACACGCTCTGATTCTCAAAATACACGGTTGCGAATTGTAAATTGGGTGGAAGTAAAGACGCGGCCAGGAATAGCTGATACGACAAAGGGTCTGTTTTGGGCTCGTGAATTTTTAAAGCAATCTTCAAAGGGCGCATTGAAAATTACTCTCAATGCTATGACAAGATGTGGAAATTGAACCCTAATGAGGACGTTAATTGGCTTAAATTTATTCCGCCGAATTATTTTTAATATTCAGGATAATAATGGTTTTAAGCTTTTAATTTATTTCGCGTTTTCAATGTTATGTAAATACAGAAAGTGCTCATACATTACCTTCATCGAAACAGAATCTTCTCTTGATCCTTATATTTGAGTCAGTTCAAGTTCATTGCACAATTTTAATCTTTAAAATGCAGTCCTATGCACAGGTAAAGACTATTTGAGAATGTCATTTTCAGTTTTCTTCAGTTACAGGAATTATAATGTAACTATCTAAAAATGTCTTTCGTTCTGTCTTGCATGTTAATGATTTTATATTTACCACAAAAAATGTTTTTCCATTAACTTATTAAACACTAGCTTTCCGCCCGCGGCTTCACCTGCGTGAACCCTAATTTTTATGACATACGTGATTTTTTCTGACTTACGATACTTGTTATTCACAAAGTCCCGTAAAAATAACAACTACTTCCTGAAAAGATCCCCTATGCAAAATGTGAGACTTCTAGCACTTTAAGTAACGAAGTTTCATACAAACAAACTATCAACCCCAAAAACAACCCCTTAGAGGTCGAATTTCGCAAAAACCCATCATAGTGAGCACCTACGTCCTAAAAAGTACCCCCCATGCAAAATCTCAAACTCCTAGCACTCGAACTCCTAGTTCCTCAAATTTCGTGATGTGACCTTAGCCTCACGCTTTCGTATATTTTATTAATTTTGCGTGCGTATTTTTTGATTTCACGATATATCAGAATCTATTATTCCAATTAATGTGTTGTCAAGGACAAAATTCATATCCGTAAAATTCTCTGGTTGATGAAATAACTTTTAGTCTTATGGATAGATTCGCTTGTGTAGTAATAATTCATAGAATCTACTTTTTAATTAACATTATTAATGTAAAAAAGATAGATGTATTGTGTCGCGGACTTTTTTATGGATCTCCTAAAAAACTATATTTTTGTAGTTCATTGTATGCACGTTTAATCAATAGTGGGGCCAGCGCCAAAATATTTTCGATGGCGCTTTTTTTCCGGGTTACTTTATAAGTGTTAATTGATCTGGCTGAAAACTAATTATTTCAAAACAAATTGATGCCTGTGGCAATCAGGTATAATGTAACAGTGAAAGATTTTTTAAAATCGGGTTGGCAGTTTCGGAGATTTCCTGTCCCAAACATACAAACTCACAAACTTACAAACGCTTCTATATAATATTAGTATAGATCTTGCTACGCTTGTTAAAATTATATGATTACCTACTCGCACAGTGCCATTACCACGATTTAAATAGTTTATTTCCACCGCCATGACAGAGGCATCTCTACGTCTACCGAACTCCCATTCAAAAACTTAAGAACAGTAGCGACTGTCATCGGCGTAGCTTCATGGCGGGTACAGATAGCTCGCACGACCGGAAGGCTGCAGTTCCGACGGAAGCAAACGGTTATGTGTTAAATAATCACGCGGATGACAACATGGCGGCGAGGAGAGGGCCCGACCCTCAGCACTCAGCATGTGAAGAAAGTGCGCCACTGCGGACAAGATAGAGGAGAAAATTTAGCGAAAATTATAGGGTTGACAAAAAAAATACAAAAGTAACTCCTAATTTTCTGAAATAATCGCATTATTTTATTTTGAGGATGAATTAACATTTTACAGACAATATGAATAGGTAAATGTCATTTTTTATTCAATAGGTTTTCTTTTCATTATGATTGTTTTATTGCGGTTTCTTTTCACGTAATTATAACATAATGAAGTTGAACTGTACTGTATACTATTTATACAATGCATACATATCAAGCATTGTGCACAGTGGGAATCAAACCTCCAACTTATGAGTATGAATAAGGGAAGACACGTTATAAGGCTCATCAAACGTCTTTACATGATATGCGAAAGACTAGTGTATTTAGCTCCATTATTAAAAAAAAACAAGTGTTAGTAGCCCTACCTCGTCTTGGCTAGTGTTGCGCGCGTGACGGGCGTACCCGTATCCATCCCTCCGCTCTTATCGCGGCACTGGCGCAGAGCCTTGCATTTGGGACGCAATACTAGAGGCCGTTAAGGGCGCCAGATTACGCGTTACACTAATTAACCCGTTGTTTATGCTGATGATGTCCCGAAAAACATTACCCGTCTTAATATATATTTTCTGTAAGCATTAATGTTATGCAAAAGCAAGGTCCAATGTACGACAACATTTAAAAACATTCAATAAATGCGTAAAAGTGTAATTATAAACTAGTAACCCGTTTGGGGTATGGACTTGAGATAGGCGGAAATAAAGATGATCCGAATGGAAAAAGGACTAGTTGGGAATGTTTCCAAACAAAGGAGTTTTGCAATGATTGGTAATTCGAGTTCACATGTTGACATAAAAATATAAAACTAAGACTAAATATACGACCTATACGACTAAGAGGCCAATACAAAGAATTTTAGCCTTGAGCAGTCGCGACCCACGCGAGTTCAAGCAGAATATTCCACTAGCACCATGACTACAATTGTGATTATACTGGTCACCTACCCACGCGTATAAACATGTCCATGGTATTAATTTACCTTAAGTACAGTTGACCGCAGCTAAGGTGTAAGGTGTGCTAAGGTTGTTATCTTCATACCGTCTGCGTGTAAGAGCTCCACATATGCCGGGACTGTACTCGTCGTTTGCACCCTGCTGTTGGCGGCTCAAAAAGTAAAAAATACTTCAGTCAGTTCATCTTTGAAAGGAAACATTAGGTAACATTTGGACTGTGAACACTTCGCGGCCAGACCTAGTACACAAATAGATTGTTCGCTATTTTGCTTCATAGACTTTTCCATAATCCAAATGGTCAGCTAAGATCTCAGTAAATAAGTGGTTAGAGCAGGTGTCTAGTTAGCGTAAGATGTAGCTTCGATACCAGGCTCATTCCTAGACTATTTTTTTTTAGTTTTCTACGTCTAGTAAAAAATATAGCATTGTGAATGAAAAAAAAACTCAAAAGTGTTATGAACTTTTAAAAAGATCGATTTAGATTGACTATCTATTCAGTCACCATTAAAAAGGTCTTCATGACCTTGTAATGCAATCACCTGTAACGAAACAGTACAGCTTCCTTTAATTATAACCTGACACTGTCCCGATCTGGGTCGGTTACGCACAAAACGGGTCAAATTTGCTGCGGTGCGTGCGAAGTTTGGGACAAAATTAACACAAAATGGGCAATGAACAACGCTAAATCAAAGTAAGCTTGTATCTAAGGGAGACATGCCATGACATATAATAGCAACATAGCAGGCCTTCTAATTACTGTAAAACTGATTAAATTAATCATCATAAGCCGTGTAGACCCAGAGTAAGTAATTCAATTTTGGGATAAATAGAGTTTAGAACGCTTTGTAATTAAATTTCGGAACAAAGAGGATTAGATTTCATCAGAAATCAAATGTTAATTTGTATTAAACAATCATCTAGATATTCTAGATAATAGCTAGTTAACTGTGTAGGATCACATTTATGAAACTCAATCGATACGGTTGTCGTAGTGCGCTGTAGCACGGTTTCTCGCCTCGATTTCCTTAGTGTCCCGGGTTCGATTCCCGGTCGGGTCAATTCTGAAAATGACCTTTTCTGAATTGACTCGGGTCTGGGTGTGCTGGGTGACGCTACTGGCTGAATTCTTTGTGTGGTACCTCGTAACACAGGGATATTAATCCCTACTTCGAAACCATTACAAGAGGTGTGTTGTCTGGCGCATATTTATATTCATTTAAATTATAATCTTTTATGTTTTATTTTTATTTTAAAAATTAACAAAAATCTGCCAATGCACATGTATTTTATGAGCAGTATTTAATAGTTTTTTAGACACTAACGCCCAAATCTTTAACAATCTTAAAACGGCTTAATCCCCAAACTCTTATCAAATGTTAAGGACACCTAAAATTGATGCTGCCCTGTCAATGAAGCTACAGTTCTTTCATGTATAGTTGTCCCTTTCGTTTCTATTGCCATGTGATAAAGCAGCATCAATTTGAGGTGTCCTCTACATTTGATTAGAATTTGGGGAAAAATCCATTTTAAATAAACTACCCCAAGTTTGGGAAATAGTTCTTATCTCTCCGAAAATGCATACCACAACTTAGCGATATCCTTATTATTAGGTACTAAGCTTTCATTTTTAAACAATTTAAAAAATAAACTTTGATAAAAACTTAAGATTCTTCTTTTATTTCTATATCGCCTAATGAATGCACACTGTCCGTGAGAGAGGTAAGCGACTCAATGTCCCACCTTGACGCGGTCGCCGTGGCGTTCTCCTTTGCTCCTTTTGGCATTCTTGGTATACTGCTGGTCTCTGGAGCCTTCCTATCATCGTTGCGAGCACCATCGACTTGGTCGTAGTGCCCAGTTTCAGCATGGTACAGAATTTTGTTTATGTGAAACTGCGCCGTATTTCGCGCGTGCTGGCTGTGAATATTCCTCAGCTTATTGCCCACATACTCTCCGAAGACCATGAACTCGTCTCGCGCTATCCTCTCCTGGCAAAGCATCTTCAGCACGACATCAGCGCTGCAGGTCTGTGGCGTTTTGGGGTCAATCTTTTGTCTCTTAGGCAACATAATTTTCTGCACAGGCGCTACGAAAACTCTGTCTTCGGAATGGTCTTCTTCTTCGTATACTGGGGTATTGCATTTGTCTTCTTCAGTATCGTTGTTATTCTGAACAATAAAAACATTTGTATTAGCCAGGTTTAAATAATATTTATTTCTCATTAAAACCATACATACAGTCACTTACATAAAAAAATAAAATGTGGGTAAGTACCTATAACAAAAATAGTCCAGTAGTTAACGGATAATGGGCACCGCGTTTCAAGCAAGTCCGAGTTAAATGCGTATGCGTTAGGTACTTACAAATCATATATTGCTAATTCAGCTCTTAGGCCAACGCTTAAGAACCATTTAACTAATAGTGGAGCATTGATCATGGCTTATGAGCTTTTCTAGAAGTGTTTGGCGAAGGTAACGGCTTTTTGTTTTCTAGAATTTGAAACAGGATTAATTTAAAACTATTTTATTACAAAATATGAAACACTAACCCGAAAGACTGAAAAGTTTTCAGCAAAAGAGTGGTTAGAGCTCGAGGAGCCACCGGTCGCGGCCAACCTCAGGAAGCTTAGGCTCTTGTACGCGAACCACTTGCTGGTCTCCCCGGCCGCCACCTTGGTCTGCTCGCGCCGGTACTGCCCCACCAGCATCCGCATCTTCTTCTCTACCACAGTCTTGTCCATGCTGAAGTAGTCCGCGATCTCTTGCCAGCATGCATGCTTCTTGTTCCTGTCCTTTGGGTAAGAAGTTGCCGTAAGTGCATCGGAAACCACATGAGAACTGGTAAGTTTTAAAATGAATGTGTTTCAAGTTATGTTCTTATTTAACTTACTGGAAGGAAGAGTTACGCAACTTTGCTTAGTGCCAGAAATAATAGAATATGATGGATGTGTTCCAGATCTATCAATATCCATGTACCTACTAAATAATGATAGATCTGGAATCCTGGAAAAGAATAATGCACCACAGTTCGTTTCGAATGTCTATCTCACAATTTTTTATGACATATTTTATTAACTAAAAATCTAACTAAATTGCATAGATAATGTTACTTGAATAACGTTATTTAAAAGAACTTGCTAAATGTGGATGTAAAGTACTAATACTACAGAAACAGGTTTTTGCAACGAAAAAAATTTACCTTTTTATCTCGACGTTCGAGCGGACTTTTGTTCGTTGCAAAAACCCGATTTTATTAGTATTAGTAGTTAAAATGCAACAAGAAAGTTTGAAATGTTATTTAGTTGTAAACATTCGTACCTACTTATAAGTTTTATTGTTCAGCATAGATACCTCGTACTGACATTGGTTGGATAATGCGTCTTAGACAAAGTAACGAATCCCCACCATCCTGAGATGAAAACATTCGAAGTTTTAACTACACTGTTACTTAGACCTACGACAGCGAACAAATGACAAGGAAAGCTGATGGTTATCGCCATCTGTTGAGTGAACTGAGTGACGAATGCGAGTTGCAGTGAAGTGAATGACTGCACCATCGCGTTTTGCGAGCAAAAAAACGCGAATTTGTGTGGCATCGAGTCAACGCCATCTAGTAGCAAATTAAACTAGACAACACTAAGGCCGCTTTAAAGCGCTGACTCGATTCCATACAAATTAACATTTAGATACAAATTTCAAATTTCTTTATTTATCAGACAACATAGGTCCATGGGCGATAACCATCAGCTTTCCTTGTCATTTGTTCGCTGTCGTAGGTCTGAGTAACAGTGTAGTTAAAACTTCGAATGTTTTCATCTCAGGATGGTGGGGATTCGTTACTTTGTTTAAGACGCATTATCCAACCAATGTCAATACGAGGTATCTATGCTGAACAAAAGAAGTTGGCTGCTACACCAGAGGTCGCGGGTTCGATCCCCGCACAGTACAAACATTTGTGTGCATGAACATGTCTGTTTGTACTGGTCTGGGTGTCTCCTATGTATAATAAGTATGTATTTACAAAAGAAAATGTATTTAAGTATGTTTATCCGTTGTCTAGTATCCCATAACACAAGCTTTAATTAGCTTACTTTGGGGCTAGATGGCGCTGTGTTGAATAATGTCCAGGGATATTTGTCCAGGGATATTATGGGCTAGTAAGACTTATGATGACTAGGGTTAGTATTATTAGGAATAACAATTTATTTATTAATTATTTCAATTATTTTGAAAATACGTCATGTACCTCAGAGGCACTCCCTGCGATCTCGTCCCGGAGGAGCTTCTAACCTCTACTCCAGTCATAGTCTGCACGAAGTGCCTGAGTATAGGTGCATGCGGATCATCAGCCCCTATTTTTAGGATGCTATTATTACTCCCTAGCACTCGATTTATCAGTGACGCCACTTTTTTTCTAACGAGGACTTGAAAGGCGTCAGTTCTTGCCTGCGCTAACATTTCGGAAGCACTGCAAAAGCGAGGAAGTCTTAACATCATGCTAAAGATATTACTGTATTGGATACGAAGGGTATTCAGCGATCTTTTGGTACAATTCAACCACAGACCACCAAGGTACAGATTCTGACAGTACGCCTTAATAAGTGTTATTTTGACTTGATCTGTACAACGAGCGAATCTGCGGGCTAGCATGTTACCACGGACCGCCAAAGCCCTTCGTTCCCTTTCTACATCTATTTATCTCTAAGGCCTTCGCTAAGTATGTGCCCTAGGTACTTAAATTGAGAGACTCTTTTCAGCTCCACTGAACTAAGGCAGATTAGAGGTGTAGTTTCTGGACACTTACTGGCAGCCTTAAAGACCATAATTATATTCGCTCTCATTGACATTATATGCTAGACCATGTGACTTAGCATAGTTCTCACACACGTTTAACATCCTTCCGATTGCGTTCGCAGTGGGACTCAGCAGGACCATGTCAGCTAATGTTGTTAACACTGACACCACCCACACTTCATCCGACACGCATCCTGCTGAGTTCCACTATGAGGTCTATTTATGTAGATGTTAAAGAGCTCTGGAGACGACAGCCCCCCCCCTGGCTCACGCCACACTCCAACCTGTACGACTCGGAAAGTTGGTCAGACCATTTAACAAAATTAGTTTGATTCGAGTACCACTTCCGAAAGATATTTAGTATCTCCACTGGCACACCCCTGTCCTCCAAAGCACGTCTTATGAGACCAGAACAAATGCCTTGGAAAGATCCAGAAAACAGGCGTACATCGGAGTCCTCCGGTTTGTATAATAATGGACAGTATGCTTGACACTCAGTTTTGCGCTTTCAGTGGATAGTCCGACCTGGAATTTGAACCCGGGACCTCCAGATTTCGGGCTGTGCTCTGTTACCACTCGGCCACAGAGGCGTTATTTTATACTAGACCGTTTTCTTTTTAATTTATTGCCAAAAATACTTACATAATTGTTTGTACGTCAGTTTTAAATAAGCTCGCGCTTGTTGAATAATCCGCATTTGGCAAACGTGTGTGGTATTCTTGATTTATACTGAGGCCTGCAGTGAAACGGTATTTAGACTGATTATTTATGTAGGTATTAACTTTTAATAATTCTGAAGTATTTGTTCTTGTTAACGGTCGATGAACGTCCGCACTAATGATAACTTAATACAAAAATCATGCTTTATGTAGGTACGTCTCCACGCTCAAGTCAAGGTCACGGTCAAGTCAATAAAGGTGTAAAATGAACATTAGATGAACCTGTTTCGAATGTTACGTTTGCTACAATAATCTTTTCAAATACCTACCGTCTGTCTCACTGTTATAAACATTTGTAAACATTGTCGTCGGTTCCGAAAACAAAATGGCGATCTATGTCTCACCTTGTTGTCGATATCTGTAGGGTCCCACAGCTGTGGCCGCTCCCGATACAAATCGATTAATTTGAACAATACATCGTTGGTCCACATGAAATTACCATCGGCCATGTTGACAAACCACAAAATCTAAATCTATTTGTGGAATATAGTTACCGGCTGTTGTCAAACTTCGAAACAACGCCTGACCTTTCGTAACAAAGTTGCGTTCACGAGTAGCGTGCGCCCGACGCGGGTTCTCGCTCGACTGGTGAGCGATGTTTGTAAATGTGAATGAACGGTTATGTAACGTTAGTAAACACGGCCGCCATCTTGTCTCGTTACGATCCCAAGCGAGCGCAAACAAAAGATAGCGTGCGGAAAGTTTGTTGTTTAAATAAATGTTTTGCTTTGTAACTTAACTTTAAAAACTCATTTTTTTTTCTTTGTTCTTGTTACGTGCTGATTACAATACATAAAATAGTATAGAGGCGAATTTAATGCTACAAAATTCATTTTGTAGGCACATTGATTTTCTCTACATAATTACCTATTCATTTTCCATAGTCAGGAAAATAGAAAGTTAGACTACTTAATCTACATGCTCCAGTCTTACCTACTTACTAAATTTGGTATTTTAGGTCTTTCATAATTTTCTGAGGTTATTACTCCAGTAATTAGGTAAGTAATTGCAAGTTTTAAAGTCATTGTGGGAATTATGCGTAGTATTTCTGAGTAGAAGTCGCAAAGTGTAGCAAAGTTTTAACCAGGTTCTGTTTTTGACTTGTTTAAAAAATATTGCAATTGGTTTGCATAAGTTTTATATACTTAGGTACCTACAACACTTTGGGTGCATGCCGAATTCAGGCAAGTTCCTGTCCCTTAAATATATCAAGCTTTTAAATGAGTACAAAGCTATCGTAAGAAAATGTCAGTGTACCATATTCTTGAAGTTATAATAAAAAAAAAAATTTTTTACATGTACAAATGGCGTAATACGCTCTTCTTAATTATTGCTGTGCCCGAGTGTTCAAAATTGTGTTTTGGATGTAATGTTATGTCAATTTGGAACGCAAATAAATTGACATTGCCTTTCATCCGTTGTAGGGAAGTCATAATGACGGCTAAAATAAAATAAAACAACGGTACCTAAGTAGGTAGGTTTACAGATTATGTAAATGTCAAAATGCATCCATTTTTATTTTAAAAACCCATTTGCATCACACTTTAAGTCTGGTATTTGCTAATGTTATTTTGAAACTATAACCAATAAAGCCGCTGTAAATGCGGTATGTGCCGTGATTCGGAGTGGCGCTCAATCTGCGATCAAATATGACATTAGCATACGAGCCGCTAGGGCTGACGACAAACATCCTACTGCTTGAAGAATAAAAGATTAAAAACCATTTAAAAACTAACAAAATGTCTCAGTATGGCCTTTTTAGTGCAGTGACTCTGTAGATAATAGAAATATGTCCTATAAATTAAAGAGCGTACAAAAGTTCAATCAGATAATACGTCTATGCGCAAGTGCAATGCATGCATGATGTGAATGATTGAAAAAGTGATTTCTCGTGTAGTATCGCGCCACTTAATAAAATGTCATGATGTAGGTATACCTATCTAAAAAACTTATTAAGCCAGAAGTAACTGTTTAAAATAATATTTTCATTCAATGCTGCATAATAGTACTAAATACAGCCGTTGAATAATTACAAATGAAGTATTTTAATGACAGTGCACATACAATAACAACACAATAATCTAGATAATTGAACAGTTACTGTTTTATCTACGGTAAAAAGTTTTTAACGGATAGAATTCTCGCAAATAGCTTATCATTCTTTCAATTTTATTTTTTTAACAACCTAGTGATTTAGTTTGATTTCTGTGTAGAAAGATACACCTGGCGTAATCTTTGATATTTTTTTTTATATTTGTTATTAATATTTCTTAAATCACGTATTTTTTTATACAGGCGGTTAATTTTCTTATCTGTATTAATTTTATACCTACGGAGCAACTGTTTTGACGAAGAAGGTAGCTTTCTTTTGGGTACTAGTTTAGTATTTGAACTTTCAGAATGACATATTACAACAGAACTATTTGAATTGACTCTTGAACACGTTGAACGAGGGTCGATTGTTTTATTTTCGCTGAAAGCATTATCCGGGTACCCATCTAAGTCTTCTTTTTCAGATTGAATAATTAGTGTGCTAAGCGTCGGCATCGGAGCTGATGAATGCGGGGTTGAAGACGTTGAACGAGCGTCAAGCGTTTCATTTTCGCAGATATCATGATCCGAGTACCCATCTAAGTTTTCTTCTTTAAAAGTGGTAATCGGCGTGCTTAACGTCGGCAGCGGAGGTGATGTAGGCGGGGTTGAAGACGTTGCACGAAAGTCGATCGTTTCATTTTCGCTGATAGAATTATCCGAGTACACATCACCTAAGGTTTCTTCTTCAGATTTAAAAGTGGTAATTGATGAGCTTAACGTCTGCAGAGGAGCTGGTGAATGCGGGGCTGAAGAGGTTGAACGAGAGTCGATCGTTGCATTTTCGGTGATTGCATTATCCGAGTACCCATCACCTAAGGTTTCTTCTTCAGACTTAAAAGTAGTAATTGGTACACTTAGCATCGACAGCGGAGCTGATGAATGCGGGGTTGAAGACGTTGAACGAGCGTCAATCGTTTCATTTACGCAGATATCATGATCCGAGTACCCATCTAAGTTTTCTTCTTTAAAAGTGGTAATGGGTGTGCTTAACGTCGGCAGCGGAGGTGATGAAGGCGGGGTTGAAGACGTAGTACGAAAGTCGATCGTTTTATTTTCGCTGATAGAATTAATCGAGTACACATCACCTGAGGTTTCTTCTTCAGATTTAAAAGTGGTAATTGATGTGCTTAACGTCGGCAGCGGAGCTGGTGAATGCGGGGCTGAAGAGGTTGAACGAGAGTCGATCGTTGCATTTTCGGTGATTGAATTATCCGAGTACCCATCACCTAAGGTTTCTTCTTCAGACTTAAAAGTAGTAATTGGTGCACTTAACATCGACAGTGGAGCTGATGAATGTGGAGTTGAGGAAGTTGAACGAGCGTCCATCATTTCCTTTTCGCTGATGGCATAATCCGAGTACCCATCTAAGTCTTCTTCTTCAGATTTAAAAGTGGTAATTGGTGTGTTAAACGTCGGCAGCGGAGCTTGTGAATGCGGGGATGCACACGTTGAACGAACGTCGATCGTTGCTTTCTCAGTAGCATTTTCCGAGTAGCAATCACCTAATTTTCCTTCTTCAGATTTAAAAGTGGTATTTGATGAGCTTAACATCGGCCGCGGAGCTGATGAAAGCAGGGCTATCAATGAGGATGAACTCTGAGGAAGCAGTGGTTTATTGTCATTTTTGTGGCCTGATATATTTGGAGATTCATGGAAGTCTGAAATGTAGAAAATTGTAGTATCAGGCTTTCGACTCGTTTCACCATGACGCAAACCATGATTGAATCTGGAAGCTTCTAGTGCCAGAGCTGATGTTAAGGGATCTTTTTTTTTAGGCAATGGTTTACTGTGTTCTGATGTGAGCTCTAGCACAGATTTAACTACATCCTGAGTCATCAACCGTGTTGCTTTAAGCCTCTTATAATAGGCACGGAACGCTTCTCTATTTCTTTGCCGTACCAGTTCTTGTTTTGAAGGTGGTAGTTCACTTATTGGCAAAGCCTTTTTATTTTGTTTTCTCTTTTGATATCTTGCTCGTTCACTTTCCCTAAATTTTCTGTAACTCTCAGGATCATTTTTAATTCTTTGCCTTCTTCTACGGTCTCTTTCTCTTTTCTCTCAAGGGCATCTTCATTTTCCTTAGTTTTTCCCATCCTGCAAAGGTAATTTCTTTAGTATTCAACTATAAAATATGCCTCTGACGTAGGAAAACAGTAAAATACCATCATGATCAGTTAATTATAAGCTCTATCATAGCTTATCTAGCACAGTGGTTCACACGTACGACTTTCAAATAAGAGGTTGCGTGTTCTAAGTCTAACCAGGCCGGTACGTACCACTGAGATTTCTCGGAACTCGTGTACGAAAAGTCGTTAAATATTTTTAATGTAGGTACTGAAAATCCATTACAATTGATTCTCTTAAAACTTTTAGGTAATTAACGCGTTAATTTTCGACACGTGAATTAAACGTGTAAATAAGAGGAACGCTTCTAATAAAACAATTTAATTTCTTCTAGGTACACACGACAGCACGATAATAAAATATCAAATTCATTACAAGTAGGACTTTAATACTGCGATTCTTAATGTATACGAAAAACCACAGAGTTAGAATTAGAATAGAGTTATTGGTGGATTTTCAAAACGGACACGTATTAATAGTATTGTCGAGACCAAAAACGCGTGAATTAGATACTCACGTTCGCGGCGCGTCAAAAACCAACACACCCCTCCCTCACGAATGCCTGGGCACAACTGACGGACGTCACGGACGGACGCGTGACGCGAATGAACGGATCAATACGATGGACGTTATTTAACGCGACGCGTTAATTAGTACACGTTTCGGTATATTGTTATTTGTGCTAGTGTTTATATTTTTGTTATTATTAGTGTAAAGTAAAGTACCTAATTAGCCTATATTTTTGTCCCACTGCTAAGCAAAAGCCTCCATCATTGAAATCAAGTCATCACTACAATTGATGGGTATTGGCTTAATCACCACGCTTGCCAATGCGGGTTGGGGATCACAAACCCGGGCTATGTTCCGAAAAATCCGAAAACACGCTTTGCCCAACCTGGGAATTAAACCCGGGACCTCCGGGTTTCGGACCGAGCTTTGAAACCACTCGGCCACGGAGGCGTTATTAGTGTAGATTGTTGTAATTATGATACTGGGTGTGCTACCCGTTTAGTTAAACGTACAGCAATTTACTGCTTGTATATCATCGGGGTAAACCGGTTTGTAAGTACGATAGCGGAATACGACGTGTTAATTAGAAGAAAGGGACGCTGTTTTTTAAAAAAAAAAAAACAAAGAATATGTGGGTACTGTAAATTACCTTCTACGATCAAAAAATGTAATGAAATTCAATAATTTTATATTGTCCATGAGTGAAGACAAATAAATATGCAGTGATACAACCCTAGTTGCTAAATGTGACAGGGGAGCGAATTGCCTAGTTATCTGCCAGCAGAGCGCCCCCTAGTGAATCTACATGCAATAGCCCTTGATACCAGTTATTCAGTATTCATCATTCAGACCGATCAGCAAATTCAATATTAATAAATCTGATTAGCTGTGCAATTCAATTACGAAATACCCGAAGGCTTTATACAAACCTGATACTTAACTATCTGGGGCCTTATTACAATCGCTTAGGTGTATCCAGTCAAGTTAATTACCTAAACTGAGGATAGAGAGCAATTCCATCAGAAAATATCTAACCTAGAGAGGCGTTAGTGCCAGGTAACAGCTTACTGGCTGGAAATGAAAGCTCATAAGTATTACGAAATGGCTCGCTACACAATGGTCAACAACCGTACAGACCCTCAAATATTACATGTTGGAGCTGCTGGACAAATTTGAGGTTGGTACTTTAGATTCAAATGCAGAGTTGTGAAAAGTTGTAGAGGCTAGCAACGGGTAGTTAGGAATAAGGGGGTGAGAATGATTTATTTATAAATTTTATGGAAATGAACTTGACAAGATATGAGGGGTTGTAATTGTGCAGTTATTATGTGGATGTGATATCAGACTTAGATAGAAATTCTGTCTTACCACTGTCTAAAGTCTAAACTAATTATTTAAATACCGGACTTAAGTGTATTAATGACTAACAACTTTTATCTTTAAAATTGTATAGATGACTTGGTACATACTATTGTTTAATATTCTATAGCTTTGATGTACTTATTAGGTTGTTCTGTTTATTAATGTTAGATTTTTTTTTTTTTCCAACATACAAATTGTACTCTAGTAACTCGCATTGTAAAACCACAACAAGTTTAAAAGAGTAACTACTGAGTTTGTCGCTAGGTCTTCTCAGTAAGAATCAACTCCTTCGACTCGGTGTTAGAGTCGGTTATGTTTGTATACTGTTTATTTATGTTTTCATATTATTATAGTGTTTATGTCTAATAATAGGTTTATTTTTTGACTATTTAAAAGTACTGATTAAGTCTATTTAAATAAAGATATTTGAGTTTGAGTTTGAACCCAAACCAACTCTTATTATATTTCTTTTCGAATTTAATTGTTAAACTAACAAGGTGAGACCTTCTATTAAAATAAGTTCATCGAACACACAATACAATCATTCAGATCCAACACGAATAAATGCTGAAATATCTGTTTCATCAATAGAAAATTTAGCTGTGCGGGAATCGGAGCTGAGACCATGTGCGTCTTAACTGGCAATTGTAAGCACTGCGCTAAACGGGTCGTCAAATATTTGACAGCTGATTTAGCAGCCTTTTTCATTAACAAGTAATTTAAACCTTCGTGGCCAAGTGGTGACAGAGATCGGCCTGAAATAAAAAAACCTAAGTCGGGCATAGTGTGTTTTCGGAATTTACAGAACATAGCCTGAGTTTGCGATCACTAACCTGATTTGGCAAACGTGGGGATTCAGCCAAAACCCATCAATTATAGCAATGACTTGGTTTCAACGATGGAGGCCTTTGCCCAGCAGTGGGACAGTACATAGGCTAATCAGTCTAATTACTTACTCTACTACTACTACCTAGGAATCAAAGGAGAACAAAGTATTTACGAGTAAGACAACTGATAATTTGGCATAAAATTAGTGGCTACTAATGCCGATGATCCATCAAACACACAACAGTTAACCAGCTGAAAAAACGCATTAATTAACATTAAACAGCTTGTAAACAGCAATGTGGACGCCTCAATGTGAGCAAGACCGCTCTGCCAAGAGCGAAACGACAGAGAAGAGAAGAAGGGAAAGCTTGTAAACAGCAATGTGGACGCCTGAACGTGAGCAAGACCGCTCTGCCAAGAGCGAAATGACAGAGAAGAGAAGAAGAGAAAGCTTGTAAACAGCAATGTGGACGCCTGAACGTGAGCAAGACCGCTCTGCCAAGAGCGAAACGACAGAGAAGAGAAGAAGGGAAAGCTTGTAAACAGCAATGTGGACGCCTGAACGTGAGCAAGACCGCTCTGCCAAGAGCGAAACGACAGAGAAGAGAAGAAGAGAAAGCTTGTAAACAGCAATGTGGACACCTGAACGTGAGCAAGACCGCTCTGCCAAGAGCGAAACGACAGAGAAGAGAAGAAGAGAAAGCTTGTAAACAGCAATGTGGACGCCTGAACGTGAGCAAGACCGCTCTGCCAAGAGCGAAATGAGAGAGAAGAGAAGAAGAGAAAGCTTGTAAACAGCAATGTGGACGCCTGAACGTGAGCAAGACCGCTCTGCCAAGAGCGAAATGACAGAGAGGAGAAGAAGAGAAAGCTTGTAAACAGCAGTGTGGACGCCTGAACGTGAGCAAGACCGCTCTGCCAAGAGCGAAACGACAGAGAAGAGAAGAAGAGAAAGCTTGTAAACAGCAGTGTGGACGCCTGAACGTGAGCAAGACCGCTCTGCCAAGAGCGAAACGACAGAGAAGAGAAGAAGAGAAAGCTTGTAAACAGCAATGTGGACGCCTGAACGTGAGCAAGACCGCTCTGCCAAGAGCGAAATGAGAGAGAAGAGAAGAAGAGAAAGCTTGTAAACAGCAATGTGGACGCCTGAACGTGAGCAAGACCGCTCTGCCAAGAGCGAAACGACAGAGAAAAGAAGAAGAGAAAGCTTGTAAACAGCAATGTGGACGCCTGAACGTGAGCAAGACCGCTCTGCCAAGAGCGAAATGACAGAGAGGAGAAGAAGAGAAAGCTTGTAAACAGCAGTGTGGACGCCTGAACGTGAGCAAGACCGCTCTGCCAAGAGCGAAACGACAGAGAAGAGAAGAAGAGAAAGCTTGTAAACAGCAATGTGGACGCCTGAACGTGAGCAAGACCGCTCTGCCAAGAGCGAAACGACAGAGAAGAGAAGAAGAGAAAGCTTGTAAACAGCAATTTGGACGCCTGAACGTGAGCAAGACCGCTCTGCCAAGAGCGAAACGACAGAGTAGAGAAGAAGAGAAAGCTTGTAAACAGCAATGTGGACGCCTGAACGTGAGCAAGACCGCTCTGCCAAGAGCGAAACGACAGAGAAGAGAAGAAGAGAAAGCTTGTAAACAGCAGTGTGGACGCCTCAACGTGAGCAAGACCGCTCTGCCAAGAGCGAAACGACAGAGAAGAGAAGAAGAGAAAGCTGGTAAACTGTGTGGTAAATACTTACTCTCACAGAATTTTCATTACGTCTTAAAAATGATAAATAGACACTAACACCCAGAACCAGAAAAAAATACTAAAGTACGGCACGTGGTTTTTTAAATTCGATGGAAATCGAACTCACTACCTTCGAGCATAGGCACAATCTCCTGCGCCCATGACTCAAACATAGGTATACAGAGCATGCTTCTTATTACGTAGGTATATCTAATCACCACCTTCTTATTAAATTATCTATTTTATTAGTAAATAGATAATGGTTCTGTTATCGCCATGGTCCACACGTCATTAGCCTATCATTGCACTCCGTTCCTATTAAGTCAATTGCAAAAATTGCTGTTACCATCCGCTGTTGACCATATTTGCATTCAACTCCAGTAGCTCTTATCTGATCACATATAAGATCCATACTTGCCTGTCTCGGTGGTATGTTTACTCTGTTTCTGATTGCTGTTAACCACGTTACCTGTTCGGTTGCAGCAGCGCTTAGCTTTCTAGAAATAGGGTTTATATTGGTTTAGGCAGTGCGTGCGTGTTGTTGTCAACGAGGGCGATGCACCGCGCGAGGTCGCTGGTTCAATCTTAATAGGGTTGGCAAATTTTGATGTCATATTTAGGTCGATATGTCAATGTTTCTTTCCTGCTGAGTCTTTCGTCGTTGAATCAAGTCTTTGCTACAACGCGTGCTAAGGCGTTTTACCTTGGTGATGACAATTCCTTGTTTTTGATGTTTTATAAAAATGAAATACTTAATCATAAGTTACGTTTCCCTGTGTTCTGTGAAAACAGCCACATTAGAAATCTACTGCATACGTTAATTATCATACTTAAAGCAAAATAACCTTTTTGAACTAAACTGCATTATTGATATGCGCTGCCAAGCCCATATGACAGTCTCTCAAGTGAATCTACCAGCTGGGCGTATGGAAAATAAGAATATGGCTCTGCCATACTAACACAAAGACTTGAATCCAACTTAGCGACGCTAAGTTGGATTCAAGTCTTTGTGTTAGTGCTACAGTTCTACACCATCATTATTATGCACAGCTGTTAAGACGTCCATCGCTGAACATAGGACATATTAATTATAAATTCAGCAATTGGATAAAGCACGGCTTTGGATGTCGAAATGCAACCCGCTCTGTCCTTTTCAAAGGGTAAGGATGTCGCTATTCATTAATTTCTTCAAAAAAATGCTCAACGAAGCTGAGGGGGAACCGACAATGAAGTTGACCATGCCTACATACAACAGTAAGCAGGCCTCTGACTGACTACCTCGTTCGCGAAAGAGTCGTCCCCACTGTCGTTACTTAAGCATCATATTGAGTTTGATCTGTATATGTAATATCTAAAGTAAATGATATCATCACATCTCGTGACGAAGCAGCCCTGGTGTTGTTGTAAAGTTTAGTTAAGTGTGTTGGTTGCGCGGGTAATGTTTTTCAGTCGCTCTGTTTCATTCTATTATGATCCTCGGTTCATTCGTACTGTTAACATAACGCACACAATATTGTGCAAGTTGTGCCGTTTAAAATAAACATTTTATTTAACAAAAGAGTACAACAGAAGAATATAAAATAGCCTGTGTTTATTCACGCTACTATTGACGTACTCCCTACCACGGCTTTGCCAAATTAATGTTTACCAGGTGCCATATTTTCCTCTTTAGAACAAAAAAAAAACACCGTTCGCATACTTCCCCCGTGTCATAAGCAAAATGACTATTGAGATTTGCAATATCAAACATGGTACTACTTGTACAAATCACCTAGGCAATTTAAGGAGTTTGAATTGTGGAACAGATAACACACATGCCGTTTTTAATTAGTGATCAAAGGATTGCCAAGCGCACAAAGTACCTATGAGGGAAGCGTTTCGTGCCATATAGTCAACTGCAAAAGTAAATGATGATCAAACACATTCCATACTGATATTATGAATAAAAAAATATCATCAGTTCGAATGCTCATTATAATTATTGCAATGTCTCATTTATGTTACCCTTTATTAAATATATTTAATTGGTAAATCATCATGCATGGTTTCTCTTTGCGTGATAATGAGTACCTATATTCACAAACAAACCAAAGTGACCGAGACAGTTCTTCGGATTTAACCAAGCAGAAGTGGCAATGGGCGGGCAACTTTGCCCGCAGGGCTGATAACCGCTACTGGGGCGTAAGGGTGGTCCTCCCTCGTATGGCACAGCGTGTGTAGGTAGGCCACCCACCCGTCGGACCTATGACTTAGTGCAAGTTGCAGGAAGCCGCTGAATGCAATTGGCCCAAAGCCGCTCGCTGTGGTGTTGTATGAGCGAGGCCTTTGTTCAGCAGTGCACTTCTAAAAGTTGTGATGATTTACCTCGAATCAGCTAAGATCACGGTGGTAACCTTCATTGGTGGTAAAGATTTTCTGGGAGCGAAGCGATAGCCCGCGCATAATACAGACATCGCCGCATTAGAAACTAGTTATGATTTATGAATAATAAACAGCAATCAGTTGTTGTTAAGTGCCATTTGTCACGGAGAGGGGGGAGGGGGCATGTCTGATGAGGAGCAGCCAATTAGCCCGATTGATAGCACGCGCCCGGCGAATGCTCACTGTTCAGCGAGTTTCTGATTTCTTTATTTTTTCTAGTCCAACGATATTTAAAGGAAAGACATATTTCTTGTCTCAAATAAATAGGTACTAATATTATTAACTTTAGTAGAGAACTAACTCTTTTTACGCACAAGTGTCCTTTAGAAGGCAAGATGTAGTGGTCCCCCCAACGTTACAAGTCTATATGCAGAAATCTAAGCTTAAGGTGTCATAAATGTCATTAAAAGTATTACTTTGCATCCCTGTTCAGGAAAAACTTAACAATGTACGAGTATTTGCTGTAGTAGGCACAGCGTGTAACTTGCTTCAAAATAAAATGTTTATCTTGGTCGCTTGAACTCTCTCGAAGCAACCATTTTTCAGTATTATTAGACTAGAAAACGCAAATTACAAATTCAGCTATTAATTTAAAAGTAAGTTCTGGGACAGGACTTCTCAAAGTCTGAAAATGGGAACAACATTTAGCCAGCAGCAGCGAGCAGTTTATTTGATTATTTTGTGCTGAAACGCACTCCCAAACGATACTCAAAACGATAAATCATCCAACCGTAACGTGTTCCGTGTTGCAGGCCTATCGCTAATGAATAATTATCACAATATATCATGGCCTTGTCAGTTAATGTTGGCATATCTTGCATGAACGGTGTACAGACCAGTATGTCTACCATGAGTTTTTGTCACGTACCTAATCTACGATAGTTGACTTAGAAATTTGAACGCACTTTTTGGTTCCACTTTAAGCACTAGGGGCCTACCGAAATCATATACAAAAACGTCAACGGGGTTTACGCGGACGCTAGCGACTTTCATTGTTGTAAGTAAACCCATGATAGATATGAACTCAGTAACTGACTTGTCCGAAGGAACAGCATTTCTTCCCGCCCTTTTGTCTCGTTCCAGTTCGTCTACCACGAGTAGCCACTTTAAATTTACGTTATCATTCGCGTAAAAAAATGTTTTGGGATTTAACATGACATAACATGACAAAGTCTAAATTCAATGCAATTTTTTACGCCACTTTATTACGTAAATTTAAAGTGGCAACTAGTGGTAGATGCACAGGGCCCGATCCTGCCGATGGAATCGTAGTTGAATGGTGAGATTTCGACAGTTTTATAATGGATCAGCGTAAATTATCATGCAATTCAATTAATAATCTATTGGCATTCGAATAGCAGAATCGAGCCCCAGAAACAGGAGAGGATTGACGGTGATTTCAAAAAATTACAAGTGGGTTAAAGCGGCCTAGTCTGAAGAGAGACTTCACTTCGCCCTGAGCTGCTTTATATCTCATCAGATCAACATTTTATGAATCGACATGGGAGGTCATCTTCACACTCTGGATCCGCCATGGTCTCGAACAGCTCGGTTCCAGAGATGTTACCTTCCGAGGACTTTCAAATTGTGGAATGAGCTCCGTGTCAAGGCTTTTCCCAGTGAGCCATAGCATGGAGTTCCATCTTTTCTGGCCTGTAATATGTTCCACAGCTGGGCAAGGGCCTCCTTCATTGTAATCCAGTAATCGTTTCAATTCATGTGATAATTTGAATGTCCAACGAGAATAGGGTCACCTGGCATGTATGGGGTAGATGTAACGGGTGAAGGTGCCACCCGGTGTAATGTGTATTCGAAATATGAATCACGGCGGATTTAATAACGCGCCCAACTGACAAATGCGCCTCGGAAATATGCCGCCGCCGAGCCTCGTTTGATCGCGATGCAAGTGAAGTCTATTTAACAGCAATTAAACTTAACTTGACCATTAACGTAACGTGCGAATGATGGTGTGTTTGTTTTACGCAAGCGTAGTATAAAAAAAATTACGTCGGGTTTGAATTAACTATTTACTTATATCAACAAAAATTTGCAAAAGCGGTAAGTTTAATATTAATGTTTTTATTCATCGTTTTCTTCGTTTACTTGAAGGCTATTAATTTTCCAGTATTAACTGGAACTTCGTTTTTAACGTAACTATTTTTTTTGTCTTAGCGTGCAAACGCAGCTCGAGCCACAAAAAGAACAAAACGCGCGCCTCGCCTGAAAATGAAAATGAAACAACGTCATAAATAACACCCCTCCCCCCTTCAGCCCATCCCCTCCCCGCGGGAGCCTCCAAGTTCCTCAGCATCTCATTACTCGACGAGAACTTCACTGTTGTTGTTCGAGACAGCTTCGGAGCTTCCGGACACAAAAGTTCTTTTAGGGACTCATGATGAATGGACAAAACCCTGCTAAATGATATTGTTTCATTTAATTCCTGTCATCTACCAAAGTCATTTGTTTTCGATCTCAAATGATGTTTCCATAATTGCATAACTCAAAGAGGTATTGTAGCAAGCTTACGAACTGCCTTGTCATGCACCAATCTGTACTTACATAAGTGATAATTATCACTTCCCAAACACCGAAATAAAAATCATACATAACACGATTTCTTGGAAGGTATGTCTAAAAGGTCTAGAACTCTAGAATAACTAGTTGTGATACGAACGATTCAGTGTGCAGTTTTAAAAAAAGGCTTGTTAAACACACTACCTACTCGCTTTTTTTTTAAATTCTGTTAAGTATTTATTTATTCAAATGACGACACGGATGGCGTAGTGTGCTGTAGCACAGTTTCTCGCCTTGGCTTGTGTGGTGTCTGACTGGGACCTCGGGTCGTATCTTGTAACACAAATCCTTGTGTTACGACCCGAGGTCCTCGAAGTAATCATAACTATCCATGGCAAGTAGTGTGTTTGTCTAGCGCATATTCATTTATTTATATAATATTTTCTACCTATCTACGTATGTATACCTACGTCATATTAATATCGTAACCTCAAAACTCATTCTTTGACACTTTAGATAGGAACAAAATAACAAAATAATATCTTCGTCTTTATTTTATTGTAAATCAAAGACTTTAAAAATAATATACTTATGTATTTTTATTTACATGGAAACATTTTTATAAGAGAGCGTACTTACTTTTAACCTATGAGGGCGTAGGGCTGCGCCGCTCGCTCGAATCTGACCCCGCGGGGCCAGTTAAAACTACCAGTTATCCTAGTAGTTATAATAAAGAATATGCAGAGCATGTCTTGCCCCCTTCATACTAATAAGCTCCTTAACGGTGATTTGTTATTTTTTTCGGGTGACTGTACAGTTTTTAGCTGTGGAGCCAGTTGACCAATGCAAAAATGGTATAAAATGGCATTAGTTAACTGACACCGCGGGGTCAGATTCGAGCGGGGCCACTTCCCTGAGCCCTTCTAAACGTTAACCGACGTTCATAGTCACTTAACTCCATTGTGTTAAATAATTATATTAAAAACACACTCGGTAATCATTCCTTTCTGTAATTTCTAAAGAGATTCAAATAGATGTTTCTTGCAAACCCCTCAAACGTTATATTTAAGAATTTAACCCCACCTTCTAAAAGGCTAATTTATAAGAACCTAATTAGTGATCAAACGCACCAAGTGACGTGATTGGTAGACTTCGACTTACCGTGAAAGATGCCAACTTTGCCCACTTTTTTCGAATTATTAAAATTTTTAGGATGGTTTTTTATGGCGACGTAAGTATTTTTCTTCATCAGCAACAACTGTGAGATCATTTGCATGTGTTGGTGTAGCTAAATTTACTATATTGCAACATTTAATTAAAATTTTTGTCCAATTTTGTCAGCGGGCAAAGTTATTTTGCCCACATTGATTTTTGACGCAAATAGGGCCTTTATGCAGTTGACATAAAAGCCAGCACAAATATTTTGGGAAAGATGGCGTTTACCTTAGAAATGTAAACGAAACTATGAAAAGTTTCTTACTGAAATGACTGGGCAATGTTACCCAGAAACCTGAATCTGAACTTTTTTCTCTTTTTCATACAATCCATAGTTCGCCTTTTAAAAGTGGTAGGGTTGGCACAAGATTATAATTGTTATGATTTTTTTCCTTTCTACAAGGTGTTTGTGTTCAGGTTAATAAAAAGAAAAACGAAACAATGGTTCACGCCTAAATTATTTATAAAATCTGAAATCACAATTAACACTTTTTTATAAAGTAGAAAGGTACTTACTACCTACAAATAGAGATCAAGTTAAGTAACTCGTAAGTGTGAGAGTTGTACGAGACAGATTAAATAAAGACGTAACATTCAGACATTTCGTTCAGTAATGAAAAATTATAAGTATATATTTTTAGTTTCATTCATATACGGTTTGAAATTTGTTATTATTTGGATTCTTTTTTATTAGCCGGCTATATTCTTAAACATTTCACTGATTCACAAATAAAATTCCAAACTTATACAACTGGAGAAGGCACAGAATTAGATTATAATGATAATCATCATTTCAGTCATGCTACGTTTATATTTTATAATTTAAACACATACACTAACCTTAACCATAATAATGGAGAGATTGCTAAAAAAAATATCACAAGTAGGAGGTTCTTACTCTTATTTAATTCTAAGGTAAAGTTATAAAGTTTTATCAGAAATTAAAGTTTTTGGGGTTGTCTACTAGTGATTAGTCTGAATCCACATCGCACTATATCACTTATTTTTTGATATAAATATGAAATTTTGATAATATGGATTAAATAATTTATTGTAATGCATTAATTAAATATACTGTTGATAAAGTTTAAAAATAAATGAGCTCAGCAGTACCCATTAATTAAAGAGGCAAAAATAAATAGTAATAGGTTTCGTAATGTGCCAACCCTAAGCGTTTTTTAATGACGGGCAATGTTGTCAATCGTAGGTGGAAACATTAGAAGAACTTTGCCCATCATCATAACTTTATTTTTAAAAGACCCTAAGCAACGATACTTACATAAATATACTCTACAAGTCATTTTCTATGACTTGTTATAAAGTAAACTAACCTGTGTTTTCGCCATCTCGCAGAATTTACTATCAAATTTGTACTATAATTTGCCCGCAGGAACAAACACCTCACTCGAAGAGTTCCTACAAGTTACTAAGCAAAGTTAGCGACAAACACGATGATCAGTATGTATTGCCATACATATACGAGTAATCTCCTTTCGACCGAAGTCAATCAATGTTTCCATAATACTAAGATATTTTGGCAGATCGAAGTTATGCTTAAAAATTGTTCTTCGGGCAAAGTAACCCTTGGGGGAAATGTTGGCTTATTTCACGGTGCTACTAATAAACAAATTTGTGATTATGCCGCTTGTCCAACGGAAGCATTCCTTTTTCCCGTATCCCTCAAGTGGAAGAGCCTTCGGTGTAGGAAGCGGAGATGAGTGGCACTCCCCCGCCCTTCCCCCCGTGCGTTTGCGCAGTCTCGTCCGTCAGCACGCGCAGCTCGTACTTGTGCACCGCCGCAAAGATATCCGCTTTAGCCAGGGTCTGGTAGTATGGCGGCAGGGACTTCAGGGTCGCGCCAATGCACGACAGGAACAAGTCCATAGTGTGCACCTGGGAACATAAGCCACTATACAATAATCATCACCATTTAACGCTGAACTTTGCCCTACCCTATGTCTTCTCATAGCAACAAATCAAAGACGGCTTGAATCCACCAAATTCCTGTCACTTTAAAGGAGTCTGTTGTTTCCTCGTAGCTAACGTCCAAACACCATTCCAGAACTTTTCGTCCCTAAAACTTCAGTTATGACCAGTCCACTTCCACAGTAGTTATACTTATTCATTTATTTATTAAAATACAGCACATATACAGGATCACTTTCACAGCATTTAGATCTTACATAAATGAGATGGACTGAATACATACAATCTAAACATCATAACAATAGAATACATTCAAATGAGCATTCCGAGGATTGAACTTAAAGGATAATATTGTTAATTACTTTATTTCAACCATGTAGGTATTCTTAGACTGTGTAATAACACTTTTTTATAAGAAATTGTTTTAGTATATTTTTGAGTTTATCGTCGTTTTTTTTATTTTTTATGTGTACTTAGTAGTTACTTACCCGCTGGGCTACGATTATTGACCTCAGTTCCTTTTAATTTTTCTATTTTTGATAGCTTGCAGTGAAATACTAGCCCTCTCCAAAGCTCGTTTAATCACGGGCTTTCTTATTAATTTGTAAACCTTACTACATAGAACATCTTGGTCAAACATACCTTCTGCTGAGTCGGATACTGCATCGGAGCCTCGTCGATGTCCGGGTTGTTTTCCGATAGGTATTCTTCGAATATGTCTGGAGGTTTTTCAAAAGCCTCACTCTTAATCCTACGCTTCTTCTTCAATGAAGGCTCGCTCACATCATGCGTAGATTCGGCATTACTTATCGCAGCATCAGATTCGTCATCCGAGTCATGTTCATAGTCTTCATCAGAATTGAAATCGTGGCCCGGTCTGAAGAACTTCTTCACAAACGTTAGTTTCTTAGAAAATTTGTATGGCTGCGCGGTTTGTCCGGACCTGGCTCTACGTTTGTTTCTTAAGACAGATCTTCTATAGCCATCTCTCAGGCTGTTCCACCTGGATTTGCATTGTAAAGCTGTAATTATAAAAACAATATACATCAATAAAATTAGAATTTTGCCTAAATAAACTTCCAAGTGCTGAGTAAAGCTGAAACTGTGATTAAATGTACGGTCATACGCACCACTACAGCCGAGTTCTTTGCCGATCTCATCCCAGACCTCCTTCTTTTTAAGTTGGTCTATGTAGTCTGGGCGGGTACTGTCGTACAGCACGGGGAACCGCTGCACACACGATATCAGGCGGTCTTCGTCCATATTTTCAAAATCGTGCGCCTAGCCTTGGGAATTCTGAATATAAGTTGAACGCAAAACGAGTATTAGGCTCTGCGATTTGCGTCACTGCTCCGCTGCGATACGCGTTAGGTTCACCCGTCAAACTGGCTCTGTCTATCGCTTAGCGGCGACGTACGGGACGCGACGGACGGCACTCTCTCCGTCGAAAGCGGCGGGCTGACTGGCGCGTGGGGAGGGGCCGTCGTCGGTCGGCCAGTTCGACACACACTCCGTCGCGCGGCCGCGGCGCGAGGGGAGGGGGCCTCGGTCCCGCTCCCCGCTCCGTTGCCGGCACCAGACGTCCGGCTTCTTGCTATGACGGTGTGTGGTGACCGAAAAGCCGGAAGTGACCGAAAGGACTCTACGTAGGTACGCCGCGGCGTTCGGAAACTGTCACGTGGTTTACAACTTCACGATCGGATAAAAACAAAGCATGTCTCACTATTTGCACAATTACTTAAGTCCGCCAATTGTACTTTTCTTTGTGCAATAAAGATTAATTAAATAAATAAATAATGCGCGTTTTGTAGTAACTCATATAAGTGTAGTGGCCAGAATGTTGAATGAAAGTTTATTGAACCATATTTTTAATCTTAGACTGCGGTTTTATGCAAGTAAAGGTTTTCATCATATTTGCCTGTTCAATGTGAATTATGAACAGGTACCTAATTCAATAAGCTGCGTAACATTAAAATAAGGTTATAACCAGCCGTAAAATACTATGTATCACAGTGAGTTTCACTAAGTATGTAATGATAGGCTGGTTTCAAATTTATAGCTAAGTATAGCAAAAGCATAAAAAAACTCGAGAGCTTATTTGCAAAGAAAGAGATTAAAAAAAACTTAACAAAGATAATCCGACCCCAAACTAAGCCGAGCTATGGGTTTACTGAACTATGGATGTTACATTATTTTATTTTAATAAGATCGCTTGGTGTAAATGGACCGTGCGTTTTACGGAAGCCGCGGGATCCGCCTATGGGGCCTGGGCCTTTGCATCCAGCCCTCCTACTCCCGTTCAACTTACGGCCGAAGTTTCGTTCCCTATCCTGCTCTCGCGTACCTGTGCAATCTAGTGAAAACGGAATAGCGCACGAAACTTCGGCCGTATGTTGAACGGGAGTTGGCCCTCTGTACCGTACCGTGGGTTTACGCAGACGATAGTCGCTAGCCTCTGTAGTAAATTGTAAATGTATTGTGATAGATAGTGCTCCTAGGAAATATTGAGTTAATGTCTTATTTTAATAAATGTAAAATAAGACCATTTGTACTTCTGTTTTTCTTATCTGTATTTGTTCCACTTAATTCGCAAATAATATTTTATTAGTAAATTTTAAAAATGGAACTGTAAATTACTACAAGATCGTATAGATTGTAGTTTGAGTGATGTAAGCTCACGGTGAACGTACTTACAGGTTGAAATACAAAATAAACTGTTGGCAAATTGACAATCCTGTTGAACATTGAACGACCGACTTGGTGTAATGGTTAAGAAGTTGGCTACACCAGAGGTCGCGGGTTCGATCCCCGCACAGTACAAACATTTGTGTGCATGAACATGTCTGTTTGTACTGGTCTGGATGTCTCCTATGTATAATAAGTATGTATTTACAAAAGAAAATGTATTTAAGTATGTTTATCCGTTGTCTAGTATCCCATAGCACAAGCTTTAATTAGCTTACTTTGGGGCTAGATGGCGCTGTGTGGAATAATGTCCGGGGATATTTATTTATTTATTATTTATTATTTATTTATTGCTACATTACCTTTTAATACACCAGTTAAACATATCCGCTGAATCTCCGCTGATGGACGGAACATACTGTGTTTTTTTTCCACTTACTGTTCATCCATCCAAACGCCTATTATCAACAACATTGCTTAAACTTGTAGTCATGAAGCGCTATTTAGTTGATGGAGAGCATCGCAACGCATGGCCTCGACGCGGTTCTTGGTCTACATACGTCCATCACCCCACAATTGAGGTGATCCTCGCCAGTGGTGAGCCAGAAGTAAATATAGCAACCACTTACGCTGATAGAGATAACTATATTCTGTAGGTGTGAGATAACTCGTGTTGACGATCGATTTAAATTGCGACCGATGGTATGGTTTTAGCAGGTATAGGTACCCCTAAAAGTTTGGAAGATTTTAGAATCTATGCTTATGTTCACTTTTCTATATCTATATTCTGACATTACCTGAACAGACTAGATAGACAAAACAGACCAAAGAGAGAGATAGTGAATGAAATCAATTTGCTGTAAATAAATAGAATACCATACACCCCTTCACTGTGCCGATTTGTTAATTTTTCAGGGTATAGCCTGTTCCCGACCAGCTCTATGACCTCAGCAATATTGAATTTTGAATTTTAAAATTCAAAGACGTTGACGTTTATGTAATTTTGATTCGATATTGCTCAAAGTGCTTTTTTGATTTTATAGTAAGGCTCGTAGTCAATCAGCACCTGTCAAAGTCTACTCTTCCAATCTCCCAACCTTCCCTCACCGATCGAGAAACAATAGCGCGTGAAGGCCAGAAACCTGACGTCTGCGCGCGCGCACGGCGACCACAATGGGTCAGGGTAGGGCTGCGAAGTTGTCCAATTAGAATTAACCTAATATTTGAACTAGCTATGCCAAAAAATCAGTGTTATTTTACATTTTAACCATTGGGTTGTTGTTGTTAGTTGATGTTATAGTAATGATTTTTTAAACCGCGCTATGACTATTTTCTTCTGCTCGCTTGATAATACTCGTACTTCAATTGATTTAGTGCAATTGTACCTATTACAACTAACCAAGTCATGTAGGATAAGTTGGAGTATGTTACTCTTAGGCAAACTCAACTTATCATCAATCAACGCACTTCTCAACTCATAACCAGACTTTGCTTAAGAAATAAAAACATAAACCTTGCTAAATCAAACTTTTAGGGGCTGTCACCGTAGATTGCCATCAAAGCAGACGTACTTTTCATGAAATAAACCTCACGAACTTACTTAATTCTGTAAAGTGTATGTCTAAGATATTGAATGGATGATCTTTAGTAAAGTAATTGGTGTTTACTCAAAGGAAGATCAAAGACCCTCAAATGGGGAGCATTTGTCACACCTTACTTTGTTGCTCAGTCGAACAACAACAAAAACTCTAATAATGGCGTTTTGGGAAAGGCTGATTCTTTCACATTAGTGAATTAATTTGTTTGATGATGAGCTTGCCTGAGGGTTCTACACACTCTAGCTTCTGTTAAAGGCGGTATTCTAAGCTTCGGAAGAGATTTCCATAGAAGTTTGTCGTTTGTATTATTTTTGCTTTGATATTTGCTATATACTGCTTAAGGTAGGCTTCCTCAAAACGTCTTGTCGTAAAATGAAGAACATCCATTGATGAGTCTCATCAAATCAAATTGCTTTAGCGAAAAGGCAAAAAAATCACCACTGGAAAATACACGTTTTGATTTCAGCCAACGATGACTTCATTTGAACAGTGGGACAGTATACAGCTAATTTATATACTATTAAAAACGGCTTGTATTTCAGGTTAGACTTATTGAATAACTAATTACCTACAATAAAAGATTCTGCTTAATACGAACGCGAGAAACCGTGCTACAGCGCACTACGCCAACCGAGTCGTTGAGTGTCGTCAAGTGTTTGAAATAAAAGTAAAGAATGGAATCGCCAAAATTGGTATTCATTTCGCTAAAATGTCATGGTGCGTCACAAAGAACCAGTTAACGACTGGTACGAGAGAACTTACTCTAGTGCTAACTTTACCTTGACGTCTACGTCAGGGCCAGGCAGCCCTAGGCACCGAGACCGGTCTAGTGCATGCGCGGCGTGACGAGGGACGCGCTGCGCCGGCAGACGCGGCGGCGGCGAGGCTGGCGTGCACTTGCACATCGATAGACCGGGACACTTGCTATTACAGCAATAACTGCCTGAGGTTTCCGTTGACTATTATCATTCGTGACTGTCAGTTGATGAACGTCCTACGTCAGATTACCGGAGTAGGCTTTTCCTGATATAATGCCACTTTTAAACAATGATAATTTCTTCGCTATAAAGCTTTTTTATCAATAACATCGTACCGCAAACAACGCAAAGATCGTGCCTATAATTCGGGATTACGTACGCACACTAAACCGTAGATATCCGTCATTCCCATACTCTATCGCCAGGGACAATAGATCGGATTGTTACATGTTAATATTTTAAGTCATTCACGCCAGAATCCAGAAAAGTCAATCTAAGCTGAGCAGTCCTTACATGTAACTATATAGATGTCCCTTTCATTTCTATTGACATGTGACAGCGCAGCATCAATTTCAGGTGTTCTCAACTTTTGATTTGCGTTTGTGGATACGGGGGTTTGGCGCTAGTTCAACGAAAACAAGAAAAAAACAGCTGTTCTTTTTTGTCTTTACAATTGCGATGTCGTACAAAACAGCTGTTTTTCTTAAAAGATGTCTCGCCACACGCCACCGCCATACATTCACCCGCATCCTTCCATAAGTAATTTCACCAGGTGCTTCGTCATTCATTCAGCCCAAACGTTCGCCATTACCATAAATTAATAATAAAAAACGTTAAATTCACCCGCATTCCACAACAAACACTAATTTGGGTAGCAATTGAATGATTCTTTTATTAGGGTGTGTGTAAGATCAGTTCCTAACAAGTTTTTAGAAGCCATTAAGATCATCATAAAGTTATCAAACTATTGAACTTTGGTGTATATATGCTAGTATCTCTGATTTTCTTTGTAATGTAATCGTGAGCCATATACCTAGCATTTCCCATCCTCTGCTCATGACGTTGGCGATAGAACCATTAAAACAAACTTTACTTGGTGAAAAAGTCCGATCCTCTACTCTTCAACTCTTTTTTACCTTAGATGTTTAATGAAAGTTTAACAAGTTTGCATGTAATTTTTGGAGCGCATCCAAGTAGATACTTATATAACTAGCTTCTGCCCGCGACTTCGCCCGCGTGGGATGATGACATATCTTTAGCATTGCCTATATATAGCCTTCCTCAATAAATGGGCTATCTAACACTGAAATAATTTTTCAAATCGGACTAGTACCTAGTTCCTGAGATTAGCGCGTTCAAGCAACCAAACAAACTCTTCAGCTATATAATATTAGTATATAATTATGTTTTGTTATTTAGCATTTGCAATGTTATTTTCCCCGTCTGATATGTTGACCGCCTGACATTATTGCTAAACCATTTTAAACCAATGAAGCAACCATCATAATTACAAATTGTTCAACTGCAAATGCTAACCCAGCTGGTGGATTAATGCCGCTCGTATCTGCGTGTTGGTAGGTCTGCGGTCGCGGCCGGCCGGTTGGTGTCACCTTGCGCGGTAGCCCCCCCCCCCCCCCCCATCCCGCCCCTCGCGCCGGCCGCACGCCCCCCCGCGGTCGTCAGGTGCACGCACTCACACGCACCAATCAACACTTGGAAAGTGAAAATTACCTTTGATAGACACTAATGCCTTTCCTTACCTCAAATTGCTTATGTAATCTTTGTCTTGCAAATGGTATCAAACATTATAACAATTTCCAAGCGTGTACCCGTCGACCGCTTGCGACTTCAAATTGCTATTTTTATTTACTTTTATCTACTTAGTAAACTATAATCTTCATTTAGGAATATTATTTCTTATCTGAAGATAAGTAGTCAGACAGATATTATAATACTTAGTTTATCTCCACACCCAAAAAACAACGATACAGGTTAGTTAAAACACATTCAATGTATTAAAATATAAACATCTTCTAAAATCAAGGTTCTCGGAGGTGGCATCAAACCAAGCTGTTTATAGCAACGTGGAGTAGGTATGTAAGCTCGTAGCAGTAAAGGGTCATCTTACGCCAGCATAGACTACTCCGTAGCTGAGATGAACTGTCAAGTGGATCATAACCTCAGCACTCACGATGACGCTTGCACACTTTGAGATGGATTCCTTCGTCGTAATTAAGTGGCCCGTCTGGAACTCTGGACTCTGGATGCGAATTCCTCTACTTTACAGAAAATCACAGCTAGACATAAGTAGTTACTATTTGTAAAAACTAAATTAAAGACGCTCACTGACGATGCTACTGAAAAATTGCTAAAAATCTGCCCCTGATTATATTTGTGTGGTGTTTTTCTCAAGTTTTGTTTTTGTTTGTTTTTTTCTCTTTGTTTTTAAATATTAATTTAAATGTCATTACACATTATAACTTAATTGTATTTTAAAGAACCTACTTTATATTAAGAATCTGTTGTTGGGGTGGAGGGTTGATAACCTGAGACCTACCATAAAATAGTGCTCTGTACCATTTAATTAATGTATATCTTGTACTCGTATTGTGTTTTTTTGCCCCTACTTCTAAGTTAACTTTAGTAACCATCCAAACTGTGTATTTTATTGTGAGAAAATAAACTTATATTATTACGGAGGTGTTGTGTTCCTACTTGTGGTTAAACAAATTAATATCTGGGTCAAATCACACCAAGATTATCTGACCTCAAACTAAGCCGAGTTTATAGGTACTAATGGGTGTCTGAGACTGAAAAACATATTTAAATATTTCGAAACACACACCTAAATCGATAGTAGCACCCAGACACACAACAAACACAAATATTCGTCACATAAATGTTTGTCATGGGTGGAGATGTTATCCACGGCCTCTGGCGCTGAAGGCAGGCTCGCTGCCGTTGCGCCAACAGGTCAGTCTAAGTAGCCAGAGCTCCTCTATGGGCCGCACGCAATCTGTCTGGACAAATATCTATCTTTCCCTTAAAGGGCCGGGAACCCTTGGCTAAACTTCTATTGCTTGTTAATAGGCAGCGGTAACTAAGTACTTACCATCAGGTGGTATGCTTGTTAGTCATCGTCTTTGGCTAAAAACGACGCACGACGCAGTCCCGAGAGAGCTGCCCACACCCACACAAGCAGTGCACTGACACTAGCAGGCATACACAGCTGCATAATAGCACATCTCTGGTGGAAAACTAGGCTGCTTTTTCACCATAGATGTGCTAAGTTCTGCTGAGCAGATGTGCAAGCTAAACTACGACACTATTAAACCATTTTCACTGATGTTATGCTATGTAACGGAGCGAGTTAGATGTGGTACGAAGATTCGCCGCCATGTCATGTGACATATGAAAAACATAGCTTAGTATAACCCAAAGCTTTTTTGTTATGACTTTACTCTGTCAATTTAATTTTTGTGTAAACAAACAAGATTTAAAGGAGTAACCATCAAGTGTCCTGTCGGGTTCTTCTCGATTGGAAACATCCTTCAAACCGGTGGTAGAATCATAGTATGTTTATTTATGATATATTACTATCATAGTATTATTTTACTTACCTTTATTGGTTTTATTTAGAATATTTTTGCTAGTAAAGGTTTTTTTTGACTTGTCATAAGTAGGTAAGTCTATATGAATAAAACTAATTAACTGTTACGTTACTTTACTTTAGCTGTGGCCATGTGGACCAATTAATGTAATTGATGGATATCAAACGCAACCATAGCAGCGTAGTACATCTCTGGTGGAAAACAGCCTAGTGTACCAAACACCACAAACTAGTCTACAGACTACGACCATACACACATGCGTTAGGCACAGAGTACTGTATTGTACAGACCAGCTGATGGGCGAGTGCGCCTGCGCCGCTTTGTCCTAGGTATCGGTTGCGGTCAGGCCGGGTTCGCGTTCCGTGGCCACTTATTGCGTTTCAGCTACAATGTTGCGTCGCTACGGGTTAATCTATGCAACTGCACTGCAGTAATGCTATACTTGATGAATATGGAAAGTGTTTCAGACACCAAACACTCATCGTCCGGTCTTGCATTGTGTCACATTAGTTATGATAGGAGTTCATTTCATTAATTATTCTTAGGTTTCGAGTAGGTAGGTTGGCACTCGACATCCGTCTTTTCGCTTCGCTCGTTAGTATAACATATTTGTCCTATTTTGATAAAGCACACGCATTACGTAGACACTAAAGGGCTCAAATCTGACACATGATTAAGTACCTACGTAAGTTAGTAAAGATACCAAAAATAAGCTTTAAACAGTTAAACAGCAGTTAATTATTGTAACTAACGAGAGTAAAGGAGATAACGTAGTATGAGTACTATCCATTACCCATTGCACTTCTAATTCAAGCACATTTATATCTCTGCCGTAACCACCGTAAACTCACAGGTTTTAAATAGTAAAAGTAGTAAAAAGTAATTAGCCTATAATACTGTCCCACGGCTGGGCAAAGGCCTCCATCATTGAAATCAAGTCATCGCTACAATGGATGGCTCAATCACCACGCTTGTCAAATGCGGGTTGGTGATCACAAACCCTATATGTTCCGGAAAATCCTAGATCACACTTTCCCGACCTGCCCGGGACCTCTGGATTTCGGGCTGAGCTCTGAAACCACTCGGCTGGGAGGCGTTAAACATAATTAATAGTAAAGTCATTTAAAAACCATACAAAATCTACTTTAAAAAAGTACCTAGGTATAATGCCAGAGAGCATGTGTGATTTCGAAATTGCCTGCAACCTTACAATACATTTAGATACCGATTGTACCTAAACATCCATTATCGTAATACATTATGACCTCTTTGCAATTATTATTATCACCTTAAAACTTTGTCTATTTTATTATAATTCTACTTTAACTTTTGTCAATCTCGGATGATCTCGGTGAAGTTTGCTACTGCTACTGCTAGCGCCATCTATCGTCATGCATTGGTAAAGCGTGTAGTTATTCTTCGACATCAAAGCTATCTCAAACGGTAGGCAGAGCTTTATCAATGTTTATTTATACTCTTTGATAATAACAGGCAATATCATATTATTACTACTACACTACATACTATAAGTACTACTTACTTAATGCAAACACATACGCTTAGTCCTCTCATTCTTACCCACAAACATGCACGCGCCCATACACACATAGTAAAACATTAGATTTAAGATTTTTATTATTATAGTATTTGTCAATTTCTTTTATTTATTGTTTTGGTTAGTCCTTTAGTTATACTGTCTGTACAACTATTATTATAATTTTTTACTTTCCGCGGGAGGTAAGCCCTGCTAGCCAAGATACAGGCTTTGCCTGGTTTGGATGGCAGTTGTCTACATATTAAAGATGTTTCAAACCTATGCCTTTTTAGCCTTAAGTGAAATTGTAATTGTTTTGTTTTTTACTCTCAATAAAGATTCAGTAGACACAAAAACACAACCCTCACATCTACTCTAGACAATCACTCGCTCACTTCCCTCACCCATACCTATCCATATACCTAAACACACTCCTCAACTGAATAATCATTGAACTAATTGACTGAATAAATAAATAAACAAATAAATATGCGCCAGACAACACACCTCTTGTAATGGTCTCGAAGTAGGGATTAATATCCCTGTGTTACGAGGTACCACACAAGGAAATAAGCCAGAGGCGTCTCCCAGCACACCCAGACCCGAGTCAATTCAGAAAAGATCGTTACCTGAATTGACCCGACCGGGAATCGAACCCGGGACACTACGGAAATAGAGGCGAGAAACCGTGCTACAGCGCACTACGCCAATCGTGTCGTCTGATCATTGTTCAATCATTGTTCTTGTATTGTATTTTTCTTGTGACATAGTACCTTTTCTTGTCTCAATATTACCATGTTTATTTTGTGCTTATTCACATACTTGTAGCCTAACTCCTGGGGACCTGTATTACAGGTTTTTTACTAACCTACTTCAGGCTACAGCTCTCACAGCGCAGACTTACCCTGCAATCTTCTACACCTGTACAATATATTGTAAGAATCTTCTGTTAGAGATTTTATTATTATTATTTTTCATATTAAGGCATAGTTTTAACGATAGGTACTAACGGTACGATTTCGTTGCACCTACCAACCGATTATCATTAGTTTAATAATTGCGTTGCCGATTGGCAGGAGCGCTCGACCCGAAATCCAAAGGCAAGTAGAGGAGTGTTTACATCTTTTTCGGAACTTAAATAAATAAAAATAAATAAATGAATATCTGGCACAATTTACACCAAGACATCTTACTTAGCGCGAGCTCCTTAATCCTTTTCATCCCGAGTTTAGCAAGTGTGGTTTTAGTAAGTAAGGCAATTTTAACTGTAGAGGTTTTTGCCAGGTAGGCTAATTCCTTTCGAGTTTAACTCTTGGACGTCTGCTTGCAAACAACATACAAATGACTTATCTTACTTGAAACTCGTGCTGAAGTTTTTTGTTTTCTTAGCAAAACAATTTTATTTCCTACTTAATAGATTACCTAACTAAATTTTAGAGCTTCAACTTGTATTATTTGCGCTAAATATTTGAAGTTAAATTGCTATTCTTCCTGAATGTTTGGTCGGACTCACAGTTTCTTAAGCTCAAACAAATTTAGGGAGAAAAATTATGTTTGTGCTCAACTTATAATTTAGGCATCAGAAAATATTTCCATGCAACGGTCATTATTTGTGATACAGACGCAATTTGTGGTTACGTCTTCTTGTGGTCTTAGTTACAGAGACTTCGCCTGCCTGCTGTCACTGTCAGATGATCTCGTGCGTCATCTTGATGCGTGAGATGCGCGCACGCAGGTCACGCACGCTTCACGCAGCGGTCACGCACGCGTCACGCGTTAACACGCAGCACGATCGTCTCCAGGACTCGTGTCTGACGGAGCCGCCGACACTGTGACAGATCAGAAGTTGATATAAAGATGGACGAATGTGTAAATGACATTCTGTAGAAAGTTTTAAACTGGGTTTTTTTAGTTCGCATATTTTTATTCAGCAACGATGGTAAAAAAGCATGTGGACTGTCTCTAGGGCCTAGGAACACGTGCCATTAGAGGTATTACACACTACACACACTTGCTTACTCGGTGAGCCTAATGGGAACTTTGCCTCATAGCATAGCCTAAAACGAAATAATTATTACAACTTACTTTTGAGATGGCTATTTTATACATACACAGTATTTAGCTACGTGATCTTATCTGAAATAAGGTTATATACAAAAAACCCAATATCGCATCTAAAAACGTCCCTAGGTGAATATAGGTGGTGGATACCACCTGCTATAGGCTATAGAAATGTATACCTACGTATAAAAAACTCTTACTAAACTCTTAGTAAAGGTTTCACTTCGGCAGTGAACTTTTTAAAAATGAATAAATTGTTTAAAAAAAAGTATATTCACTCATCTTACAGGCATATCATTTATAATCGTGCTCTAAATTGAATCATTGAGATTTGTATCATTCCACATAACACAAGAGGGAAAGCTCTTATCTAAACGACCGCAAGACAATTACCTGTAAGTATAGCGCAATCGTGACGTCCACAACATGGACACGTATCTAAATGATATAATGGATAAATATTTAGATAACAACCTATGAAAAACTTGCTAACTTAGGTATGTAGGTACACTCGTACAGGTGTGTGTTTTTATTAATTGACCATAAAAAGTGTTCCAAACAATCTGAACTCGCAATTTATTTTCATTTGTAAATTCCTAATAACGAAACCCCAAGACAAGATAATGCCACATGTATTTCATCCATTTTCCTGCTAAAATTTTCGACATAATGAAATTTCAGTTATTTGCAATACACCCCATGCTGTTCTGTAATAATTTCGTAACGAGGAACCCGTGAAACAAAGGGAAAAACAAGCGAAACCGTTTCCTTCAGGCGTTATTGGCTGTAAATCAATAGTGTTGTAGCCGACTGTACGGGCGGCAACAATGTACATTGTAGCCAACTGTACACGACCGACCGAGCGCTTTTGTTGCCGAATAGCGATGTTACAAAGACCTGAAAAATCAATATTCGTGACATTTTCATTGAGCTGAAAAATTGCGTTCTCTCGCGAGTATGGTAGAAAACTAATGTGTGAGTATTTCGACCTCAGTTTTAACATAGTTAATCTTTTCATCTATTAGGTTTTTAAGTTTTGAATGTTTTTGTTTAGTTATTTATTTCATTTGCAATGCACCACTGTCAGTTTGACCTTTCCAAGAGTAGAGAGTTTTTGCACTTAAATGATCAAGCAAGGCCAGTTGCAGTGGAAGTTAGGCAACAGCTGCAATAATTACTAGGTGAGGAACGCTTGTAACGGAACGCACCTTAGCCTACACTATTTAAAGCTGGGATTTGAATTTTTTCGCATTAAATCTATCCAATAAAAGCTTGTAGGTAGATACAATACAAAGGGTAATTGTTTTCATGAGTCGATTCATTGTTAGCTAGAATTTCGATTTGATGTTTGAGCGTGAGTCTTACTTAATGGTTGTTTTTGTTAAACATTCTCAAATATCCTAAGTCCCTGTTAGTTCTCATGACCATAAATTAAACTAATAAAAATTAAATTATGTGACTGTTAATTTCAATAAATAGTTCTAATGTTTATTTTGCTGAAGCGTCGAACGATAAGGTCTAGTGGTTGGTGTAAAGAAATCTGTTTAAAAAACTGGCCAAGTGTGAGTCCGACTAACTAAGGGTTCCATACCTACAAATTTAGATATTATAATATATCGGTTTTATTGATTGATTTATTTATTTATTTGAATTCAACCATGTTTCAACAGCGTTTACACAACGAAATAGATTATAACATTGCTTGAGCATAAGACAATTAAAGAAACATACTTTGTTACCTGAAATGTTGACAGGTAGTACGTAGGTAATTTGACAAGTTACAAATGAGAGACACAAATTGAATTGAATATCGCAAGATAACAGATAAGATTTATTCTTCATTGCACGGGAGTAACACGTACGAATGGCGCAGTTAATGGCTGAAGGCATCGGTTCTATATATATCCTGTTAGTTGATATGTGAGACATCACCTTTTCTTAAATACTGATTTTATAACAAGGCCGCAAGGGAAGTAATTTATAGGTTTCGATTATCTGAAAAGTTTCAGAATAATTATGTGACTTACATTGCGGTGTGTTTTGTTTGCGTTGACTTAGAAGTCTGAGTTTTGCAAAGAATAAGACTTTGTGGTGGTTCTCTTTGTATTCAACGTACAAAAGGCAGAACCCTGAAAATATCCAAGTACTTACTAGTAATTCTCATGTTCAGCATTCGCACTTAAGGGTCATAAATCTCTGCTTTTATTGAGAAACTTAGTTTACATTATGATTTGGGAATCGGTAGGGAGGACAGTTCGTATTTGGTAGTGGCAGAGTTAGGATCTAGGCCTCAGACGGTCAAAGGTTTATTAATTACTTGTATTATTTCACTTGTACTATCTAAAGTGTGATATTAATTGTAGAATCAGTGATTTTAAAGATGCAGCATTTAAGGTCAGATCTTTCCGTTATTATATAGAGCTATAAGGATGTTAGGAAATCTAGACGTTCATTATTTAGAAGAGAGTATGTGTTTGGCCGCGGGACGGTTAGGTCTAGGAGGGAGTCTAGTTTAAGCCGTGAAAAAACTAGGTCCTAGGTTCAAGACAGTTTGGTCTTGGTCATGAGAGAGTTAGGTTCTAGGCCTAAGACGAGTGAGGTTTTGTAAAAGTTCTGTACAAATGTGTTTTAGTTTCTTTTATTTATCTAAAATAGAACATTAATTGTAGAATCAGTGATTTTAGAGACGCAACATCATAAGTTCAGATCTTTCCGTTATTATATAGAGCTATAAGAATGTGAGGAAATCTAGACTTCCATGATTTAGTAGGACAGTCTTTATTTGGCAGTGAAATAATCAGGTTAGGAAGTCAGATATTCAGGGTTAGGTTCAGTAATAGTTTTATACAAAAGTGTTTTAGTTGATTTACTTAATCTTTGTTTTATTTTAAATAAAGTCATACATTTTAGAATCTGTGAAGTTAAAGATGCAGAATTTTAAGGTCAGATCTTTCCGTTATATTATGAGAACTATAAAATTAAAATAAAAAATTGTTAGAATTTTATTTCCTATTAAATCTCAAATATAGTGCAATATATTCTTTTAAAACTAGTAATTATTTTATCAAACAGTTATATGTTTCATGTGTGTACCTAATAAATATTTACCTAATGAAATCTAGTCATGGTCTTAGCATTAATTAGGAACATTAAAATGTTGAGGCTTTCTTTTAATGAAAGTAGTACTTATAAAGATAGTACAAGAATTAGTATTTGTATATCTGTTTTACATTGGTAAGGTAATGAGTAAAGTTCACCTTGTAATTTATTTAATTCACTGATATGGTCTGCGTAGTCCAGAATGGAGGTTATCAAAATGCGTTTTATTATTAGGGTGTCCCTTTTGCAATATTGTGTGGAAAAGAGGGATGGTTGGGCCGCGTAGCAGTACTTCTAAAATCTATTAGGGTGCTGACACGTATGATCCTAGGTTGAGTGTACTCGAGAAAAGTTAGGCCGCGTCGCAAAACGTGGAGCTTGGCTGAGTTTACTCTTCAAATCCACCGATTGGATGGCCATTTGAGCGTACTAATTCCTGGGACCTCCATCCCCTGACAGGTCAGGCTATCTGAGTCGCTGTAAACGAATGGAACCTGGAGATGAGGTTTAGCTTTTATGTCCTTTCAATCAACTCTGCCAGTCGTGAGTCTTTAAATAGTCCCTTCTGGTACACCACATGACAATTGCTAGCTTATACTAGATTTTGTGGGGGTCCAATGCCTAGTATGAGTGAATTGTCCTCTTGTGTTTATTACCAACACAGCATCTATGCTGGACTAATTGCTAATGTTACCCAATGATAGCAACAATTGATTTTAACAAGGAAACTTGACTAATGTCCTTAGATTGCTTTTGGAAAATACTATTGGTTAATTTAACCTATTACTAAACACTGTTGATTGTAACAGTTATTCAACTATTTATAAGTGTTGATTCACTTAAAACCAAATATGTTATCTGATGATAAAAATTGATTTTAACAAGAGAGCTTGAGACTAATGTTCTTATTATTGCTATTGCAAATACTATTGGTTAATTTAACCTATTACTAAACACTGTTGATTTTAACAGTTATTCAACTATTTATAAGTGCTGATTCACTTAAAACCCAAAACATAATAATTTAAACTATCCCAGTTTAAATTAAACCTTATCCTACGAACCTAGCTGCAAGATTTATTGCAAAGCTAATTATTGACTATTTTATATAGTTCAATCTGAGTCTTGGTGGTGATGCCGCTTGATGGCTGTGAATATGTACATTTCATATCACATTAAATAATACAAATCTACAAATATGTGGAGGCATCTTATCCCTCAGTAACGCCATGTACTACTCCTTACTCTACATATATGTGGCGGTATTCTGCTATAAGCCAATACCCTTTTCCACACCAAATAATACAAATTAGTGGTGGTATTCTGATTGATAACAAATATGCTTTTTCCCCACATACAAACTCAAACTTCACACTAGCTTTCCTGTAAGTGACCTAGCTGTCCATTGACTCAAGTATTTGTTAAGTCTCCGTGAATTGAATTATCTTCACTCTACAGACGATGTTTGATGATTTGATGAGTCCTATATTATCCGGTCCAAGGTCTGCTTTTGTGAATGTTTATCTACAATCGTCATCAACATGATGTACAAGTTGACAAGTCATGAAGTATCATGCTACCAATGATTTATATTGAATTATTTCATTTTAATAAATGATGATTCATCTACAGAATGAGTTACGTTGGAGCTGGGTTTGACATCCTGCTACAATCCTACAATTCAGTGTTTCAATTGTGTTTTACACATTGTCACGCCACAGTCTATGACTGTCACTACAAATATCCTCAATCCTATTTCGGGGGGAGGCGCGAGCTGGTTGGCCTTCATCGGTCTGGAGCGGGGTGGAGCTCGTTATGACCACCTCCAAAGGGAATGCTCCTTTGGAGAAATTTCCTAGAATATTTTGATTCTTTTAACTATATTTAATGATTCTAAATATCAGCTTTTCACTCTGATATCAAACTCTGCACTATATTTAAAATCATAATCAATATTTGTTGGGTACATACATAGAATAATATATACTTGGTTTCGAATTCAGCAAATTATTTTAAACTTGTTATTCTTATTTACTTAGGTACTTCTGAAGAGTTACTAATTTCACTGTCTTTGATTTCATGTTAGTCTTTGATTAGGTGAGTTAGTTAGTCATGTAATAAATATAATGTCTAGAACAGTTTTACATAGCATAGTAGGTTCTTAACTATGTCCAATCAAACTCATAATTAGCACTCAGATACCTCATAAAAGAATATTGTGTTACTACAGTAATAAATACTATTTACAAAACACAACGTAGACGGTTCTACCACTATTAGACGATCACAACCATTTGGCCATTTTATCTTCAAGTTACATGTTCGATCATGTATCTATTTTAACTATTGATGATTTATATCGATATGAGTGAGGGGGGGTCGTTACACGCTCAGTGCAACGAAGAATCTCTTCATTGTTTGTGTCGATTTTTTTAAATATCGTGCGGAGGTATTGAATAGCTAATAATAGTACTATGGCCTAGCCGAATAAAACTGGCAGCTGTTAAAAAGGTATTTCATAGTAGGACAACGGTCAAATTGTTTGACAAACTTTTTACCTTTTTATCGTTTTCTCTTAGTCACGCGAACACTACACATTGAAATGAAAACAACTTTACGGATTCTACTCGCGAAATTTATATTTTTACATTTGCCTAACCCGACGTGTTGCTAGGGGAGGCCATTGAAATAAAAAAAACATACGCATTTCAATAGGGAATATGTTTGGAATCTACCACCTGCTTGGGATCCGGTAATTAAACTCATTAAGCCTAGAGGGCAGCACAATACTGCAAGTTTTCAAGATACGGTCAGTTCTTTCTGCGTTGATAGGAATATTCCCGGGGATGATAGTGAAAATGACGGTAGTTGAGTGACGGTTGCTATGATAATGATTACTTTCTTGACGTATATATAACAACCGAGTCATCCCGTGATCACGACTGCTACAGGAGTCGAAACGTCTGGTTAGAAAAATGTTAAAATATAAATTCCGCGAGTAGAATCCGAAAAGTTGTTTCCATTTAAATTTTTACCTGTTTATCGAATTATTTGATCGTTTATGGCTTTGTGTTTATAAACAAAATGACGGAAACTTTATTTGATCGTTCAAGCCATGATTGACAAATAGTTTGATCGTTAACCGGGTCCTTTAGTATCTTTTATCCGCGACCTTGTACACGGGATATTACTTAGCAATAATCTATTGGGGCTAGGGCCTATTACGATTAAAGTTTTGTGAACATAAAATGTATAGAACACGGACAGTGGGATACTGGCTATTTCGCGTGATGACGTCACCCGTCGCCCGGCAACATGCAAAATCCTCTCCTCTCATTTAGGCGCACTATTGGAAGGCTTCTATTTGATTTATCGGCTCCCCCTCCCCCCTCCCAATCCCTTCCACGTGTCTCCATTATTATCCTTTTAACATATTTCCCGAGTAGATGCTAAGGAAATGCAGCTTTAGTGTGAGTAGTGTAGGACGCAAAATGAGTTGACTAGTTATTCGTCAATCTGGACAGGGTTGCCAATAAGATAGATCATTGCTTGCTTCTGATGACCTTATCAGAATGTAATAATTAATCTATAAGTTATTTAAATGGTCGAAGATATACGAGTATGTTTCACTTTTTTAGCCCGTACAAAAACATAAAAAATAAGTGTTAAGCCATGCATGAGGAACGAGGAATGGAAGAATCCTATTCAAACAGTTCTTATTAGAGTTAACAATTTACAAATTAACAGGGGTGACCATTTTACTCAAAAGTTTGGATAAATTAGCGTGTTTCTAGTAGTTTACCTGATAAGCGCAAAGTACTTAGTCATAATATTATCTTACCTTACATGTATATACAGAGCGTCGTGGCCTAGTGGTTTAGCAGCCGAACTCAGATCGTGGATCGTGTGGTCCCGAGTTCAAATCTGGCCAGAACCAAAATCTTTGTGTTCATTGTTACATATCCGACTTACTCTCCGGTGATGGAAAACATAGATAAATAACCAAATCAACTTGGATAACGGCGGAAGGCTCACCACCTACCACGTTGGGTTCTAATACCATTGGTGAAAAGTAGGCTTCTGAGTGTTTCGTTCACCATGACGACACAGTCACTTGCCTCTAGTCTACTAGTCTTTACCCCGTTTGGGATAAAGTTGTGATGGTATGTATGTATGTATTACTTTGTAGAGTAGCAACTTTCAAATATCTGGGTCATATTGTCACTGACACACTAAAAGATGATGCAGATATTGAAAGAGAGCGAAGGTCGTTGTCGAAAAGGGCTAATATGTTGGCCCGCAGGTTTGCTCGATGTTCTGACACTGTCAAAATAACACTCTTCCGGGCATATTGTACATCGTTTTACTCGAGCGGCCTGTGGGTTGACTTTACCCAAAAGTCGTACAGCGGCCTTCGCGTTCAATATAACAATGCGTTCAGGGCACTGCTGCGGCTGCCGCGATGGTGTAGTGCATCGGGCATGTTCGCGGATGCGCAGGTCGACAGTTTCCCGACAATACTGCGCAAAAAAGCAGGTTCATTGCTCAGGCGGGTTCGCGACAGCCGCAATAGTGTTTTAGATGCCATAGCCAACCGTAGGGACTGTCCACTTATTGGTAAACTTAATGATAGGATTAAGTCGCTTGTAACCTACTTTAATTTTTGAATTGTACTAACATAGGATATGAGCTATTGTAACTAACACTCTGGATCTTGTTGTCTGATTAATAAATGATTTTATTTATTTATTTATTAAGTCTTTCTAAATTTAGATGCTTTGATATATTAATAAACATTCGACTTACTCAGTGATGAAGATCCTTCGAGTAAAAGTTTTCAATCAATGGATATTAAATCAAACATCATTCGTTTTTAAGTACCCAGGTGACCGGCCCTGAAGGGTGCATCGAGCAACCCACTTAACGTTAAAGTTAATTTGTGTAAACTCACCTACAAAGATGGCATTGTTTTATTTTAGGATTTTACTTTCTTACGTGTCAGCCCTAATATAGGCTCCGTGAGCGAGTAGGCATTTCGGCGAAATAAGTGAGTTTCCGTCCCTATCGGGACATAAAGGTTGGCGGACAATGGATTCTTTAAACATCGCGATGTCACGTTTCAATTTGCGCGCTTGTGCCGGCGCTAAAGCCTGGCTGAGTCCGCTCCTGGTGCCTTAGCTGGTGAATGTAGGCGTGAGCCAGCCTGAGTCTGCGCCTGTGCCTCGGCTGTTCAATGTAGGCGTTATATTCGCGATCCGCTCCTTGAGTCTTTAATAAAGCTTGGGGCGTTACCTTTTTGGTAACTCTGAAAGAGATTCCTTTACAAATCCTCTGCATAGTGCCTTAAAATAATTCGTCGTTGTCATCTGTCCGCTTAAAAAAGTTTAAGATATTAGTTATTATGAGAGGCGACCCTACAAAAAAAGTCATGGTGACTTCTTTTCTATTTAAAAATAAATGGTGAATGAGCTAGAAAATTTTCCCATCGAACTTAAAGCATGGGGTTCTTCTAAACCTTATCGGATTCTGCAGTGTTTTACGTATGACAACGCGATGGTGATACCTCTGGTCTTACATGTGGTCATAGAGCAGTAACCTCTTACCATCAGGCGGTGCGCAAGCTAGATGGCAAACTATACCTATTTACATAACAAACTTGCCGAATTCTGAAACTACATTCTAAGTTAAGCAGCCCTAATAAATTAGCTACCATTTGGCTTTTAATAGTAGGTACTAACATAATTCGTTGTCCAGCAGCATCAAAGAAAGTTCTCAATTATGAGTTTAAGAATTCTAAAAAGGCCTTAAATAAGTCATAGAATATCATTGCAGCATCGTTGATGTCCCTATAAAATTATTGAAACGTGTTGAAACAAAAAACATACGTCCCTGACCAATTTTACGACCATTCTTCTTAAAAATGCCTTATTTGCGGCATTCGCAGACAATCAGCTGGCATTTTAATTTTGACGAGCCAACCTTTTTCTCCCTCTAACACCTTTAAGGCAGGTGAGGATACCTTACTTCTGATGCAATCACTTAATACATTTAACACCTTTCTTGTGGTAGGCGGTGATGATGATAAATGAAATAAGAATAAACCCCTGGGACAAATTACATATCATCGGACCCCAAGCAAAGCATAGTTTGTACTATAGGTGTCAGACTGATAAACATATTTAAAAGCATCCCTGAAAAATGTAATAACCCATACGCATAATAAACGCAAATGTTCGTGACATGAATGTTTGTCCTAGATGCGTCAGTTAATTACAAAGAACTGCTATATTGGCGCAAATGGTTTTGACAGCGGTACTGGACTGCAGAATAAGGACAAAAGACAAATTTCAAACAGCATGCCACAGAGTGGGGCTTCAACTAAGCAATCGCTTGTGCAATCTGTTTGTTAAGGACGCCGAGACAATGAAATACGTAGCTAATAAGATAGAATAAGTTAGCACGTAATTTACTATAAATGTTTTATGTAAGTTATTATTAAGTAGGTAGAAATTAGGTAAGTTTTATAATAAAGTATTGAAATAGTTGCTTTATATATAGTTAAGAGAAAAAATAGGCAATTTTCGTAAATTTAGGGGTGGGGTCTCAGGGCAATACCCGCAGGAGAGCCGCTCGGAGGGTGGGTCGGTAAGGCAATACCCGCAGGAGAGCCTATAGAAGAAAATTAGCTATAACTTTGTTAATATGATACTTTTAGTAAGATTATTGTGTGACTAGATTAGGAATTAGAATAAGTATCTTATAGAAACATCAATTTTGTTGTAAGCAAAGGTTTCCCTTACAATTGTGCAAATAAACCATATTTGTCCTGTAGAGCAGGACAGCAATAGTAGGTTAGGTGGGGGGATTTCTTGGACACCTGATTGGTCCTAAAATCCTTTAAATATGCGGCAAATTCTGAGGGAAGCCAGTGCAGTCCAGTCCACTCCAGAACAAGAAACAATAAAGGAAAATAAGGAAAAAAATCGAAGGATTTCATTTTCACCACCATACAGTTCACTACATTTGTGGTCCATCGAGCGCCGGATACAGTTATAGTCCACTACAGTTGTGGACCTACAAGCGCCGGATCAAGAACGAAGAATCGTCGGCAGGAAAAGCGGGTTGCTATTACGCTCTGAAATAGTAACTCTGAAGATGGTAGTCACTAGAAGCCAAGGCGAAGCACCAGAAGCTGAAGAACATAGGCGTATTCAGGAACACAGGGAGGAACAGAGGAGGGCCATTGCTAGGGAACGTGCTAGAAGGCTCTCGCTGGAGGCTGGTCTGGTGGTCGATATTCAGTATGCCTCCGATCAGGTGAAGCTGGTTCACCTGATCGGAGGCATACTGAATATCGACCACCTACACCAGAATTACGGAACGTTACTCCGGCAGCAGGTACTTCGACCATGATGGCAGAACAAGACGAACGACTACGAATACCATCACCACCACGTTCAGTGCCATCACAGCTTTCAACATCGAGCATTAACAGAAGAATGCGCCTAGCGGAATTGGAAGCTGCAGAGAGGTTAGCAGCAATTAAGAAGAAAGAACTAGAACTGGAAGCTGAACTTGTAAAGAAGAGATATCAAGCTGAAGTATCTGCAATTCAAGATGAACAAGACAGTCTCCACGGACAACCTATCACAAGAAAGAATTACCAGCGGGTGGATGACTGGTTACGGAAGAACCCGGTCACCCAACAGATAGAAGATAAAACCGAACCTAGAAGACTTCGCTTTGATACTTCAAGAGGCAGATCGCTAACGCCGACTAGAACGAAAAGCGGCGTCGAACAACTGGCGGAAACCCTTGAGAAGATGGCAAGACCGCGTGTACGGCACTCCAATTTACCCTACTTCTCCGGAGCTGTCAACGAATGGTTGCCATTCAAAGCTGCTATGCAAGACTCAACAAAGCTTTACAACGTTTCGGCTGCAGAGAATATTCAACGACTAAGAAGTTGTCTTAAAGGGGAAGCAAGAGATGCCGTGTCTGCACTACTGCACACCGCTACTGACCCAGACATTATTATGAGAACTCTCGAGCAGTGCTTCGGAAGACCAGAAGTCATCATAGACAGAACATTCGACGAGTTAAGAAGAATGCCGAAGCCAGGAACATCAGCGACAGAAATCAACAACTTCGCAATCAAGCTGCAGAATCTCGTCTGTGTTCTCAAGACCATCGATCGTCGGGGATATCTATATAACCCTTTGCTGTCGCGAGAAGTATTGGACAAGCTCAGCCCACATCTAAGATCGCGCTGGTGCGATTATGCAAGTGAACACGATGAAACATCAGATCCTGATATCGTCTTGCTGTCACAATTCCTGATGCGAGAAGCGGATCGAGCGTTGAAATACACATACGCTCCGCCAATGAACACCGCCTCAACAAGCACAATAAGAAGAGAAGTCAGGCCGAACGCTGCAATAATGCCACAGAAAAGGAAGATGAACGCTGTCTACACAACAGAAGACAGAGAAGAGCAAGAAGGATGCCCAAGCTGTGGAAAAGCCCACACACTGCCTCAGTGTCCATCCTTTAAGGCATTGGCGGTAGATAAGCGATGGGAATTCCTGAAAGAAAGAAGAATCTGCTTCAAGTGCATCTGCAAGAAACACAGGCGCGCATACTGCAAAGCAAAGCCCTGCGAAATAAATGGATGTCAGCGACCACATCACGCAATGCTTCATCAAGAGAGACCTGACAGTACAGAAGCTACAGCAAGTCACATCACGAAGCAAGCATCACTGAGCAGCAATGCTACTGTCATGTCAGTGGCTGCTAATTCTACAGCGGGACATCGAGCAGTTCTCCTGAAGATATGCCCAGTCATCGTCAGCGGTCCACGGGGGGAGGTGAACACCTTTGCGCTGCTGGATGAAGGGGCGACCATAACCCTCATTGATGAAGACCTGGCGAAGAGCATTGGCGCAGAAGGCCCATCAACACCGCTGAATCTCCATGGGGTCAACATGTTCCAGAGAGAAAACGACAGCAAGCTGGTAACAGTGCAAGTGCGTGGCAAAAAAGACAACACGCAACACAGGTTACGCGCACGCACAGTCAAGACCTTAGAGCTTCATCAACAAACAATACCACAGAAGCTCATGAAGTATAAACACCTGCGAAATCTGAATGAAGACGAACTATGTTACGAGCAAGCCCGACCTGGTATTTTGATTGGAACAGATCACTGGGAATGCATCGTTTCCCGTGAACTTCGAGTGGGGGCGCCTGATCAACCGGCCGCTTCCAGAACGCAACTCGGATGGGTGATGCATGGAACGACACCTCGAAGCGTGATCTACAACCACGAGAGCGTGCTGCATGTCTATGAAACCGATCGACGCATAGACACGAACGAGCAGCGCGACCAAGAACTCCATAACCTGGTGGAAACACACTTCAAAATAGAAGCCCTTGGCGTCGCTCAAAAACAAAGAGTGAGTGACGCAGATCAACGAGCAATCAACATCATAGAGAAGACCGTCAAGAAGATAGACAGCGGCTACGAAGTGGGACTGCCATGGCGGAAAGACAACACCACTCTGCCGCCCAGTTACGATGCAGCATTTCGTAGACTTTGCAAAATCGAACAGAAGATGGACACGTCAACAGAGTTCGCTCAAGAATACGCCGCACAAATAGAAAACCTACTGCAGAAAGGCTACGCTGTGTTATGCGATGGCTCAGAACGAGGAAGCGCCGTCTGTTGGTACCTGCCACACTTTGCCGTGCAGAATCCGAACAAGCCCGGCAAACAGCGGCTGGTCTTCGACGCAGCAGCCAAAAGTCATGGCGTCAGTCTGAACGACCATCTACTAGAGGGACCAGATCTACTGCTGTCGTTACAAGGAATCGTGTTTAGATTCCGAGAGAAGGAAATAGCAATAACGGCAGACATCCAAGAAATGTTCCTGAGAATTAAGATTCGCCCAGAAGATCAACCAGCGCAGCAGTTCTTGTGGAGAGGCAACGACCGTGAACATCCTCCTCAACATTACAAGATGACCAGCATGATCTTCGGAGCAGCAAGTTCACCATTCATGGCGCACTTCATTCGCAACCACAACGCGAATGAACACGCGCAGCAATACCCTCGAGCACAAGAAGCCATCACTCGAAGCCACTACATGGATGACCTGGTGGCCAGTTATGAAACAGAAGAAGATGCTCACGCTGCTATCCAGGAAATCAGAAAAGTACATGCAGCTGCGGGCTTCACACTGCGAGGATGGAGCTCGAATAGCAAGATCGTGCTACGCGACATACCCTCGGAGTTGTTCGCAACCACACCTGCACAACTGGGGGGAGACCGACCAGAGAACAAGATCCTGGGCTTATTCTGGAACGCCGAACGAGACGAGCTGGGCTTCAACACTTCCATGATCAGAGTCCCAGCTGAAGTAAGAACACAAACTCGAGCACCGACAAAACGAGAAGCACTAAGCGCAGTGATGTCCATCTATGATCCATTAGGACTGCTAAGTCACTACACTGTGCGAGCGAAGATAATTCTGCAGAGCCTGTGGCGCCTCAAGACTTCGTGGGATGAGCCAATACCTGCAGAAGAAGAAGAGCTCTTCGCGTCCTGGCTATCACAACTAGCAGAGATTGCTAGTTTACGTCTCAATAGATGCTACGTGCTGGGAAAAAGAAAGTACGTCGAGCTACACGTGCTATGTGATGCCAGTGAACAAGCCTACGCAACTGTAGCATACTGGAGAACAACCAACGAAGACGGAAACATCAGCGTCGTGCTAGTGGCTGCCAAAGCTAAAGTGGCACCTAAGCGCACGCAGACAATACCTCGTCTGGAGCTGCAAGCCGCCGTCATCGGAGCAAGACTCGCCAACACCATCAAGAAAGAGCATAGCGTCGTAGTCGCCAGAACCATCTACTGGACTGACTCTTCTACCGTGGTGCATTGGATACGCAATGACACGAGACGCTATACTCCATTTGTGTCGCACCGACTCAGCGAGATAGCAGAACTCACGCAGAGAGATGAATGGCGATGGCTACCCACAGAACAGAACGTGGCCGACGACGCAACGAGGTTCACCTGCACACCAATCACCGAAAATGATCGTTGGTTCAAAGGGCCTGAATTCCTACATCAGTCTGAAGAGCGGTGGCCCAAGGAACAGATATCAAGAACAGAACACGAAGAGGTTCTACTACACACGTCAGAGAACGGAAGATGTCAAAGTTGGCTGCCTGATCACACTCGTTTCTCCAAATACGAGACACTGCTGAGGGCAACGGCACGAGTGCTTGCATTCATAGACATATGCAGGCGTCAAGCAACACGCATGGAATGTCAACATCTGGAGAAAGCAGAACGAGAGCTCATCCGACACGCGCAGCAAGAAAGCTTCGAAGATGACATCGCGAAGATAAAATCTGGACGCCCGATCAGCAGAACAAGTCGACTCTTCAAGCTAGATCCAGTCCTTGAAGATGGCATCCTGCGAGTACGCGGCCGAATAGAAGCATCCGCCGCACCAGCAGACACTAAGAGGCCGATCATTCTGGATGGACGTCATCAAGTCACCAAACTCATAGTGCTGCGAGAACATTGCGCTGCGGGTCATGCAAACAGAGAACGCGTGACAAATGACCTACGCCAAAGATATTGGGTCATTCATCTGCGACCCACAGTGCGCGCAGTAGAACGCAGCTGCGCACTATGTAGAGTACGTCGAGGGAAGCCACAGACACCGGCAACTGGAGATCTGCCACGAGCACGCTTGGACCCTTTCCACCGCCCATTCACCAACTGTGGGGTAGATTACTTCGGGCCCATGATCATAAAGCTAGGACGTCGCCGAGAGAAGAGATGGGGCGCATTATTCACCTGCCTCACTTCACGCGCCGTTCACATAGAGCTCGCCGCATCGCTCTCAACCGACTCAGCAATAATGGCGCTACGACGGATGGCAGCTCGAAGAGGATGGCCTCGACTGATGTACTCGGACAACGCGACCAATTTCCGTGGGGCAGACCAGGAACTCCGAGCAGCCTACGCCGAGTGGGCGCCCGCCCTGCGTGAAGAAGGGCTACTGCACCGCATGGAGTGGCGTTATATACCACCGGGTGCGCCGAATCAAGGAGGCGCATGGGAACGAATGGTACGCTCAGTGAAGACAGCACTTAGCGCAACTCTGCGGGAAAAGGAGCCAACGGAAGAAGTCCTGAAAACTCTACTGACCGAAGCCGAGTTCTCCATCAACGCAAGACCATTGACCCACGTGAGTGTGAGCCCCCAAGATCCAGAGGCACTCACACCCAACCATTTTTTGATGGGATCATCAAGCGGACTCCCATCAACGGGACCCTGCGATTTGGCTGACCGCAGAACCTGGAGGGTCAGTCAAGCTCTCGCCGATCACTTCTGGCGTCGCTGGGTACGAGAATACCTTCCCACTCTAGTACCTCGAGGAGAGCCGAAAGACAACAAGCTCCCACTGCAAGTTGGCGATGTCGTCGTGGTAGTTGATCACACTCTACCAAGAAACGTTTGGCCCATGGGGATCGTCGAAAACACCTACAAGGGACCTGACGGCGGCATACGCATCGCAGACGTGAGGACGAAGACAGGAGTATTCAAGCGCCCGGTTAGCAAACTCGTCGTCCTGCAAAAGGAAGAGGCTTCGCAAGCTGCGCCGGGGGGAGAGATGTTAAGGACGCCGAGACAATGAAATACGTAGCTAATAAGATAGAATAAGTTAGCACGTAATTTACTATAAATGTTTTATGTAAGTTATTATTAAGTAGGTAGAAATTAGGTAAGTTTTATAATAAAGTATTGAAATAGTTGCTTTATATATAGTTAAGAGAAAAAATAGGCAATTTTCGTAAATTTAGGGGTGGGGTCTCAGGGCAATACCCGCAGGAGAGCCGCTCGGAGGGTGGGTCGGTAAGGCAATACCCGCAGGAGAGCCTATAGAAGAAAATTAGCTATAACTTTGTTAATATGATACTTTTAGTAAGATTATTGTGTGACTAGATTAGGAATTAGAATAAGTATCTTATAGAAACATCAATTTTGTTGTAAGCAAAGGTTTCCCTTACAATTGTGCAAATAAACCATATTTGTCCTGTAGAGCAGGACAGCAATAGTAGGTTAGGTGGGGGGATTTCTTGGACACCTGATTGGTCCTAAAATCCTTTAAATATGCGGCAAATTCTGAGGGAAGCCAGTGCAGTCCAGTCCACTCCAGAACAAGGAACAATAAAGGAAAATAAGGAAAAAAATCGAAGGATTTCATTTTCACCACCATACAGTCCACTACACTGTTCAAAATGTAAAACTCTCTTAATGATGTGCATTCAAGCCATTCCGTCCTGGATGGTAACTAAAAAACGAAATAGTTTTCGTATCCAACGATTGCAACACGCCGACTATCTCGTATAACAGCGCTTGTAGGAAGCTAATTTCCTAAGTGAACTGAGCAATAACCCAACTTCCTAGCCGCTATACGAGGAAGACTATCGCATTTGTATAACATTAACCAGCTTAGAATTTTTACTCAGGTCCTTATTGTTTCACTCATACATAAAAGAGTAACCGTCCATCCATAATCATCGGCGGCTTAAATGATGCTTAATTTTAATCCATAATGGTCTCTGATTATGACTTTTGCATTACGGTTGTTCCATCTATTAAAAATACCGATAGTTATCACAAAGAGGTGTACCGCACCACACTGTCGAGACTCACTCCTTTGCATAGAAACAAACGAACAGTGCGATGGGTACGTTCGGGGGCCGGCGACTGACTCGGGTGGATTACGTGGTTGGGAAATAATAGACAACGGGTTTATATAAAAGCGAACCCGCTGCCAATACTGCCAGTTACACGATATGTTGTTTCCCCAGTATGCGACGATTCGTTCAGGTCCCAGACTAGACGGCTACGCTGATCCAGGCTTCCACTCCTTCGCCAGCTAATTCTGGCAACTTGCTGACTCCTTCAGGTTCTTGCTGACTTCTTCAGGTTTCCTTGTTGCTGCTCGGAGTCTTCCAGATGAGTGCATGATGGCCTCTTTTTTTTTTTTTTTTTTTTTTTGTATGGACGCCGCTGCTTGGCCTCGACGGCCTTAGCAGCTTCACCGGTCTGTAGGGTGAGCGCAGAAGGCTCTCAACCCTAATATTTAAAGTATCACTCTAAGGGCCCCCTTGTGGGGTAGAACCTCGACTCAGAGCGTTACTTGAGTCTAATCTGACATTTTGGGGAGAGAATCTACCCGGCACGTGCCGGTATCTAGAAAAGGAATTCAAAGGAAAACGCGACGCGGGCCCGCGCCGGCGCGGACGGAAGCTCGGTTGTATATGTGTGGAATGCGCGGTCAGTCTATGGTGATTGGCGATGGCCAGGGTAATAGGGTCGTCCGGGTCGTATAAAACGTCCCGCGGACGACGCCGTCCCCCTGAGACACTATTTGTGTCTGGCAAATATCTTGCCGCCTCGACTACTAAGGGGTTGGGGTGGGTCTGAGCAGATACAAAAAATTGGGTTGACAATTGCTTAAGGTACTGCGATATAGTCGGCAGTCCTAAGTCAATATGAAGATTTTCATTACGTAAATACCACGGGGCTCCCGTCGCTTTACGCATGAACCTATTCTGAATCACTTGTAACCTATGGATATGGGTTTTAGCGGAATGTGCAAACACAGGGCTTGCGTATGTCATAATGGGTCTGATGCAAGCCAAGTAAAGTCTCACCTTATGTCTAAGGGACAGTTTACTGCGCTTGTTTATAAGAAAGTAGAGGCGACCCAGCACGAAGGCTGCGCGGTCGCGTACTACTTTGACGTGGTCTTTGAAGGTCAGACCGCAATCAAGGTGGACCCCTAGGTAACGGACTTTCCTTTCGAAAGGAATGGATCGTCCGAACATAGTAATCGGTGGAATGTGACGGTAAGAATTGCGCTTAGCGCGATTCTTGAAAATAATGGCGGCGCTCTTGGCCGGGTTGACTTCTATTCTCCATTTACTAAACCAGTGCCCGAGGGCGTCGGCAGCTTTTTGGAGAGACCTTAGGATGGGTTTGGTCGAGCGAGACGTACAGTACACTGCTGTATCGTCTGCAAATAGGGCGACTTGGGGCTTAGGCCTTAGCCGTGTAGCCTTGAAGTCAGGGATATCGCTGGTGTACAGCGAGAATAATAGGGGGGAGAGGACGGAGCCTTGAGGGACTCCTGTGATGGCCTCTGTTATGGCCCTATATTTGTATTCAATATCTCACTCGCAATCCGTATACTAATGCCGCGCGCAAATCGTATCGCGTCCACCTATCGCGATGCGCGAAAAGTGTGCGAGCGAGACAACCTATCTTCCCCCCTGTACTGGCAATATTAGCAGAAAGTTATGTATTTATTGATAAAACTTAAACCTATTTACTATCCTACTATGTACAACTTATTCCTATTTACTTATTTCTACCTAACTTGCAATGAAAACACTTATTATTCATGTTTTATTAGGGAAACTCACAACAATGTAAATAGAAAACTAAATCATAATAACAAACATAATAGAATAGAAATCCCTTGGGTTTTACAAAGTTTATCACTATACACAACACTAAACAATGAATCTAGCCCAAACTATAATCACTAGGCACATAAACAATATCTACTATGTGCGCAGAATTCAATACTTCACGATAGTCAATTAACTCGTAATCTTGTTATCACTGTTATCATAGTCTAGCCTACGTAGGCTGTTCTGCACATCACTCCCGCCGTGCGTCGTTCTTGGGCGTCGCATCTTCTACGGTGCAGGCAGCCGGCTCCGTAGGCAGGATCACGAGTTTCTTCGTGGGTCTGCGAAGGGTCCCTCCGCGTGTGCGTACGTCGACAGCTCTCGTCACTCCGTCGGGGCCCGGGAACACCGCAGTCACCAGTCCTCGCGGCCATGTGTTGCGAGGTAGTGTCCCGTCCGCGATGAGCACGACGTCGCCGATCTTGATGGGGGGCCCTCGTCCATGGGGCTCCCGCCGGTGTTGCAGCTCCGGCAGGTACTCCCGCAGCCACCTGGCCCAGAATAGGTCGGCCAGGCGCTGCGATGCGCGCCAGTGTGTGCGCCCGATGAGGTCTGCGTCGTTGAAGGCCCCGGGCACCGGTGTTGCAGCTGATCCGCCGAGTAGGAAGTGGTTTGGCGTTATGGCTTCGGGGTCCTCCGGTTGCACGGAGACGTGGGTGAGAGGCCGGCTGTTGACCGTGTACTCGGCCTCTGCCAGCAGCGTAGCGAGCACTTCCTCGCAGGGGTGGCGTTCGTGCAGCGCCGTCGAAAGCGCCACCTTGACGCTGCGTACTAGGCGCTCCCAGGCCCCACCCATGAAGGGGGCACCGGGAGGGATGAACCTCCAGTTGATGGTCCTCTTGCTCGCCTCCTCTTCTGTGGCTTGATCCATGGCCCGTCGGAGCTCCTTGTCGGCACCCTGTAGGTTGGTGCCGTTGTCCGACCAGATCTCAGCAGGACACCCTCGTCTGGCTATCATGCGCCGTAAGGCCATGACCGCCGAGTCCGTGCTGAGCGTAGCTGCTACTTCCAGATGAACTGCCCGTGTAGTCAGACAGGTGAAAAGCGCGACGTACCGCTTCTGCGTCGCTCGGCCCACTGTGATGGTGAGGGGCCCAAAATAGTCGACCCCGGTGTAGGTGAAGGGCCGGTGGTGATGCGCCAGCCTACAGGCGGGATGATTGCCAGTAGGCGGCACTGGCGGCGCGCTCCTCTTGATGCGGCACGGTAGGCAGCTGTGTATGACCGCCCTTGCCGTCGGTCGAAGTCGCAGGATCCAGTAGTGCTGTCTGCACTCGTTGATGGTGGCCTCCACCCCGGCGTGATGTAGCCGGCGGTGGATGTACTCGATGTACAGGCGTGCGAGGCGGTGGTCTCCGTCGATCACAGGCGGCCTCTTCATCTTCTCGGTGATGTCGTTAGCGGCATCTATGCGTGTTTTGAGAGTTATCACGCCGCTCGTCATTTCCGTCGCCAACTTTTGTAGGCGGCTGTTGCTGGGTGGTCTCTGGCCGTTGCTCATCAGTCTTCTTTCTTCATGAAAACTATCTTCTTGGCTGGCTTTTACCAGCAGAGCTTCGGCGGCACGCAGGATGTCTGCGCCCAGCACTGTGTAGCGTCGATCTTCATCTTCTTTCTTCTTCTTGATGATCTTCGCGCCCTGTTTCTTTCGCTGCCTCCGCCATGTAGGGTCATCTTCTGCGTTCTTCTTGCTGCGTTTGTAGTGGACTGTATTCTTCTTTCTTCGGCACAGCTCTATGAATTGCAGAACCCTGGCAGTGCTTCTTAATAGTCGTTCCCAGCGCGAGAAGCGCGCGCAATCGGGAACACTATTTCTCAGCGCGGTAGGCGGCATCTTAATCACTGTCACACACACTTTTTCTTCGCCCGTCTGTTGTACTGGGGTGATTGTCTCGCCGGGCCATGTGGATGGGTCGTCTCGCAGGAAATCAGGACCTTGAAACCATCGATGGTGGACGTTCAGCTCTTGCGGCACATCTCGGGTGGCGTCGTCGGCCACGTTCAACTTTGTGGGCACCCACCGCCACTCTTTCACTGCACTATTTTCTTCAATCGCAGCTATGCGATGCGCTACGAAGGGGCGATAGGAGCGCGCACCGGTGCGTATCCATGCGAGCACTGTCTTGCTGTCTGTCCAGAATGTCTTCTCGTCGGGCTTCTCGTCGTGTTCTTCCATCACTGCTGCTGCCATTCTGCTTCCCATTACCGCGGCCTGCAGTTCAAGGCGTGGTATCGATGTCACCTTCAGCGGTGCCACTCGTGCTTTGGCGAGGACGAGTGAGACTTGAGTCTCGCCCTCAGCCGTCTCGACGCGCCAGTAGATAGCGGCGGCATATGCAGCCTCGCTCGCATCGGTGAAGACGTGCAGCTCACGTCTGGTCGTGCCGGTGTAGCCTGGTAAACATCTGGGTATGGCGACTTCCTTGAGGGCCTTCAGGTGGCCTATCCACTCCCGCCATTGTACTGCGAGATCTTCGTCAATCTTCTGATCCCAGCCTGTGCCTCGGCGCCACGTTTCCTGCAGTATCTGCTTCGCCCGCGTTGTCACTGGTGATGCGAAGCCGAGGGGGTCGAAGAGTGTCATAACTATTTTCAGTAGTCCTCGCTTGGTTGGCTCGCCGCTCGTCAGTATGTCAGTTGGCAGGCGGGCCAAGTCAAGGTTGAAGGCGAGAACATCAGCGCCGGGTTCCCAGATGAGCCCGAGGACGCGCTCCATCTTCGTGCCGTCGTGCAGGTCGATGGGCGTCTGCTCACGCCGTTCTCCTAGGCCTTCTAGGACGCCCCGTGTATTGGACGCCCATTGTCGCAGCTCGTAGTGGGCCTCTTGATGTATTTTTCTCACTGCGCGCGCCGTTTTTGTAGCTTCCTCTTCTGTCGGAAAGCTCTGCAGATAATCGTCGACATAATGATTTCTTATTATGGCGTCGACTGCCGCCGGGTCAGTGTCTTCATGCTTCAACGCGTTGATGTTCTTCACGTAGATAGCTGTGGCCGGGGATGACGTCGCACCGAATATTAAAGATGTCATCCGGTACTCGTCTGGCTGGTGATCACCCCTCTTGTCTCCTCTCCACAGGTATCTTAAAGCTTCTCTGTCCTCAGGCTTGATTTTCACTTGCATGAACATCTCAGCTATGTCCGCCGTAACTGCGACTGGGTGTTGTCGGAATCTCATAAGGACCCCAGGCAACGACTGTAGCAGGTCTGGACCGGTGAGCAGGTGGTCGTTGAGCGACACTCCCTTCGTCTTGGCTGCGGCATCATGGACCACCCTGACTTTTCCCGGCTTCATAGGGTTCAGCACAGGAAAGTGGGGCAGGTACCATGTCTTCTTTGTTGTTTCTGGCGGCGCGCGCTCAGCGTAGCCCTTTGTTATGAGCGCGTTCATGTTTTCCTCGTACTTCTTCTTGAGCTGCGGATCCTTATCAATCTTCTTCTCTGTATTGAGCAGCCTGCTGTAAGCGTTGTCGTAATTATTCGGCATTACGACATTTTCTTCGTTCCACAGAAGCGCTGTCTCGTAGCGCCCGTTGTCCAGCTGTTTCGTATTCTTCTCCAGCATGCGGATAGCACGCTGTTCTGGGTCACTCGTAGGCAGCTTCGGAGTTATGGTGAGGCTCTCCAGTGCGAAATGATGCTTCAGTTGCTCGTCCATGTTGGCGTCCACGTCGACCAGGTGATTCACGTAGTGAACGCGCTGTCCCAGTGCGCGCGTATGCGCGCCATGCAGCACCCAGCCCAGTGGTGTGAGAGAGGCGACAGGTTGATTGCGCCGACCCCTCCTCACCTCAGTGGCGAGCAGCAGGTGCCAGTTGTCTTGACCGATGAGCAGCCTTGGTGCGGCGTCGCTTGTAGTGAGCTGCGCCGCGATGTCCGCTATGTGTCGGCAACCGGCTAAGTCCTTGTTCGTCACCCGCTGCGCCGACAGTTGCAGGCCTTCGAGTGTGTGCGCCTGTATCCTGCATCTTCCGGTCGCCCCATGTAGGGTGAGAGCGACACGCCTTGACTTGGCTGCATCCACTTCTGTGTTCGCGATGGCCTCGATGTGGAGAGGATCGACCGGCCCTCGGGCGCCGGTCAGTTTGGCGATCTCGGCGTCGATGAGCGTGACCGTCGATCCGTCGTCCAGTAGCGCGTGTGTGTCTATGTCGCCTTTAGGCCCGGATATGCGCACCGGCACTATCTTAAGATAGGCCTGCGTCTGCCGGGGCGTCCATGTCGAGGCGACGATCTTGCTGCTGGCGGCTTCCATCTTGGCTTCCATCGGTTTTCTGTTGTTGTTGTGGAGCAGGGCGTGATGCAGTCGGCTGCACCCATCTATGTTGCAGATCTTCTCCCTGCAACTGTGTTTACGTGTTCTGTGACGTAAGCATCTGAAGCATAGCGACTTGTGTTTCGCTAATTCCCATCTTCTGTCATGTTCCGCTTCGGTGAACTGCTTGCAGCTCCAGGCGTAGTGGCCGCTCTTCTTGCAGACGGGGCAGTTGTCTTCTTTTTCAGTCTGCGCTTCCTCCGATGTCGCGAATGTTTTCTGCGCTCTGCGGTGAGGTTGCGTAGGCCCCGCTGATTCTCGTATCTCTTCCGGCTGTGCGTAAGGCCCGCAGCGGTCGGCTTCGCGCTGTAAGAAGCGAGATAGTTTCAATAAATCGGCCTCTTCTAGTTTCTGTTCAGCGGCGAAGTCGAACCATCGATACCGCATCGCCGGCGTCAGCTTTTCAATAGTCGCTTTGGTGACCTCCGGGTTATAGAGGTAGTAGAGTTTTTCAAGTGCGCGAAGTGTAGCCACGATGTTTGCCACCTTTGTCGCGAAGACGCACAGGTCCCTCGGTGCATCAGACGGGCGCGGCAGGGCCCGCAGACGCTCCAGTTCAGCGAGGGCGATGGCATCAGGGCGACCGAAGCGTGTCTCGAGGGTCTTCATTATTTCTTCGGGCTTCGCACTGAAAATCAGCAGACTCTCTACGACTTCTTTTGCTCTTCCCCGTAGGCTGCGACGAAGCCGTGCGATGTTCTCCTGGTCGGTATTCAGGTTTGCTGTCTCATTGTAGGCGGCACGGAAGGATAGCCAATCTTGATATGCGCCGTTGTATGACGGCAGCTCCGATAGATGACGCGGCGGCGCCATCTGTTGTCCAGCTTTGGCGGCGAGCGCGATCGCGGACGCCAGCTCCGCCAGGTTTATGGTTTGCGGTCGCTGGGGTCCGGCTGCGTCCTCTCCCGCCGGTGTAGCAGCAGGCATCGTTTTGATAGCAGGCGTCCGCGGCGGCGGCAGCGGCGGCGGCGCGTGCTCCGATTTTTCTCGCAACTCGTAATGTTGCTTGAAGACAGCCGCATCTCCCGGTGTGGGGCGGCGGGCGTCGCTTTTCTGTAGCGGCACCGTTATTCTGTCTTCTTCATTCTGCGTCGGCATGAACGGCTGTTCAGCCTCGGCCATCGTCTGGCTCTTGTCCAGCCAGTCCGTAACCCGTCGCGCTGTATCCCGCTTCGTAGTTACTGTTCCATCTTCTCCGCTCTCCGCATCGCTTTCTTCTTCAAGGGCGGCGACACGGGCGGCAGCAAGATCCACTTGGAGGCGCAATAGCTCTTGTTTCGCTTTGGCGAGCCGCGACCGACGAGACTTGGTCAATCGTCGGGCGGACCGAGGAGGCGCCCCTCTCTCGGCTTCCGGGTGGCAGGGGTCGCTGGGCGGGCCCCCTGCTTCATCTTGATGACACTCTCGTGTTGTTGTTTGAGTTGTACTTCCATGGTCCCATGTTCGCGTGCTCGTCGTGTCGTGGCTCGTAGTGATGCTGACCGGAGAGAGGTCCTGCCCTCTTGACGGACAGACCCCAGTGCGCGCCCCCTCCGAGGCTATAACTCCCGCGGGCGGCGGCCCATCAGGTGCGGAAGGCCCTCGGGGTGACACGCCAGCGGCGTGGACAGCATCTGCAGCAGCGGCGGCACGCGGCCCGGCCGCGGTGGCGGCGGCGGCGGCGGCGGCTGCGGCGACAGCAGCGACGACGGACGGCATCTCTGGCTGGACGGTGGAGGCGGCGATAAGAGAGCCCTCGGGCTGCTCAATCGCGGCTAACGGCGTGGCATTACGCTCGCTGGGCGTAGCGCGTCCCGACGGACGACCCTACGTGGAGCGTGTAACCGGCATGTTGACCACTATTCCCAACCAGTAACCACTACCAAACCCAAGCCAATCCAAATAATCCCGACTCGGAAGGACCAAAATGTACCGCACCACACTGTCGAGACTCACTCCTTTGCATAGAAACAAACGAACAGTGCGATGGGTACGTTCGGGGGCCGGCGACTGACTCGGGTGGATTACGTGGTTGGGAAATAATAGACAACGGGTTTATATAAAAGCGAACCCGCTGCCAATACTGCCAGTTACACGATATGTTGTTTCCCCAGTATGCGACGATTCGTTCAGGTCCCAGACTAGACGGCTACGCTGATCCAGGCTTCCACTCCTTCGCCAGCTAATTCTGGCAACTTGCTGACTCCTTCAGGTTCTTGCTGACTTCTTCAGCTTTCCTTGTTGCTGCTCGGAGTCTTCCAGATGAGTGCATGATGGCCTCTTTTTTTTTTTTTTTTTTTTTTTGTATGGACGCCGCTGCTTGGCCTCGACGGCCTTAGCAGCTTCACCGGTCTGTAGGGTGAGCGCAGAAGGCTCTCAACCCTAATATTTAAAGTATCACTCTAAGGGCCCCCTTGTGGGGTAGAACCTCGACTCAGAGCGTTACTTGAGTCTAATCTGACATTTTGGGGAGAGAATCTACCCGGCACGTGCCGGTATCTAGAAAAGGAATTCAAAGGAAAACGCGACGCGGGCCCGCGCCGGCGCGGACGGAAGCTCGGTTGTATATGTGTGGAATGCGCGGTCAGTCTATGGTGATTGGCGATGGCCAGGGTAATAGGGTCGTCCGGGTCGTATAAAACGTCCCGCGGACGACGCCGTCCCCCTGAGACACTATTTGTGTCTGGCAAATATCTTGCCGCCTCGACTACTAAGGGGTTGGGGTGGGTCTGAGCAGATACAAAAAATTGGGTTGACAATTGCTTAAGGTACTGCGATATAGTCGGCAGTCCTAAGTCAATATGAAGATTTTCATTACGTAAATACCACGGGGCTCCCGTCGCTTTACGCATGAACCTATTCTGAATCACTTGTAACCTATGGATATGGGTTTTAGCGGAATGTGCAAACACAGGGCTTGCGTATGTCATAATGGGTCTGATGCAAGCCAAGTAAAGTCTCACCTTATGTCTAAGGGACAGTTTACTGCGCTTGTTTATAAGAAAGTAGAGGCGACCCAGCACGAAGGCTGCGCGGTCGCGTACTACTTTGACGTGGTCTTTGAAGGTCAGACCGCAATCAAGGTGGACCCCTAGGTAACGGACTTTCCTTTCGAAAGGAATGGATCGTCCGAACATAGTAATCGGTGGAATGTGACGGTAAGAATTGCGCTTAGCGCGATTCTTGAAAATAATGGCGGCGCTCTTGGCCGGGTTGACTTCTATTCTCCATTTACTGAACCAGTGCCCGAGGGCGTCGGCAGCTTTTTGGAGAGACCTTAGGATGGGTTTGGTCGAGCGAGACGTACAGTACACTGCTGTATCGTCTGCAAATAGGGCGACTTGGGGCTTAGGCCTTAGCCGTGTAGCCTTGAAGTCAGGGATATCGCTGGTGTACAGCGAGAATAATAGGGGGGAGAGGACGGAGCCTTGAGGGACTCCTGCGGAGAGGGGGTGGGGGGGGGACAGGGTCCCTTCCACCTTGTAGCGAAAGCTGCGATTGGAGAGATAGTCTCGTAAGATGAGCACGAGCCTATCAGGTACTCCTAGTTCGTATAGCTTGTATAGCAAGCCATTGTGCCAAACTTTATCGAAAGCTTTCGCCACATCGAAAAAGAGAGCGCCGGTTCGATGGGGACGACGCCTAACGAAACCGGTCATTACGTGCTCGACTATGCGATGCACCTGTTGGACACACGAGTGTTTAGCTCTAAAACCAAACTGCTCGTTAGGAATTAGGCTTTTAGACTCAACATAGTCTTTAAGCCGTTTGAGAATTAATCGCTCATAGATTTTCCCAATTGAATTGAGAAGGCTTATGGGGCGATAACTGGTGGGATCGGATTTAGGCTTGCCAGGCTTGGGAATACCTATAACAGTGGCCTCTTTCCACGCTTGTGGGAATATATTATTTCTCATAGCCGCGTTGAATATCGCGGTGAGTAATAATAGAAGGTGGGTTGAAAAATTCTTAAGAACTCTATTTGATATCCCGTCGGGGCCAGGGGCCTTTCGGGGATGGAGATTCTTAATAATCGATTGTACCTCCTCGACCGTGACTCTTTCCAGAGGCGGATCGGAGGGAGGTAGGGCAGCTCTGCGTTCGACTACATTGTCCACTTCAGAGAGATGAACTGGGTCTACTGGTAGAGTGCTGGGAGAGCACTGCGCTTCTAAACTGGCGGCCAGGCACTCTGACTTTTCATCGTCATCGAATGCTGGGGGCAGATTAGGGCGAGCGAGAGGGGGCATGGTGGAGACTGTGTCAGACTTTAGCGTCTGTGCCAGTTTCCAGAAGGTTTGGTGAGAGGGCTCTAAGTTAGTGATCATCTCTTCCCATCGATTTTGCCGGAGTTCGCTAATACGTCGCTTCACAGCTCGCTGTAAAGCCCGCAAGCGGACCCGGTTGGCCTCGGTAGGATAAGAATCGTATGCACGAGTGGCAGCGTTCTTCTCCGTCAAGAGTGCACGGGCATCAGGCGGCAGGTTCCATCGAAGGTGACCCGTCTCCGGTACCCGCCGTGAGCAGTTTTCAATGACGCTCTGCACGTGACTGGTGAGGGAGCCGATCGCGCCCACCGTGTCCTGAACAGAAACTATAGTTCCGGGAATGGAGTCTAGATGCGGAGAGGAGGTAGCATTAAGGCTGGTGCCTAGTCTACTCCAGTCCACTAAGACTTTTGTCGGTGGGGGTAGGCCTGTGTCAGGGGGGCCTATGCGGGGGGAGAACTCTATGATCACAGGCCTGTGATCCGAGTCTAGCTCGTGGTACACTTCTATAGAGCTTAAACGTAAGTTTATGTTCTTAAGAAGGGCCAGATCTAGAACATCGGGTCGTTGATTAGGATGTAGAGGATAGCGGGTAGGGCACATGGGTGCTATAACATCGAATTCTAGGGCCTCTGCCAAAGACTCTAGAATAATGCCGCGCGGGTTGTCAGAGTGACAACACCACGATTTGTTTTTGGCATTTAGGTCGCCTGCAACTATGACCGAATTGTCTAGCTCCATCAATGTCCTAAGGTCATTGTGGGTTAGCTCTTTGGGCCTATCCGGTTGCGGTGGGCCTAAGTATGCGGAAACAAGAGTTATGGGTTGATGACCTGTCATAGCCAGACGGCATACGGAGGCCTCAATCCATTCTAAGGGAGGGGTATCCATAGGTGTACAGTGAAGGGACCTCTTATAATATATAAGAGTACCACCCTTACTAGCGGTGACCCTATCATTACGAACCAATTTATAGTTTGCAATTTTAGGGTCCCTTCGGCTGGGTTTAAGGAACGTTTCCTGAATAAGGAATACGTCCAACTGATACGTAGATAAGAAATTGGCGATTTCCGCCCGCTGATCGGATAAACCGTTAGCGTTGAAGTAGCCTATTCTAAGGGACTTCGGTTTGAATCTGCTATTCGGGGGTGTAATAAACATTATTGTTTATTAAAAAGGGAGAGTTGGTCGTGGAGGATTTCGACCTGAAGGGCCGCCTCCACGAGGAAGGAAGGCTGCGATTGAGCCAACCTTATGAGGTTTGAGACTTTTCGGACTTGAGAAAAGTCTATGAAGTTTACAAAGTCCGACACCAGTTGGTAGTCGGCTTGGAGTGAGTGGCGCGCAGAAGGCGCGGCCCCCTGAGGGGCGAGGGGCGCGGGGGGCGCAACCCTCGGAGGGGATTGGGGCGCGATAGGCGCGGCCACCTTTTTAGGTTGGGGCTTTTGGGGCGCGAGAGGCGCGGCCCCCTTGGGAGGCACCGCTTGGGGCTTACGCACCCAAGCTGGCGATAGTAGGGGGGGGATTGTAGGCGAAACTGCTTTAGGCAGTGGGGGGTTCGAAGGGGAGCCCTCCGGCGCGGCTGAGGGCCGTGCCTTCGGGGCCTTCTGGGAATTACGCTGACCGTGCACACGGACAGCGTGAGGGGTTTTTGGGGCTTTGGGGCACCCGCGATAATTGGCAGGGTGGCCCGTTTCCCCGCAGAGCACACAGCTGGGAGGCTCTGTGCACTGCGTTAAGTCCCTGGGTCGGTGACAGTCTGCGGTGCCATGGCCACCCAGGCACTTAACGCACCTGGGCGTGGCGAAGCAATTTCGCGCACTGTGGCCGTATAACTGGCAGCGATGACACTGCCCTATAACTACCCTCTTCTTGGGAGTTTCTACGGTTATGCCTGATAGTTGGCACACCGTTTTAATGTTGAAAATTGCCTTTCCGGCATTGGACTTTTCCAGTACGACAATGACCATGTCGTACGGAGTAGAGGGACGGCCTCGGTGCATGCGATGCACCTCTAGGGCCGGGAGGGCTTGACCTTTAAGGTCAGAGAGGATTTCTGAGTTGGCCAGTTCCTTGGGTACGCCACGAATGACGACCCTAAGGAGGCGTTCCTCCGGGAGGGCGTAAGTGTGGAAGGACACTTTCATGTCCTTCAAAAGGCGGGTGAATCGCCTGTGGTCATTGGATGTCTGAACAATGACCTTAATGCCCTGCTGAGTAGTTCGGGCAGAAATGTAGTTGACGCCTGAACTGGCGCAACGCTTGGACACGTTGGTCCACAGGGTTTTATCCTGTATAAAAATGGGGGGCGGGGTTGCCTCTTTTGCCTCTGAGGTAGAGGTAGAGCGGGCGGGGGCTGCGGATTTCGCAGGGGAGGGGGGGGTTGCGGGTTTGGCAGGGAAGGCGGGGGCTGCGGATTTCGCAGGGGCCTTGCCTGGGAAGACTACCCCAGAGAGGTTGGCCTTTTTGGCCGCAGTACTTGGGCGCTTGGCCCGTTTTTTACCCTTCACCAGAGTGAAGGGTTCCTCATCCGAGGTAGTCTTAACAGACGATGCGTCTGAAAATTCCATTTGGCCGTCAGAGGCGAAATGGCCGGGCTCAGAGGGCGGAGACCCGAGAACATCGAGTGAATGCGATCGAGAGATCGCATCCCTACGGAATTCGGTAGGGGAACGCGAGCGAGAACGCGCGCCCGAGAAATCCGGGACAACGCGTGCGCTATGGCGTTCGCGTACCGCGGGGAGAGGGGTAGGGGCGGGCACCGCAGCCGGGGGATCCTGATGGATCTCCCTGAGCTCCGGCACCTCCAGCAGTAAGTCCTCCATTATGGAGGATTTGGCCAAAACTCCGAGGAGTTTGGCCAAAATGCGGTCAGAGCGCGACATGGCGTCCGACCGCGGAGAGTTATTTCGCTAACTACACGATAAACTACGTAACTTCGTTCGCGTCGCGTTCCGCACAGAAGAAGTTACAAGAAACTGTGCAGCAGTCGCGCTACCTACCTAACAACGTTAACCCCGGGTAGGCTGGGCCCGGGGGTGTGTCGATTTCTGTTCGCCCCGCCGGGGTAGGCGGGGAGGGTGTGTGCCTGTAGTGAGCCCTAAGCTTGTAATCCTCTTCGCCGATCTTAATGTGCGAAGAGGGGCCTAACTGCTTTGGGTGCAGAGGGTGGCTCAGAGCGGTAGCCCCGAACGCCCAAACTACACTCAAAGAATAGGAAAAAGGAGGGGTGAGGGCGGGAGGGTGAAAACTACCGTCGGCTAGGAGTTCCCCCAAGGCCGGTGGTGGTAGTCCCTTCCGATTTAGGCTTTGCCCTGAAGGGGCAAGGCCGATGTCTCGGGGCAACACCCGACAGGCTTCGTTGGCACCGTAAGGTATCCACCTGTCGACCACGAAACTGTGGATTTAACAAATACTCTATTCTAGTCCCGTTACGCGTAAGTGTCGCTTGCTTACACGCAAAACAACACGAACGTGTTAGAAACTATTGGAATAACTAGTAATCGCCTTGAAAAAAGCAATTATCTAGCTCTTCCCAGTCTTGTAACGGTTAAAATAACCGCTACTAGTTGGGGGCGGCGTCGGAGACGCGTGGCGCGGATAAAGAGAATCGTCGTAAGCGACGTATATGAGAGCGATATCGCGAAAGAGCACGTGTGCGCGCGAGAACGGCTCAAGAGCGACTCTCAACCAACCCATGATGGCCTCTGTTATGGCCCTATATTTGTATTCAATATCTCACTCGCAATCCGTATACTAATGCCGCGCGCAAATCGTATCGCGTCCACCTATCGCGATGCGCGAAAAGTGTGCGAGCGAGACAACCTATCTTCCCCCCTGTACTGGCAATATTAGCAGAAAGTTATGTATTTATTGATAAAACTTAAACCTATTTACTATCCTACTATGTACAACTTATTCCTATTTACTTATTTCTACCTAACTTGCAATGAAAACACTTATTATTCATGTTTTATTAGGGAAACTCACAACAATGTAAATAGAAAACTAAATCATAATAACAAACATAATAGAATAGAAATCCCTTGGGTTTTACAAAGTTTATCACTATACACAACACTAAACAATGAATCTAGCCCAAACTATAATCACTAGGCACATAAACAATATCTACTATGTGCGCAGAATTCAATACTTCACGATAGTCAATTAACTCGTAATCTTGTTATCACTGTTATCATAGTCTAGCCTACGTAGGCTGTTCTGCACAGAGGAGTGATTCGATTTTTTGTTGTTTGTAATGGAAAAGTATAGATCAATTTCAAAAAATCTGTCACCAATAATCTACATTAATCATTCTTAGCGAGTATCACAGGCTATATTATAATTATACAGTACGTTTATAAATGCGTAGCTAAAATCGTGGCGCACCAATTAGCAATCATCACAAACCATTGGATACTTCGTTCATTTATAACATAGTTACAGTTACAACTAAGATAACTGAATTAAACCAGAAATCAGAAATCATTTATTGTGAAGGAAATGTTAAACTAATAACATCTCAAATGAGTTCGGACAAATCTGCACAATGCATTTTCAGAATCGATTACTCCTCGAGTTTGACGAAATGTTAACATCTAGTAACCGTTCCCACAGGAGTGCACATGCACGCGGTGCAGCCATGTTTGCACTCACTACTCCTCCCTCTGAGAAGACTCCCTGGGGCCTCGGCGGGTAGGACTCTCGGCACTTAAGGAGTACGGGAAGCATTCTAACCAGCACTGGGGTGGGTTTTCAAGTGGATAGTTTAATTCTTGCTAGCATTAGTAATTAAATTTTCAAACACTCAACTCACTTACACATCTCAACGAATATTTTATTGTTTTGTTGCCACACATATTGTTTGGAGAAGATAAGGTCATTTGACCAATGACCTATGGGAGTGAGACCTGGTCCCTTACTATGGGTCTCATAAGAAGGCTCAAGATCACCCAGCGAGCAATGGAGAGAGCGATGCTTGGTATTTCCCTGCTCGATCGAATCAGAAATGATGAGATCCGCAGGAGAACAAAAACAACCGACATCGTTCGAAGGATTGCATCGCTGAAGTGGCAGTGGGCGGGACACATAGCGCGGAGAACCGATGGCCGTTGGGGCGGAAAGGTTCTCGAATGGCGACCGCGTACCGGACGACGTTCCGTGGGCAGGCCCTCTACAAGGTGGACCGACGATCTGGTCAAGGTCGCGGGAAGCCGCTGGATGCGCACAGCGCAGGACCGATCGTTGTGGAGATCCTTGGGGGAGGCCTATGCCCAGCAGTGGGCGTCGTTCGGCTGAAATGATGATGATGATGAAGGTCATTTGAGTGCATCTTAAGATAATGACTTACAAAAAGTATTCGATCTTAATGGGGTTTAAGTTAAAAACATCATCATCATCACCGTATCCATAGCCCCATAAATTTTCATCGAAGTTGATTTTAGGATGCGCGCCTACGCTGCGTTTTTAGGTATCACATATTCATACCTAGGAAGACATAAGTCTTCTATCCCAACGACCGTGAGTTCTTTAAGCTTTGTTGATATGAGATATAATATTCCGAGGACAATGAATTTGCATGATTCGTAATAAATAGGTGGATACGTAGGTACAACCCGATTTTAATAACTGTGCACCTCGAGCTGTTAAAATCGTTAATAATGATGAATGATGGGCGGATGAGATTCAAAGCTCCCAACCTAACGATTTTAGCAACTCGAGCTGCACAGTTATAATAAAAATCGGCCTCGCCGTGTCAATGTCAGGGCCGCCGGCCAGCGCACGCGCGCTATGTAACATGCGCCAGCCACCAATCCCACAATCAACCTTTGTCATTTTCAATAATTCGATTGATCTTGAGAATGGCTCGTAGTGATAGTATGTTTTTTTATATAAAATCAGTACAGTTCCACGACTAACCGTGGCTAATTTTGCTAATTGTAGGTATTTTCAATTCTTCAAAATAAATGCATCGCTGGTGTAGTGGTTTAAGCTGATTTCTTTAGAACATTCCCCTGGTATTCACCGCACTTAGTAAGCATGGTGATATAAACCATTGATTTTAGCGAAGACTTGATTACAAAGTGATATGCTGCTAATCTAACTGATTAATGTAGCTTAACTAGGCCTCTGCTTCAGAAGCCTGCAAAAAACCTTCGACTTGTGACTCAGTTCATACAAAAAAACAGATAGTTTAGCAATAAATCATAATATTAACTGACCCCTAATCAAAACAAGTACTTACCTTAAAATTGATTTTGTAAAGAGCCGGCCGTGTGTACCTACAGTATTCAACTGAAGAATTAATTCGTAGAAGAGCGCCGAACACAGCAACAAGAGTACTTATCTACTTACCGGCTGATACTGTCTCCTAAACCTCCTGATCCTCCCCCCGCCCCTGAATACAAATGAGCCCAACTTTTATATTTGACGAGGAATTTTCAATTACGCCGCTTGCACTCCCATTGTGCCGTTAAAAGAAAAACTTTGTTCCCGAGGGAAGGAAAATGTACTTACACCAAATATTATTATGAGGGCATATTTTTTTATTAATCTTCGTATCCACTTAACTCTATTGTTGACGGGCTTGCAATATTCTTGAAAATACGTTTATGGATTTATGTGACAAAAAAAAGTGGAAGTTATTTCCCGAGTTGTAAAAATGTTCGCTAAAACCAAAATAAATCTCACAGCTTGGTAGTTATGTTGTTTTTTTGTATGCTAAGTATCTGGGTATGCAAAGTCAGGAGTATTTAAATAAATCATCTTTATTACACATAAACAAACTAACGAAAAGGCAACAAATTAGGCAAAATACCAGAAGAGTGCTAATATTATAAACCAGTCTTTTCCAAATCCAAAACTGTTACTGAACAAAAACTTAAATGCTTAAAAGTATTATAAATAATCAACATTGAGCTCAAAAAACACTACCGATGTGAACCGAGACCGCTGCCACCTAATGTACCTACCTACGTAAGTCGGTTACTACAATGACATTTAAGGTTTTCAATACTCGTTACGGAGAAAGGATTGACGAGAGAAAAAAGAAAATATTTTTCAGCGTGAGACCTGTTTGATACAGTATTAAAAAAAGTGATAATTATGTCCCCTGTAGGTAATGTTTTTTCATTTTCTCATTCGACGTCATCTTCATCTTAAAAAAAATCGCTGTAAACTTGTAGTGTTTTTGCCAAAGTAATGACTTATTGCTTACATGACTTTTTGTCCTTGGCACAGAATATGAACACTTTCACTGATCAGGAACAATACAATGGGCAACTTCAACACAGACCTTCTGCTCCCTTTCGTCATCACTAACGTGTGACGAACTCGACAGGTTCATAGCGTCGCTTTGATATAACTCGCATTTACTACCTTCTTCCTCATCCAGCAACTCATGCAGAAAGTTCAAGCATTTTCGCTTAAACAATCGTTGCTTCTTAGTAGGTAGTTCCTGGAAGTCATTGTGGATTCCTCTGAAAAATTGGAAGTATGAGGAATTTTCTTCAGGTTCGAAGGCAGAGCTGCAGCTGTCGTCGTTCACGGAGGAGGGTGGTTCGATCTTGTGGTCGAAGGGCGCGTTGGCGAGCGAGAACCAGGGGTTGTGGATGAAGGGCTTGATGTCTACTGGGTCCGGCTTGGCCGGTTCAGCTAGCTCCGTCTCGATGAGAGTTGGTGTGTACGAAGAGAAATGGGCCGGGCGTCTGTTGAAGAGAACTTTATTTTAGTGCTCTGGTATAAAAATCCCTATCTACTTCACCCGGGTAGGTAGGGTTTTCGCAGCTGGAACTACGGGTCTGGCTGTTTGGATCAGGGTACCACGGGTGTTGGGGGTCCCAACTCTACCTTTCTTAAGGCAGGCCCCAACTTGGAGTTGGATTCGTGGTGGCATGTGGTTAGTTGCAGAGGTGGCGCATGTTCATCGGTGGTCGTTCCTCGGTAGTGTGTACCGAGCGTCCCTCCTCGCGCGCAACGAGTATCTAAATTCACTGGTCTAGGGCGTTGGGCCGCTAGGTGTTTAGATGCGGGGTTAGTGAGGAACCCTTATAGCGGCTTGCCGCTCCTCCGGTACTTGCCTGGATAGCACGGTGTGCTAGGAATAGTGTGCCTTTCTGCATAACCGAGAGGTTGGTCGGGGGGGGGGGGGGGGGCACTATAATAAATCTCTGTAGTTTGGAAAAGGGTCTTGCTCTGGTATAATAGACTTGGTTGTAAAAGTTACAATAGACTGAAATGATCTAATCTAGATAACCTGCCAGAAAGTTATTGGTTTGAAAAAGCAACTCAAGAGAACAGATAATTATGTAGATTTATTTTGAAATCATTTAGCGGGGTCATAGTAGCTTTTAACACAGGAATCTGCAGTTAGGGCTGCCGGCACTGCGGTCTGTACAGCAGATACAGATCGGTCACCTGTCGCAGAGCGGTTGTTGAAGATCGCTCTGTCTCTGTTCCGTTCATTCACTCGAGTGTCCCAAGTGACAGAACAGATACTCACATGTCAGTTGCCATATGCTCCCGGAGGAACTCCAGCTCGTCAGCGAGGTACCAGCGCGAGACCATGCGGCCCTTGCCGGTGCGGGCGCCGTGCATCTCGTTGCGAAGGTGGCGCGAGTACGAGTTGCGGATGTGGGACCACTTTCGCCGGACGTCCGCCACTGAAACAATATATAAATAGATAAAACATCTGACCACAGAATTCTGAGATTGTGCGCAAAATCAGCATTAATGTTGTCACGTAACATGGCAACAAACAAAACTGACAGTTTTCATAGTGAGGATTGCTCAATTATAATGCAGTGAATAAGTTATAATCCGGTCAATACGGGCGAAGAATCCCAAAATAGCCTATAACCAGAATTATCGATGATGGCCGCCCAATGAAATTATTATTTGGGCTGTAAGTAGTTTTGGTATTGTACACTGTTTCTATTGACCTTTTACTTTTTATATAATTAAGACGTTAGCCTTTTCTTCAAATGTCATGCGTGTGGTGAAGCTCCCAGCTTGATTGACCTTTTCAGCTACCAAAAAAAAATTACACTGAGCAAGCAATAATTATCTTCAAATTACAATTTTTATTCTAATCGTAAATGGTACCTATCTATTCAATAAACCTTAAAGTGTGCAAACTTTGATCTGGTACCCTGTAACTCGATATGCTAGGAAAAATCTCTTACTAGAGATAAACTAACTTAAATATGCTTTCTGAATTGTTGTCCCTTGTAATGTATTTTTTGTCTAATAAATAAATGAAAGGGTTTTTTTATATTGCTCGTGACCTCACTCCACCTGATGGAAAGCGGTCGTGACGTCCAGATATGAGGTTGACAAGCCCAGTCATTCAAACGAATGAGTGGGCTGGCCATCCTTACCTTGGATGCCTTTTTTTTATCGAGGAAAAAATGCTTTACGCACTATCCCACCGCCCGGGGGAGCGGTGGGATAGTGCGTAAAGCCTAGGATAGGACGACAAAGAAAAGAGTCAACGAACCTTTTAGTTCGGGCCAACAAATGTTGAATTGTGTGTGGATGACGCCGTAGTCCAGCACGCGTGGTACGGGAGTGGAAAGGTGAGGGTGGAATAAGCTGAAATAACTCGTCAGAGCATTCCCCATTGTAGAAGCGATAGAGAACACTTAGCCTGGCAATGTCTCTACGCAATTGGAGAGGCTCAAGGGTCAAAGTTGCCTCTGGGTTTCCAATAATACGGATAGCACGCCGCTGCAAGCTGTCGAGAGTACGAGTAGGTACTTGGCGGAACCGTCCCAGAGATGAGAGCAGTATTCCACACACGAGCGAACTTATGTCTTATACAAGAGACAGAGCTGCTCAGGCGTGAAGAATCGTCTCACTCTGTTCAGGATTCCGAGTTTACGGGATGCAGTTCTAATGACGCTCTTAATGTAGTCCCGCTGCTTTAGGTTGCTACGAACATCCATGCCAAGGATGTTTAGGCTATCCTTAATCGGTAGCTTAGGTAGGCTAAATCGGGTAGTGTGGATGTTATTGTAAAAAAATCAACGTTTTCCTGTCAATAATAATATAATAACTATCAGCACCTACCTTACGGCAAGGTTTAATAATTTTAAGTTAAATGTTTTTATCATGACAGTTTATAACTTTTATTCATAACTTTTAACTGTAACCACGATAAAATCGTGACCAAGCGTTTTAATCGGCCTTTTCTATTTATATATTTTTTTTATTTTTACTGTATTCACCGCTCAGCGTTGTGTTGTGTTAAGTAACTCGTCTTACTCGACTTAGTCAATGTTTGAGAGACGCTTAGCCGTTTGCTTACACTGACTACAGCGAGTACGCCGCGGTGTGCTCGCACTATCAGTAGATATCAGATAAGGAAATGTGCGTCTACGATAATAATATTAATAGAACATCGGTCCGCGTGGCGCCTGCTGCTAACAAAAGAAATCTACAGAGTACAGCAAATGGTGTCATACTGTGGTCTCCCCTCAGTGGTAGTGGTATGTACAGGCGACTACAGAATTAGCGTAACAGTAGCAGCATAAGTTGAGCTATCTAAAGATAGAAAGGGCTCCCAAAATCTATTAATTATAATATTATAGAGGAAAGATTTGTTTGTTTTCTTTTTTGTGTTTGTATTGAATAGGCCCCGAAACTACTCAACAGATTTAAAAAATATTTCACCAATTTGTAGCTAGATTATCAGGGAGTGACATAGGCTATCTGTTAGGCTATATTTTGATGGGAAAGACAGTGTACGCGGGCGAACCCGCTGACGGACAGCTATATTTAATATAAAAATGAATTCAAACTCAAGCTCAATAACTTTTGGCTGGAGACGTGCTTTTGCAGCACTTAAAATGATATGAATGAAATCATCAAACTATCATTGATTTGAAATCGTACACCTCATCTATCACACACTCCATCCTACGAGCGGTGTTGTTGGTAGTTTGTGGTATCCTGAAGTGCTGTTTTCTGTACCTCACTCTAAATAGCACAAAGATGAAGCAGTGGTATTTTATACTAATAGTATGATTTGTTTGTTTGTTGGTATTGAATAGGCTCCGAAACTACAGGACCGATTTTAAAATTTCTTACATCAACATAAAGCTACATTATCAGGGAGTGACATAAGCTATATTTTTTTTTATTAGGCTATATTTAGACGGGGAAGACGCTGACGGACCTATATCTATTTAGTAACTTATCTTAAAATTGGGGCACGGTCCTAAAATGCTTCGAATAGTATAATTACACCTAATTGCTTACTAGAAAAGATTTCCACATTTATAATATCAGTGAGATTAGGCTCAGAACGGCATAGTCTGTTGGTGCGCCTGTTACGCTTTCACGCCTAAACCACTGAACCGACTTTGATGAAATTTTGTACCGAGATAAACTATTTTGTTTTATTACAAGTTATGGAGCTCTTAAGAATAATGTACAATATCGCCTCAGCTCCGGAGCCAAAGTTGTACCAAGCACAAGGAAGGCTTACAAAACTAATAATATCGGTGTGTGAAATATGATTCGGCAATGGTATTTATATTATTTTATATGGTTGTACTTACATGCTGGGGTACGCCACTTACAATCACTGTGACTACCATGTTCACAATTTTTATCGCTTAGACATTTCAACTTATAAATCTAGATGACAGTTAATAAAGGGTTTTTTTTTCAATTGATTCATTGTATTGTATATTACATAACATAACATACCATCACGACTTTATACCAAGCGGGGTAGCCAGAGGCAAGTGACTGTGCCGTCATGGTGAACGAAACACTCAGAAGCCCACTTTTCACCAATGGTATTAGAACCCAACGTGGTAGGTGGTGAGCCTTCCGCCGTTATCCAGGTTGATTTGGTGTGTTATCGATGTTTTCCGGCACCGGAGAGTTAGTCGGATATTTAACAATGAACACAAAGATTTTGGTTCCGGCCAGATTTGAACTCGGGACCACACGATCGACGATCTGAGTTCGGGTGCAGAACCACTAGGCCACGACGCTCGCTTGTATATTACATACAATAATAAGCTTTAAATTATTTACTTCAGTTTGGGGAAGGATAATAAAAAGTAACCCTTCTATTGCGCATAAAAAACTTAAAGTGGTAGTGGTATATAGGGGACCAAAGTTTATTTATTTATTTTTTATGCTTGTAAGTAAGTTCATCATTGTTGAAGATAAAAATAGAATATAAATTAGAAATGCTGCCCAAATTAACTTTTCCAAAAGGTAAAAGCTAGTAACTAATGAGAGGGTAATCCAGAACATATTTAACAAACGAAATAAGATTGACTGTCCGTAGCTTCTATTGACCCGAACGGAAATCGAACCTGTAACATCTTAATATTTGATACCAACACTACCTTATTCTCCACTTCGCACACGGGTCAACGAATAATGCCTTTTTTTATAAGTTAAACAATATTTTAATCTACATAGCACAATCTCACGTGTGAAATGTAATTCCATTCCTCGTACGTAAATCAAGATGACAGGTGGAGCGGAGTCCGCCATGTTTGTTTAATAACAGCAACGCGCCGGGCGCATTAGATCACGTCATCCGCTGTCTTGTAAAAGTAGCTAAGATGAACCGCGTAATAAATAACAACCCGGCTTAGTCGAAACATCGAACTCAGGACCCGAAATCATCGGTCATGTAGGTACTCTCACAGTAATTATGATAATAGCTAAATAGACTAATTTTAACTCGATGCCACGCAAATTCAACTCTGGTACCAAACATGATAGCCTTATTTCGTTTATGGACGTTGCCTGAGAGGATAAGAAGTTTTTTTTTTGTCTCACCGCTCCAGCCCATCTCTTGCGCCACTTCGCGCCACAGGCCCTTGACGCGCGTGTAGTAGCTCGCCACCGGCATGTTGTTCCTCGCGTACAGCAGCCGGCGCTCCTTCACCAGCCTGATCATCCGCCGGTCGTCCGCCTGGCTCGAGTCCACCATCCGGCCCACGTCTCTGGCCTTCCCTTTACTTCCGCTGGGTATAACCTCAACTTCGTTATCCATCGCTAGCGTAACAAACAACGAAACACGCACGCACGTCTCTCCGGCTCGGGCTATCGGAGCGAACACGCCGACGCGCAGGCCGGCAGACAGACACGCGCAGCGGGAGTCACGCGCGCACACGCCGTCCCTTTCTCTCGCGCTATCGCTATGTGCTTTAGAGCGAGCCAGACATAGAGACACGAGAAAAAGCAAACGCGCAGACGCTCGGACTCGCCGTCAGTGGCTACTTTTATATATTTCACGTGGCTGGGTATTGATTCGCCGCGCGGTGATTCCACGCGGTATTTTAGAAGTTATCTCGGTCGGACTCTCAGCGGCCAGTTGGGACCAGAGCGTGGTATTTATTTCCTACCTAGAATGCCTCTATAAACATAGCAAAAACAAAAGGTTTCGGTTTGTTTATTCGCTGTTTCACTAAACAGTGACTTTATGTTCGGTTATAAATCTTACTTAGACAATTTTCTGGGATACTTGTTGCTTAGTGATTTAAATTTTAAGAACATTGCTACTTATTCAGGCACTGCCTGAAATAAATAATTTTATTTATTGCTAGCAAATGATTTAATCAAATATTCTGTTCTCTAAGGAAAACGAGGGCCAAATTATTTTAATGATTTTAATTTTATTGTCATTATCATTTCGAAAGTATTGTTTTTGCTGTGCTATTTGAAATTTCAACCTTCTTTGAAAAAAATAGGACCGTATTCTAACTAGATATATTATCGAAAAAATTCCCTTGTCCAACTTTCACATAAGGGCAGATTCATGCTCGACTAGCAATCTAGCTAGAATAAGGCCTTAAAGAGTATGTACCTAGGTACCTTGTGTTTCACACTACCGGGAATATTTGTTCAAATTAGACAAACAACGTCCTGTTCTCAAACTACTTTGGAACCAGCCCCCCAATTCAGAACAAAGTTATCGATCGATTCGGTTATTTTCTTTTATTTTTAATTATTTTTTTAAGTAGGTAGTGTAGATTTTTTGTAATTTGGTTTATGAAAATTTAGGGCCTTTGGCTTTAACATATCAAAATATCGATTGCTACCGCTTAGCGGATCGTTTACTGTAATTAAAACAAATTTACTGAATCGGTCGATAACTTCGTTCTGAATCGGGGGGCAGTGCAATAAATGTAATGTCTAAGCATCTGAGTTTTTGTTAAGATTTTTAAGGAATTATTTATCTTAGTACCTACTAAGAACTGTTTAATAAAACAAACAAAACATTTCATGTATACTGAATTACTATTGTCGTTTAGAAAGGATAGGTCTATTTAGTTTGTGTTTGTTATTCCACGTTTATGACTGATGGGTGACGCGAGTTTACTGTCTGATATAACTGTCTGTGATAGCACGGCAACTCGCCCAGCTGCGGCCCGATCGGCTCTGGCAAAGTACAATTCCTTTTCAATCTGCAACTATCCCTAAACTCGCCTACATAGTAAGCAATGTATACTGCGCTGGGAAGAAAGTAGCAATACAAAACTGCCGAAATATATCGCGTGATAGCAAACAAACGGTAAAGCCTAGGATTTGAGTGCAATTCTTTTTTACTGCTCGGAGTGAACGGTCGACGTTATGAAGCAGTAAAACTGTAGTTAACCCCCTCCCCTGCTACCCCCGACGAGACCTACCCTACGACAGTCCTCCCCGCTATCAAAAGTATCAACGGGTGGTATTGTTCAAACCGAGTTCATAAAATAGTAATCATAGTGACTTACTAGCAGCGTCGGAGAGAAAATTAAATAAGTTACACATCCGGTTCGAAACAAGCTCGAACTGTGAACGCGCAATGTTGCGCAGCAATAGTAATACAGCACAACATACAAATCACTGTGATATCACGATTGTGTCCGAGGAGCATGCGAACCGGCGATTAGTTGCTAACGAGACGATCGCCCGCGCTAATGACTTCTTAAATTAACACTACGGTCACAGATTACTTCACGCCCTCCTCTACCCCACTGATTAATTGAATAGATACCTGTCGCACCGAAGCGCAGGTGGTATGCCTGACTTTTGAGAAGCTTTTATCTTCACAGCAATTCCGAAACTTGCGCTGTAAATTCACACTTCCATAAAGGAAGCCGACTCCGGAGGTGCTCTAAAATCAGGTGAATGGGGGTGGGCACCCTTAGAGGGTGGTACTAAAACTGACGATGATGCGATCTCGCAGATTTCCTCCGGAATGCAGGGAATCAAGTTTTTATCGTAAATTGACATCATTTTTACGAGCGCGCTCATCTCGGGATTGCCAGATTTGAATTCGGGCTCGCTCGGGCCGCGGCGACTGATTGAATACAAATGACCTTTTTAATTGCCTCTCCACTCTCCGACAGGGGGCGCTGCAGCGGATGCAAACGATTCACCCTGTATAAAAGCAATTTGGACGTTACGTCGCGTTTGCTGCGTAATTTAGTTAAATCATCTGTCATCCATCATTGGCCCTAAGTAGTGTTGCAGCCATTGAATCGATTATAGAGTTAATAAAGTGTCTACAAGATCTGAAGCGACTTTGCAAAACGACGGAGGATAGGCAATAGTTTCTAACAACGAATTGTATTGAAATTCCCAGTAGTATAATTAAACACGGGACACACGGGTGTTAAACAGAACAGCACATGGCGCGCGGTCCCAGGTGGCAACGATGACTGCTCCCGCGGTAATTGGTGGAGATGCGATCTTCGGTTATTCATTCTATCTTCTTTTGCTATTACGTTCAGTCGCTGAAACCGCTGAGTCTAACGAATCCGCGGATCCCCATTATAGAAAAGAGGTTAAACGACAGTGCTGCTAAAGAAGTCCTTGATGTACCTACGTATGTATAGTTCGCTGTAGTGGAGGTCCTGATCCTTCGCGCTTCATTTGCATTAATCACCCTGAGGGAGTAGGGGGGAAGATCCCACTAATGAAACACTAACTCGCCCAACTATGCCCAATCGATAGCCCAGCCAGCCAAGGTACAGTGTACAGGTTATTTTAATACTCGAGCTATATTGGTATAGCCTGATAGTTTTCAACTGCCAACACCGCAGGTTCATGCATGATTCCTGCAGTATTGGCAATTGGGGTGCTAAGATTAGTCTGGTAGTAGCACATAATGTATCTGTGTCTCTCCCTTGAACATCATTTCACTGGATTAGCCTTGAAGAAATTTATTTTATCATAAAATAACCTATCAAGCAGGTTTAAAAATAACTAGGTTATGTAGTTAATCTGATCGATTTGACATGTTGCACGTGTACTCAAACTAAAATTAAGATCTCAGTTCACTGTAGCAAAACTAAGGTGAAGAAAGTAACTGTGAGTTACTTGAAATCCTGTCGGTAGAGTCTACGTCCGAACCGATTGGTAGAGTCAAATTACATTCATACTTCTTGTGAATTGACATGTCATCATAACTCAAGAGTGTTCCTAAGAGCTTACAACAAAGTAGTATTTTTAAATGTGAGTTTGAACCAAAGTTATAAAATTAATAACTTTCAGCCACCGACCCCGTATGACAAGTCTCTGGCCAGCTTCCATTCAGGGTACACGTACAATGCTACAATGTCGTTCATTCTCGTTCTCTGGGCATTATATTTGATTTAAAACACTCAGTAATAGCTATTTTTTTGTGATCTCGAGCTAGCCGATTTAAAAATAAGCATTAAGTTATTTAATTTCATAAATTTGTGAATTTTTCCGCGTTTAGATTCTTGCTTTATTTGACTTTGAGATTGTTTCTCTATAGCTGATATACTTATATATGAGTTCTATACTCTACTACATAGTTACCAAAAGTTTGTTAGCGAAGCGAGCGGAAGCGGTTAGCAGCGTCACGAGTTCACTACTGCTCCGATTTGCAACAATCATAGTGACAGCTGCGTCCGCGCAACCGGTCGTTACAAGAGCAAACTTTAATGTGCAGTACAATGCGACGCGTGTCGGAGGGTTAGGATTTCGGTGCCCGGCACCGGTAAGTTGCTATTGCCCTCTGAGCTATCCCAGATATTTTTTCATTTTTTTAAAAAAAAGTTAGGCTATACTCGTAGGCATCCCAATTTCGTAGCTCATTTCTGAATTTCTTTGATTTTACCTTTTGGGCAGTTCGAAATTACGCTATTTTATTCAATACTTTACAAATTATTGAAATCAGTCATCTGTTTTCAATTATTTATTATACTTATTAATATTGGTATTGTTGTTCTTCTTTAAATTCCTCTTTAATTAATCCAAGTTCCGCTGTATCTTCACCAACAGGTGAAGATACAGCAGAACTTGGACGATTTCTTTCCCTAGTGGCCATTATATATTTAAACGATAAGTTGTCTATTTCATTCATCAGCCTCAGCCTGTCTCCTTCTTTCAGCTTCTTCAGCTTCTGAGCGAGAAGGTGTCCGAAGGCTTCGCATTCGTCATCCTTGTCATTATCGCTTTGAATTAATATATCTTGTACTTTTGAAAAGGCTTCGTTCATTTGTTTCTTGGCAGCGACCAACTCCTGCAGGCCGCCGCGGCGCCTCTTGACCACCGGAGTACTTACATATTGGTTGGGTTTCTGACACATGTTATCTTGATGTTTTTCATAGTGCAAATGGACCTCATGTGTCAATTGCATTGCATTGCCGCTACATTCTTCGCTTCCGGCAGACTCGCGTGACGAAGGTCTCTCGGTTGCCAATTCAGATTGTTCCTGAAATAATCTCTTATTACTACTTAATGTTATTAGTGCAAACATCTTACAGCACAATGGCTATTATAAAGAATATTTTAACTGTACAAGAAGTAACTAGCATTGTTGACTGTTGTTTTTCATGCTAGGATCATTACCGTAGCATGAAAAACAGTAGCGGCCACAACGCGGCAACAACGCGGCAACAACGTGGCAACAACGTGGCCACAAACAACATAGTTATATACCGTCCAGGGGTGTATTAATAAAACTTTAGGAGCAGTAGGTATCTACAATATATTTCATCGAAGAAAATACCCCTTATCGGGGGTAAATTCCAAAAGCTCACTATACTGCAGTGGCTTTCATTTTTATTTTAACAAAAATCACCTAACTCGTAAAATAAACAGCGGTTTGAGTCCCACGTCGTATAGGGGGTCGATTTTGGTATTATTTTAAAGAAAAAGGTGTGGTGTAACTAATACAATAAAAATACTCTATTAAATAACTCCTTTTTTATTTGCTGAAAGGAAAAAGTATTCTTTAAACAGTTTTCTTGCACACCACAGCTCTTCCTTCAAAATAACACCAAAATCGAGCACCTGTGGGACTCAAACTGCTGTTTATTTTACGAGTTAGGTGATTTTTGTTAAAATAAAAACAAAAGTCATTGCAGTATGGTGGGGTTTTGGAATTGATATGGGGTATTTTCGTCGATGAAATATACTGTAGATACTGCTCCTAAAGTTTTATTACTACACCCCTAGACATACTGTATATAAATATGTTTAAAAAATATTAGAAAGTACAGAAGATGAATATAATAATTATATTAACTGACCTCCGTGTAAGGTTTAGCGCCATCACCCAAAAAGCTATTCATCAAGTCGAAGACGAACCACACGGGCTGGTACACGTCATCTGGCCCAGAGCCAGACACGACAGATTCTTTTATTTTCTTCACGTAAACATTATACTGCGTGAACAGGCATTTCTTTTTTTTCTTTAAATCTTCGATAGGCAGCTTCACAGAAAATGCATTTTGAATTCTAAGCCACGCGCTGTACACGGGATTCCTTCCTTTCCATCTTCTGTCCTCTATCTTCCAAATGATCGGCTCTGTTTTTATCAGGGAAAGGAATTCTCGAACTAGTTCATTCGACCACTCCATCATTGAACAAAACGGCCGTCTGGAATGGCGTCAATACACCAACTAACTGCGAAAGTATGTTGCTGTGGTTCGCGAGTAGCTTACACAACATGTATGGAGGAGGATGCAAGATATGAGGCGGTGTAAAGCCGTCTCTGTCGGCCGCTGGTCGTTCACCCGCGGCAATGCTGCTCGCGCTGCCGGAATCATTTCCCTAAATAATTCAGTGGCAATGTCGACCGTAATGAGCCTTTACGCGGGCAAAAGCATGACGAGTAACCGGTATCCTATCATCTGACAAAAGAACAAATGACGAACTGTTCATTTTACAAATAATGTTTGACAAAATTGTAGGTACCTACTTGATAATATAATATGCGCCGGACAAATCTTAAATAATATTTATTACAAAAAGTAAGTACCGAGGACCGAGGAGCGAAGCGATGAGAAGGATATGAAGATTATGCCTATAGATTTGCTATAGATAGATGATTCTGACTTACAAAATTTCGAGTTTTGGATGTATGATAATGAGTGTATGCGATATGAGTTTCTGCCAAACGCTGTATATGCACATTTAATATTAAGACTTATTTAGTTGGTCCTTTTTTATTAAATTTTGTATTTTTTTTAAAACGAACTTCATTTGCAGAATAATAAACTTTTTTAGAATGAAATTTTAACATTTGAAATACATACTGGCATTGAGTAGGTACTGTGTTTGCCAGATGAGATGTCTGTCAGATGATGAGATTTTAGTTATTTTTTTAATTATCGTTTGTCATTTGTTTTTTGTCAAGCGATAGTGAACCTATGTGACCCATTTACATACTCGCGCTGCCCAATTCCATGTCCACTTCCCTGCTCCCTAATGTAAACGTAGCATAAATGGACGTGGCATAGAGCACGTAGAAACACAGAAGCCGAATTCTATGACTAGCCGTGTGAGCACGGACAAACACAATTTGTTGCGTTTCATACATTCTTACTAGTGCACATTCCTACAGTAAACATAAATTTGAAAAAAAAAATTGTTCATTTCGCCTTTGCCACGAATGCAACGAATTTAGCTCATTTAGATTTGATTATTTAAATAACGCAAGAAGAACCTTATCACGGATGTCACGAATTCACGATATAGTTTTACTGAAGGTAAAGTTTATTGATTTAATAACGGCTGAGCGTGGAATAAGTAGCGTTAAAAGAAGCGCAATGAACTTCTTTTTAAATTAACGTTTGTGGCCTGTACTTAGTTTCGCCCCGCGTTTCTTTTTTGCGCCCGTTGCGTGGTCCTTCCTTCGTTGATGCAGAGAAGTATGTAACGCACGATATCCCTTCATTTGACCAAATTATTTTTCGCCGTCCGTACTCGCGAGCTGCGCCTGCGTGCGATTAAGGAGCTGATAAGGGCCGCTACAGCTGTCGTGTGATTGAGCACGCCCTGTGACGTCACGACATAAATCGAAATAGATGAGTTAAATAGAAATACACATAAAGAAAACAACTTAACAATAAACTAACGCGAGTGTTTCTACTTCACGCAGCACAAGCGATTGCAATGCTTCCCACCTCAATCATATTTCATCTATGCCCGCGCTCTACCGATAGATATACATTTCTATTATATTTACTGTACGGGCTACTCCGTACAATCCGAAGCCGTCAGCAGCCTAGCAACCTACTTAAGGCGGCCTTATGACCGATTGACCGATCAACGTGCAGCGTCGGCACTCTACACCGACGTCTCACAAACAATACCCTTCAGTTGTCTGTATTGCCTAAATTATCTATGTACATACAACAAACACTTATTACAAATAAACCAGATTTCAACCGAGCGTTGACTTCTCATTCCACACCACTGCTGCCAAGACACCTTCCACCGTCAGTAACATGATCAATGGCGTGAGCCTGCGCTACTGGCAGCGGTTCCAACACCCCTACCTACTACAATAACTATTCCCACTTGGCAGCAAGCAAGGTGCCTCACAAACACTTAGCTTCCCGACCGCATATTCCTAACTCTTCCCGCTTACACCTCGGGCCAAACTCTTACTATCTATTTATTTATATATTGTTAGGTAGAGCTCTAGCGACCTAGCGGCTCGGCGCGAAGGGACTCTAGGCTTATTACGGAGTTAGGTTCCCTTCCCAACTTTTCATTCCTTAACCGTGCATTTGAACTCGATTGACATCGATTGAGAAACTGAGTATTTCTATCAGTCAGCTTCAGAAAAATGACACGTTCGGTTTCCATACCTCTGTATGGAAAAAGACCGTGTACTTGCATAATCTATTTCAATTGAAGTCTGCGGTGACGTCACAGCAGCGGGCGCGACTCTGCGGCCGCGAACGTTCAGATAATCCTTTCCATCGTTAATTGTAACCGGATCCCTCGAGAGTGCCCGCTCCCGTCGAGGCGGACTGTCGCCTCAATTATGAGATGAAAAATAGTCGTCACAGCACAGACATAACTCACGAAAATCTGGCCAAGTGCGAAACGATTCGCACGCTTAGGGATGCGCACTTGAAATGGTGCTACGAGTAGTAGGTTAGGGATTTTCTTGAATTTTTTTCTTCTGTATTGACATTAATTGTCTTTGAAAGCCTCGAAAATCCCGAAATAAATGGAATAGTTAGGTAACTGTATTACAACAAGTTTTACACGTTGTTCAATCTATAGATAGATACTAATTGCAACGATGACTTGAATTTATTGCCCAGTAGGGCTAGTGTTCAAGGATTCCAATGAAAATCTATGCCATACTAATATTATAAAGAGGAAAGAAATGTACGTGACGAATAAACTCAAAAACGCCTGGACCGATTTTGAAAATTATTCAATCAATATAAAGCTACATTATCAGCGGTACCTAACATCGGCTATATTTTTTCAGTTTTGGCTTTATTAACTGTGATATAAACAGTCCACGAGAGCGAATCCGTTGGCGGAAAGGTAGTTGTTAAAAGTTTTTTAGCTTGTTATTGTGTTTATTTTAGTTGGCGAGACTTGGCCCCTATTTTGCTTTTCCGATATATTGTAAAACACCATATCACTACAGCCTTTCTAATAAACGAAGGTTATAAGTGACATTATTAAATGAAGACAATATCGCAACTTAAAGATTTCGTTTTGTGATACCGGTACGGAACCACAAAACAAAAAACCTTAACAAAGAACAGGAGCCGAGTAGGTACGCGAATGACTGACGAGCTGCGGCGGCCGGGCGGGCACTCTGTTAGTCACCCCTTCACCCCCTCACAACCAGCTGGTCTACTTCAGCCTTATTGACCATATGACCATGACTTGCTTCATCGACGCCTCTATGAGATAGCTTTAAGGCTCGTCAGGATCAAACAACCTGTGACATTATGAAAATAAATAGGACATTAGAAACCTCTTGGCATTGAATAGTAACTCATAGAAAAAGTCCTGGCACTCTTGGTGATGCCACAAATATTTAGCAGTGACTATGGGTACATACGCATACGTCAGTGCTCGATTTCAAGGTCTTATTAGTAAAAACTCAAATAAAATGTCAATTTGTACAGTACCTAAAGATTATTAGCAAAGTTCGAGCAATATTTAATGTATGAAATGATTCAGCAACAAGCATCAAATTGTGATGCCTGTGTGTAAGTCACACACTTGATTATGGCAACACAAATAGGGCAGTTCTTGTATGGTACTAGCCTTCTAGGTCTCAGTATTCTATGCCTCTCAATGACCTACAGGCAGTGACCTACCTACAGGTAATGAAAAGATGTTTTCCTAGCATAGTTTTGCAACTGTCTACCTCAAAGACAGTTTCCGGTGCTCAATATTAACTTTTATTTTGATTCAATCCCGGTTAGTAGGACACCAGAGCAAGTATTGATGAGGAAGATAAGGGTCCGATTTACCTGCTCTTACTCCCTTGCGTCCTTTAGGAGCAGATTCTCCAATTAGTATAATGTCATGAGGGTACAAACTGTCCCATTCGCGGAATGGCCAATTTGCAGAAACTAGCATAATCGTCCCATCTGTAGATTTTACAATTCGAGTGGCAGGATTTCATTCAATTCAAAAAACTAAAGAGAGAGACAAAGAGATTAGTTACTGCATCATCTTAAAAAAACTATGTTGCTCAGTGTGACAACATATTGAAATCGTTTCTTAATGTGTTATTAGTATTTAATTTAACTAGCACTAGTGAAAGCAATCAATCAAGATGGTTTATTCAAAAAATCAGTAACATCTACCCAGGGTGAAGCATTCTCCATGGTGATTTCTTCTGAAAAGCCAAAAAATAATGATGATTATCCCTTAAAATTAAAAGGACTGCGTCGTCTATTCAGCCTATGTTTACCAAAGCTCAACCTTCCTCATCCTGCCTAGCCTATAGATCTGTGATGGTCAAATTGTTCAAAACATCTGCTTGCTTGTAATAGTACAGTAATGTCATCACAGAATGGGTAAGAGTGCTCACAAAAATACAAATAAAACTTTAAAATTCAGAGCTATTGGCGATATTTTCCTTAGACAAAATTTAAAAATATCAAGTGTGGCCATAAACGTTATTTTTAAAAGCTACAGAGCGTATTACACCAATAAATTAGAGACACCTTCGTTTACAAAACCCTTAATCCATTTCTCTCTCCGCGCTGAGCTGGCTCCGAGAATAGTGATGCTGAAGGGGGGCTGGGAGAGGGGGCGGATGTAACTCTATCTTGATTTAGTGAGCAATTAAGCGACTCGCACCCAATTTTTTCATATAATAGCCGTAAATACGGAGTGACGAAAAAAGGATATAGGGAAGGATTCTCTGAAATTTAATTTAAGCCGCAGTGAAATCATCATCAATAAATTTCCTATTATTTATTGAATGGGTAGTTTTGTTGGTAATTTATGATATGTCAAGTAAATTTGCTTATTGCTTCGCCCTAAGGATATAGCGTTTTAGCGAAGTTATTGCCTTATTTGATAAGTTGTTTTCGATAGAATTTATCCACGAATTAAAATTTTCTCGTCGGCGACGTGAAGCTCGCGTGTGTAACACTCGTATCGCCGGAGTCGAACCCGGGCACCTACGCACCGTGCCATTAGGGTAATGGCATCTAATGCCCCCGCGACCAAATTGTTTAACGACACCTTGTTGTCGTTTATAATTTTCGTGCGCGTCAACATGACGTCTTATAAGTTATAACAAATACTGGTTTGTAATATCGTAGGGTAACACACGGGGAATACCATGTGTGCAGCGTCCTTTAACATCAGATGTTTTACTTCACTATAGTACAGATTGTTAAGATGGAAGTTCGCAAATCTAATGGTTTTGAAAAAAAAACGGTGTTGTGAAATGTTTTGCACTAAAATATTGCTTATTTTATTTTAAACCACCTCATAGTTGAGGTGAGGCATGTGCCCAGCAGTGGGACGTATAAGGCTGTATTTGTTGTTTGTTGTTATTTTAAACACAGTGGCCAGAACCCTGATTGTAATTAAGCTGCAAAGTCACCGTTAAATATTTCTGCCTGATAATTTTGTGTTCATTAGTTCATTCTGAACTACGCTAATTGCAGGGCATTTCCCAGACAACTCCAGACAGTCAGCATGAAGGGAGCTAGTAACAAGGAAAAACCGTTATTACACAGTCACGTAAAGTTAACTGCGACATCTTTGTACTTATATGAACGGCTGAGAGTGTGTAAATTAACTTCTTTCTTTTGCTCGTATTTTCAAAATGAATAATCCGATCATATACCACAGAGTAGCGTACTGTAGCAGGCTCAATACCATTTATAGTAAATAAATAATGCCGTCTGCCGTCCGCAGAACACGGGCTTGTCGGCTCCGTAGAGCGTCCCTTTGTGGTGGCTTCACCAGTCGACTGGCTTAACCATACTCACTCCTTTGCTCTTATGAATAAGGTCTGAAAGTGTCCAACAACTGATTTTGACCATCCAATCAACCTGCAAGCAGGGGGTCCTCTAGACCATAAATATTATGTGTTATTATTAGTATAGTTTCGTAACAACGTCATACTTACTGGCAACCGAGGCACCATTGTTACGACTACCTACCTCTATACAGACGATGTTTACTACCAAAGTTGCTATCGCAATAGGGAAAAGATTTCGAAACATTCACCTGGAACGACTGTATTTACGTACTGAACAACCATATGGGTTTTTTACATAAAATGCTAATTGGTAAATAAATTTGCACCACACTTTATTAATTTAAATCGCGCTATCGTCTGACCTACGTTGGGTCCTTATGACAACCGCTTACATCCAGTCAAGTTAATTCCCTACACTGACAGTAGCGAGAAATTTCGTTAGTATCCAGCCTAGAAGATACTATATTGCGGTAACCGCTGACTGGATGAAAGATCATTCACGAAATTGCTCGCTAAGGGAATGAACTTTACAAAGTTATAAGGGATTTTAATAAGGCCCCTAGTCTAAATTCTGAATGAAGTGAAGTTAAGCTAGGTGAATATCGAACTTTGAGAACATTTAACTACATTGAATTGTTGAAGTTGCGTAGTTAGTTGGTGGTATTCTGTGCGTCTACCACGAGTTGCTAATTTAAATTTACAATATCGTTCGCGCGAACGATAACGTAAATTAATAGTGGCAACTCGTGGTAGACGTTCTGATTAATGACTTTATAGGACTGTCATCGTCAAATACTGACTTCGATATTGATTTGACAACCGTTTAATTAAATAGCGTTCAACGTTGCCCTATCTACTAATAAAATATCTCGCAAAACTTCTAAACCCCATAAAACAGACGCTTTTTTCTGGAAACTTTCCTACTTGTTGCTTTTTTATCAGCTATAAATAGCACTCCCAACAATGCTTATCCCGGATTCTGCGAATCCCTTACGGTGTTTAGACGAAGGTGCACACTCACACAAGCAGACTGAACATATGTTTCCTTTGACATAAAACAGCTGTTGCACGTTCCGGGAACCTTTAACGGTGGCATTCCTAGCCTAGCGGCGCCGGCGCAGCCCCTCGTGACGTCAGGGACAGGATGGCGGCCCAGACGCCGTCGATCAGCTGATTGTCATAGCTCAGCGGCGTTTACGAGCGGCGTAAACAGGATGCGCGGGCGCACGCGGTGATTTACCGACAACAGAGGTCCCTCAGCTGATGCCGCCTGTTCGCTTGAACTTGAACTGAATGCTAATTTTAGGAAAAAACGCTGGAGCAATACACTTACACAGGTTATCGAAACACTTAAAAGCGTGGGTTGGGCACTGCAGCTGTCTATAAATTGATTGATGCTGCATTTAACAATCCAGAATAGATATAACAGCTGTTATTAGGATGCCTTGGAAAAAATCTAATTTAATTTTTTGAAACGCGCAGGTATGCATTAACTAATTATTGTACTAACAGATATTCAAAACACAAGTAGGTACCTACCAACGTATGTGGAGTAGCCGATTGATGATGACTTTTAAATAAGTAATTATTCAGTCCACTGATTGACTGAAATTCATGACGTGTACCTAATCACGAATCACGATACATGATTTCACGCATACGAGACTTGTCTATGTTATCAGTACTTAAATAAAATGTATAATTAAAGTATCTCGATTGACTCGACTTTTAAATAGAGGGTTTTTTAGTAATACAAATCACTTATTTCTTTATTTTATTATCGCAAACAGAGATCATTTCCTCAATACAACTGGTTATCAAACATTATCACCATTTTCAACACACCTAAAATCTAAACTTACAAAATATAACTCGCTTTACAAAACAACTCGTCGTTTCATTCACGTCACATAATAACATAACATACCATACCATCACGAGTTCACGAGTTTCACGACCATATCCCAAACGGGGTAGTCAGAGGCAATAGTCGACTGTTATTACGTTGTGAACTATTTCAAAATTGGCCTATGGTACCTACTGACCAGGCACAGACCACTTAAATTCATCATAATATATAGTACTTAAACATCTTAATTCTTAATCATTACCTAAGTTTACCAAACATTGTCATCACACGATCCCAATTTTTGATAACTTGTAATACTGCTTGTTCCATTAAAAAAAAGGGATTCAAAAACTCTGCCTGCCTCTTTCTCGTAGATCCTCAATTAATTTTCTTATTTAAAGTCGTATTCAATATTTTACTTACATACATAGGTTTGCTTAACCATTATGGCGTGGTATCTAGTGTTGTGCATGATCTAGCCTTAAGGTTTGATTTTGAACATTGTGACTGATGTATTCTTTTTAGTAGCACAAAATACCAAATATGTTAAAAACATGCGGGACCATTATTTTGCATTTTGACAGCCCACTTGACGAAGATCGTCTCGGTCACAATTCGCATTAAATATGCTACAACACTGGTGTTTTGTACATGGGCGAGCACTAGCAAATATATTTTTCAGTTCAACAACACTTCTCAAGACAAAGATCGTGAATCTAAAACACGGATCGGAAACCCATTTTTTTTGTTCATATTATTCGAACTCACTAACTAAGATATTCGCAAAATACTGATTTATTAAGAGTATTTTTACCATCATCCCTATTGTTATATCTACTACGTAAGCCTACACCTAAATCACAATGCTAATTTCACTGCAGTGACTTATCTGAATTTTACATAGCTCTACCTAAATAGGTAGGTACTAATATGAACCACAAAAACTCCCAAAACTAGTACAAGTATCATAAACAAGAAGTTACCGAATGGGACAGTAATGTGAAATTTTATTGTCTTCGAGACAACGATTTCAGCACAAAAGTTGAACAGGATTTCCGTTGTCGAACTTTTGCAAGGACTTGTTTAAATGAAACAAAATACTTCTCGGATAGGTACCTCCCGTTTTACATTTCGCTTGAAAATTGCTGAGAAGCAATCCAAAAGTCGCGGTTGAAATTAAGTCAACGTTAGATTAAATAAGTCCTCAAAAGTTTGGTTCAAACTTTGCAACTGTAGAGTCGTCCCAAAGTTGAGTTAGAAAATTAGAATGTTAACTATTGTTCCCGATTTTGCTCAGTATGTTCTTCGGTATTATTATTGTGAGGAGCAGGAAGTGCGTCGTTGTAGTACTGGTAGTGATACAGCCAGGGGTTGATCATGGCAGCGCGGCGCCGCCGTCGCCGCTCTCACGAGGGCTTGGCGTCCTCCTCCGCGCCGTCGTTATCGCTGCTGGACGAGGAGCCCTGCTCGCGCGTCCACAGGCTCGCGTACCGCTGCTGCTCCGAGACCAGCGCCTCCTCGGCCTCGATGACGGCGTTGAACAGGATCTTCTTGATCTTGATCTGCGTGGGAAAGGGGAAGCGCTTGGTGGACTGGCACATGCTGTTGAAGAAGATGTCCAGTGTGTCCGTCTCTGGTGGCGCCGTCTGCTGCCGCTCCTGCTGCGTCGCCTCGGTGCACTGGCGCTTCGATTGTTGGGCCTGGTAAGACGATCTTGTTATTCAAATTTAACTATTTATTATCATGCGTGTTATTGCCAGTGTAAGCTGGGCTTTCTTTTTATGCGCTTGCGTTAAACGCGGGTTCGCTATTTAGCCCTGGCTTAGCTGGAGCTTTTCAGTGGTACCTATATTTTTTTGCAAAACATGGATATTTCTTGTTAAACTTAACATTATATGAAGTAGTCATGACTGAATTTGCAGTGATAATCCTACAAGCTTTGCTTTTCATCCAATTGACTTGACACTAAAAATATTATCCGCATCCTAATGAACGTTACACCTAGTACGAGTATTAACACGAATGTTGTCTCTATGTAGCAATATATTTTGTAAATATAATTTAACAGCACCAATTGTGAACCTGTAACTTTATTCCACGTATCTAATCATTAGTTACGAGTAAGTGTTTACGATAACATAGGTAGGTTTTCCTGTTCATAATTAATGATTACCTACCTAAAATATAAGTAACTATATTAAGTGTAAGTGCTGTTAGTGTACCTTTAAATAAATAAATTACCTTGCACAGAAAGTCGAGTTTCCTATCAATGACCGATAGCTGGTCACCACTGCTCTTCCTCTTCAGCGAGGACTCCGCCTCCGACTCTGACTCGTCAGAGGAGTGATCGTTTCCGTTGGTGCCGTTGAGCGCGGCCGGCGCGTACGCCTCCGGCTTCTTGCGGTTGCTCATGTACGGCTGCAAGAACTGCATCAGCCCCATGTACTTCCAGGGGTAGCTCTTCTTGCCGCCGCTGCCCGGCTCTTTGGCCAGCATCTCGCTCTGCCGCTTGAGGGCGTCGCGGTAGCTGTCACGGAGTTTCTTCCATTTTAATTTCACTTCCTTTACTGTAAAAAAATCAAGTTTCAAACTTCATCCTAACATTAAAAAAGTAAAATTTATAGTCACGGTAGGTAAAATAAATAAATAAAATATCATTTATTTCAATTTAAATAAATAAATAAATAAAATATCTTTTATTTCAGGCTGGTAAAGGCATCTATTATTACAATCAAGTCATCGCTGCAATTATTGGTTTTTGACATTGCCATATTATCTATCACACACCCGGTGACCTGATTAAGAAATCATGTATGTCTAGTCTAGGACATCTTGCATTGTCCTATCACTCCGAACTAAGCAGAGCTCGTTTATGTAAATAGGCAGATATTAAAAAAAAAGTAAAAAGAACTCCAATGTTTGCCATGAAATGATTTTTTGTCCTGCGTGTGATTCGAAACCACGACCTCACGCAACAGGCAGAAGCGCAAACCAGTAGGCCAGTGAACAGGCGAAAAAAACAAATAGGTATTTTGTTGAAACTATTCTTTGATGCCTAAAGTCAAAGTCAAAAATACTTAACACATTAGCTGCCATGGGGTCACCGGTGACCCGCAAACAATAGATTTTCTATTGTGTCTGCTTTAGCGGCAGTCAAAGACTTAAGTACCTACTACATGCGATGCAAAACTTTCAAAACAGTGATCATTTGAATTGATACTCAAAAACGGCCAATTTATGAACTTTTTAAAAAGGTCCAAACTATGTCCAACATTTGCTAGTCGCACGTAGTTATGGGAATCGAACTCCCTACAAGGTAGTAGAGTTACACCAAGAACGACGCACGATTCGGTTGAATAACTTAATGGCGTAAGTAGGACCAGCCTTGACATCGCAAACAAATACCTACTTACAAAATAAGGTGTGTAGCCTTATTAAAACTTATGCTGCGAAATCAAACAAACATGAAGGACGATGCATCAATCAATACAATGAGGTAGGTAGGTACATAAGTTGCTGAGTCACTGACAAGCTCTCGCAAATGAAAAGTGATGTGGTTATCAATGTAGGTAGGTAGGTACTTACGTAAATTGAAAACGAAATCTGATTTCACAAAAGGGACCTCTTAATTAATCGTAATTTTAATTGTTTTATAGGCATTCAAATGAACTTCAGCAGTTCCTCAGATCACCAGAACATTGGTTGCATATAAAACAAACAATGAACTGTGCAACATAAACCATTTTAGTCTGAATAAGGAGTTGCCGGCCGGCGCGCATTGTGTGCGTGAGCAGCGGGGGACGCGGGGCGGGGCGGCGCGGGGCGCGCGGGCCTGTGTGTGCTTGTGTGCCGGGGGCCCGGGGCTCACCTGACGACAGGTCCGTCTCCTTCATCACCTCGGCCCAGGCGGCATCCTTCAGCTCCTGGTCTCTGTACTCGATGGCGCGCGCGTTCCACAGGCAGGGGTACTTGCGCACGGTCTCGATGAAGTGCTCCATGGCTGCGAGCGGGCTGGAGCGGGCGACGGCGGCGGGCGGGCTCGGCTGACTGAGCGCCGCGGCCCGCGCCGGCCCCGCGCCGCGCCGCACGAAGCTGTCGCCGCACTCGCCGCGGGCCCGGCCGCGTGACGCGGACGCATACAGCTCCGCGCTCCGAGAACGCTCATCATTGCACGAGTAAAGACGATTCTCTCAGTTCGATGTTTAAGATTTACAGTAGATGGACTTTGGACGATGTAGGGTTTTCTTTTCAGGATCTAATAAATATGAAAGGACATGGCGTCCTTTTAAGAATGCAATTCAGTTTTAGAGGCAAACCAGCCCCATTCCACATCACGTTGCTAGCCGCCAGCAATACCTATATTGACACACAAAGCTTACGGAAAGATGTGTGAAAGAGGGGAACCCAAACTTCATCAAAATCTATTATTAGTAGATTGAAGAAAGACCTACGCCAGCTATTGAAATCTTATTAAAATAAATGAAATATAATGAGTACAATATAAATAAATATAAATATGCGCCAGACAACACACCTCTAGTAATGGTTTCGAAGTAGGGATTAATACCCCTGTGTTACGAGGTACCACACAAGGAATTAAGCTAGGGGAGTCTCCTAGCACACCCAGACCCGAGTCAATTCAGAAAAGATCATTTCCTGAACTGACCCAAGCGGGGATCGAACCCGGGACACTACGGAAATCGAGGCGAGAAACCGTGCTACAGCGCACTACGCCAATCGTGTCGTGAAACTATATTTCAAAACAAGAAGTGCTTACAATACCCTTCGCCTTTCCTGCTTATTTATACCCTTTCTTGAAAAAAAATTATCCAACTTAATTTTAATCACAACAAATGGGCAGTTGATAACGGTAGTAACACAAGGAATGTGAATTGAATGTACAATCGAAAGAGATCGGAACCCACTACACCCTGCTTGGCAGGCAAGACCACTTACCGCTGCGCCAACGGCTCGTTGAATCAGCCATAAAAAAATATTTTTGGTCGTAGTAATATACCCTTGTAATACGAAAAGTATATGCGTACCCAACGTGACATTATGTATTGGACTGATTGTCCGGCAGAATTGTGAGAATGTAACTAATAGGTATAACGCTTTATGAATTGACGTAAAAAATGTCTATCCGTTTTAATCATATCTAAATGTCTTTAATTTTTGACCAATGTCCTTTAATGTTAAGCCAAATGCTTCCTTATTCGAACTAGATAATTTGGTTCTACCGAGGGATGCGATGAAAGTGAAATGTACTGCCGCCCTCGACAAACTCGCACTGAAACAAACCAACTGGGATTAATCAGAGACTGCAGCTTTTTTTAACTTTTGCGTATAGGAAATACAACAATACGTAAATGCTGTTGAACACGATGGTAAACAGAAAGGTGTTTATAAGCGGCTTCGCTTAAGCCAGTCGTGTAAATTTGGCTAAAATAGGTATTTGGTGTTTGACGAAATCGTGATTTATATGTATTACCTATATTTCTTAATCATAATCATATTGTAACCATAGATTACAACACGATTTGATAAGGTAATACAATACCTATTTGTAACTGACTATCCAACCTATTAAAAGGGACTGTCAAAATCGAAGTTCCTACCTACTTGTTTTTAAAATAATATTAAATGTTTGTTATGTGTCGGGTGTTATTAGGATATTTATCAGTTCCTGACACCCTTAGGTCATAGTACGAGCTTTCCCTAGTTTTGGGTAAGATGATTTTATTAATATTATCTGTCCTAGAGTTTTATTCTAAAAACTGGCTCGTGCCTGAACTAAATACCTACGAGTAGTTTGAAAAAGTCCCCCAGTGCTTAGACCAGTTCACAGGAGACCATATTTCATATTGCAAACATTTTCCCATGAGGTAGATGTTGGCTTTGTTAATCGCGAATGTCGCCCAAAAATAGCAATTCCTTAGGCTCCCAAATAAAGGAGATTCCCAGTTCTTCCTGAGGAAGTTTCATTTCCGAGGCGGACTTTTTATGCGTCCGGCGACGTAAAAACATTTGCGGTGCGCCCCACCGTCCCTGCCGCCCCTCTCCTCGCCTCACGGGGCGCTTTATAGCTACTGCCAAATTTATGAACCCTGAACTCTGTAGCCATTAAAATATTATTTATGTAGTGCTCTTTTTCAATAACGAACAGTGAAAGTTGTCCCTTTGTGAATAAACTTCGAACGCGCAACATATGCACTATTCATTCTATTAAGGACTTTGCTTAGTCATTATTATTTATTATTTATTTATTTATTTATTAGTTTGTACACAAATTACAGTTTTTTACAATGAAAAATAAGGATAGCTAAAGTACAGGTGAGCTTATCTCTAAAGAGAGATTTTTTCCAGCAGACCATTATGCAAGGAAAAGCATAAAACAAACAGTGATGGATAGACAAAACTGTGTACATAATTTTAAAGTTCAAAATTTCTATAAATAGACCAGCTTACTTACAAATAGACATATATTATTACAAATATAAAATATAAAAGTACCTAACTAAAATAATAAATACATATTAAAAAAAAAAAAAAAAATATTATTATTATCCAACACAATTCAAACATTTTTTAAAAGATGTTCTTTTAACAATCTTTTGAAAGAACCTACAGTGCGACACTCTCGAAGAGAAACATATTATTGTTCGAATTGAACTTGATGACAGTAAACGTCACTGAGTTTTTGATATTCATTTGGGCATTATGGCTGTGTTCAGGAATATTTTTTGTTAATTTGACTACACTGACAAGACGCTTTTTTTTAAGCAATTTAATTATGCATAACCACATACTCTTTCGGCGCGAATGCCAATGAAAAAGCATAGCAGCCAAAAACTGATAGGTATGAAGAAATCTGCTTACAACTGTAGCGATTTGGTAGATGATCAAATAATTAGCTTGACTAGGCTGACATAGTTCTGTTTATACACGACTAGAGCTTGTCTAATTTGAAATGACGCACCCCACTATTTTTTTAGTTGATTTAGATGTGCCGACTGTGCTTTTGCGAACAAACGACGCGTGTTCCTAGGTTTGAGTTCAACCGGCTTTTTAACAAAGAATTTCAGTGGTATGTTTATTTATATGTATTGCGTCCGTATTTAAAATTGATATTCTAGGTAAATGCGGTGGAGGGGCGCGTCATTTCAGATTAGACTGAAATAAAACCACGTTATCTCAAATCAATACTCCTTATATTTCTATTTGTTCACTTTAACAATCCACCTCACTTTACACAATTAGCACTTATTCTCTAAGATTGACCTAGATTTAGATAGTAGTGTTCACACTGCCGCAGTTGGCTCACGACTGATTAATTATACATCCGCTCGGTCAGGACCGAGCTTCGCTCCCCACTCCGTCATTATTTTTCAAAGACAAAACGAGTAATTGTAGAAAGACAACTGTTGATAGTGTAGCCGTTTTAAATTTCCGAAGTTATTCTAATATCGTGTTTTGATCAACAATTAAGTTATAAAATCATGACATTCGGCCATCCGATAACGTGCTGTCTCCCGACACACATTCTAAATAAAACAATTAGTACGAAATAATATCTAGTTATTTTAACTGTATGAATGTACTTTCCTTAAATCTTATCGTGATAACATGCATACAAATTTTAAAGTAAAATTATTCGAAGATCTTAATTATTAATCATGACATGGTAACAGCTTACTGAATATAAATTTAACAGAACTTTTTTTTTTAATTATTATTATTTGTTATTATTATACTTTTACAGATATCTTTACTATTTCCCATATTAAGTCTCATAAAGAAATACCTGTGTTTTAATTCACATAATGAATGATTAACTAAACAACTTATAACTGAAAACACTAAAATATTTTACTAACGGTTAAATAATTATATATATCCTCATTCACAATCACTACTACGCTCGCTAGAGCTACTGCTATCTGTATTATGGATTTCGAGAGCCTTTACATGTATCCACGGCCTCATTCGATCGACAGCTATAACAGTATCATACGGTTTACCTTTCTTGTGAAATCCAGGGACTTCAGATATTCTGTACCTATCATTCCCTAACCTTTCGGATATTTTATAGGGTCCAACGAACTTTGACAGCAGTTTTGTACTCTGACTCTTATTATCAAAATTATTCCGTGAAATTTTGACTAAGTCACCTATGTCGTAAATAGGAGCAGGGGCTCGATTTGCGTCATGCCTTTTTTTTTGCTTTTCTTGATCTTTGCCAATACTGTTACTTATTTGTTCTCTAATTTCTTGCAAATCAGAGGTGTTGGCGTCGTTACTATTCACAATGTCCAGTTTGTTTAATAAATCATCACGTAACTTAAATCCAAACAAAGCCTCTGTCGCAGTTCTGCGAGTTGTGGCATTTACAGTATTATTAATACCAAATTGGAGCTTGCCCAGACACCTGTCCCACTCGCGCTCATGGCCAAAAGCATTTTGAGAAGCTAATGAGTTAAGGATCGTTTGATTGAACCTTTCCGCCTGGCCATTTGCCCTGGGACAAGCGACCGCGTTAAGTATATGTTTAATGCCGTGGGCGTCACAAAATAACTTAAAAGTCGCAGACGTAAAACTAGTACCTCGATCCGACACAATCCTAGCTGGGACACCAAAATCATAGAATATTCTTCCTAGAACTCTTACTGTATTCTTGGTCTTTAGATCTTTAACGGCTCTAACAAAAACATATTTTGTAAACCCGTCTACCACTGTGAGAATGTAACTATTGCTATCTTTACTTTTAACAAAAGGACCTAAGTGGTCTATGTGGATCGTATGGAAGGGTATGTTTATCTTTTCTATGGGGTATAAATGACCCAACTTTTGTCTCGAGGAAGTATCTTTGTTGTACGCACACTCTAAACACCCTGCAACATATTTCTTCACAAATCTTCTTAGCTTGGGAAACCAATAATCATTTTTGATTATCTCAAGCGTCTTAGCATAGCCATGGTGGCCAATATCGTCATGATTGGCTCGACATATTTGCCACCTTGCGCTTCGTGGTACAGCAAGACATAAACGATCACCAACCTTTCTATATACTGCGTGGTTTTTAACTGTATAATTTTTTTTAATATCCTTACACGCGATGTCGTCTTCAGGTTTTAGAATATTGTGGATTCTAGAAAGGTCTGGGTCTGCTATTTGTAAAGTCAATAGCCAATTTTGTTTCTCAATAGTATACACGGATACGATCTCGTCATCATCTGGATCCACGGATAGTTTGGTGTTCCTGCTTAATGCGTCAACATGCGACATTTGAATGCCTGGCCGATATTCAATGTCGAAAGTATACTTGCTCATTTGGAGCCACCACCTTGCTATTCGTGGAATCAGGTCTCTTTTAGGCATTGTGGTCCTAAGTGCTGCGCAATCCGTAAACACCTTAAAGTGTAAACCCAAAAGATAAACCCGAAATTTTTTCAACGAGCACACGACCGCCAATGTCTCCAGCTCGTAGGAATGCAGATGACGTTCTTCGGGTGTTGTCTGTCGACTAAAATATGCTACTGGCTTCAAGACCCTTGAATCTTTTTGCCACTGCATGAGAATGCCTCCTACGCCTAGAGAACTGGCGTCGGTATGTAACTCAGTCTCAAGTTTTGGGTCGTAAAGGGCCAGTATTGGTCGATTAACAAGCTTTTCCTTAAGAAAGGTAAAGGCATGTTCCTCAACATCAGACCATCGCCACTCAGACTCCTTTTTTAGTAAAGAGGTTAAAGGACGCGCAACTTCTCCATATCCTTTCACAAATTTACGGAAGAATCCGGTCAAGCCCAAGAACTGGCGAACCTCGTGAACGTTACGAGGTGTGGGAAACTCTCTAACAGCGGATACTTTGGCCTCACCGGGTCGAATTCCGTGAGAAGAGATGTCATACCCTAAGTAACTGACAGTGGAATCAAAGAAACGGCATTTGGAGAGTTTCAGAGTCAGACAATTCTGTCGAAAAAGCTTCAAAACATCCTCTAAGCGCTGAAACATCTCGTCAATTGTCCTTGCAGGTATCAAAACATCATCTAAATAAGCCAGTGCATACTCGAACCGCCTGTTGCCTAGAATTTCATTTATTACACGCTGAAAAACAGCTGGTGCATTCGCCAACCCGAAGGGCATTCTCTTAAACTCATAGTGCCCGTCGGGTGTGACAAATCCGGTGAGATGCTGACTGTCCTTGGCCATTGGAATCTGGTAGTAACCGGAGGCGAGGTCAAGAGTGGTGAAAAAGCTATTTCCACTTAAATTGGAAATTTGGTCCTCAATAAGAGGCAGAGGGAAGCGGTCTTTAACAGTTTTATTATTTAAAGCCCTGAAGTCCACACAAAGCCTCTGTTCTCCGGTTTTCTTTTTTACCATTAAAATCGGACTAGCGTAATCTGATTTTGATTCCTGAATGATGTCCAATCGCAGTAGTTCATCTATAGTTTCACGGACCGTTTCACGCTCGGCATGAGACAGGCGATAAGGTCGGTACACTATTGGTTTATTGTCCATAAGATTGATTTTCATTTCCACATCATTTGCGCGACCTATCTCTTCTAATTTAGTAGCAAAACAATCGCGATAGCTTTGCAAAAGAGAATAAAGTCTGTCTGTCTGTTCAACACTAAGTCTTGGTCCAGTTTTGACGTCATTCTTGTTCAAAGGGTCTAAAGTGGAAGGTGTAGTCTGAATGCTATTGACTTGACAATCTTTTTGCTCTAGGAAGGGTATTGCCCTGGCTACTAAAATATCCTTCTCCAAAGTAACAGCGTGGTGAGACAAATTAGAAATAACTAATTCTCCCTTACCATTACGTATATGGTAGGCTCCTTGAAGTAAGCGATATTCTTTTCCAGGCTCAATAGCGTTATAACCCTCAATGAGGACGTCGCCCGTGAAATCAGACTCTGCGTACACAGGGATGACATCGATTTTGAGAACTTGGACTGAATTAGAAACACGCAGCTTTAAGCTAGTATCTTCGCAAGGCAGATCATTGCTGGGACTTTTGTAGAAAGTTAGTCTTTGACTGTCTTTAAGAACAGTTATGCACGGCAATTCGGTAAAGTTTTGTCCGATAATCATAGCAGATTGCATGTGCACATCGTCAATGACTAGTACCTCAACCTCTGTTTCGACCTCATCGACCTTTACATTAACCCTCGCTTTATATTTCGGAACAACGGAAGACTGACCAAATCCCCGTACCACTGGAATGCCATCAAATGATCTGATCAAATTCAAAGACTCTGCATTGGATTGACTTAAGAGTGTACACTCACAACCAAAGTCAATATAAGCTTCTAGAACTTGGTCATTAACGGTCACGGTTTTAAAAAATGTATCATTGCTTTTATTACCGATATCTATTTTTAGAATCTTTTTCTCAGAAATATTATCAGGAGCTGCACTGTAAGAATTTTTACTGTTTACAGGTACCATTTCGCAATCATCATTATTATGTCCAACTCTGTTACAACTTTTGCATCTCTGTAACGGTTTGGTGCATTTGGAAAAAGGATGACCCCTAGCCCGACAATTGAAACATATAATAGAGTCAAGGGCAGATCTTTTCGTGCTAGAGTTTGAACTAGTACCAGGATCGCGTCTCAATTGAACAGGACGATTCCTTAGCTTATTATCGACAAATGGCTGTGACTTTTGTGAACACAGAAAGTTGAGCAGATCTTCAGGTTCGGAACTATTTAAAGCCTGGGCTCCATTACGAATAGATCTGTCCATGATCCCATACACAATGCAATCAACAGCCTTCTTGCCCCCAATTTCGCATCTATTTAACAAACACAATTTATCAAAAAAGTACTCGCGAAGACTCTCGTCGTGTCTCGAAGTGCGACTTAGCATCTCCTCCAGAAGGCGCCCATAATTTTCTTCGTTGGGGAATGCCTTTCGGAGTTTAGCTTGCCACTCATCCCAAGTATGAATTACTGTAGGTAAGGACTCGAACCATTTTTTTGCCAAACCGATTAATTTTTGTAATGAAAAATGAATAATTTGTTTATCATTCCACCCATAAATGATAGCGCACTCATTGACCTTTCGTAACCAGCATTCGATGGTCTGAGTCCTATTTGCGGGGTCAAATTCTGGCAAAACATTGTTAATATTGCTATGTATAGAATTCGAGTTTCTATTTGCATCTTCTTTACAGCTAGCCATCAGTTTCAGAAGAACTTCAGTAGAAAAGGAATTTGTTCTTTTACGTGACTTCCTGGGAACAGGCTCGCTGCTCGAAGTGGATGAAGAGGAGGGACTCCTCTGGCGCTTAGACTTTTTCTTTGCTCGGCTACGCCGCTTTGGAGGAGTACCGGGTGGCGTACCGCAATCATCACCGGGATCCATCTCTTCCTGGAACAAAAATATCAACCATCGACATAGGCCGTTCCACATTCTACTTATCGTTCCGGAAGGGATAAAAATCAACTGGATTCTCTGACTGTCTTTTAACTTTTGTAATGATATAATTGGGTAGTACGTTAGTAGGTAACGTTATTATTGAAACCTCATTACTGTTGGTGTTTCATTCTCTGAGTAAAAGTGATTCAATCTCTTAAACAAGTTTTATAAGTAGGTAATCTAGCCTACCAATAGGATGAAATCCACCAAATGTATGCAACTTAGTCAATAAATGAGTAAAAGCTCGTATAAACAAACACCATCTATTAATAATCTGTGAAATGTGTGCAACTGAACACACATTGACCCCAAGATCCGACGAATGTGTGCAACTGAGCACACATCGCCCCTAAGGTGCGACAAATGTATGTAACTGAACACACATCGCGCCTAAGATCCGACCAATGTATGTAACTGAACACACATCGCCCCTATGATCCGACGAATGAATGCAACTGATCACACATCGCCCCTAAGATGCGACGAATGTATGTAACTGAACACACATCGCCCCTAAAATCCGACGAATGAATGCAACTGAGCACACATTTATTTATTTATTTATTTATTCTTCATTGCACAAAATTAATGATACAATTGGCGGACTTAATGCCAAAGGGCATTCTCTACCAGTCAACCACACGATTAAACAGATAAATTAAACACGGTGCACGAGATTAAACTAAATAAATTACTTTTGAAAACAACAACAGATGCTAATTATTATAAATAACAAAACAACAAAATAAATTATATATAAATTCAATATAAATCGATAAAAATAAACATACATAAATATAAGTCATAATATAAATAGAACCAACCAAACCAAGAATTGCTTGCCACAAAAAAAAAATATTACATAATAATAGCCATATAAACCCCTCAGAATAACCTCGTATTAACTTTGAACCACATTCACCTAACAGTGACTCAAGGACCCATCCCTAATGCGCGACCACCGATCCGTAATGCTTTCGAACAGCTACTTTAAACCTGTATTTACTAATAGATTTTCTTATTGGAACAGGAAGTTTGTTCCAAAGACGAATCGCAGATACAGCGAAAGAACTAGACATGAAACCGGAAGAATGAGAGGGCGAAAGAAGGGAAAGAGTATCTTCAGAACGCAACTGACGACAATGTGAAGAATGAAGAAACTGAAATTTACTTTTTAAATAAGATGGAGAATTCGGATCAAAAAGAATAGAAAAGAGAACATTTAAAATTCGAATGGACCTACGCTGCCGGATAGGCATCCAGTTAAGTTTAGAGCGGAAAATGGAGACGTGGTCATATTTGCGCAGTCCGAAAATGAAACGTATACAATTATTTAGAAGTCGATCCATTTTGTTCAAAAGCTCCTGTGAAACGTTACTGAGACAGACATCACCATAATCAATCAACGGCAAGATAAGGGCTTGCACTAGCAGTGTCTTTGTAGATGACGGCAGAAAGTTCTTCAGGCGATAGAGAGCGCGAAGAGTCCCAGTTACTTTCCTGCTCACTTCACTAATATGCTTGGTCCAGCTGAGAGAGCAGTCCATATGAATGCCAAGATTTTTCACACAAGGGGAGTAAGGAACAACGATACCGTCCATAACAATAGGTGAAACTGCACTCATATCAAGCTTCGCCAGTTGTCGTGAGCCACCGATGATTATGGCTTGGCATTTGATAGGATTAACCTTGACTCCGAATTTGGCAGACCACTCAACAACGCACTCCAGATCACGGTTAACTTGTCCAATAGCCCTGTTAATCTCAACAGTCTTTCCCTGCTTGTAGATCTGTAGATCATCTGCGTAAAAATGGTGGGGGCATCCAAGTTCGCCAGCCAGAACGTTTATAAAAATTGAGAATAGCATAGGTGACAATATGCCACCCTGAGGGACACCAGTATCCAAACCTGACCTATCAGAGAGAGATTGTCCCACTCGAACAGCTTGGTGGCGATCACGGAGATACGAAGAAAACCAATCAAGCGCTGAAGGGGAAATTCGAAGGTAAGAGAGCACAGCAAGGAGAATGTCGTGATTAACGGTATTAAAGGCGTTAGAGAAATCAATAAGAACAAGTACCGTTAGGCACCCCTAAGATGCGACGAATGTATGTAACTGAACACACATCGCCCCTATGATCCGACGAATGAATGCAACTGAGCACACATCGCCCCTAAGACGCGACGAATGTATGTAACTGAACACACATCGCCCCTAAAATCCGACGAATGAATGCAACTGGTCACACATCGCCCCTTTAAATCCGATGAATGTATAAAACTCAATGCACATCGCTTCTAAAATCTGTCTATAGTATGCAACTTAACACACCCAATGAATACAATGTGAAACTCTGACACAAATTCAAATATCAATAGGTGACCAGTGAGTTGTAGTCTAATCGAAATTCACTAGCTCGATCAGTTGAAAGTGAAAAAAAAAAACTGCTTGGAAATGGGGTATTATTTAATGAGGAAATACCCAACATTCATCAAAGCAATCTGTGATTTATCTGTCTTCTATGATTACTAATTAGGTAGGTAGGTTCTAAAATACCCGTATTTTATTCAAGGAAAGCAAAAACTACTACAGTTTTTGCCTAAAATGCAGTCTTTAAAGATACTAACTAGACCATCAAACTCTAAAAATCTTAGTGAAATTTGAGACATTGAGCAGTATTCAGAAGTCGTCTTCATTTAGTGCAGTAAATTACTTCATGGCTATAATTACTTTAAGGGTGTCCAATGGTACTACAAATCACTTTTATGAGTATTATTTGAGAGTACAGTTATTTAGTATGAATTATTGCGATATGCATTCACTGTTTATATCCTCAAACATTGTGTATCATAAAGCAAGTGGGCGAGAATAATAATTGTTAATGATGTTCACATACCTTTTTTAATGGTGTATCCCACTTCTGAAGTGAAATAAAACCACGTTATCTCAAATCAATACTCCTTATATTTCTATTTGTTCACTTTAACAATCCACCTCACTTTACACAATTAGCACTTATTCTCTAAGATTGACCTAGATTTAGATAGTAGTGTTCACACTGCCGCAGTTGGCTCACGACTGATTAATTATACATCCGCTCGGTCAGGACCGAGCTTCGCTCCCCACTCCGTCATTATTTTTCAAAGACAAAACGAGTAATTGTAGAAAGACAACTGTTGATAGTGTTGCCGTTTTAAATTTCCGAAGTTATTCTAATATCGTGTTTTGATCAACAATTAAGTTATAAAATCATGACAAGACAAGGTCTATAACTGTCGTTCGTCTGCTCAGATGCCTGCTTTCATACTGTCAAATTTAGGGGAGTTGGTGCCTTTTTAATATAGGTAGGTACTTATTCAAAATTCGCGCACGTGCACGAAGATAGCTTTGAAATTTATTAAGTTTGAATTTGTCGCCGAACTGATGCTACATCGAATTGGAGGAATTCATTTTCGCAACCATCACATAGTCGAAGTCGGCCCGTGCTCTGCAATGAGATGGAAAAGGGTGTATTATTATGACATTACTCGTTTATAACTTGAATAAGCCACCTGCCTGAGCCAAACATCATGTGTTTTGTGTAGTGTGCACATAACGCTCTGTACATACACGCGGAGTTATCGATAAGGCAGAGCACACACAGTCCGTGAGTGCGGATACTCGAGGGCCTGTAGCTGGCAGCCCGGCGCGCAAACACGGGTGAGCCCGGGATCGACGCGGGTGCCCGCCATAAGCACTCTTAGCCCTTTAAAACAGGGTTGCATAGCAACCCTCCTATAATATAGAACATTCTTTTGAAATCGTATGATATGCTCCGAGCATTTTTCACATTTTTAGAATGCATTTACGGAAATCTTGTTTTAGGCTACCGGCACAGAATAAAATTATTAGGGTTTACTTTACAGCTGCCGTTGGCTGCTATTGTAAACAAACAGCAGTTTGGACTACACTTTTCATGTAACATTTGTTGAGTTTATTTAAAAAAATATCATTCAAGATAGTATTGTAAGATATCTAGATGCAATGGTAGAGAATGTAAGTAGATGAAAAATCAACGAGGAAAATAAAATAGTCATTCTAAATTAAGCATACTTTTAATCTCTCTTATTAATTAAGTGTACTAGCCAACCCTACGTTCTGTAGGGTCTAGCGTAGGTATTACGTGAAGGACCCTTCAGCGCCGCGCCGCAAACAGCCGGCCTGCTGACGACACGTGAAAACTCATGCACGCGACATGCTCTTCACGAGGTGACAGTAAATATGACACAATTTTGATACTTTTCGTAGAGTTTGTACGAGTCGATATATTTTTGTCGTTTTTCGGATACTTACTTCATTATACTGTCTAGAAATATTCTCATTGTTTCCTCAAGCACTAATAATCTCAACATACAGATTTTGATTCAGTAAAGTTGTACATATGGACGAGAGAAAGAGGGTAGTATTACAGTTTAAAAAACCCTGCTGACTTATTATTTATATCGTTCCAAGTTCATGAAAAAATTGTAAGCCATGAGAAGAAAGAACGTACAAAGCAAACCTGCAAGGTCTATGACAGAACTTGTCAATTAGCTTTATTGCTTGTTATTCAATCGATCTGTGATGTCTCCGAGTGGGGGCGGAGTCTAATTACCAGTGGTGCCACTCATCCTATCTGTGTGAGTGTCGGCGACGCATCACTCTCTACTCTGTATGAGTGGGTACGAAACTTTTTGCGTGCTTAATTACCGCGAGGCGGCGAGTTCGCATCCGGCGAGCCAGCAGGGCGACTTCCGCCGCGCCTGGGACCTGGGATCTTCTACGAGTATTTATAACTATGCTTGGAAATGTGTCCGGTATCTTTTTAGCGAAGTCGAAAAACATAACAAACTGCTTGTTCTAAAGGTAGTGGCATAGGCGTTAAGCACCCCAACTCGGATTGTAGATCGTGTGGTCCCGAGTTCAAATCTATCGAGAACCATCTTTGAGTTCATGTTTTTTCAACTGACTCTCCGGTGATGGAAAACATTCATAAAAAAACAAATAAACCCGGATAAAGCTCACCATCTGCTACGTTAGGCTCTAATACCATTTGTGAAAAGAGGGCTACTGAGTGTTCCTCTCACCATGACGGCAACAGTCACTTACCTCTGAATATCTACTCCGTTTGCAACATAGTCGTGATGGTACGAGTATGTTATGTTATGTTTTAAAGGGCTTAAAACTTCCACTTTAGAAAGGACTCAATAAATATGCGCCAGACACTCCAACTGCCATGGTCTTGAAATGAGTCGAAATAAGGATGAATATCCTTGTGTTACGAAGTATCAGATAAGGATTCAAGCCAGGAGAATCTACCAGCACACCCAGACCCGAGCCCATTCACAAAGTTATTTTCGGGAATTTACCCGACCATTCGGATACTATGCAAGTTAAGGCTACAGCGCACTACGCCAAACGTGTCATCAACCTCAAAATCAATGTAGGTATTCAGAATCCGAAATTGAATCATTCACTAGAAATTACAGCAGCCAAAAATGGAAAGTTTAAACACTGATAATGTTTTTATCTTGCGGACACGTCAGGGCATGCGAGGGACACCCGTCGCTTCTGTCGTCGGCGGAGACAAGACAAAAGGACGACTTTCTTTGTTCCGACCTGGACATAATCGGCCCGGAAGGATCCTACGCATTTATTAAAAGCGAAAGGGTGTCGGTGAGCAGGTATACTTTTAATAAATAAATACGACAATGCCTCGGTGGTAGAGCGATAAGTAAGCTCTGGTTAAAATGCAGGGTTTCTTATTTCAACTCCATTACAAAACATTTGGAAGCGTGGTAATAAAAACAATACAGTGCAATATTGTAGTCACATGTAGGATACTCGTAGATCCATTAATATCATACAATCCGATGAGCAATTTTGTTTAATAGTTTTCACCCGGTTCAAATAGATGCTACTACCCAGTACAGAATATTTCAGAATACAAAACAATGATAGAGCAATCAAAGAAGTCTTCCAGACTACAAACATGTCAGATGTAATTCTAACACGTAAATTAATAAGACCCTTTGCGTGTGCCATTTCGAAGTCCCGCCTTTCCCTCGTCATCTCCGTCGGCAAAGCTCGGGCGCAGTGTGGATACCTTTCGAAATACCCTTACATTTCTGGCCTTATTTCATTCATTCGTTTTTCCAATAAGAAATAACAATAACTTTCCATTTCAGGGTAGAGCCGCCTCTACTTGTAATTGAATGCAATTTGAGTTTTCAAAGTAGATTAGGTATGACTGTGCTCCACTCTGCTCATTTCCTATACAAGGTGAGTAGAATGACAAATCTCATAGGCTACTATAAGAATACGTACCTACTTATTATATTAGTGTATAAAAAAATATCGCTGTAACATGACGTCGTGAACCAGTATTTAAAGAGCTTTCAGTTTGAAATCCATGGTCTAAAATAAAACCTTTAAACTAAAAGATTAGTGGTCGTATGTAAGTTGTCCCTACCCTATTTACGTGGGGTTGTTATTGTTATTAATAACAGGGTAATACGAGTATTTATAGCATTAACAGTTTTGGGGTGATATGCCCCGGCGAGCGCGGCCGGGTGGACCCGATAAAAGTTAGTTAGTTATTATCAGTAAATAAATCTAAAGTAAGCCAAAACATCCAATGGAGGTAACGCTGTTCAATGAATAATTAATTCAGTAAACTATAAAGTTTGCTCTTCAATTAGGCGGACCATGAAATTGCTGAAATTAAACAAACATAATGCTTATATTAATGGAATTAAGGAAGGAAATGACCTTTTTTCACTTTGCTTGGGATAAAAAAGGTCATCAGCAACGAAAATAAGAATAATTTAGTGCCTTGACACATTAACTTTGTTGTAGTTTCGGTACCTATTTGTTTCTGAATGTCTAGATCGTTGAGATTCATATACCTGAGCATGACTAGTATTACTATTGAAATGAAAATGCACTAGCTACAAAAATAAATGAGTGGAGATTAAATAATTTCGCTATAAGAATTATGATTTGCATGTTACATTTAGATTTTGATTTAAAAGATACCATAACTGCTATTTCTATTATGCCACAAGTGTGACCCTAATCCGCATTTTGTTCAAAAAATGCAGTAAAACCTTGTTACCAAAAAACAAAACGAGAAAACGTATTAATTGGGATAAAAATTATTATATTATGTACTAATTATAGTGACGTGACAGCTGATACAGCTGGACATTTTATAAAAATGCGCACATGGCTCCTCTTCGTCTTCATGATCATCACTAAAGACCCCTTTTTGTGTGTTATATCCACATTTTGATCGGTATTCATAAGGTAAATGATTGTCTTCAATAGTCTTGAAACAATTTTGGCAATCGTCAATAGAGGCAACCTCAGTTGTAGCTGGGCGAAAATGTCGTATTGAGCGGGTTTAACTCTAAATACATGTATTCGCAGTATATACTAGACAGCTAAGTCGAAACTTTGTCGTTGCCCACAGAGCAGAATGCGGACAAATTGGCCGATGTCCTGGAACGACAGCGCAGCGCCCGCGGGCCCAGGGGCGTGGAGTCCGGACATGGCGGCAATTTACTAATCGAAACTCTACTGGTGTAGAGCCAATTTGTAGACATATTCGTTTTCATTTATTCCCTATACATTTGCAAAAAGGGTATGGACGCGTTGTTGGTAGGCCTACAGATAAATATCATTGTGTGTTAATGTTTACCTTTTTAAGGCATTGTGTGTGAATTTACTTGTAGGAGTTTACAAACATAATTACGACTGCTTAAAAACCTAAGCGGATAGAGGTGTGCCAGAGAAAATAAGTCGACTGAATACTTTCGAAGATAATGTTTAAAATACCAAGATACCTATTATAGGCGTTCATGTTCCATTCCAAAGCTTGTAAAGTTCAGGATAATTTAGCCATGTAGAGTGGATTAGGATGTTGAATCTTTGCAGCATTAAACATCACAAATTCTTAGTTAAAAAGCACAAAACATTTGTTTATGATATTTGTTTGTTTTGGTTAACTTTTTGTATTTTTGAGATGCATACATGACCTTGGTCACCTGGGTTTATGAAGTACCTAGACTCTACAGGATCACCAAACAAACAATCGATAATAAAGTAACTAACTGAAAATCATTTTTCAATTACCTACATTTTATAAAAAAAAATAAAGAGTTTTATAAAAAAAACCGCCATTTGATTTCCTTTTGTTCCTTGTACGTTTTGAGCGTAGGTAGTAACTATTCATTAACCTGTGCTTTGAGCTACTTTTTCATCAGTTACCACCGATAGGTCTGGGTATGGTACCATACAGCCTAATACACCGGAAACGTCAGCCCGACCTGCTGCCCTAACTAAAAAAGTATGTGAAAAAAATTCTCAAAAGCATGACTGTGAAGATGGCGGATTTCCGCCATGACACACACCTAGCTTATTTTTTTGTGGCTGAAATCCGCCACGTAACAGACGAGAGGACACTTTAAACAAAAAAGTAGAATGTACGTATACATGTAGCTACTAGGTATATTATTAGACCCAAGTCCCACAAGGTGCCCTCGATTCTGCAAACGCTTGCGTCGAAAATTATCCTCCTCATACATATTCACAAGGGATGCAACTTTCAGGCGCCCTTCACCGCCCCGCGCCCCGCGCCGCCCGCTTGGCAACAGTCAAAATCAGCTGGGAGCATTGCGCAACCCACCCCACCTTCATAACACCCCGCGTGGTCACCCTTCTCCGTCACTCGCTCGTAGTGTCTATGTTCCTGCCTTCTCTAGCGCCGGCTTTAAACTCAGCCCTTCAAGCCTTTGTGTCATTAATTCCTTTAATAAGCCTCAATTTCCCTTATTCTTTCGCAAAATGGTAGGTGATATTGTAATTACTAGGTCTGATTAGGTATTTGAGTGTGAAATTATGTATTTTTCGAGATGTAAGCGTTTACCGGCGAGTCAGTGCGGCCGCCGCGCACAGCTGTTGCGATCGATGCGCGCGCGGCCTTGCCCCCCGCCCCCCGCCACCCGCTCCACGCACCACCCCGTAGCCCCGCTTATTCATACATAGCACCATTAAACAAAATGCTACATGGACACTTCTTTGTTCAGGCATAGATAAAATAAACAATCATCTTTGGATCAGGGTAATCTTGTACTAGCAGCATTAATAATACCCCTTACCTACCTACAAATAGTACGAATCTACCCGCCTACCAGCGGGACTATTTACTAACTTCAATTGCAAAAAAATCGAGATTTTCAATGAGATAATACATACTATTTGATGTTTAATACCGTATCGTCATAGCTGACAAGCTATCAAAAAGCGAGCGACTAGCAATCAAATTGCTGCGTGATTTATCAGAGCAGAGGGCAGGAGGCAAATTATCAAAAGAAACTAAACAGTTAATTCTAATACACTACTTGTAGAAATACACTCCTTGTAACATTACAGTTGTATTTGTAGGTAGTTTATGCACACTTAAGTGAACACCTACTTTTTACTCATCCGTGATAAAAGGGTAGGTATCTAGGAAGTTAATTGTCATTTTTCATAACTCCCACCTGCACAGGTGCGGTTATCGCTGCGTCCATTGTGCCGCGTGCAGCAAACTCCAGGCGTGCTAAATCCCATCAAAAAGCAATACATCACCAGCCCGCCCCTCCCCTGCCTCGCTCGTGCCCTCTAAATTTATCAATTTGCATGCAACCCCTTGCTTGAGTAACTCTCATCATGCTGTCAACTATTGTTATCCGTCTAGTAAGATCAATCATAAACTGCCCAAGCCAGTGCCTGTACCTTTTCCCAATTCTCTGGACTGATATTTTAAAAATAAATACTTAATAATGAATACTAATAAAAAAATTAACAAAAAAAAAAACCAACTTCAAAAAAAACTATTCCAAAACAAAGAACTAAAAGGTAAAGAAATGATTGCGTATTCTTCTAAAACTTATACGATAATATAATGTAGGTACAATTATTGTTATTGTTGGAGTCGGTGTCAGCCAAGGAAACACTACAATATACCTAGCAATATACCTATTTCTTACATATCACGTTTACGTATGTATGTATGTAGTTACAAACGTACATTGGCTGACACCGACTCCAACAATAACAATAATTGTACCTACATTATATTATCGTATAAGTTTTAGAAGAATACGCAATTATTTCTTTACTTTTTAGTTCTTTGTTTTGGAATAGTTTTTTTTGGAGTTGATTTTTTTTTGGTAAAATTTTTGTTTATTTCTGATTTTCAGTGAATAGTTCTTATTTATTTTTTACATCGAAAAAGTATCGTCCAATTGCTCCTAAGAATTGAAGAGTTCCGTTACTTTGTCATGGATCCCATAATCAGCACCTAACCAAACTTTCATCAAACTACCCTTGAAGTATATCCTTTCCAATAAAAAAGAAGTATCGAAATCGGTTGGCGTGATAATGAGTTATTCGTCCATTTGTCGCGCATATGGTTTATCTAGATTTAAGACTTATATGGATTTCCCATGGATGCCACTGTCAGAACTGGACCAAATTAAAATGGGACCACACGGGCAGCATCAGCTTTCAAATAAAAAAAAATATCAAAATCGGTTGGCGTAATATTGAGTTACCCTGCCATTTGTCGTCCATTTGTCGCGCATTTTGTCTATCTAGATTTAAGAATTATATGGTTTTCTCATGGATACCACTGTCAGAACTAGACCAAATTAAAATGGGACCATTCGGAAAGCACCAGCTTTCAAATAAAAAAAGAATGATCAAAATCGGTTCACCCAGTCGAAAGTTATGAGGTAACAAACATAAAAAAAAAACATACAGTTGAATTGAGAACCTCCTCCTTTTTTTGAAGTCGGTTGAAAATCCGGGTCAAATTGCACCAAGATTACCCCAAACTAAGCAGAGCTTGTACTATGGGTGTCAGAGACTGATTAACATACTTAAATACTTCTAAATATATACTTATATAGATAACAACACCCACACACAACAAACACGTTCGTCACATGAATGTTTGTCATGGGTAGGGATCGAACCCACGACCTCCGGTGCTAAAGGCAGGATCGCTGCCATTGCACCAACAGGCAAGTCAGATTGTAGGTAAGTACCACATTTTATATTTTGTCCGCATTAGGATAGTCCACAGAGTAGGTATTTGATTTCATTTTCAAAGACAGCTCAATACATTTGCCTGGGTTTTTATTCTAGAAGAGATTGCTATTGGCCATAGCGCCGCCTAAATTATGTATAAATGCTTTCAAATGTAATAAGTATAACTTAATACCTACATCAAAAAACTTAGTTCGTTTAGTCACAGTCACAGAATAGGTAATAGAATCAGTGTGTCCTTTCTAGCTTAGCTTAAGCTGTGCATGGCTGTACTTATGTTAGTTCAGATCATTAACAGTATGTCACTCAGCAATATTTGTATGTATGTTAATTCGTCTCATCTAATCTAATCTAAATTAGCCGTTAGGATCCCACCGCTGGGCCAAGGCCTTTCTTCAACTTCCACATACTTACGTCTATCTTTGGCCTTTTCAGACCTGTCCCCGGCTAAGACATCCGGTTTGTCACGCCATCTGCGTCTTGGTCGTCGTCCTCGGTGTGGCTTCGGTGGGGCCCACTCCCACGCCCACTGAAAAAAAACGGTGTGTTCTCTGTAATGATAACACAGGGCACATTAATTGCCTGCCGGGCTGCCTATGCAATGTAGCGCCTAATTTATAACAACACTTTTGATTAAGTAAAAAGTTAGTGCTATGACTGAACAATCAGGCGTCGTACCCAACGTAACTTTGTTTTCATTCATTTTATATCCTATTAAATGTTTTCTGGTTTTATAATGACTTTAATAATTCTACAATTGTTTCTTATTGTGTACATTTGCTAACTTTACGTTTCTTATACGCAACTCTAACTTTCAAGCTGCTGATTTTCCTTGTAAAAAATCTTAAGAAATCTACAAAATTTGAATCAATTTGTATGATTTGCTCTACACAGCGCTGCACAATTTGTTTGAATCATGCAATTTAATCTAATAAAAACCCTACAAACAAAGGGCACCAAGTGAATATAAAAGATTTATTTATTTATTCAAAATCCTTAACATCTATCCTTACAGGCAAAACCTAATGCGATAAAGTGGCTATTAACATGGAACCATAATAACTAAATTCCTAATTTAACACAACTTGCCAAATTTAACACTACCCTTGCGATAAGATAAGATAGGTACCTATGCTATTAACTATATATAGAAAATACGTATGTATATCTGTAAAATTGCAGCTGGTGAGTGATTTGCAGTAGCAGCAGCAGGAATGAAAGTAAAATTCAACTTTGGAATCAAACTGTTTGTGAACACATCAAGGTTGACCTGCCGTCCTCCGTAGCAAAATGCAGTAGTAGACTATGGTTAAATTATTCATCGTCCAAAAAAGTAGGGAGTATGTCCAACTGAACAAATATTACCTAGTCCAATCCAAGTCAATCAAACCAAAACATTTGCTAGCACCTAAAGACGTCCCTAACGATAGCCGGCGGCTCTATTAAGGGGCTAAGAACCTAGCCCCCCATTTTTTTAAAATTCCCAATTCTGGTAGGGGTTGACTAATCCAAAAAAAAAACACTGAAATTCAAACACCTCACGTGAAGCGTGAGTCAGTATTTTGGTCAATTCCAAAAGGCACTTACCTAACTTACTTTGCAAACGCAAGTGGTGATTGGCAAAATATAGCAAACTAGCTTTCCACCCACGGCTTCGCCCGCGTGAACTCATAGTTATTTGGATATTTTGGCCAAATTACATAAAATCTTCATAACTTGTAGCCTATGTGTTATTCTGATGTACGAGTTTAAGCTGATTACTTACTGTTTCATCTAAATCGGTTTAGTAGTTTTTGCGTGAAAAAGTAAACAGACATACATCCTCACAAACTTTTTCTAATATTAGTAAGAAGTAAGGTAAGATTAGTATGATAGTAAAAAGTAAGATTCTGAGACTGAGACTGATGGCATTTTGTATTATCGAAAAGCATCGCGATTCTCGATTATAGGCTGACCACTGTATTACTATCCTTTATGAGGCTGACAAACTCGTGATTTTCGTTTTGGAACGGGGTGCTACACGGTCGCCAACAAGACCACCAACCAACGGCACCAACAAAGATAATTTAATCACTACGGGTACCAACAGAGGTGACCTTGGTCAGGCCGACTGTCGATCCTTTGTTGTTTGGTTGCCAACGGGCCGTCCACACGGTCCGAATTTAGCAAGGTCACTTCTGTCGGACCCTCGTTGCCGACCGTGTAGGTAGCTGACGCTTAACTTTGATCGCAAGAAAATCGCGATATTGACAGCGTGTACTTATTATTACATATTAAATTTTGTCGTCGAATACCGAATACTACCTACATCGTCATTGGCAAACAAAAGAGCAGCACGAACCATGAGAGTGCGTTTCACCGAATAGTTTCTATGCCGTCTTGCTGGCAGCAATGAATTTAAGTGTTGCTACATGTAATAGAAATGCGATTATCTTCCGTGAAAACGAGGTGTTTTTAGACCATGATTTAAAGATAATTATTAATTGAAATGTCTGATATGTTTTACTATATATTTTAATCTTGAAAATGTTCTCAATTTAAAGGCATACCAAAAAAGCAAAAGGTGTTTCGCTAAGAAACAAAATTGAAGAAGTGTTTGCGTTAGCAAGTTGACTATAATATTATAGCTATGGGTGCTATAGTTATTGTTTTACGCAACGGCTGTCCGCCATTTTTATAGGTCCATGTGTGAAGGTATTATTGATTTCAATGATGGAGCCCTTTGCCCTGTACGCTCCAGTTCACCCCCATCACCACAAACAATTTCAGATATAGGCCGTATCTGGAATGAGGAAACGATTTCGGCACTGTCAACATTATGTCTACCGTTGACACAAGACAGCCGCTATCGTTCGCCTTCAACCGTTTTGACGTATTTATATGGGATTCCGATACGGGCGCAAAGCGTAGCAGATCAACATTATTTTTTAACTAAAACCACCATCTACAATTTATCAGATCTTCACTTGAATTATAACTTTAACTCGTTGAATCACTGTCAGTAGAGTCACTTTCTTTAAAATTTCAAATCAATCTGTTTTTTCATCATCAATATCTGGATTTGATTGATTGGATTTCTTTAGGATCTGCATTTTTTGAAATAAAATTCCATCTCATTGATGATTCTCCACAATGAGGGACGACTTCCTTTGTAGTATATCTCACGTCGCATTTCATGCAATATCTTAGCCAGACCGGGCAATTAGTTTTTTAAGGAATAAAATTCATGTATTTTGTAGCGTAACGTTCGAAATTATTAATTGAAATGTCTGAAATCATCCACTTCGATAGTTTCATGTCCATTTGCCCTGGGTTGAATTTTTTGTAAATGTACTTGCCACCTCGCCTTCTCTAGTGATCTTCGAGACAGATTTTTTCAGATAACCTGAATAAACTATGGTTTCTTAATTACGTCATGAAGTACGGTCACAATAAAAATATTGGTGAAAAGTGGGCTTCTGAGTGTTCCGTTCACCACGACAGAAACAGTTACATGCCTCCGACTACCCCGTTTGGGATAAAGTCATGATGGTATTTAACATACCATCAAAAATAAAATACATCAATTGAAAAATTGCAACAGGTTCGGACAAAAATAAAAATAATATATACAAAGGACCCCTTTTTTATATATTATTTTTGTTTTTGTTAGATTCAAAGGAGTTAAGATGGGTGAATACGTATAAAAGTATTATATTATAAGAAGTCATTTACCGGGGTTCAGGTGCAACCTGCTAGCCTAATGGGCTATATCATACAGTCCTACCTACCTAGTAGGCTGTAGATAACACCATGAGCCACCGCTTCGGCAGTCACCTATCGGCGGCGCAGCGCGGCGGGCATCGGCAGCAGCCGCGCGTGCCACGATAAAAGAATATACCAAAAATACTGGTGTTTTACCAATGCATGATAAGATAAGTTACGGAAAAAGTAAAAGCCCATTTGTACTGGATTTTAATGTGTTACGAAATATAATGGTTTACCTACCTTTACACTTCAAATACTCGTACATAGTACTACTAACTTCCAAACGTTATCTGAGTTTTACTTACCTCTAAACATCATTTGGTAACTTAAAACTGTGGTAACTGTGGAGTGGATTGCGTGGATCATGAAATATTACTGATTAAGCTAAGACATTACGGTGTTTCAGGTATCTCATCTCAATTAATACAATCCTATCTTACAGATAGAACTCAAAAAGTTAGTATCAACGGAACTGCATCTTCCGGTGCCACCATACGTATGGGAGTGCCCCAGGGATCTATATTAGGACCTTTGCTTTTTCTTATTTATATAAATGATCTTCCTACCTATGTCAAAGATATTTGTGAGATAGTATTATTCGCTGACGATACCTCGTTGATTTTTAAAGTCGACAGAGGTAAGCAAGCATTTGACGATGTAAATAATACTCTCTCAAAAGTACTATGTTGGTTCACAAGTAATAATTTATTACTTAATGCAAAAAAAACAAAGTGCATCAAATTATCTATGCCCAATGTGAGACAGGTTGATACTATTGTAACTATGAATGACGAGCCATTAGAATTAACAAATTCTACTGTATTTTTAGGAATAACTTTAGATTCTAAGTTACAATGGGGTCCGCATATAACGGCCCTGGCAGGGAGACTCAGTTCCGCTGCTTGTGCTGTTAGAAAAATAAGACTCTTGACTGATATTGAAACAGCAAGACTAGTATATTTTAGCTACTTTCATAGTGTTATGTCGTATGGTCTACTGTTGTGGGGTTCAGCTGCAGACTTGAACACCATTTTTGTACTTCAAAAAAGAGCCATCCGCTCCATTTACAAACTTAGACCACGCGACTCGCTTAGGGAAGTATTTAAGAAGATCGATATTTTAACTGTGCATGCTCAGTATATTTTAGATAACATAATGTATGTGCGCAAAAACTTGCATCTGTTCAAAAAAAACAGTGACACTCATAAACATAATACCAGAAATAAAAACAAATTGAAAACTCCCAGTCTTAGGCTACACAAGGTGGGAAACTCATTTGTGGGTCAATCTGTAAAATACTTTAACAAAATACCTCAAAGTCTTGTTGATCTACCTCTTCACAAGTTTAAGTCTGCAATTAAAGCAAAGTTAATGAAACAAGGTTATTATAATGTAGAGGATTACTTGAACGACAAAAGTTTGTGGTCATAGTAGGAATAATCTGCTCCTCTGCTCAATATTGTGTTCTTTTTTCTACTCGCATTGACTGTACTCTGAATTTATTTTTTGTAAAACAAACAAAGTTGAAAAGAGTAACTATCGAGTTTCTTGCCGGAGTCTTCTCGATAAGAAGCAACGTCCGAACCGGTGGTAGATTCACATTATGTATATTCACGATGTGTACTAATATTGTACTATTTTATATACGTTTATTATTATTATTTCCATATACTTTTTTTGACATGTCATAAGTGCTTTGTACAAGCTTAAATGAATAAATGATTTTTTACTTTACTTTACTTTACTTTAAAAAACGTGTAATCACCATGTCGTGCGGTGTTCATACAGCCAAATTCACTGCAACAGAAATATCTGCGCGAAACCATTTTTGATCATTGAACTATAATGTAAGTATCTGACGACGTCCAAAAAATATCTCAATGTTTTTGACAGTGCGACTGACCGCGACACTGAAACTCACTGACTTCGCCTGTAAACTCACGTCTCTGTCTGAGTGTGTCAAAAATGTCTAATTTGTGACTTAGGTATCATTTACGTAAGTACATGGACATGTTAAAGACTTAAATGTCTTAATTTATTTGATATGTCAACATATTTTTTCCTTCACTATAGTACCTACCTACGTAAATAATACGATTACCTAACTGTAAAAGCCTGAGATAATCAGTGAGATGTCAAAATGCGAGTAACTCGTATTTGAGTCGCGGTGCGTGTCATCGATGAAAGGCATAAAGTTCAAAAAGGAACGTAGTAAGTTTAATAATCTGTGGTTTGACACTTTGACATAATGTCAGTTTGTTTTTATTTCGTTTAACTGTCACAGGCATCATCAAATGTTAGTGGAAATAAAAATTAACTCGTTTCGATTTTGCCCTTTGATTCTATTTGCTGAGATAGATATCTGCCTAAACTGAGTAATGCTCTGGATTTCGTTATTGTGTCTCCAGCCCTCCGCTGCGAGCTATCGAGAGGACTAGACTTGTCGGGAAGTGTTGTGAGGTGTTGGTGTTTTGGGTGAATGTGAAAACTTGGTGACCAGCGAGTGTAGCTAGCCGTGGTCTTTAGTCCGAGAAACTCCCCGTCTTCAAGATGGACGGTGGCAACGACCAGGAAAGGGATCGCGGGTGGGTTTCGTTTGTTTTCGTTCTGTGCTCAAGAAGGTCAACAGATGGCCATGAAGAACGCAACCTCTTCCAAACAGTACCGAAATGTTTTTTAGTTAAAACGTCACGTTACTGGTTGACCCTGATTCTAACCATTAGCATGCTTGTTCATTAGTGCACTTTGACTTTGATATTCTCATTAGAATCTTATCTGTTGAATATTTTGCTTAATTACTCCAAACTTTTATCTAACAATATTTGCGATTATATCTGATGACATTTTATATTTATATTTAATGACAATTTACTAATATTATGCTTCAGGATTTTGTTACAATTTTACTCCAAATGTAAGAGTATGTGTGATGCTGTTGTTTTGATTTAAATTGGTGTTGTATTTACACCTACTATACATGTAAATATTTCTTTGCTATAGGTTGGGTGTGGACTACAGTGCTGCAGAGGGGGATGGAGACCGTGGGAGGTACAGGTATCAGTTAATTATGTTCTGTGTGCCTATTTTATTTTTAATTTTAGTTTATTTGATTGCCTTATGCTGGCTTTTCTTGATAAAATTTACAATTGTTTCTTCATCAACAATTAAACATGAAAGGTAATGTAGAGTGATGTGGTAGTGATTTGGTTCTGAATTGTCAAGCCAGCTAAAAATGGGAATCGTGTTAATATTTTTTACTGAAGAGTTAAAAGTGCATGATGTCTATGTGACTGTACCATACATTCCTACCCATTTTATTTATTACCTAAAGATTCATCAAAATGTCTACTAATGTCTGCTACCAAGAGTAGCTCAGTTGGGAAAGCAGTCACCAAGTTTCCTGTAGTTCACCGGTTCAAATCTGGCCTGATTTAACTTTTATAGTTTTTATCTTAAGATGCAAAATAAGTATCAGGAAATGTTTGATAGCACACTTTAAGTAATATTTATGATTTATTAAGCAGGTATATATATTGCTGTCTTAATAATATTATTTGAAAGCCTAGGCAAGATAAATAGTCAGATGTATCATAAATAGAAAGCTGTGGTTCCCCTTATTAATATTCAGACTTTTTTTCTCGAAGTAAAAATTAAATAGAAACCATTTCATTTCATTCATCACCATAAAATGGTCACTATTTAATTTTCCCAGAACAATTATTATGCTTCCATGAATTATAAAAATATGAACTAGCTTTCTTGGTAGTAGTAAAGAGTAGCAGCAGAATAGTAGCAGATGCCATTGTTTCTTTAGTTCTGTTTTGCAGTGTGTGTGCCACAAGTAGGCAACGGTGAAATGCAAGAAGACGAGCAAAGAAGAAGATAATATTGAGATTGGATTGAGGTGGAGATGGCTGTATAAAAATTGTATTTTAGTCATATTTTTAAATGCCATCTCCACCACTATCTGGTTTCACTAAGACAGTCAAGTCAGAAGGGGACCATGTGGCTTAAGTACAGAAAAGGACCAACAATGTGGAAAACTGTTGACTGAAATTGATATTTTACTTATTTACTTTAACTTGTTGTGTATGATCATTTTTCCTGTTATTTTTTGCTCTAATATATATGACTAATCTGACCATCTGACTTTAAGTTTAAGACTGAAAATTGGCTAGAGTGCCAGACAAATAATTGACTGTTTATTTGTCAATCTAAACTTAGATACATAATTTTAATTTAAAATTATATTTGTGTGTTATATAATATTTCTTTTTTGTTTTCTCATGAAATAATAGGTTGGGGAAAAAGTTTCTTCGCACTTTTTAGGAAAATTCAAAATTTATTGGGAATTACAAGGTATTTAGGAAAACAAAGCAGATTAAATTTTCTTTACTTTATTGATGATCTCAGAATCAAGACAATCTAGCATCTTGCGGTATGCTCAGCGTCCGACAGTTTAATTTGGGAGTAGCACACCTCAATTTTAACTCCTAAAATCAAGTTTTAGTTTAGAACATTAAAACATACTCGGTGAAAATATTAAATGCTTATTCTGTTTTCATCATCAAAAGACTTTTTTTCCTAAAATAATAGGTTGGGGAAAAAGTTTCGTCGCTTTAAGAAAATTCAAAACATTTTTTAATATAGTTTATTTACATTTAACTGAAGTATGTAGATGCCATTTTGTTCGATTACTTTTTGCCATCTTGTAGGTAGGGACATGATCCCATTGCTATAGGAATTTTGAGGCTTCTGATCAAAATACCGTGACAAGTGGTTTTGGCAGTCCTTGAATAAAAACCTTTCTAATCTACTACCCCAATGCCACAACATAGATGATCAGTATATCCATCTTTTTGAGATAATTAAACAGGAACATAATTTTATTTTTCCTAAGAAGAAATTAAAGGTCGATAATTTTAAGTTTAAGTTTAGTGATTGGGCTACGCCAGGCATCCATAAAAGTAGAAATAAATTATACGAATTATATGGTTTAAATGCTAATTCTAAGTGTCAAAAACTAGAAGATAATTTCAAATTATACTCAAAAATCTTTAAGAAATCATGCCATATGGCTAAGTCTATCTTTTTGCGTGACAAAATAAAACAAGCAAAAAATAAAATTAAAACTATTTGGAACATAATTAATAAGGAAACTTGTAAATCAAAACCCCGAGATCACTCATTGGCTCTTAAAATTCAAGATAATTTAATTGAGTCTGAGATTGACATAGCTAATACATTTGAAACATTCTTTTCAAATATACCCATTGTAACTACAAGTACCTTAAATTCTAGTGCACCGCTAGCTAGGTCCCTGCTCGCATCTAGTGTTGATGAGTGCTCATTTCAGTTCAACTTTGTTCATATAAATTCTCATGACATAATCAAGGTGTTTAAGGAACTTAATATGAAAAACACCGAAGATCTGTGGAGTATTTCGATAAGTCTACTTAAATCAATCATAAATATCATCTCACCCCACTTAGCAGTACTTTTTAATAACTGCATTGACGAAGGTCAGTTTCCCAACTTAATGAAATTTAGTAAAGTCATCCCGCTTTTTAAATCTGGTAGCAAAAGTGACCCATCTAATTATAGACCCATTTCTATACTACCAGCTCTTAGTAAAATCTTTGAAAAAATTATATTAAATCAGCTGCTTTCACACTTTACTTTAAATAAATTACTACATGAGAAACAATTTGGTTTTATTAAACATAGAAGCACTACAGATGCAGGTGTAGCACTTATCAAACACATATTTGATGCTTGGGAAGGCAAGCAGGATGCAAGAGGAATATTTTGTGATCTTTCGAAAGCGTTTGATTGTGTGGATTATGAAATCCTACTGATTAAGCTGAGACATTACGGTGTTTCGGATATTTCGTCTAAACTTATACAATCTTATCTCATAGACAGAACACAAAAAGTGAGTATAAACGGAACCACCTCTTCCGGTGCCACCATTAGCATCAGGTGGAAATCTGAAGGTGCAAGATCAAGACTATACGGCGGAGGTGTTAACACCTTCCAGCCAAACTCTCTTAATTTTTGCTGAGTGGCTAAAGATGTGTGACGTCTAGCGTTATAAAAAAAACCACACCCTTTCTGTTGATTAATTCCGGCCGCTTTCTCTCAACTTCTCGATTTAATCTTATCAGTTGTTCAGTACAGTTCAGAATCGATGGTCCTGCCTGGTGGTAACAGCTCATAATGAATAATGCCCTTCCAATCCCACCACACACACAGCATCACCTTGTTGCGAGTTAACCCAGGTTTCGCCACAGTCTGTGAAGCCTGACCGGCGTTTGCCCACGACCTTTTTTGCACGTTCTTGTCAGACGTGATCCACTTTTCATCACCAGTTGTCAGCTTCTTCAAAAGTTCGGTTTTATCACGTCGTACTAAAAAATCACAAATGAGCACACGGTTCATTAGGTTTCTTTCAGTGAGCTCGTGAGGTATAGGCCCAAATATCGAGCTTTTTTGTGTACCCAGTTTTTTTCAAATGCGCCAAAACTGTTTTGTGGTCAATTCCCAGTTCTTCAGCTACGTCGTAACTACTGATATTCCGATCTTGCTCCACTTTTTCAAAAATAGCATCCATTTTATCCGTAAAAGGGCGACCAGAGCGACGTGCATCTTTGACATCAAAATTTCCGGATTGAAAACGCTTAAACCAAATTTGTGCTGCTCTCACAGACACTGCACTAGGTCCTTAAACATCGCAAATTTTTTTCACGGCTTGCGTTTCATTTTTACCTTTTTTGTAGTAAAATTTTAAAATGTATCGAATTATTAAAATGTATCGAATCACACATTTTCCTAATTTGAATTTGGAATTATCTTCTTCAAAAACTTCAAAAACTTTTAATGATACTAAAACCAGCCAGATACAAATAGTATAGCCAAAGAGATTTTATTTCAAGTTCATACATACTATATGTGAAAAGACTTTTTCCCCAAACTAATATTATGAATTTGACCTGCGGCAGTCTCCTGGTGCGGTGCGCGTCCCAGTCGTCGCTGGACGAGTCGTCGCAGCGGCCGGCGGGCGACGCGGGCGGCGACGCGGCTGCGCCCGCGCACGCCGGCAAGCTGCTGGACGCGCTAGCGCGCCTGCGCCGCCTCGCCACGCTGTGTGACATACAACTGCAGGTATGACACGAGCTGGACTGTTTGTAAGCTTTGTATAAATGATCCCTACTCTTATTGTTATGGACCACCCTTATTGTATAGGTTTTGAAATAATGTTCATTTAAAAACTAAGATGTTATCGAAAAAAATTAATGAATAAGATAACGATGAGATAACATTGAATAATTTTCTATTAAGACACTTTAATAATATAACATGAGTTACTAGTGATCAATGCCATTAGAGCTAAATGAAGTGAGCTTTTGCTTTGCCAGTTTTATTTAAAAAGTTGAATGAAAGCATAATGTAGAACTGGTTACTACTAGGGCACTTTATACAAAAAGTATATACAGATTACTAGCTTCAGCCCCCGACTTCGTTTGCGAAGACTGTTCTCTAGTTAGTGGAAAATGCATAGTGAAAATATTTTGATATCATTTTGTGTCTGCATTACAAGCACAGATTGCAAATAGCGCCATCAGGTTCTGCAATGGATCTTTAGGTTACAAAACAGAATGTTTTAATGACATGTGCTACAGTTTGAGCCCTTTATATGTCTTAACCTACATTTTTGCAGCTGAGCTTTAATAATATGCATGCTAAAACTTCTCTATCTGCTTAGTTAGATTGAATGTTATTGAATAACAACAACATCCAAACATCGGTATTTTTACATTTATAATATTAGAGGGTGAACACTGTGTATCTGTTTGCAGGCGCAAGAGGAGGGATCAGACACTCCCTCGCCGGGCGTGTGGGCACACCGCGCGGTGCTGGCGGCCGCGTCGCCGTACTTCCTCGCCATGTTCACGCAGTTCGACGAGCGCATGCAATCCTCCGTCACTATACAGGTACTCAACTAGAATGAATACATGAACAGCTTTTCTGATGGTTTGTCCCGGGGATATTTGGCTTTAAGTTTGCCGCACACTGGGCCACCTGTCGTAGCCACTAGACGCGGCGATCAGTGGTTGAGCTGGGTCCCTAGACGCGGTCACAGCCGCACTTTGTGACTCGGACGACTCCAACGCTTGCTGCAACCACTTTTGTGGACTATGTCCAGTGTACGACAGCCATAGTCTGACTTACAATAGTACATTGTTCACCGAGAGGAGAAAGAGACCGATTACCGTCGCGGGTGTCGTTTGAAGCCCGAGCCGTAGGCGAGGGCTTTAAAACACCCGAGATCGGGAATCGCACTTTCTCTCGAGTGATACATAGTGCTTTATACTACACCTACGAGGAAAATAAAAAATAAAACTTTACTAATTGAAATTTATATTGAAATTGTTGCAGTTAGTGAAGCTTAATGTAAAACTTTTTCTTTATTATTTTTGCTGTTTCCTTCAACTGCGGCGGAGTTAAAAAATCTTCATCATCACTATCACTACTTATCATTTTGATTTACTTTTTTATTTTACTTTCTACGAAAACTGAATCCTCAAACAACACACAAATTGAAAATGGCGCCAATGGCGTCTGCAATTTTCACATGTTCTTTTTTCAAATTGTTTATCCTGCCGCCGCAGGGTCGCACTGCCAGCCCGACACCATCCGACACACAGCTAGTGGCCAGTGTCATTTTGCGAACTTGGAGATAAAAACTCACTGTAAAAACTTTTTGACTTTTGATATTTAGGTTACCGGCGCATAGTCTTACCCAAAATTAAAAAAGAAAAACCACGTAAGAAATGGATTTTCATACACTTTTATCTCCCGGTCAGATGCGTTTTCTCCCCGCATATTTGTTCGATATGCAATGACGTACTTTCTACCGTAAATTTGATAAAGTATCAAGGTACTTTCCGAGCAGGTGTAGTATAAAGATTATTATATCACTTACACAATAAATTATTGTTTTCAGAATATAGAACCCCATGCTCTGGAAGCCATCATCGAGTACATTTACACGCCAGAATCACTCGTAATCACAGAAGACAATGTTCAGGTAAATATAACGAAATTGTAATTTAATTGAATATTGCGTCGTTCACCATTGTGTCATGTTCATGCCTGTGTTTTATTTAATAGACTACCTTATTTACGAATAATATGAGGGAATTAAACGCAAAGCTCTGCGAAGATGACGCTCGTACGCGCGAAATAAAGCTTAATTTTTGTTGTATGGTTAATGGCATGATACCTATGAACCCTGGGGCAAAGCAGACTGACATCGAGGAGAAGAGGCGAAGTCTTGTTGTTGAGCTTGACGGAGTGTTGGACCGCATTTCAGAATGGGGTGCATGCAATCTTGTCGAGTTCAATGCCAAGAAAACGCAGGTGTGTGCATTCACAGCAAAGGCGTCGCCTTTTCTTTCCCATCCCACTCTTCAGAGCACCCCACTACCGATTAAGGATACCCTAAACATCCTTGGCATGGATGTTCGTAGCAACCTAAACCAGCGGGACTACATTGAGAGCGTCATTAGAACTGCATCCCGTAAACTCGGAGTCCTGAACAGAGTGAGACGATTCTTCACGCCTGAGCAGCTCTGTCTCTTGTATAAGACGCAAGTTCGCTCGTGTGTGGAATACTGCTCTCATCTCTGGGACGGTTCCGCTAAGTACCTACTCGAAGCTCTTGACAGGTTGCAGCGGCGTGCTATCCGTATTATTGGGAACCCAGAGGCAACTTTGACCCTTGAGCCTCTCCAATTGCGTAGAGACATTGCCAGGCTAAGTGTTCTCTATCGCTTCTACAATGGGGAATGCTCTGACGAGTTGTTCCAGCTTATCCCACCGTCACCTTTCTCACCCACACACAATTCAACATTTGTTGGCCCGAACTAAAAGGTTCGGTGACTCGTTTCTTTGTCGTACCATCCAGACGTGGAACGCTCTTCCAGCACATGTGTTTCCTTCCTCGTATAGTCCCGGGTTCTTCAAGCGGGGCGTGAAAAGGCATTTCTGCAGGCCTTCAAGGTGAGGATGGCCAGCCCAGTGATTCGTTTGAATGACTGGGCTTGTCAACCTCATATCTGGACCTCACGACCGCTTTCCATCAGGTGGAGTGAGATCATCTTGACGGGCATTATAAAAAAAAAAAAAAAGAACATCGAACTCGTTTTTTTAACCTACTATAAAAATGGAGCCGAGTTCTCCGTCTTTTGTGAACCGATTTTATTGAACTTCGTAGACGTTGCATCTATTCTGCGGATGCCCCTTAGGGCTCCAAGCATAGATTTGCGTGGAACCACGGACAGGTAAAATAAGGACTCCCCGATGTGACACAAGAGGGTGAAGTACTTTCTAATCTTTGCGTGTGTGTCACACGACTGTCATGAGCAAAATGGCGGAACTGCCAGCCTTCAAGTGTGTAAAAGTTGAATTGAATTGAATTGAATTAAAGTTTATTTGGTATATACACAAAAAATAACTTATCTAAGCTTACATCTAATACAATAGCAACAGTACCAAAAAGGTCTCCGCTCAGCATATGTGGTGGTGCGTGGCGCAGCTCACGTCGTGGTGCTGCGCCACGCAGCACCACTACGCTGGTATTCTGCGGATACTAAATAAATAAATAATAAATATAACAAAGAATAAGTAAATAACTAAAAAACATCAAGAACAAGACACTTACTCAATAACATAAAATTCGACATACAACAGCTCCGTCTTTATAAGCACAACTTCAAATTACACTAATCAATTAGTTTTTACATTATTATTATACATATTTCTTCATTCATGGCATTTCCCTTGGCATTTCCGTTTAGCGCTGACATTAATTTAATAAATTATTGTTCTGTTTCTGCAATAAAAACTCTTTTAATTTTTATCTTAAAGCTTTTGGCACTCGTAGAATGCCTGATGGGCGAGGGAATGTTATTCCAACACTTTGTTGAGGCATAACGGAAACTTTCGCGAAACGACGCTGTTTTGTGGCTAGGACATAACAATCGGTCAGCTAGACGAGATTCGGGCTGTGTAAAATTTAGTTTAGCAAAGAGGTAGGGTGGACTTTGATTTCGAATGATACCGTATAGTAATCCTACAAAATGTAAAAGTCGCGACTCCATGTTCATTAGATTACTTTTATTTAAATAAGGAGATATATGGGCTCTACGCGATATACGGAAGCAGAATCTGGCGCAGGAGTTTTGAACACGCTGGATGAGTTTTGTTGTACGAATCAACAGACATTCACCTATCACTTTATCAGCATAGTTAAGCTCTGACAAAATAAGAGATTCGCACAGATAAATACGTGCTTCAATGCTCAAATATTGACGAATTTTATACAACGTTTTTAGTCTATAATAACATTGCTTGACGGTTCGCTAACATGTCTTTCAAACTTTAAACTTTCATCAATAATGACACTTGAATTTCTCGCTTCAGTTACTTGTTCAATTTCTACGAGGGTCATTCAATAAATACTTAGCCTAGAAAAAGTAAACGAAAATTTTGGAATAGTGGCAATTTATTTTTCAACATAGTCTCCTTTTAGTTCGATACACTTAGCCCAGCGATGCTCCAACTTTTTTAACCCGTCCGAAAAATAGTTTTTGTCAAACTCTGCAAAATAGCCCTACGTGGCGGAAATGACCTCCTCATTTGATCCATATCTATTCCCGGCGAGTGATTTTTTCAGATTAGGAAACAGAAAGAAGTCATAAGGGGCCAAATCTGGAGAATACGGTGGATGGGGCAGCAATTCGTAGCGTAAGTCGACCAATTCGGCCATGGCAACGGTAGACGTGTGAACCGGTGCGTTGTCGTGGTGAAACAGCACTTTTTTCTTCGCCAGATGGGGTCGTTTTTTCTTTAATTCGGCGTCGAATCGGCCCAATAAATCGGCATAGTAAAGCCCTGTAATTGTTTTACCTTTCTCGAGGTAATCGATGTAGATCACACCTTGTGAATCCCAGAAAACGGTGACCATAACTTTTCCGGCCGATTTTACAGTTTTCGCCTTCTTTGGAGCACGTTCCCCGGTCTGGATCCATTGTTTTGATTGCTCCTTGGTCTCTGGTGTGTACCAGTGGATCCAGGTTTCATCGACGGTCACAAAACGACGCAAAAACTCCGCTGGATTCCGCTTAAACAGCGCCAAAGACGTCTCCGATGTGGTCTCACGGTTGCGCTTGTTTTCCGGTGTGAGTAAACGCGGCACCCATCGCGCCGACAGCTTTCTCATGCCGAGTTCCTCGTGAAGAATATGATGCACTGTTCCTTCTGAAATGGCTACAGTCTCAGCTAGCTCCCGAACCTGCAATCGGCGATCTGCCAATACGAGATCATGGATTTTTTTAATGTTTTCCTCCGTAGCAGCTGTTTTCAGTGCACCTGGACGTGGTTCATCAAAAACCGACGTACGGCCACGTGCAAACTCGTTGAACCAATTCTTGACGGTGGCCATCGATGGAGAAGAGTCACCGTACACAGCATCCAAGCGCTCTTTGTTTTCGATGCGCGTTTTCCCTTCCAAAAATAGGAATCGAATCACCGAACGATATTGCTCTTTTTCCATTTTTGCAAAACCGATCGACACGTTCGCTTCCATAAGTTGTCAAATTAAAGCAAATGAAGGGATTGGAATGAAAATTTGAAAAAAGAATTAAAAAAGAATGTGCTACACTGTGGTAAAACTCTTTTGAAACTACAGCGCCCTCTGGCGATGAGGCTAGGTACTTATTGAATGCACCTCGTACCTTCACTATTTTGAGTTCTATAGAGTAATTCTTCATTTGGTTTACTTAGCTTTAGTTCCAATAATTAGAAATTTAGTTTTTGATGGATTTAAAACAAGGCTATTTTCTTCCGACCATTCAGTTACTTGTTCAAGGTCTTGATTAATTTTATCTATAGCTATGGCAGTGTCACTAGGTTTGAATGATTTGTAAATCTGAAGGTCGTTAGCATATATGTGATGATCACAAAAGGACATGGAGTTTAGAAGGTCAGCTGTGTAAAGAATAAAAAGTATAGGCCCCAGTATCGATCCTTGTGGTACTCCTCTCGTTACAGGAGCAGTAGTCCAAAGTTTTTTGTGCCATTCATTTTAGTGAGCTCAACTGTTTGGCACCGATTTGTTAGATAACTTGAAAACCACTTCAGTGAGCTGGTGTTAAACCCATAATAAGTAAGTTTAGCCATAAGGAGCGTCGTATTTATGGTGTCAAACGCGCGAGAATAATCTAATGGAACCAGTATAGCTCCCTCTCCTAAATCTTGCCCAGCCAGTATGTCATCAACTACATCTAACAGGGCAGTCCCAGTACTTTTACCAGCTCGGAAACCTGACTGTTTTTGAGGTAACATATTGTTCGAATATAGGTATTCCGTCATTTGAGAACACATTTTTTTTTCTAAAATCTTTGATAGCAATGGTAAAATACTAATTGGTCTCAGATCTTTAAATTCTGTGGGATTCTTGACTTTTGGGAGTGGTTTCACGATGGCGTTCTTCCAAATGGCTGGAAAGGTGCTGGTTTCAACTGATTTATTTAGAATAGAAGTAATAACAGCCAAAGTTCGCGGCAAAGTCAGTATAATCATATTAATATGGTCTGGATTACTGATACTTTCTGGTAGCTGTATGTGCTCCCTGTTTGAGGGTAACACGTCCTTGCTTATGTTTTTCCATAAGGTTCGTGAATTTTTCAAGTTTTTATTGATACAGTATTTAAAGTATGCTGACTTTTCATTAAATAAGGCTACATTCACCATACTTTTGAGCTCTTTATAGTATTTTTTGTCTGACTCAAGTTTCGTTTGGTGGCTTTTAGTGTGAGCTGAGTCACACAATTTCATATTTTTTTAAATATTTCCCGTTATCCACGGATGACTTTGAACCTCACATAAGATATCTTCACAGGGGCATGAAGGTCAAATAATGTATTAATTTGTATCTTAAAGGCGTTAAGCATGTCATTTACGCTTTCAGAAGTTAGCTGTTTCCATTCAATCTCATTAAGATGTGCATTAAAAAGTTCTGTATTCATATTTCTAAGAGGTCTGTAAGATATCCACCGAGGTGTTGGTAAGGGTTTTTTAATATTTAATTCATATGAAATAAATGCATGGTGGCTTAGGTCGGGCACGTAGTCGACAAATATGTTTGTAATTTTGGAACTACAACATACGAGATCTAACAAGGTCTCAGAGTGGTCAGTAAAATGAGTTGGTTGCGTAACATACTGCTTTAAGCCTATGCATTCTAAAAAATTTAAGAGATTTTTTGCGTTTGTTTCATTAATTTTAAGCAAATCTATATTGAAGTCTCCCATCAAAACCATATGATCAAAGCCAGACAAGGAACATACTGACTCTGTCAAAGCATCAATGAATGAATCAACATTCTGCCATTCTGGTCTGTAAGCAGTACCCACCGCGAGCCTTTGACCGTTTACATTTATACCCAGCCAGGATTAGAGATAAAGGAACTTGCTCTACAAGTTAGCAAGTGAAGCATTGAAATGAAATGAAATGAAATGAAATTTATTATCTGCTTATGAATAAGGTACACTGTAGATGACATATTTTTAGGACGTTGTGCTTACTCAGCCGTTATTAACAGCATGCAAATTTTAAAAAAAAAATGGATTGAATTTACAAGGCATAAGTGTCAAAATTACAAGATGTCAGAATCGATTTAAAAAAATAAAAATATTCAGAGAACATTAATAATAAACACATGTCAACAGTTATTCAAATTAACATCTCCAAAAATTCTGAAAGTCAAAATTACCTACAGTCATGCGTCACTTTGCGAATTTAGAAATTCCTGTGTTGTGTAGAATGCCTTTTCACTAAGCCACCTGTATAAGGCGCTTTTAAAATTACTTGTGGGTAGATTTATGAATTTTGGTATTTTGTTATAAATTGTCATACACATCCAATGACAATTTTCCGAAACCGCTCACTTTTGGGAATAATCTCAGAAACCAATCTATTCCTATTTCTAGTATTTCGTGTATAAATATCTTTGGCTTGTTTGAAGTAGTTCATATTTTGTTTGACAAATTTAGCTGCCTCAAAAATATACAAGCAAGGAAGTGTCAGGATGTTTAAGGACTTAAACAGCGGTTTGCACGGCTCGTCAGGTACTGTACCACATATTGCTCTAATGCATTTTTTGGGCAATAAATGCCTTTTTAATGTCGGTGCTGTTTTCCCACATGATAATTCCGTACCGAAGAACTGATTCCACGTATGCGAAGTATTCTGTAAGGGCTGTATTTCTTGTTGCTATTTTTGTTAGTTTATATAATGCAAACGTGAACCGATTTATTTTATTGCACCCATTTTCTACTTGTTGTTTCCAGTTTAGTTTTTCGTCAATTTCTAACCCTAAGAATTTTGTTGTATTTGTATGGTTTAATTTTTGTCCTTCGTGATTATTAATGTCAAGTTAGATGAATTAAAATGTATAATATTAGTTTTGTCAATGTTAATTTGTAAATTATTATTTCTAAGCCAATTTATTACTGTACTTATTGTTTTATTAATGTTATTTTGGTGGTCATTAAGTGATAATTTACCATCTGTTGTCACTATTACAGAAATATCGTCAGCGAATAGAATACATCGATGTTCTGTCACATTTGAAAGATTATTTATGTAAATCAAGAACAGGAGAAGTCCTAATACACTTCCTTGAAGAACACCGAACCTATTTTCCCTGAACTCCGATTTATACTTTTGTACTTCATAATTTGAATTAAGTTTTGTTACTTCGACTGATTGCAACCTATTTTGCAGATATGTCTTGATCCAATCTAGAGCAGTACCCCTCACGTTGCGCGTGGCTGAGTGCACGCTGCCCAGCAGTAGCAAGTTCGCGCGCATCTTTCGCGTTTCGGCCTGTATGACCAAGACGGTCGGTAGGGCCATGGGAGGTGGTGGGTTTGTCCTAAGCCAAGTCTCGTTTATGGCTAGTACGTCCAATCCATGCTTTTCCAAGGCCACTAACAGCTTTTCATGTCTAGTACCGAGAGACCCAGGATTAAGTATACCTAAGAATTTTTTTATTCTTATGTGATTGTATGACGAAAGTGTGTGAAATTTGTATGTAAATGCAATTTAATAACTTTATCAAAAAAGCGGCATGCCGTCTATCGAGGTTAAATATTTGTGCGAGTAAAGCTTGTGAATTATTAAAGTAGCCAATCACAAAAGCGTACGTTATTACCGTTGGCTTCTATACATGGCGTTAATTGAAATGTAGGCATTACGGAGTCCTTACTTTTTACTCGTCCGTGTGTGTAAGTTTGCGTCCTCCCCCCCAGAGCCTGCTCTCGGGCGCATCGCTAGTGCAAGTGTGGGGCGTGCGCTTCGCGTGCTGCGCGTTCCTGGCGCGCGCGCTGGCGCCCGACAACGCGCTCGGCATCCGCGCCTTCGCCGAGCTGCACGCGTGCGCCGACCTCGCGCGCGCCGCCACGCGCTACATCGACGCGCACGCTGCGCAGGTGAGACACAGTCTAGAGCTCTCCGCGCAGCGCTAGTGCAAGTGTGGGGCGTGCGCTTCGCGTGCTGCGCGTTCCTGGCGCGCGCGCTGGCGCCCGACAACGCGCTCGGCATCCGCGCCTTCGCCGAGCTGCACGCGTGCGCCGACCTCGCGCGCGCCGCCACGCGCTACATCGACGCGCACGCTGCGCAGGTGAGACACAGTCTAGAGCTCTCCGCGCAGCGCTAGTGCAAGTGTGGGGCGTGCGCTTCGCGTGCTGCGCGTTCCTGGCGCGCGCGCTGGCGCCCGACAACGCGCTCGGCATCCGCGCCTTCGCCGCGCAGGTGAGGGAAACTCTCAATATCTTTCCAAGAGACAACTCATTTTGAATAGATGTAAAAATGGTTGTACAATCTATATTGTTACCGGAAAATAGGAATCTGTCATTTAATTTAGATTAGCCAATTTGTGAAACGTGAGCGCTGATGCTCACGTTTCCGATCGTCTCCTGTGATTTTGGGAAAATATACAGGATCACCCCCAACTACCGAAAATCGCTGAACATACATGAGGGTAACTCGGGTAGCCCTAGTGATGCTCTACCACTGGGCTTCCGCTTATCACTATTTTTTGGGTGGCTAGTTCAAAATGCCTGCTCCCACGATGTGACTTCACAGACTCGCACACTCGAAAGCAACGAAACGTCAAAACTTCATCTTTGACACTGTGAGGATTTCTTCTGGTTTTTGTAACGACGGAAAAGCACGATAAAAGTTTCCCTCTACAGCTTTGGCCAGCTTTACAATGCGGCTACCGATATCGACTTTTTCCCTGGGCAATAACTATTGTTTTTTTTTTTTTAAAATTCAACATTTAATTTGATATGTTTTAATAGTGTAATTGTTACTACTACCTCTTTTTATGATCTGTCATTTGGGTTCTTGTTCTTTTTTTCTATCTGTGTGCATATTTTAATTTTTAATTGTTGATCTGCTGGTGTTTTGGTGATAACTGTCAACATGCATGTAAATTGAATAAACTAGTTTAAGGGATGTCCTTAACAGATTTCATTTATTTTACTTGTCAGTAATCAATAATGCTTTCTTTTGCAGGTCCTAGAGACTGAGGAATTTCTTACCTTAGAACCCGACGTGCTGTGTCAACTGCTCGACAGCGACCGCATAACGGTTAGTACATTATTTGCCATAAACTAAAATTTTGTTGCTTATGTCAAATTTTCAGAGAAACCTTTGCAACGGTTTTTCCTAAGATCCGTCAGTAGTTAAAAAACACAATGTGCTGAACAATGTTCACACGTTAGGTGGAAAGCAAGAAACGGACCCTTTGGACTTGAACACTTTGGAATGGAAGAGGACACATACTCCAGTCAAATTCTCAGTCAAAACAAACTGAGTCAGTCCAAACTGACATCAAATGTCATTTCGATTAGACGAGTGCTTATGTCATCATTCCCATACATTTTACATTTCTACGCCCGCCCGGCAATGCCTGACACATGACAGCAGGCATTCACAAATGACTAAATTGATCTATGGAGTGATTTATCTGTTACGTAGTAACTATTAAGTAATCTGTGCCTATATAACTATGGTTATTTAAACCATTTGCCATTAATCTGGTAATAAGTGCGTGTAACAATATTCTTTCTATTTCAGGTGCCAAATGAAGAGCTCATCTTGGACGCTGTGATTCGCTGGATGCAGCACGATCCTGAGGTAAGTGACGATTTTCAAATGTATGCATATTTGCACCTTAAAAACAAAGCTGGGTATTTCCTAAGGTTGTTTTTTTTTGTTTTTTTCTTAAGGTGAAGTTGTTTAGTTTCGTTATAAACGGCAACCATGTATGCAAATTAATTAACTGTTTGCCGTGCAGAATCGTCAACAGCAACTGGGCTGTGTGCTGGAGCACGTGCGGCTACCGCTGCTGCCACAGGACGTGCTGGTGGCGCGCGCCGCCGCGGAGCCGCTTGTCAGCGCCAGCATCAGGGTCAAGGTAACTTTAAACTAAATACTGATTTATTATTTTCTATAAGTAGCTGTCGTTTTTATCAAAAACGATGAATTTGAAAATCGATATTATTAAATGTTTTAATTAGTAAGTTTTGGTAGAAACTCCTACGAATTAAATATCGCTCGTCTGTTCCAAACGGCCTAGGCCCCAAGTCTTCTAATTTATCTGAAATGATATGCTATAGCGATAGTATTAAAACTTAATCAAGATTAGATTAGATTGACAGTAATAAGCGTGTGACTAGCAAAATTGTTTTTGGTCACTCTAACTTCTTATTATTACCCTACTTTGGCATTTGGGCCGTTTTGATATTTATTTAGTTGATTTTCTCCATGAAGCTCATTAATCACCATCTATACCTCACTCATTATATTACAGATAAGAAGCAGGGATGCTAAAATGAATGACAATTTGCATTTGACGTTGCCATGACGATGACATACCTTTTTCTTGACAACAAAAAAATGTTATCCGGGTGAGAAATGCATTACGCACTATCCAACTACCTGGGTGGGGCAGTGGGACTCTCGCCGGCGGCGTACCCACTAAAACACACCCGGGTATACCTCGCCGCTATGAAATAGGGCGACATGGAGCCTAAAGGATTACCACGTCTCCATAGCGGTCGGCCCAGCCTATGCGCCGGGCCTCCTCACGCTACGGGGGCATCCCGGTATACTGGGACACCCCCAGACGGGTGCACCTTGGAATAGGGTGTAGGGTGTAAGGGTGAAAACGCAGGTGTGTGCATTCACAGTAAAGGCGTCGCCGTTCCTTTCCCACCCCACTCTTCAGAGCACCCCGCTACCGATTAAGGATAGCCTAAACATCCTTGGCATGGATGTTCGTAGCAACCTAAACCAGCGGGACTACATTGAGAGCGTCATTAGAACTGCATCTGCATCCCGTAAACTCGGGAGTCCTGAACAGAGTGAGACGATTCTTCACGCCTGGGCAGCTCTGTCTCTTGTATAAGACACAAGTTCGCTCGTGTGTGGAATACTGCTCTCATCTCTGGGACGGTTCCGCCAAGTACCTACTCGAAGCTCTAGACAGGTTGCAGCGGCGTGCTATCCGTATTATTGGAAACCCAGAGGCAACTTTGACCCTTGAGCCTCTCCAATTGCGTAGAGACATTGCCAGGCTTAGTGTTCTCTATCGCTTCTACAATGGGGAATGCTCTGACGAGTTATTCCAGCTTATTCCACCCTCACCTTTCCACTCCCGTACCACGCGTGCTGGACTACGGCGTCACCCACACACAATTCAACATTTGTTGGCCCGAACTAAAAGGTTCGGTGACTCGTTTCTTTGTCGTACCATCCAGACGTGGAACGCTCTTCCAGCACATGTGTTTCCTTCCTCTTATAGTCCCGGGTTCTTCAAGCGGGGCGTGAAATGGCATTTCTGCAGGCCTTCAAGGTGAGGATGGCCAGCCCAGTGATTCGTTTGAATGACTGTGCTTGTCAACCTCATATCTGGACCTCACGACCGCTTTCCATCAGGTGGAGTGAGGTCATCTTGACGTGCAATATAAAAAAAAGCCCCCCGGCTTACACCCCGGTGCTACTTTTAGGGAGCAGGAGGAGGACAGGCGAACCGCCGTTTTCTTGCTCCCTGCCGTCTGCGTCGGAGAGGGGCCGCCAGAGTACATACAGACATACCTGAGTATAACCTGGAAAAATTAAAAACCCCTTCCGCCACAACGTATGAAGGGATTATGTAACATTTCAGATTTGGTAAAGTTATAGTGACAGTAAAAACTTGTTCGGATAAAAACCCCTGCTTTTTTAGGTTTGACATCGACAAAATAGTTTGATGCAAGACAAAATAATTTATTTAAGCCAAAGCCTCATAAACTCTACAGTTACTTTACTCTAAATGATAACAATTAAGTCTAATTTTTATTGTTCAGTTACCACAAAGTGTACCCCAAAAACAACCTGTTTTATTTCTGTCTAATGCTATAATGAATGGAGTAAAAATCATCGTCGTCGACGAGAGCGTCGTGGCCTAGGGGTTAAGCACCCAACTCGGATCGTGTAGTCCCAACTTCAAATATTGCCAGAACCAATCTTTGTTGTCATTGTATATTCGACTCACTTTCCGGTGATAGAAAACTCTATAAAAAACCAAATCAACCCGAATAAAGGCGGAAGGCTCACCACTTCCACGTTGGGTTGTAATACCATTGGTGGAAAGTAAGCTTCTGTCTGAGTGTTCCGTCAGTATGACGGCAACAGTCACTACACTACATACATACCGTCACGCCGGGGAAGGCAGAGACCACATCTTTCCACTTGCTACGGTCCTGACACACCTCTTGCGTTTCTTCCACTCTCATTAATGCTTTCATACATGCTCGTTGATTATGGGTACTCCTGACCTGACCTTTCCTAAGTACGTCTTGGACTTGTCCTAAGTACGTCCGTCTAGGCCTTCCCCTTCCAACAGCTCCATCCACTCTTAGTTTGTGAAAGAATTTAAATGAATTTGTGAATGTATAATAAAATACCCAAAACTGAGCACAGCAAAGACTATTTATTTTTGACGACCGACTTGGTGTAATGGTTAAGAAGTTGGCTACTACACCAGAGGTCGCGGGTTCGATCCCCGCACAGTACAAACATTTTGTGTGCATGAACATGTCTGTTTGTACTGGTCTGGGTGTCTCCTATGTATAATAAGTATGTATTTACAAAAAAAAAATGTATTTAAGCATGTTTATCCGTTGTCTAGTATCCCATAACACAAGCTTTAATTAGCTTACTTTGGGGCTAGATGGCGCTGTGTGGAATAATGTCCAGGGATATTATTTATTTATTCATTTATTTTCACTATTACAGGCAGACAGACAGAAAAAAAAGTAGCACAGATAATAAACGATAGGTGACGTATTAACTTCAGTGTTGCAATTAGTCAATTTAACATCCTCTTCTTAATTGCAAACCCATAGCCACAGAACAGTCTTCAGTCTTCTTTTGAGAAACTGGTTTTGTAAGTATGTCGGCAACCATATCTTGAGTCCCAACATAGCCGAGTTCAATTTCCTTTTCAGCAACTCTCTCCCGAAGAAAATGATATCTTATATCAATATGTTTGCTGCGAGCACAGTAAGAATCAATACCTGCAAATTTTATAATGTTGACTCAAGGATTTGTGGTCGGAGTCAGTCAGAGATGCAGGAGATGAAATTAAAGTTTAAGTTCTGTGGCGAATGTTATGCTAACCATTTTATAATTGTGAAATGTATTTGCATGCTGTTGTAATGGCTGGATAGGCGATCATACTATGTTATTACTGTTACTTCTTCTGTAAACCCTGTTCATGAGCAAATAAATTATTCTTATTATTCTTATTCTTATTCTTCTTATTCTATTGCACTTTGATTATCACAATAAATAATAGTTGGCGCAACTGAAACCTTCCAATGTAGTTCTGACTCTAAGTGCCTGAGCCACATAGCCTCTTGCCTGCCTCCATAGTTGATAGTGCAACTGTGTTCTGACGTTTAGAACACCATGAGACCGGTAGGGTAAGTTTAAATATTTTTATTTTCTAAGCGTCCCCAGACGCGACGCGACGCTTGGAAAATAAAAATATTTGAACTTACCTTATACATGTAAATTTAAAATATTATTTGTTCGTTTTTGGAGTTTATTTTTTGTGTCAGGGGTTTTTAAAATTTTTAATTTTACTTTTATTTTGTCATTTTTAAAGTAGGTAAAATATTAAGAAGGTGTTTAAAGTGATTAAATAGTTGAGTTTGAAGTAACACAATAGCAAATTTCAAATCATTAGGACATATGAAAGGTAGTCAGAACCCCTCATCAACTATTAAAGACCTGATGATCTTCAAACGGCTGATCAGGTCATGGTTACCTTACCATATACTTTCAATATCATTGAAGTAACACGGTACCAAATTTCGAATTGATCGGGCATAAGGAAGTTAGTCATATCTCCTCATCAACTAGAAAAGACCTGATGACCTTCAAACGGCTGAACAGATTTTCATGAAACATGGCTAAGAACATTCGGGATAAAATTATCTATGCTACAAAAAAAACTGAACTAAAATCGGTTCATCCGTTTGGGAGCTACGATACCACAGACAGATACACAGACACGTTAAACTTATAACACCCCTCTTTTTGCGTCGGGGGTTAAAAAGAATGCTCTCATTATCATTTTTGTAGTACACACATGGATCCACAGATGTACTTTTCAATCCCAACTCTTTTAACACAGAGGTAAGTTTTAAATTCCATTGGCGACTTGCTTGTTCCAAGCCATAAATGGACTTATTTAATTTGCAAACTTCATGTCCGTGTTCATACCCAGGTGGTTGATTCATATATATTTCAGCATCTATGTCTCCCTGCAAAAATGCTGTAACTGCATCCATTTGATCTATATATAAGTTTTCTTTTACAGCCATTGCAAACAAATATCTTAATGAGGTATGCCGTACTACCGGAGCAAAAATCTCATTATATTCAGTTCCTTTTCTTTGTATGAAACCTTTTATGACTAATCTTGCTTTGTATCGTACTACTTTACCATTTGCATCGGTTTTTTTTTAAATAACCTAATATAAATATAAATATGCGCCAGACAACACACCTCTTGTCATGGTCTCGAAGTAGGGATAAATTTCCTGTGTTACGAGGTACCAGACAAGGAACTAAGTCAGGGGCGTCTCCCAGCACACCCAGACCAATTTAGAAAAGATCATTTCCTGAATTGACCTGACCGGGGATCGAACCCGGGACACTACGGAATTAAAGGCGAGAAACCGTGCTCCAGCGCACTACGCCAATCGTGTCGTGTGGTTTAAATTTAATAAACCCATTTGCAAGGGATTATTCTTTTGTCTTCGGGTAGATATACTAATGTCCATGTATTATTCTGAAGGAGTGATTCATATTCGCTGTCCCTGGCATCTTTCCACTCTTTTGCTTTAGGGCCTGAAAGAGCTTTTTCCATAGTGTCTGGTTCCATTAATACTGCTGAATCAGTTGATTTCTCTTCAGGACAAAAATATGTATTAGGTTTGGTATTCCTTGGCCTCAGGGTTATACACACATCAAAAGTGTCTAGGGATCAACATATATTTTTGCAATAACTTTTCTCCTGATTGATATTAATTAAAATTTTCTTTAAGGATTCATCAAATAAAGTGTTTTCGTTTGTCTACAGTAACGATAAACCAAGTCACCTTTGCATTAATAAAGAAATTTGCCATTTTCCTAATAAAGGGATTTTTGACATTTGAACCACTAACATTAAAGTTCGAAAAAAAGACTGAAATAACAGTTTTCTTTAAACTTTTATTGGGTAACTTAAACAATTAATAATCCGTGTTTCTACCGCGAACACTAACAACACAAGAACATCGGTTTGACATACACAAAATGAGTTCATCCAAATCACGATGTGGAATGGCCGCCCATGTTCGTTGCAACAACAAAAAAGGTCTTCTTGCGACTGGATACCCTCCATATTCGGCAGAGCTCTTCTCTGTAGCATATCCCATGCATGCTCAATCGGGTTCAAGTCTGGCGACTGAGCAGGCCAGGGCAGGACATTGATGTTGCGGTGTGCGGTCGTGCATTATCATGCATTAACTGAAATAAGGGACCGATTTGCACTTGTAGAGGAACGATGACGTCTGATACAATCGTCTCAGCATAAATTTGAGCGTTGAGGTTGCCTCTGATCCAAATCAACTCAGTTCTTCCGCCGATCCAAATACCCGCCCATACCATGATGGTTCCACCACTATAAGGATGGACTTCCTGGCAGGATTTTAATCGCTGTTGGCGTCCAGGGGTTCTCCAGTGTCGTATACGTCTTGTATCCGGTCTCATACCAAAACGAGACTCATCAGAAAAGCACACAAAACGCCATTGTTCTTCTGCCCAATTTCTGTGTTCAAGAGCCCATTGATATCGAATCCTACGATTGTGCATTAGTGGCATAGCATAGGTGGTACCCTTAGCGGTCTTCGGGAATGAAGGTTCACTTCATTCAAGCGGTTTCTGACTGTTTGGTCGCTAATTAAGTTCCCTGAAGAGTGATGAAGCCTCACGGCTAACATCATGGCGGTTATTGTTGGAGCTCTTCGAGTTGTGATTTGAATGTATCGGTCTTGTCTCCGTGTGGTGCAGCGATACCGTCCTCCATGGCGCTCAGCCACGGTACCAGTGCTTCGGTAACGTGTCCAAATTCGACTGATAACACTCTGACTTGTATTCAGAGCTAAAGCCACAGTACGTTGCCGGGAACCAGCTTCTATCATTCCCACGGCTCTGAGCATTTCTTCCCTGCTTAAATGACGTCGCCGCTCCATAATAACGTTGGTTTTAATCAGTAGTAGGGAAACAGTAGCACCAATAATGTCTTCAATGCGTTGTATGTTTTTATAGGGAAAATATTGACAGCTGATTTTCATCTTTTAATCGAATTTGATCGACAGTTCCTGTTTCAAATTATGAAATGCACCAAAAAGGATCCATATAAATTTATAAAATCATAAATTTATTACAAAGCCACATCTCAATCTCAAGAAATCCGCATAAAAATGCTTGATCCCTAGACACTTTTGATGTGTGTATTTCTAAATGGCATTGAATTTTCTTCTTCTTCTAAACTCTCTGGTATGTAATCGGAAAAATTATCAGATCCTGACTTTTATAATTCACTGGTGGCGTCAAACAATCGTTCCTCTTCTGAACTTTCATTTACTGAATTATCTGTATCAGAATCTTGCTTAGCAGTAGTTTCCTGTTGTTGCAAAGCAGTAAGCGGCATAATAACACAATTATTTTTAACTCCAAGAAAACAACATCTCTACTTTTGTATTTTTGTTTTTTTTTCTTATCATACAATCTATACTTTAATATATTCACAATAACCCACAAATATAATTTTGATCGCTTTTGAATCCCATTTTCGTCTGTTTTCCTTCGGCACATGAACCATTGCATGATAACCAAAAATTTTCATGTTATTTAAATTTGGTTTTTTACCTGTCCACATTTAATATGGTGTCTCGTAATCCAAAGCTTTTGTAGGTGAACGATTTATAATAAAAGCCGCTGTTGAAACCGCTTCAGCCCAAAAAAAATTTTGTAACCTGGAATTCAAAATTAGGCATTTAGCTCTCTCGTTTTGTTGAGGTGTATATGGGTTACTTGTTTGATGCTGGATACCAGATTCAAACAGAAATAATTTAAACTCATTATTTATATACTCTTTTCCATTGTCTGAGCGCAATATCTTTATTTTTTTATTAGTTTCATTTTCAACTAAATTCTTGAATTCTTTAAACTTTTCTAAACCCTCAGACTTGCTTTTAATGAAATAGACGGATACCTTTCTACTGTAATCATCTATGAAAGTGACATAATATCTAGCACCTCCAATTGGTGTTCCCGGGGCCTATAGGCTTTTAGGCCTAAATTTAAGCCTATTGGTCCTTTTTGAGGGCTATGGTTGTATAGTAGGCCTTTAAAAGGCTACTCACTTTAAAAAGCCTATAGGTTTTAAAAAAGCCTATGGGCCTAAATAGCCTTTTAGGCTTTTTTACGACTAAAGTCTTCTTCAAATAGTAGGCTTATTTTAAGGCTATAGGCTTATTTATAGCCATTTTTGAGATTCTGACTTAGTATGAATTAAACACGATTTATTTTTGTATTGTTTTAAGGAAAACGAATCACTTGAAAACATTTAGCCATGATGACAAACACATTGAATATTTTATTTAATATTTATATTCTATATGACCGAAAGGTTGACTGGTAGATAATGTGTGGAATAAACTTTAAATAATAGTAATGAATGAATGAATTAATTGGAGCAATTCAGAAGCTCTAGTACCAGTATTTATAAACGGTTGTCCACTCATTTTTCCTTCTAAGCAAGTTGTACAAACTAGGTTACCTTTTTTTAATAATTCAACCCCTTCTGCACTTTGTGTTATTTTCTGTAAGTCTGTGAAATTAAGATGGCCCATCCTTTGATGCCATAAGTTTATATCTCGCTCATCGATGGTTGATAGCAATGCCGGTGCCTCGGAAACATTATTTAAAACATACATGTTATTGCGATGCAAAGCTGTCAATATTAATTTATTATTTTGATATATCTGACAACCATCTCTTTCGAATTTCACTTCACAGCCATTATTTACCAATTGACTTAGAGAAAGTAAATTTACTGTTAGTGTGGGTACAAACAAAACATATCTGACCTGTATTGTCCGTAATATGCCATCTGAGTCTGTTATCTGAAAATCCACATTGCCACTGCCTTTTACTGCTACTGTTTTATTGTCTGCAACCTTAATGTTGTTGATTGTAGATGGAGAAACATCATACATCCAATTCCTATTATTGCACATATGCAGTGACGCTCCGGAATCAACATACCAGCAGTTTCCATCCAACTCAGCAGCAACTGGAAAAGCAGCATAATAACCATTATTATTAATAAATAATAAATAAATAAATATCTGGGACAATTCACACCAAGGTCATCTGACCCCAAACTAAGCAGAGCTTGTAATATGGGCGTCAGAGACTGATAATTAAATATTTCTAAATACATACTTAAATAGATAATAACACCCAGACACACAACAAATACAAATGTTCGTCACACAAATATTTGTTATGGGTGGGGATCGAACCCACGACCTCCGGCGCTAAAGGCAGGATCGCTGCCATGGCGTCAACAGGCCAGTCAATTATTATTATTATTGTTATTTCTTGAATTATCATTCCAGGAACCTTTCTTTTTATCTTTGAAATAGCAATCCCTACTCATGCGCCCATACTTATTACAAACAAAGCACAGTGGACCTTTGGACTGCCTTTTTTCATGTGATTGATTATGTGAATTTTTCGGTGTTGACTTTGACATATTATGTTTATTATATGACTTGGCATAGTAAGCAACAGAATCTGATACCTTGACCTCTTGAAATAACTTGGTTTTAACATAATCTGCACTAATATTCACACCAGAGCTCTAAAGCCATTATCATCGGTTTGTAGTAATCAGAGAGGCCAGCGAGCAGCAACGTACCAAGCCACTCGTCTCCTACCACAAAATTGATATTCCGTAACTTATGAGCTGTTGACATTATTAACATATTCCTCGACACTCGATCAATTGTCTAAGTTAGTGGTAATCAGATCTCTCAATAAACCTACTTTTCTACTGAGCCCTGAGTCAAAATCAGATAATTTTTCGAGTTTTGTCCAAACCTGTTTTGCTGTTGTAGCCTCCTGAACATGGACATAGTTAACTGGATCTATCAATAGTATTATTTTCGACCTTGCTTTCGTATTTTTCTTGCTGTCGGATACATAACCCGAGTCGGGTTCAATCTCCTTCCATAATTCTTCATGTTGCAGATAGTTTTTAACGGCGAATTTCCAACTTTGGTAGTTTTCTCTTCCAATTAGCTTTTCAATCGTGCTCATTGATATTTGGGATACCATTGTTATCGTACTTTTCGTCAAAAATATGCTGAAATGGAATAATGACCGCGCCGGCAATGACCGGTTTCAAGGTTATGTTTTTGAATCTAATTGAATCACAGCACTTCAGTGTCAAATTACTTTTATAAATACTTTCGAACAAATGTATGCCCATAACCTCTTAGTTTGTGAAAGAATTTAAATGAATTTGTGACTTCATAATAAAATACCCAAAACTGAGAAAAGCAAAGACTATTTATTAGACATAGACATTGACAGAGAAAAAAGTAGCACAGATAATAAACGATAGGTGACGTATTAACTTCTGTGTTGCAATTAGTCAATTTAACATCCACCCTGGCCTTGTAAATTTGTTTCGTTAATTGCCTTTCATCCATCCTTTCCATATGCCCAAACCATCTAAGCATTCCCATCTCAATTTTTAACCACTCCGTTTGAGATGAAGTCGTGATGGTATCATATTATACTCTTTGATAAAGTTTAAAATCTTTTTATTCTTTTGCTTATCGCAAATAGTATGAAATCTCTCATCATTGTGTATGCTCGCAGGACCTCGTCATCGAAGCACTATCGTATCACCTACTGCGTCCGGAGCGCCGCCTAGCGGCCGCGGCAAACATGTCGCGCGCCCGCCCTCGCGCCGCCGCCCGCCCGCACCAGGCCACCGCGCTGCTCGTCGTGGGCGGACAGGCGCCCAAGGTGAGTAAGCAGCGCGGGCAACATGTCGCGCGCCCGCCCGCACCAGGCCACGGCGCTGCTCGTCGTGGGCGGACAGGCGCCCAAGGTGAGTAAGCAGCGCGGGCAACATGTCGCGCGCCCGCCCGGGGCCGCCGCCCGCCCGCACCAGGCCACGGCGCTGCTCGTCGTGGGCGGACAGGCGCCGAAGAGGAGATGTTGTGTGGGCATTAGGGAACTAAAGCCTCACCATTATTCGTATTGTTGTCTACAGAGTCTTAACTTCTGCCATGCACTTTTCTACTCGTTTTTTAATATTAGTGATTGTTATTTCAATGGTGAGTTCATTTTAATTATGTAGCTAGGCCATTTTATAACAGGAAGTCAGTGTTAGAATTTGTTGTAATGAAATTTTTGGGTAAGCTCATCTACAACTTGCGAAAATATTATGAGAATGCAATTTATATAACATTTAGATTCAGCGTATGCTAATTTCATTTACATTTAAGAGCGTTGGCTGGGGGTAGATGGTAAACGTCGCATTTTTTGAAGATTTTCGTGATTATACAGGATGTCACGGGTAACCTGTACCATCGAAGGTCTGTGGTCTGGAGACTCCAACACCTGTTGATGTTCCGCGATTTTTGGTAGTTTTCGAGTTATGATTCTTTTTTCGAATTTTCGAAAATGTCTGGGTTGTGTCACTTTTTTGGTTACTGTGGCACAAATAGTTGAGGTACACATGCTTATTTTTTCTACATTGTTAGCTGAATACTAGGTCTACTTGATTCAAAAGCATTTACATTAATACCACTAAATAAGGGTTTTTTGGAGCAGACCATCTGCTCTCCAGGTGGGAGACTTATGTCGGCCGGTTGTTGTTACCACCATGCAGTTGTGTAAAACCCGCCAAGTGATTCTGACCTATCTCGGTCAGGTCGCGTTCCGGGATCAGCACTGCACTAACCGGGGCCAGGGTGACTGTGATCGTGGCAATTGTTGGACCAGTGGGAGCCTTAGCGGCGGTATTGTGTGTGTAGTGTGTATCGGCCCGCCGGCCAGGGAGACCCGTAGAAACGGCGGTGCGCCGCCCGCGGCATAGTACAGCGGCCCAAAAGGGGCTAACAACCTCTGGAGGCTGCGTTGTGCAATAAAGCGTATACTTCGAACGCGAATCAATTAATGGTGGACCTTTATTGCCCATAACGCAAGTACAAGATCGCGTCGGAAAAGCACTAGGGATCGGCAAAAAAACTATTCGAACCATCTTGAAGCAAAAGTATGGGCCTTCCAGTACTGAAGAAAATGTATTACGTACGCTCAAAAAGAGGAAGAAAAGCAAGCCTGTAACAGGTATTGACACATTTGACGCCGACGCTATTCAAAACCACGTGTATGCTTATTACTACTAGTGAATGAAAGAAAATTTACCTTTCGTAACATTGTATCATTAGATAATACCTACAATATCAAAGTTAAAGTAAATTTTCTAATCAGAACTTTAATCCAACTCACTTTACAAAACATATTCAAATCGATCAAATACTCATGCAAACTCGAATCGATTTATCGTGAGGATCGAGTACCGAGTCGTATGGGTACATCACTAGTTACGTCGTGTAGACAAATGTCAAAACGGGCCTTTTATTTGTGAAGACTTTAATACCTAATATGGTTAAGTTTTCTTAAAATGTATGTAATGTAATTGAGAATGAAAAAAATATTAATCAAAAAAAAAGTATTTTGCAATATATTTAATAAATGATCTGTGGTATATTACACGGAATTAAGAACTTCCTCATTATTTTAAAGTTTTAGAACGATATCATATTTTAATAAAATGAAGATATATAATTGTGAATTTATCTCAGTTCGCCGCTTTCTCACATTCTCCCTCATTCTTAGGCGATCCGCGACGTGGAAGCGTTCCACGTGGGCTGCGGGCGCTGGCGCACGGCCGCGTGCCTGCCGGGCCGCCGCTGCCGCGCGGGGCTGGCGCGCGTGGGCGGCCGCGTCTGGGCCGTGGGCGGCTTCAACGGCACGCTGCGGGTGAGCATATAAGCCGTGAGGTACCGGGTACATACCGACTCGAGCATCGGAAAACAAATGATGTTTATTACATATAAAGGTGCGCAGCGTGGACGTGTACGACGTGGCGGAGGACGCGTGGGCGCCGGGCCCGCAGCTGGGCGCGCGGCGCTCCACGCTGGGCGTGGCGGTCATCGGGCCGGTCATCTATGCGGTGGGCGGGTGAGTCAGATTTAATCATGTTTTCAAATGAAATTGATTAACCACTAGCTTTCTGTTAGCAACTTCGCTAGCATTAAAATATAAGCTACATTTGAGCAAGCGACATACCTCCGTTTTGGCTTTCTAAAAGTTGACCCCTAAGTCCTATATTATTTCATGTCGGCGTCGTAAATTATTCAGAGTTAAAAGTTAAATAAAGCAGTTTTTTACGATAATTTTGATTTCTATTGCTGCAAGTAGATTCTAAACTGTAGGGCATACATCACATAAACATGAATATCTTTTATTGCATACCAGATATAAAATCACAGTTTAAAACATTAGATAAAATGACGCAGTTCAACGACACAATTTGGAAAAAATTTTCATCCACCTAATCGCTTTTTACGTAGAAGAGGGAGAAAGGCGGGATTATATTTTTGTATGTTATGAAATTTAAAAGGACTCCGATTCCTAAAAAGTATCCGTATCTTTGACGACACGATTGGCGTAGTGCGCTGTAGCACGGTTTCTCGCCTCGATTTCCTTATTGTCCCGGGTTCGATTCCCGGTCGGGTCAATTCAGGAAACGATCTTTTCTGAATTGACTCTGGTCTGGGTGTGCTGGGAGACGCCCCTGGCTTATTTCCTTGTGTGGTACCTCGTGACACAGGGATATATCCTTACTTCGAAACCATTACTAGAGGTGTGTTGTCTGGCGCATATTTATATTTATTTATATTTTATCTCGCTCAGTAAAGGGACCAGAAAAAGTGTGCATAAGGCGGCGTTATTGCAGATTGCTCGGAAAACCCTTTTTTTCGATTCAATGGTTTAGGTGTTTATTTTTTAATAATGGTCTTGAAAAAATATATGATACGCTTAGGGATATTTTCTAGAACCTGTGCTAATTTGTTACATGATAGGATGTACTTTACTCGATGATAAAAAAATCCGAAACCAGGCTTTAATGTAATTTTTAAACGAATTATTAGTAGGTAAAATGTAAAAAAAAGCACATAATTTTCATGAAGAAATATTCGTCTTTGAATCCTTTAGTGACTGTGCCAAATTTTTATTTTCAACAGACGTCATTCATTCAATTAAAATGATATTTATCCCGAAACAAGATCGTTGCCCTGCGTATGACGACACGCCCCGCCGCCCGTCGCCCCGCCCGTCGCCCCGCCCGTCGCCCCGCCCGTCGCTTTCCAACGTCGGACTTTCGTCAAATTTTCTCCACGAAAATGTATTTGTTTTTACTTTCAACACTTATCATTTGAATTAGAATATATTAGTCCTTCATTTTATTGAAAATTGCAGGAGACACATACAGAGGGATGTTTTTTATTAAAAACATTATTGTGACTATTTTAATTTCATGTAAGGAATAAAGTAAAGCGAATTAAAAAACCTGGCAAAACAGAGGGTAGGATAGTTTCATAACAAAAGGGTTAAAAAATGGTAATGTCGAAATCAACAGTCAGAATAGCAGTTTTTTATAGATGTAACGTATATTATATAATTGATGTTTTTCTACCGCGTTTACCGCGCAAATTGTCATTTTGCCCGAGCTCTTACTACGATAATTTGACCCTTAGTACTTATGGTACTTCGAGCGTAGGTACCCGCAAAGCCTAAATATTTATGGCATCACCGGATGGCCGGATTCGGATTCTGTGTTATTATTAATAATTATTGTATGTTTATACCTACCTTCACCCATTCAACCTTATCCTTTCAGAAAATTTGATATTTTCACTTAATAAAATTTTACTTCACACAATCACGATTATCTCTACCATTCATTTGACTAAATTCGTAATAAAAATCTTTATCAAATTATAAAAATTTTCTACGACATCAAACTATGTTTTACACATACTGTAGTCAATAGCATCCGTTTGAGTACTTTGAAGGTTTACAAGAATTTTTACAAAAAAAATTATTTTAATTTTAATTTAAAGAGCTTTCTTCGCATATCTGCTAGTGGCTAACATTAACTTAGAAAAGGGGTATATTATACAGCCATTCAGTATTTTTTTTTATTAAAACTTTAGCAAAAACTTCGTCTGGCCCCAGTGATTTTCCAGAAATGGATAGTGCACGTCATACAATATGCTCATGCTCAGTATATTTTAGTCAGTCCTGTTGATTACCTTTTTACAAGTTTAAATCTACAATCATAGCAAAATTGATGAAACATAAAGGTATATTTATGAAGAGGATTACTTAAACAGCAAGAGTTTGTAATGATAGTAGGAATAATCTGCTCCTCTGCTCAGTAGGCTTTTTTTTACTTTGCTCTAAATATATCGGTTGTAAAACAAATATAAGATCCGATAATTATTTATTTGCTATAACATGGTAATACATGGATGGAAATTTTGTTTAAGTCCTTATCTTGACTAATTGTCTTGCAAATACTGGTACAAACTGGTAAACAAAGATCAAAAGAGTAACTATCGAGTTTCTTGCCGGAATCTTCCCGATAGAAGCAGCGTGTGAACCGATTGAGGATTCACATTAGGTTTATGTATTATATGTACTATTCTAGTATTATTTCATTTACGTCTATGCTATTTATGTACTTTTACGTTGTTGTTTGTTACAAGCTTAAATGATTAAAAATGATATTTGTTCTTTCTTTCTTTTAAAGCCCTCATAATTCAAATGTGATTGTCTGGATCTGCCCTGTTTCAATAAATTCAAATGCTAAAGATTCAACAGGTGTCAATTGAACAGAAGTCAAAGATTTTTGGCATAAAACGTGCGCCATCTATTGTTGACTAGATTATTTAAGAACAAACATTAAAAATAGTTGTAACTGAAATGAGGTAACGACTCAGGTGTTCATGAAAATAAAAATGTATACTTTTTAGAATTTCACTCTTTTTTAAATATGGAGTGGACGCTTAAAGAAGACCGTGTTGCAGTTATTGCGTTGCATCGTTGCGGTCACGCGCCAATTCAAATTTTACACATACTGAAAAATTTGAATATAACCAAAAGATTCGTTTATCGTACCATCAAACGATACAATGAAGACTAGTGTAGATGACAGGTCAAGAAGTGGTCGCCCTCGGTCTGTTAGGACTCCAGCAGTGATAAAAGCTGTGAAGGCGCGAATTCAAAGAAATCCCAAACGTAAGCAGAAACTGTTGGCCCTTCAGATGAGGTTAAGCAGAACCACGGTGAAAAGGGTGTTAAATGAAGACTTATGGCTTCGGGCATATCGAAGGAAAACAGGACATCGTTTGAATGCTCGTCTAATGGACCTGAGACTGAAGAGATGCCGCGCTTTGTTGAAGCGGTACGCGGGAAAAAAATATCGGGAATTCTTTTTTCAGATGAAAAAATTTTTACCGTAGAAGAGAGCTACAACAAACAAAATGATAAGGTATACGCACACAGTAGTGAAGAAGCGAGCAACCGTATTCCGCGTGTCCAACGAGGTCATTTTCCATCCTCGCTCATGGTATGGTTGGGAGTTTCTTATTGGGGCTTAACAGAGGTACATTTTTGTGAGAAAGGTGTAAAAACGAATGCAGTTGTGTATCAAAATACAGTCCTGACGAACCTTGTTGAACCTGTTTCTCATACCATGTTCAATAACAGGCACTGGGTATTCCAACAAGATTCGGCGCCAGCTCATAGAGCGAAGAGCACACAAGACTGGCTGGCGGCGCGTGAAATCGACTTCATCCGGCACGCAGATTGGCCCTCCTCCAGTCCAGATTTGAATCCGTTAGATTACAAGATATGGCAACTTGGAGGAAAAGGCGTGCTCAAAGCCTCATCCCAATTTGGAGTCACTCAAGACATCCTTGATTAAGGCAGCCGCCGATATTGACATGGACCTCGTTCGTGCTGCGATAGACGACTGGCCGCGCAGATTGAAGGCCTGTATTCAAAATCACGGAGGTCATTTTGAATAAACTTTAGTGTCATAAGAATCTATGTTTTGTTAAGTTCATTTTGGTATATTATAAATGGTTACATAATGAATAAACTTGTTTCAATTATTTTATATTAAACATGTGACAGAATTTATGACCTGACTAGGTACATATCAGAAATTAATAAACCATAGCTCTTGTACAAAAACCTACTGCTTCATCGATTTAAGGATTTTAGCCAGTTTGTCAACAGTTTTTTGCATTCAAAGCTAGATTTTGTATATAGTTTAAGAATTTTACTAACATAATTATGAAGATAAGATGACTGATATGTGTTTTAGTGCTTATTATTAACAATGATTATTTATTTATTTATTTATTAAAGAAATCAAGCTTACATAAAAATACACACTGTCCCACAAAACTGTTTACACAGTTTGTCTGTGGGATCAGGAGTCTCACTAACATAATATTTTCATAAAACTAATGTTACATAAACTTATGGACTAACATAGCGATAAAAGGTAACTTTTTAGCATCCTTTTAAACGTCTTTTTATTCGTCTCCTGACGGATAACCGTAGGCAGACAATTTAATATGTACGGCACTCGTTTTTTTAACGTTCTATCTCCAAAGTAATTGTTAACTCTCGGTACTACGAATTTACCCTCGGACTTCAAGCGAGTACTGTGGTTATGATTCACTAGTGACAAGTCAAGCTCAAGACTGCCATGATTATTTACAGCCAGTAGATATTTATGTCTAAATCGAACAGGTAGAACTTTGCAAATTTTAAATAATTTAGAATAGTCACCTTTACAAAGAGCTCTGGTTTTTTTATTGACAAGTAGTTTTAAAAATCTAATCTGAATAGCTTCGAGTTTTTCAATATAACTTTTAAACGTAAGACCATAACTGTCAAGGGCGTAGCTCAAAATTGAATCCACTAATGCAAAATAAAGAGTTTTCAATGTTGTAGCTGGTACTTTAAAACTTAAGTGGTAGAATTTACCCAGAAGTAATCTTAATTTATCACAGATATGATCAATATGACAAGACCATGAGAAGTTAGCATCTACTTTAACACCTAGGTATGTTACACAGTCCACTTTATCAATAGGCTTACATTTACAATTAGCAAGATTGTCATGGAGGCAGGAATAGCTATGGGTATACATAAATGGAGGTGAATTTAAAGGCTTTAAGTACGGTGAGTGTAAAATTAAGAATTTAGTTTTTTCTGAATTTAAAGTGATACCATTGTCATGCGACCAGCGAACGACCGCATCTATATCGTGCTGTACTAAGCGACATGTCTGTGCGAGATCAGTACCAGCGCGTAAAGTGCATAAATCGTCAGCAAACATGTAAGCCGAGCAGTGGCGAAGTACTCCACATAAACTATTTACATGAAGAAGGTAGCAAATTGGCCCGCACCCGGATCCTTGGGGGACGCCGCATTTAACTTCGGTCTCCTCACTGAGGGTATCGCCCACTTTAACACGACAGTAGCGCGCCGTTAGATAGTTGCGAAACCATTGATTCAACGGCTGCCCAACACCACACTCGTCCATCCCATTTAAAAGTGTTTCCATTTCTAATGTATCAAAAGCTTTTTTGTAATCGTAAAACACTGTTACTACGAATTTTTTATCTTCTAGGTAAGAATTAATTTCATTTGTAAATTTTGATAACAATGTATTTGTGCTTTTACCCTTCTGGAAACCATGTTGACATTCATTCAGTACTTTATTTTTCCGCAGGTAATTACCTAGTTGGTTTACGATACATTTTTCTATGACTTTATCAACACTTGACAAAATAGCTATGGGTCTATAATTGGAAAAAACTTTACGATCACCTTTTTTATGGATGGGACGAATGATGGTTTCTTTTAATTTCAAAGGATAACTATGCTGACTCACTGACAAATTAATTAAATTTGCTATAATAGGGCTGACTTTCTCAACAACTAATTTTAAGTCCGACATTCGCACGAGATCACTTCCAGGTGACTTATTTTTATCCATTTGGTCAATTACGCGTTTGACATCTTCACTACTAACTGGCTGCCATCTCATGCATGTGTCCGATCTCTTAACATAATTATCTCTACCTAACCATTTATCAGAACATACATGTTTTATTTGATTTATTTCACTCGTAAAATTTGCGGCAAACCTATCACATATCTCCTTCACACTACCATGCCCTTCCATATTTGTGATTATTATATTGTCTAAAGATTGCTTATTGTTTCCTAATAAGTCATTAATTCTTTCCCATATTTTTTTGATATTTTTGTTACAGTCTAATATACTCTGCTTATCATGCTCAACGTTACATTTAAAAATAGCTTTACTACATTTATTTCTATATTTTGTATAATTTAGTCTTTTTATCATATTTTTTGGTTCATTGCACCATACATTAAATAACTTATCTCTTTCAAAAATCATCTTTTTTAAATTATCATTTATCCACCTTTTATTATTCCTATTACTTTTATTTAACTTAATGGGCTGCATTTTATAACAAACATTATATATATTGGTAAAGATACTAGTAAAGGATTTATATAATTGAACTGGGCAATTAATACTTAATAAACTATCAAAGTTAGTTGACAGTAACTTTTCTCTTACTAAACGGTTATCTAAAATACGTCTAGTGGCAGGCTGGCGCTGCTGTGACGCACGTCCATCGGAATGCATGGCACGGCGCATGGCAGGTGCGCCATTCAGTAGTATCGCGGCCGAAATATAAAAATGGTCCGAAACCTTATGTTTAATTACAGCTGAATTTATTATTGCTAAAGGTGCCCTCACATACATATGATCTAAACAGGATTCGACCAAATTATCCTTAAGTATTTCTCTTCGAGTAACATCCCATAAACATTTTGTAAATCCATACCCCGCTAATAAGTTTTCATAAGCAATTACTCGGTTATCACTACTATTTAAAAGATCAATGTTCAAATCTCCACAAAAAATTACTTTTGAGCATCCTGGCAAACTGTCTAATAAATTACGTAATTCAACATAGAACTCTTGAATTCTATCCTGCTTAAAAAATCTAGGTGGTCTATACATAGATATTAAATATATTAGTTCTCCACTAATATTTAGCGTAATGGTGACACACTCCGCCGAGCGCATAGTGCTAGCCGTCGCGAGCACATCTGTCTCGCTCACACGCGCACCTAGCTCAGCTCGCGAGTATACCAACACGCCACCACCGCTACGCCCCTTACGGCTATAAACATTAACTACGAACCCCGGAATTTTATAGAAAGACACTAAAGAAAAGTTTATGTTAGGTTCAGTTAACACAATTACATCTAACTTATTCAAATCACGGCCCAGAGTTACAAGAAATTCCCTGAAATGTTTCTTTAAAGAGCGTATATTAACATGTAATATGCAGAGATCTGTATTGTTGTTTATCTGTTGAAACCACGAATTAATACTGTCAACACAAACATAGTTAACAGATCCATTAGTGATGGAGTCTATGTTATTTAAAATAGTGAATTTTATACCGAAAAATATACTTGATAAACAACATAAGTACTTAAAGTCACTTATTATTAATTAGATTGAAAATGTCACTATCAGCCCGCACACAAAACACTTTATCTCCTTCTGATTTCTTGACCAAGATCTTTCCATTAGAAACCCATATGTATCTATAAAAGTTCTTCAATTCTTTCTTTGTTTTCCATAAAAGAGCTCGCGTAGTCTTAGTCAAGTCCTCATTTATGTATATATCATTAGTATCCGATCCACTCGTAATCATATTACTTGTAATGGCGGATAATTTACGACGCTCAGCGAGCCAGCTGTCCCGCGATCCCGTTCCCGTGGACTTAAAGCCCACAATGATAGGCGCCGGTGTTTTCCTCATTTTTGATGGCCATGTTCGTTTAACCCATTCAATATCTGAGCTATCAGCATTGATTAGATTTCCTATTTTGGTGACAATTTCTTTAACATTCTCGTCTGGTAGCTGCTCAATACCCACAATTTCGATGTTGTGTTTTCGAGTTGACTGTTCAAACTCATGAATTTTTTGATCCAAAGCGGTATTCTGTTTTTCCAAATAGACGCACTTGTTGTTGACACTATGGATAGTTTTCTCAAGCTTTTGAATTTTATCTTTCGATAAATTGTGCTCCATAATCAATGAGTCGTATTTATCAGACAGTAGGCTTAAGCTTTGTGTTATAGAATCCAGATGTTTTTTGAACCCAGGTATTGCACCTACTTTTTTCTGTATATCCTTGAAAATTTGAGCATAATCCTGCAACTCATCATCCTGTTCCTCCTCTTCAGATCCCTCGTCTTCACAATTATTGCAATATAATCTGCTCTTCCCACTTTTTATATCTGCCGCTAAACCTTTCACACAACCCCTATGAAAAGTTCCCTGGCAGGGACCTTGGCATAAGAAATGCGATCCTTTTTTAGCTAGAACTTTCTTGCATTTTTGGCACTCCATATTAATATAACAACGCGAAGTGTAGGTAGGTAGGTAGGTATCACTATTCGGTATCAACAGCGCAAGCGCGCACTAAAACGTCACAAGCGCACGTACACACCTCTCGGCACTGCGACTGAGACTCCAAAGCAAAGCAAAGTAGCTAGCAAAGTAGGTCTTACATTTTCGGGTTTTGGCTACAATATCATTACGTCTTCTCGCTAACACAGTGCTATCAACTGGAAGAATTTTATGTTTTGTTATTACAGTGTGCCAGGATATATAATTGCCGAACAGTCAGTAAGTCTGTTATTAAAAAAAAGAGTATCGGTTGAGAATCTTAGCTTCATTATTTCATCATGAGGATTGGAACGTAGTTTTTAGGCTTATTATTTCTGTTCTTATTGCAACGTAATACCCCTACAGCTATCCAAGGTTTAATAACCCGTTGCGTTTTTGGGTTTGGGTTGACGTATGTGTGTTCTTTTAAAGCTCCAAAAATGCGAGAGACTAAACAGTTACATATAGACTCAGGATCATCACACAAGAGTAAATTGGACAGATTTTTACTCTAAAGACCATCCGATGCGCCATCATAATCAGTAACCGTAACGACTTTAGGAATTTTAGATTTACTATTTACGTTAAGTACACATTACGTACACATCAAAGAGTGGTCTGTGATTGAGGCATTAAGTACTGCCACTCGAGCAGACATCTTTCCCCTGTCTAATTTTAGCATTATGTGATCCAAGCAGCTTCCATCCTCAATCGGTAGACTGTGGCCGGTCATGATACCGTGGGTACTCAACATATTAAGGTTGTCTAGACGGTTTTTGATTATGTATTTAGTTAAGGAATATCGTCGTTCATATTTTATTTATAGCACATAATTTTTGTCTCAAACATTTTAATTTGTTGTTATTGCAGGTTCGACGGCGTGACCGGCCTCAGCTCGGCGGAAGCGCTGGACACGAGCCAGGCGGAAGGCGCCACGTGGCGCCCCATCGCGCCCATGTCCACGCGGCGCTCGTCCGTGGGCGTGGCGGCGCTGGGCGGGCTGCTGTACGCCGTGGGCGGCTACGACGGCGCGCACCGCCAGTGCCTGCATACTGTCGAGAGGTACGCACGAGCCGAGTTATTATTTGTCAACTTCTCAGCCTGTAGCTTCGCGAAGTTACGACGATGGACGCTCCAGACTCATTATTTGATCTGAGGCAAATAATGTATGAGCGCTGGGACATCTCCTTTTCGACTCTCCGAGTGATGGAAAACATCGATAAAAAACGGCCGAGGTAATAATCTACCACGTCGGGTTCTAATACTGTCGGTGAAAAGTGGGTTTTTGGGTGTTCCGTTCGCCATGACGGCAACAGTCATCCGCCTTTGCATACCCCGTTTGGGATATAATCGTGATTGTATGTTATCTGTCGTCGCAGATACGACCCAGTGGGCGACGTGTGGGAGCCGTGCCCGGAGATGTTCGCGCGGCGCTCGGGCGCGGGCGTGGGCGCGGTGGGCGGCGCGCTGTACGCCGTGGGCGGGCACGACGGGCCCGCCGTGCGCCGCTCCGTGGAGCGCTACCGGCCGGCGGGGGCCGAGGGCGGCGACAGCGCCCGCTGGGAGTCCGCGCCGCCCATGCACACGGCCAGGCGGAACGCGGCCGTCGTGCCCTTTAAGGGGAAGCTGTATGTAGTGGGGGGAGATGATGGGGCGGCCAATCTGGACACTGTAGAGGTAAGGGTAATAGCAGTCATAATGTGGTACAAACTGTAGTTTTAGACACGATTCCCACCGAACAGCACGCGTCCATCGAGCGTATTGCTCTGAAATTTAGGACCGAGCAATAGTTCCTTCAGAATTCATGTAGATTCAGACTTCATTGGTACTTATTTTCTTGGTTGTGGCTTGTTCCTTTTTTTACTGATTCTTTGGTCTAAAAGAACTTTTTTAAAGTTGTATTCGCAAATTACTTATTACCAACCTTACGAGAAATGTGTATTGCGCTCGAACTCGAGGCGTTGTATCTGAATTGTACTATACAAGTGGCCGCCCACCGCTCGGTGTATGCTACTGCCCAAGAGCAGAAGGGCAGAGACGGCGCTCCTCGCGCTATTCTAGAAAACATGTGTGTTTGAAATGCACCTCCTTCGACCTCTAATTGCTACTCGGGTTGTGCCGTTGGCAACATGTAACACAAGAAAACCCCAAAATATTCCAATTTTTTATTATAAAAACATAATATAACCGTGACTTTTATGAAACAATTTTTAAAATCGTATCAAAATTAGAACATTATTTTCTATCATTAACTAAAACAGATCTACGCTTTTACTACATGAAAGGGTTTTTTTTACTGTGATGTGATCGTGTGAATAAAATTCTTTAACCATTATTCAAGCCTTTCGCTGTAGAGAATCCAGACACTATAAGAATTTAATATTTCGTATGTCACCGACGACCTACACGTCAGTTAACGTGTTAAAAATGACGTGAACAGTATTTGATATGATATAGATACAAGTCCAAGATGGACCGCAGTCTGCAAACTGCTAGCCTCACTGCTGGTTTCAATTAATCTCTATTAAAGTGTTTCCAAGTGTGGCAACACTGCGGTCTGCAGCCACGGCGGCATACCAGTTGTGTCGCAAACCGCAAAAACTCTTAACTGAATGGTCAACTTTTTCGGAATTTGATGAACCTACCATGAACCTTTTTACGAATGTTTCAAAACGCTTTAAAACATCAGCGTCATATTTAAGACACACAGTTTAAAATAGGTGAACCACGTAATTTCTGATACGCCTTTTTTTCAAGATTATGATCAGATTACTCTTTATTCGATTTGTCCAATTGGATTTATTGCAGGTCGGTTTTGCACTTGATGTATAAAATAATATTGGATAAAAAATTCTTGGTAAAACTGCGTTTTCGAAACAGGGAGCAGCATTGATAAATGATGTGTTGCCACTGAGCGCACACTGCTGCCCACGTATAGTGTCGACGTTACGTGCATCTGTATGACGCTAACGTTCGTAATACGCTATAGTGTGGAAGGCCCCTTAGAGTACACAACGAGCGAGCTATTTGGTCCGAGTTCTTCTACACCATAAACAAATGACGTTTTTAAGAAAAGTGACCCATCCAATTATAGACCTATTTCTATTCTACCAGCCATAAGTAAAATTTTTGAAAAAATAATATTGAATCAATTACATTCTCACTTTGCTTTGAATAAATTATTACATAGTAATCAATTTGGATTCACTAAAAATAGGAATACAACCGATGCAGGTGTTGCACTCATCAAACACATATTTGATGCGTGGGAAGGCAAGCAAGATGCAATAGGAGTTTTTTGTGATCTATCAAAAGCATTTGACTGCGTAGATCATGAAATCTTACTGATTAAGCTGAGGCATTACGGTGTTTCAAATATTTCACTCAGCCTTATAGAATCTTACCTCACTGATAGAATACAAAAAGTGACTATCAATGGTACGAACTCTTCCGGTGCCACCATACGTATGGGCGTGCCCCAGGGATCAATATTGGGTCCTCTGCTGTTTTTAATCTATATAAATGACCTGCCTTATTTTGTCAAAGACCTATGTGGGATTGTATTATTTGCTGATGACACTTCTCTAATTTTTAACGTAGATAGAAGTAACAAAGCGCTTGACGACGTAAATAATACTCTTTCTAAGGTACTGCATTGGTTCACGAGTAACAATTTACTGCTTAATGCTAAGAAGACCAAATGTATCAAATTTTCTATGCCCAATGTAAGACAGGTCGATACCATTATAAACATGAATAACGAGCCATTAGAGATTGCGAATTCCACTGTATTTCTGGGAATTACTCTCGATTCCAAGTTACAGTGGGGTCCGCATATTTCTGCCCTGGCAGGAAGACTTAGTTCGGCAGCTTATGCTGTTAGAAAAATAAGGCTCCTGACTGATATCGCAACAGCAAGATTAGTGTACTTCAGTTATTTTCACAGTGTTATGTCGTATGGTCTTCAGTTGTGGGGCTCGGCAGCGGATCTCAATAGCATCTTTGTTCTTCAAAAAAGAGCCATCCGCTCCATTTACAACCTTAGACCACGCGACTCGCTTCGTGAAGTATTCAAAGAGATAGATATTTTAACTGTGTACTCTCAATTTATTCATGATAATGTAGTATATGTCCGTAAAAACTTGCATCTCTTCAAGAAAAACAGTGATGTTCATAAACTCAATACCAGAAATAAAAATAAGCTCGTAACTCCCAGTCTAAGACTGCATAAGGTAGGGAAATCATTTGTTGGTCAATGTGTAAAATATTTTAATAAGATTCCGCAAACTCTTGTTGAACTGCCTCTTCACAAGTTTAAGTCACAAATTAAAGCTAAGTTAATGAAGCGGGGTTATTATAGTGTTGACGATTTCTTAAATGATAAGAATTTGTGGTCATCTTAGGTATAATCTGCTCCTCTGCACACTTTTTTGTTATGACTTTACTCTGTCAATTCCATTTTTGTGTATAAAAACAAGATTGAAAAGAGTAACCATCGAGTTTCTTGCCGGAGTCTTCTCGATCGGAAACAACCTCCGAACCGGTGGTAGAGTCACATTATATTTAATTATGATATGAACTATCATAGTATTATTTTATGTAAGTTTATTTTTATTCAGTATATTTTTGCTACAATTTTTTTTTTGTTACATGACATGTCATAAGTACTTTTTATAAGTCTATATGAATAAAGATATTTTTTACTTTACTTTTACTTTAAGGTATTCGACCCAGCAACAGAGACGTGGTCGATCCTCGGCGAGCGCTTGTCGGTAGGCCGCTCGTACGCGGGCGTGTGCGTGGTGGAGTGGGCGGCCTGATGCCGCGCCCGCCCGCGCCCCCCGCCCGCCCCCGCGCTGCTGCGGCTGCCGCTGCACCGCGTGCACGTGCATCTGCACGACGCGCAGCAGCAGCAAGCTGGGTGAGTTAACTATAAGGTAGAAGAAAAAAACATACGTAGTGTGGAATTGCCCGCTCCGGGCTTCGCCCTATGCCTCCGGCCTCGCTGTTAGTAATGGTATTTTCTCAAACATGCTACGTATGACGATCCTAGTCTTACCCAACCTCCTGTGGAATAAATCGTACTTTAAATTGAGTAGTTGACATAACTTTTTTTGATGTGTTATCGAAAGAGCTCTCAAAAATATAAACATTGTAAAAAAAAATATTCCGATAGCACTAAAACTCACCGAGATATTGCAATTTTAAAAATCATTCGGACGTGCTCAAAACGCTCAATACAAACTGTCATAAGGTAGTGACGTCACAAGACGTCTATTTCTATGTGTTTTGCAAATCATTTGTTCATCAGCTATATTAAATATTGCGTTTATGAAAATGGTTTCTTAACAAAAGTTGTTATGTGTAAAATTGTGTAGATTATCAATTGGTATGTCTATTTTTATTCAATTTTCACTTTTAAAAATGGGTTTTCACGCGCAAGTTCACGCATACCCTTCGGGGCCATAATATAAATTGTATATAATTAATGGATTGTTCTATAATATTGGATAATTATCAGAATCCGATAATGGTATCTAAGACTCAATTCTAAGTCAGAAAGTGACCATCAATATCATATTTAGTGTTCTCCAGCGGCTAATTTGCAAATGTAACGAACTTTCTAGAACTCTAACATGCTGACTGAAGAAAAAAGAGATTTAGCGCGCTTAAAAGAGTCCCAATTTGATGAAAACGTACTATTTATAGACTGACTTCACCGCCCAACACAAACGGTGCGTTTGCTCCTGAGCGTTAGTCTAATTCATAGAAGGAACGTCAATCATACTCGTACATCTTACTCAGAGCAAAACTTTGAGGGGCAAAATCTTTTTCGCAGTTGATGATATAAAATCTTGCCATACATAACTAAAACATGTCTTGCGAAAAAGACAAACTATTCATTCTTATACATTTGGGTTATGTGGCGATTTTTTTGACCAGAATCACAGAATAAAATAAATAACCGAAGACGCACTTTCGACACAATTGCACTACAATATTTATTTATTTATTTCAAAACCTTACACTATTCTTACAGGACTACCCAATACAATAGTGAAGCCAAACAAAAAATTAATTAGATTAAAAAAAAACATTAAAATAATATTAATAGGTACTCAACTAACAAATCCTTAATTAAAATAAATAATAACAGTAATTCTTAAATTTGATTAAATTGATTAATTTTCATTACACAAAACAAAAAGAATCGCCTTTGTGTATTCAGTCAAGGAGCAGTGGAATATGTCAACATAATCTGCGACTTTGTTAAGACTTCGCAATGCTCTAGTCAATGGCGCCTGTTTTAAAACATTAGTTCGCGAGCGTGGAGTGGCGAATAGGGGGGGCAGTCTCCGCCGCCATACGTACCGATCCGGCACGCATAGCGTCATTGTCTGCAAAACAGCATGGTTGAACACTCGCCCTCGCAGTATTTTGAACAAATATGTTGCTAGACTCAAGCCCCGTCTCACTTCCAGTTTGTTGTAGCCTACCATACCCAATACAAACAGTGTTGGGTACATCAGCGGATGGAAAGGATAGACACCGTGTAATTTAAAGTATAAGAATCTCGTAAATTTGTTTTGTATCCTTTCTAGCGTCAACTTATATTTAGCCTCATGGGGCGACCAAATGGGCGCATTGCATTCGAGGTGGCTCTTTACCAATGCTTCGTACAACGCACGTATCGCCGTCAAATTAGTGAATCCCTGTGATTGTCGCAGAATAAACCCTAAATTTCGGTATGCTTTCACTATATGTTCCCGAAAAGTAAGGTCAGCAGTGAAGTGCACGCCAAGGTCCCTCACGCTGGTTACTCGCTGCAACAGGGCACCATCAATACGATATTGATATCGATGCGGCTGTCGTGACAAGGTATAAGACATTACCGAGCATTTGGGCACATTGAATTACAACCGATTCTCGTAGCTCCATTGCACAACCTTGTCAATATCTGCTTGCAGCCTCTCGCAGTCCGGCTGGTTTCTAATTTCTAGGACCAATTTCAGGTTATCAGCGAAAAGCACGCAAGTTGATTCCGATACAACGGCCGGCAAGTCATTTATCATCAAGTTGAATTCTAAGGGGCCCAAATTACTTCCTTGACTGACACCTGACCTAGTGTAGTACGGTTTCGACTGTTGTCCCGCCCAGTCCACGTATTGACGCCTGTCTCTAAAGTAACTGGCAAAGAAAGAAAGCGTTTTCGGCGTGAAGCCCGCACGTGCCAGCTTCCCGAGAAGCACATCATTATCCACGGTATCAAAAGCTTTTCGAAAATCGAAATATGCTACGTCAACCTGAGCTCCAGCATCTACTGCGGGCACTAACTGCGTCATCATATGCAATAAATTGCTCGATGTACTGCGCGCCGGACGAAATCCATGCTGTCAACCTCGATGTGCGCCAATACGGTCTAAAACAACTCTGCACCTGTACTCGTACCTAAATCTTCGAACGGCCGGGACAATCGAAAGTAAATCTTATATCTGTCTGTAAATAATTGTCATAACGTAGTTAATCCCTCGTATAGTACATGCGATTGTTTTGAGATTTTACGTGTAGATAGTGTGAAGTACTTGGGTGTAGTTGTTGACAGTGTAATGTCCTGGGGGGAACATATCAAATCGGTATCTGCTCGTGTTAGAAGACTAGTTTATGTCTTTCGTAAACTGCGGGGTAGTGCTGATGAGGTTACATTGAAGACTGCCTATTTATCTCTAGCTCAATCTATACTGAGTTACTGCATTGCCGTCTGGGGATCCTCATGTAAAACTAATATCCTGCTAATAGAACGGGCACAACGACTGGTGCTGAAGGTAATGGCTTTTAAGCCGATCTGGTATCCAACCGTGCAAATTTATGAGCTGTGGAAGGTTCTTTCTGTTCGCAAACTTTTTGTTTTGAGCGTTATGTTACGTAAACACAAGTCTTGTAATTACGATCCGGAGTTAGCTTCAAATACTAGACTGTCCAATAGAGTGTGTAAAGTTGAGAAATGTTCCAGTGACCTAACTAGGAGACACTATTTGTACCTCAGCTCAGGCCTTTATAACAAAATCAACTATAAATTGCGAGTCTATAGTTTATCACAACGCGAGTGTAAAAAAGTTTTGAACGAGTGGTTACTCAGCTTAAAATATGATGATGTGGAGTCTCTTTTTATAAGTAAAATGTAGTACATTAAACACACACCCACACACACACACACACACACACGCGCGCGCGCGCGCACGCACACATACACACACACGCACACACACAATGTATTTTGTATTTTTGTGTTTAAATTGTTAAATTGTTATTGTTGTATTGTAAAGTTCGAGGTGGGCGCTAATAACTGCGACACAGTCTCCGACTAATGTAGTTGTTAACGTTGTAATATGTTTGTAATACCTTTTGTACACAAATTAAATAAATAAATAAAAAAAAAATAAATAAATAAATCTAAGGCGCCACGAGCGCTCGCCGCTCGCTTTCACGAAATCTTGGCGACCGTGACGTAACCCGGCTGCGTGTCGCTCATAGGGTTGTGCATAGCTGGAATATGAAGCGCTTGCGTGTGCCACGTACCTATAAATACTGTAAACAAATCGCTTTTTCGTGGTTTGTTTGTTAATCACTACATAGTATAAAAAAGTCGCTTTCAATTTGTCTGTCCCTATGTATGCTTAGATCTTCAAAACTACGCAAACAATTTTGTTGCGGGTTTTTTTAATAGATAAGAGTGATTCAAGAAAAAGGTTTATATGTATATAACATTAATAATATGGTAGAGAAACACTGAGGTTTCTAATGTGATGTCGTAAATGAACACATTGTTTTGCGCGTTCAGGATTCTTGGGAAGTCAGTTGAAGGTTAAATCCTTATCTTTAAATTTTGTGTTAGTGCATCCGAATGCAGTACAGTAACGCTTTTGTCTCACTATCCTGTGAACTTTCAGCTTGCGAAAATAAACTGCCGCGTCGGTCGCGTCCTGCGTACTGCGTGCGTGACACTTGACTAAATTGTCCACACGGGCGTACCGAACGCGTAGGTGATTAAGTAAATCGAATTAGTGACACAGGCCTGCCAGAATACCGTGTTTCCAAAGCAAATAAATTTGGTATTTAATTTAATTTAATTATTTTACAAGATTAAGTAATACAACATTGTTTGTTCCAGTTACGCAAACGTGGGCATCTACGGCGTGGGTGTGGGCGTGGGCGTGGGCGTGGGCGTGGCGGGCGCGGCGGCGGGCGTGGGCGTGCAGGCGGCGCGCTGGCGGGCGCTCTACGGACGGAGGCCGCTCAGACCAATCGCAGACCAGGTGAGGGGACTAGGATAACTCAGGCCTAAGAACCTGGAAAACCACTAAATTTTACATTAGATAACTTTAGTGGTTATAAAATAGGTGATGAGAAATGTTCATGTTTAAATCTAGTAGTCTCGTGTCGTAGGGGCTTTTTTAGGCTGGCAGTGTTGAATAAAATACAGAAACTGAACATTACTTCAAATAATTTCATTCTCAATTTTAGTCTTCAAAAAGACTATTACGTCAATACAGTAATTTCTTTAAAAATACTTGTGTTTTAGTCACTCTTGAAATTTTTCCTGGATTTTGCATTTGTCTTATTATGCAGGCCACTGTTCGACACATTTCATGCTTCTCTGAAAGTGCGTCGCAAGTCCCGTTTTGTAACCAGTCCTGATAGGTTCAGGTCCGATCCTGCCACCATCATGGTTGTCTCGAGATGTTAGGAAGTTAAAATCGAAAAAGAAGTCTATTGCGACTTGTGTTTGTCTATTGTATGAAATATGTCGGGCCAAGTGTGTTTTTGGATTTTTCAGAACACAGCCCGGGTTTATGATTACAAACCGCCGCATTTGCCAAGCGTGGTGATTAAGTCAATACGGAGGCCTTTGCCTAGCAGTGGGAACAGTGTAACAGTATATAGCCTAATTATCTAACATTTTACATAATTCCCAGGCACAACAGAACGAGAACATCTACGAGAGCGTGAACCTTAACATGCCTTGCGGGCCCGGCTCGTACTGGTGGTGGCGCTACGGCCCGGGGGCGGGCGCGGGGGCAGTGCTCCCGGGGGCAGTGCTCCCGGGGGCGGTGCTGCCGGGGGCGGTGCTGCCGGGGGCGGGGCGCGGCTGCCGGCACGCGCGCGCCAGTCAGACGCTGGAGTTCAACGAGCGCGCGCCGCCGCCGCCGCCTGACAACGATAACTTCCAAGGTGAGTCAGCCTGTGACTGTTGCTAGGGGCCGTCCGCAGGCCTCTTTCACTCCATGTACTTGCACGCTTTAATTACCTACCGGCAAGCCGGTCAGTTAGCTTTCTATTTTGTCAGTTGGTTGCTTACGTTCGCGTGGAGCGTTCGTATGCGAATATTTCTATCTAGATACTCAAAATAGTACGTTAATATAGCAGTATTAGGCATTGACAATTTTCTATGGAGTGATTTATGCCATCGGTTGATGGTACACAGGTAGGTCGCAGCTGATGGCTGCCCCTTGCAGGAACTGGCACGCTTTGGCACATTTGCGGAAAGAAGGGGTAGTGTCGAACTATCCTACGTTCTACCGACCCCCAAGATTGCTGCTGTCGTATGAAATAGGTTGGAAACCAATTTTAGTAGAATTTCAGAATAAGTTTTAAGAGTGTTAACGCCAAATGCGTCGCGTCGAGTTAAGGTGAATAAGTAAATTTCACTCACACACGCGCAAGGTCAAGCGTAAGCGATGCCTTGCTATAGTCAAACTAATCACGTTGATCCTTTTGACTCAAGTTAAAATATTGTGTATTCATTACTTTTTTATATTATTCAATATTTCAAATATAATAAATAGTGTGTAGTTTTTTTATTATGTCCTTTCTTACCCGTACAAAATCATAACAGGGCATATGTCATCATCATCATCATCCGTGCGGTCTATCCCGGTTGCGAACCCACACCAGTGTGTGGGGTCCCAGGGTCCGCCTTTCTTATTTTCTTGGCCCATTTCTTTCTTGACGACGTTCAGCCTGCGCTTCTTGGGTCGACCTCTTCTACCGGTACCTGGCGTGGGCGTGATGGCCAGACATTTGTTGCCCACGTAGTTTGCCGATCTCCGTGAGACATGACCATTCCAACGAAGGCGGCACTCCTGCAGCTTGTCTGCGATGCCACAAACACGAAGGCTGCCGAGGATGTGGGTGTTCCGCACGAGATCTTTGCGTGAGACTCCACACATCCACCGCAGCATCTTCATTTCTGTGACGCGCAGCTCCTGCTTGTGTTGCTGTAGTAACGGCTATGTTTCACTGCCATATAAAAGGACAGGCCTAATGATGGTTTTATAGACCTGCCCCTTCAGCTTGATCGGCATTTTGGGGTCACAAATGGCACCAGTCACCTCACGCCATTTGGCCCAAGACGCGGGAATTCGGGCTGTGACGTTGCTGTCGCTGTCCCCGGACGCGCTTAATACAGATCCCAGGTATCTGACACGGTCCTTGCGCTCGACCACGTCATCGCCTATGCGGGCTGACTGGGGATCTGTGGTGTTGCGGGCCATGTACTCCGTCTTCGCCACATTAAGTTACAGACCGCCGTTTTCAAGTGAATTTTTCCTTCATCCGAATCTGCCAGCGCAATATCATCAGTATACATGAGCAACCAGGGTGGTTGCTCGTGGTGGTATCGGATACTGTTTGACAGCACGTCTAATATTACGCTGAACAGAAACGGGCTAAGCACGTAGCCTTGATATACTCCAACGGTGATAGGGAAGGGAAGCGTGTCAGTGTCACCAACCGCAGTCTTGACTATGAACCTGGAATCGTGGTACATGTCGCGGATAATGTCAATAAAGACTTCGGGAACGGCCCTGGACGCAGCGCCTAGCCGATCATCTCACGAGGGACACAGTCAAAGGCCTTCTGCATGTCTAAGAAAAGGAGTTACAGAGGTGTATTCTTCAGTCTGTATCCGTCCGTGAGCGTTCTCAAGGCAAATACGGTGTCTATGGTCTCGCAACCCGGTTGAAACCCATACTGACACTACTGGATACTGGAGATTGTACACTACTGTCGAATCCGAGAGTCCACAATGCGCTCGAGGAGCTTCATGGTGTGGGACATCACCTTAATGCCGCGATAATTGCTGCACTCTTGCACCGAACCCTAGCCTTTGATGACCGGCGTGATAATGCTCGGTCTCCATTGGTCAGGTATCTTCCCGGTGAGGAGAATGCGGTTGAAAAGGTGGGTAAGTATGCCCACACCACGAGAGCCCATCGATTTCCACGCTTCGATAGGGACTCCCTCCGGTCCGACAGCTTTCCGGTTCGTAATGCGGCGAAGAGCCGACTGGGCTTCATCAGGCGTTACCGGAGGCACTATTCCCTGATTCGGAGGGAGTTCAGGTGGCTGCACCTCTTTGTGCTGCTTGTTGAGCAGCTCGTGGAGATAAGAGCGCCATCTCTCCTTCAGCATAGCAGGTTGCCGAGAGTATTATTTACACAGCGGTACATGGAAATATCCTGGGCCGCTGTGACTCTCGAACGTGCCAACTTGTAAACGAGCTTCTGCCCCTCAGACGACTCCAACTTATCGTACAAAGAACGTAAGTGGTCATGTCTGCCTTTGGCTACAGCTCGTTGAGAGGCGATTAGAGGCTTTGGCATCCCTTTGCGCGGCGCGATCTTCAGGTGATTTGGACGCTTGCCACGCTTTGAAGAAGGCTTTCTTTACCCTGATCCCCTTGTCAAGCCTACGTCCACCCCGAGACACACCCAACACCCCCCTCGCCGCCTTGGTGATAGCTGCCTGACACCTATCCCCAGAGCTGTTGCCCGGACTCACTATCCGCTGCGATGCACAGGTCACCGACAGCGGCAGCAAAGTTATGAGATATGGCTCCTTCAAGCAGCCACCACCTGGTTCAGGGCGGGCAGCGCTCCCGGCATTGCCTCTAGGCTTCACAACTTCTTTGGACTAATGCCTTTAACCGGGCCCGCCCATGGCGCCATGACCCAGGGCAGGCTTAGGACTTTGGGTTAGCCCATTTAACATACATAAGAGTAGGGCGATCCCCCTGCGCGTTATTTTCCGGCGACGCCCTATCCAAGTCTTTACTGACTGTCCATTTTATGTTTGGCACAGACCTGTATTACAGGTCTATGGGACAATTAGGACAAGTGTTATTTGTGTTATATATTATAGCCTTTCCGGATGACCATTCGATACGTATTTTAAAAATAAAATACCAATTTCAGAATACCATATCTATTACAAACTGACTTAGAACTATAGACCGTTAATTTAATTAAATGTGAACATTCCATTTGGGTAATTCTGTCATAAGCAACAGATCACATTTTAAGATATTTTTTTTACCACTTACAATTGGGTATGGGATCAATTTTTTTATTTTATTTTCAAATTTTTTATTAATACCTTTTTTTAATATATTGGACTAGACAGTCATTTGATCGCAATCGCACCTGATGGTAAGTGACGATGCGATCTATGATGGTACATATCTGCCTAGTAAATGCCTATTCACTCTTGTCTTGAAGAGACCCAGATTGTATTGGTTTGGTGGAAACACATGCGCGGGCAGCGAGTTCCACTCCTTTGCTGGTCGCATTATGAAGGAGTCTGCAAAACGTTTTGTGCGAATGGCTGGAATATCCACAACGTGCGGGTGGAAGGCTAATGTCCGTCTTGTGCTCCGATGGTGAAAAGGAGATGGCGGAACCAACTCATGCAGTTCGCTCGCACACTCCCCGAAATAAAGCCTGTAAAACACCGACAGGCTAGCAACGCTGCGCCGGTGTTCTAGATCCCGCAGCCCGGCAGAGAGAGCCGGGTCATTTATGAGCCTTACGGCGCGTGACTCCACCGAGTCTAGAGCAGCAAGCTGGTATTTAGCGGATTCACCCCAGACCCCAGGTGGCAGCAGTACTCCAAACATGGCCGGATTGGCGCTTTATATAACTGGAGCAGCTGCGCCGATGTGAAATACCGCCTAACCTTGGATAGGATGCCAAGCTTTTTGGCTGCAGTTTTTGCAGAGGACTCAATGTAGTCGCCGAAGTTGAGGCTTGCCGACAGCTCAATACCAAGCATCTGGATGTGGTCAGCAACAGGAAAATAGACATCCTGAAAAGTTAGAGCCAGATCAAAAGGGCTTCGCTTCGCCGATAACAAACTCGCCTGCGTTTTAGCTGCATTAAACCTGACCAGATTTGCATCGCCCCAGTCAGACACAGCCTCTAGGGCCAAATTCATGCGCTTTACAAGATCCTCTCGACATGTCCGGATCTCCTCCCTAGTGGCCCTTGAACTGGGTACATATTTAGCTACAACTGTGCTATCGTCTGCATACCCAAAAGTACCGGGCACAAGCAAATCGTTTATGTGCAGAAAAAAGAGTGTTGCAGACAAAACAGACCCCTGTGGGACACCGGCGTTAACAGCCTGTTCTTGAGACGTGCGCCCTTCAAGCACGACCCGTAACGAACGCCCACTAAGGAAGTCAGTCATCCAGTTACGAAGGCCTACAGGAATAGCAAATGATGGAAGCTAGCTTATTAGGCTGCCGTGCCAAACCCTATCAAAGGCCTTGGATGTATCGAGCGACACCGCCAAGGCTTCCCCGTGCTTCTCGATGGCCTCACTCCACGTGTGAGTGGCATACGCTGGAAGATCCCCAGTGGACCTTCCGCGGCGGAACCCTTACTGGTGGTCACTGAGAAGGTCGTTCTAGGTATGCCAGGAGTCGGTTGTTTAGTATACGTTCCATACTCTTGCAGAGTATGGAAGTAACTGAGATAGGTCTGTAATTATTAGGATCAGCACGGCTTCCTTTTTCAGGCACTGGTTGAACGTTTGCAAGCTTCCACGATGAGGGGACCCTACCAGTCTCGAGAGATAGGCGAAAAAGGCGTGTTAGTATAGGAGACAATTCAGGAGCGCAGTTTCGCAGGACAACTGCTGGTATTCCATCCGGTCCACTCGCCTTGCCCACATCAAGACAACGCAAGACATTGTGTACCTCCCTCTGGCGAATGCAAACATTACGCATGGAGATGTTTGGTTGAGGTAATGACGGTGGATACTGACCTGCGGTGTACAAATGCGAGCTCTCCGCAAACAATGCAGCAAATAGGTTAGCTTTGTCGCTAGCAGTGTGAGCGAGAGAACAATCCGGCTTTATCAGTGGCGGTAAGGAAGGGCGACTGAAGTTCGACTCGACCGCCTTAGCCAGAGACTTTTACTATTTCAAGCAACTAATTTGAATATTTCTTTGATCTAGCCGGTAGCAAATTTTTATATATTTTGCGAACTCATAACGTCACAAATTCACTTAGTGTTACCACATGTGTTTTTTACACGATTCGTGTTAAATAATAATGAGGAGAAAATTACTGATTTACAGCACTTACGGCTGAAACAGAGCTCGCCTTTCATCATGTAGCATCTCACGAGAATGTGAGAAGTAGTCTTCAGATACAATTTATTTTGCCAAGTTCTGAAACCAAACCCTACCTGAAAGGGTTGGGATTATAACGAATAGCTGTTATAAGTCCTACCTACGCGTCTGGACAATGGGTGTAAATTAATGTACGTTTTGTAAAAATAACTTTGTGGAAACATATTTTTCACTTGGGGCAATTTAAAATCTGCTATCTGACAACACCATTAATACCATGCAGTAGAATCACCTAGCTAAAAATCTCACTTATGAGATCGCGTCATTTGATTGGTTGATGGAAAGATTATCAACCAATCACGTGAAAGGAGGGTTATACGAATTACAAAAATGGGTTTCAATGGTGAGATGTCAATTTGATTACCGTCAAGAGTCCTTTATGAACGTTAATGTACTCTTTTCGTACGTTGGCAAACTGGGGTCAAATGAATGACCCCAGATTGCTAACGTATTTAATTAAAAATATCCTAAATCCTTTGCCTTTAAAAATGTTAAATATTTAAATGAGGTATAAAATACAAATACCTCGAAATGATTTTCGATTTAGGCCATTTTTTGTTTTTTTTCCCTTACCCAATTGCTTTGTTAAAATTTTCGTTTACAAAATGAAAGTAAATATTTTAATTATATAATAACTACTACGAATGTCATTTTATTGTCAACCCCAGTATGTATGTATATGAATAGAATTATATTTTTATTTCAATTTTGTATAAAAAAACAAATGTTACCTTTTCGGTTATCTACTATACTATTTCTGGTAACAGACACTTAACATAATAATCTAAAGTCGGTTTTTCATTTGGTGTTGCCAAAAATCATCGTCACAAGTGATTTTTATTACTTTCATGAACAATTCTTCACCCGCCCACCCAACTAACAAACATAAGCTCTTGTCTGAAATGTGTAATTGCCCTTGAATTTGGTAAAACTACTCAAGACGATGGTTGACAGTGCCATCAGCATTCCTAAATGATATTTCCTTTTGATTAGTGGCATAACAAACGCTGAAATTGGACACATTACTTTAATACCTACTTAATTCCCCCACTAAAGACATCATCAGACATTTCTATGTCAATACCCTGAAAATTATAATAATAATTTATTAATGTCATTAAACTACAGTTCTAGTGTAAAAACGATTTATAGTAACGAGTTACGATAAAATGCTAACTTACGCAGAAAAACATTACATCACTTTGAAGGATAGAAGCCAAAATAACCTTTGCTTCGTGTTCAATTTCAAAAAACTATTCTAGCATCACCGTCGTCCGTCACCTACTAAGCATTTCTTACATAACCTGAAGTTGAAGCACGATAACTTTGTTATTTTTAAGTTAATAAAGCAAAACAACGAACATACAAAAGAATGCCCCAACATTAAAATAATAGCTACATACTTAAATTGGCAATACTGTTTATCCCCGAAGGGATAGAAAGTGTTATCGCTTTTTAGTTACATGTAATGGAGGGCGAGTCTAGTACCATCACCGGGTTAAGGAAAATACAAAAAGGAAAATTAATGACTTTGTGGTAAGAGACAAGCCCTTTTTATTTGATAACCATGTTATATGGGTTGAGAAAGAATACATCGTCCGCCATCTTGTGGCGGCGGTCATTTCGCAAATATTTAAATATGGAGTAATGCATATTGTATTGTCACCAGAAACAAAGGTATAGGCGCCTATCGAAATTTTCAGTTCAATCTGATGAGAAGTGGTTGTTTGATTATCAGCTTTCAAGATTTAACCCAAATAAACAAACATACATTGCAATTGAAAAAGGTTGCAAAGAAAATATGGTGAAAACACGCCGCAGGCCATGAGATATTAAATTTAAAATAAATAAAATTCTCAGACATAATGTATATTATTTACCATTCAGCCCTTGCCTTTACTAAGGATTCTTCATTTCTTCACTAAAACATTTTCTATCAAATTAATGAAGTTACTCTTGTTATGAATTATTATAAATTCATAACAAGAGTATTTAAAAAAACTACTCACTAAAGTACTACGACGTGTCAGTTGCGCTTATACGTTCTTTTTAAAAATATGTATAAAATAAATGAAGCATCTTTTAAAAGGTTTTTTGTATTCAAACTTTAGGTGATATGTTCTTCTTTTACGTTAGACTATAACATATTGTAAATTGAAGTAATTCCTTGGTAAATTTGACATGTTTACCAACAGTAACTTCTTTGTAATTTCACTTTGTTTGTATTTTAATTACTAATAAAAATTATCTCATATTTAAATAATTTCCTTGCCAACTATTTACGTAATGATATGTAAATTTGCATAACATTAATTGTTTGCCTTTTTTCAATGGCTTACAAAATTTGAGCTTCCGATTTGATGTTAAAAGTGAATTTTAAAAAACACTGTTCGGGTAAATTGTCAGTATTTACAAATACTCAATAAAAATAAAGATGGGTTTAACTAACTTTTTAGCCGAAGATACTGTTCACAATAATTTGTGGTTCATATATTATCTCGTTCAAAACTGCCTATTTTGTGTCAAAACGAAGATCTTAAGACGTTTCTTGCTGAATTTTGTATCCGGCGTCTATGCAAAATTGTCCGATATTTACACCAGAGGGTTTATTCGAAAGACGGTTTATACTCGTAAAAAGACTAAGCCAGTGTCCATTATATACATTTCATTACGCCCACACAGTAGGAAACTAATCGTAACCAATCATGATAAGATATCAGTGACTCTCCTTTCATCAATTCGCGGCGAGTTTGAGCGCAATTGGTTTAAATTGAATAGGGCATTTGACTATTTTCTTTATTGAGGTATTATCGAAAAACCTCATAAAAATAGAAACATTAAAAAAACGTCCCGAGATAGCAATTTTGCCCAAAACGGTCCCTGCAAACTACCGCTAGCAAATGACATCTTTTGCTATTTATTTCTTCGCATCCTGCAAAACATTGGTTCGGCAGCTATAGTACATTTTGCGTTCATTATTATCGAATGGTTTAGTTTTTTTTTACTTTACACTTTGAAGAATGGATTTGCTGACCTAAGTTTGAAGTACCACAAAATAAATTGTATTGTAAACAAACTAAAAGCTATAAAGGACCCTTTAATATTCTTAAAATTTGATTTATTTTTCAAAATAATAAATCATTCCTAGAATCTGATGTGGTTGTCAAATACCCTATTGTGGCTACAGTTTAACGACTATAAGGTATTTTATCTAATCACTCTTGGTTGTGACTTAAGTAGCATTCAAATAAGAGAGTTCCCTTTACGTTGGTCAGTTGGTATAGAAAATTATTAAATGGATAATTCATTCGTACATTCATTTTTTTATTTACTAGTTACAGTACATACAAATATTTGGTAACAAAGTTGTGTGATCAGTGTGATAAAAACTAGTTGTACTCCGGCTAACAGGGACGATGCCCCGAGCGAACCGTCCCGGGCGCTCCGGCGCTTCCCCTGAGGCCGAGAGCGACGCCGCAGTAGCCGGCGGCTCGGGCTTCGGGCGCGGCTTCGGGCGCGGCTTCGGGCGCGGCTGCGGGGGCGCCGCGGGTGCGGGGGCGGGGGCTGGGGCGGGCGCGCGGCTCTCCGCCTCGTGCGGCACCATCCACGTAGACTTGCCGCCGTGCTTGCTACTCGTCCCGCGCTGCCGCCCGCCCATGCGCGCGCCGCCCGCCCCCGCGCCGCCGCGCCCCTCCTGCAGCTTCCACCTGCTGCCCGAGAGCCACCGCGTGCTGCCCTTCGTCTGCCACCAGGTACAAGTACGTTACCACTGTTCCTGACACTATACCGCTTACGAAGTGAGATTTTAATTTGCTTTCCAATGCTTCATTAACGATAATTTTGCTTGAATTTTTTTCTGCCTTCAACGTATGTTAATAAAAATAATTATTAGTGGACCCCTTGTAATATTAATATGGTTGAGACGCTAAACGTCCTATTCGCAAAACGTCCTCTGCCGAAAACACGTGCTATTAGCATAATGTCCTATTAGTAAAACGTCCTATTAGCAGAATGTCCTATGGTGTTCATTCTGCGTTCTACTGGTTCACTTCTTCTTCTTCTTTCGTGTCGACAGCAACATTAAATTTCATTTGACCAGTATTCTGCCACCTTAACAGCCTCAGCATTAGCACATATAAGGTCATCGTGTGAGCAGCTGTTCGGACACGAGGGGCATGACAAAAGGTTTTCCATAGTCTGCGGGGATGCACCGCATTCGCACACATTCTTTGCACCCTCGATGTATTAAAAAGTGTAAAAGGTTGTCCTTGCAGCGACCGACCCATGCGTCGCGTCGCGACCCATCGCGTCAAATCATGGCCAGGCGGTAGACATTCCGAAGGTGCAACAAACGTAGCACCAGGTTGCGTTGCACGCCACAAACCGATTCTGGCTTGCGATGGGGTGCCAGATAAGGGGCGGACAGACTTCATAAAACTCCGTCGATTTTTCAGTCTTTGCGGCACGACAGAGAAGCCGAACATGGGGTGTCGAGGGTCTTGTTCCATTTTGGATCTTTCTATGGAGTTAGCAACTGTTCTGCGAACTTGTGGTGGCGCAATTCCGGCCAGCGGATACAGCATATTAACCGGGGTCGACTTTAGGCAGCTCGTAATAATCCGGCAGGTTGCATTAAGTGCTGTATCCACTTGTTTTGCGTGCTCCGAGCGACTCTGGACGGGGCATGCATATTCGCCAGCCGAGTAGCAGAGTGCTAGACCAGTGATCCGCAGAACTTCAGTGGACGCTCCCCATGTTGTAGACGTGAGTTTCCGAAGGAGACTGTTGCGGGAACCTACTTTCTGCTAGATGTTTATACAGTTGGCTTTGTATGTTATGGATCTATCTAATACAACACCCAGATACCTGGGGTTTGAGCAATGTTTGATCGGCTCCCCACGCAGTGTTAGGTTGAGGGTCCGGTTTGCCTGATGGTTTCGCAAGTGAAAGGCACATGACTGTGTTTTGGCAAGGTTGGGTCTTAACGCGTTACTGCTGTAGAACTCGCTAAAGTCCCGCAGGGCCACCGTCAGGTCCTCGACCTGCTCAAAGGAAGACGACGGTGAGGCCAGGGCCAGGTCGTCAGCGTATAGAAACCGCGCAGTATTTGGGGGAGATGGCTGATCGTTGGTGTAAATATTAAACAGCATGGGGGCAAGTACGCTACCCTGAGGTAGGCCATTTTTTTGCGATCGCCATCTACTTTTTCGGATGACAGATGTACTTGGAAGCGACGATTGGTTAGTAACTCCCTTAACACTCTTACACTGGTTCACTGATTTACTGTATTGTAAACAAGAAGATTAAAATTTACCTAACTCATTAGTTGCCTAGTATATGTCTGGAAAATCCTTGATATTTTTCTAGTAATATTTAATGTTATTTTGATGAGACGAGCGCTACAAGCTGATATCATGTGCTGCAATTTGACATGCAAGTATGTATACGATGTATGTAACGATGTAAAGTATACAAAGGGCCTACTCTCGTTCGTAAGAACACGAAGTATCGTAATTCTTCAGGCGTCAAAAAAGTATACTAATAGTTAGAATTAACCTTGATTATCGACATTCTAAGTAACATCTCTTAATGTACAATATACAATACATGAAACCTATAAACATTCCACTTGTTTTTATTGACTTTCAATCAGTAAATGTTGCACTGCAGTGGACCTCCAGGACTCCGCCTTGCATTTCGCTTTATAAAATGATATAATTTTTCTCAATAAACTAATATATAATACATTGTCTATAATGTTTTCCTTTCGTAGAGCTCAAGCCGAGAATGTTGCTCCGACTCAGAGTCTGAAATGCGCGACTCCGAGAGCGGCGTGCCCTCCGACGACGAGTCCGAAATCGCCTCCGCGCCGCCCTCTCCCCGCGAGCTCCGCGAGCCCCCGAGGCCCCCGGCGCCCCCCATGCCCCCCGTGCCCCCCATGCCCCCCGTGCCCCCGGGGGCACCCGCGCCCCGCGAGCCCGCCCCAGAGCCGGACGACGAACTAGCGCAAGCGAGGGACGACTACGACGACTGAACGATGACTGGTGAGAGCTGATCGGTTAGTACTTGAAAGATTTACACCATAAAGTGGTTAGTTTTTCATACAACAATCAATCGATAATCATGCGCTATGTACTACTTACTATTTAGCGCGTGAATGTCGATTGATTTTTGTATAGTCAACGAACCACCCAAATGAACAAAAACTAACTGTTAGCTCTTTCGAGTCCATCTTCAAGAGATGAAAGTGGGCCAGCTCTTTCTTAAAAATAAAATATACTACCATTATTATTTGATTTATATCCAAGTAATTTAAGAGAAAAAAAGGTGACATCGAAGGTATGTTTTGGAACACATCCTGCCTAATAGTGATGTCTCACAAAACACAAAAGACCTTTTAGACCAATCAAACTGTTTTTATTTTATGTAGATTATTTGCCATGCCGTATACCGAATACTCGTGCCAATTCTGCACACAGGCTGGTTTAGAAAACAAGCATTCCGTTAAGCATTTATTAGGAGATTGAATCTCACTATCTTGCACTAACTCTGCTCGCCTGGAGCCCGATGCTCCGCTCGTAACACATGAGTTCCATTTTATTTTTATTTTAAAATTTAGGTATATTAAATAAATAAATATAATATTTTTTTCAATTCAATCAAGTCCGATATTTTTGTAGAAACAAAATGCTAAAACCTGATTTTTGTTTTGTGTATAAAGGCTAACATTTTCCTGCATTCAAAGTTTTTAGATTAGTCTACATTTCATTTCTAATCGAAGGCTTGATTTTGTGACATAAAGCTGTCACAAAAAGATATTGTCTATCTATACTGCATTCATTATAGCATTAGACAGAAGTAAAAAAGGTTCTTTTTAGGGTACACTTTATGGTAAGAGTACAATAAACATTATAACTATTGAGATTTATGCCGAATGTATTAAAATATACTTATATAGCAGCTGTCACACTTAATTGTTCTCATTTAAAGTAAAGTAACTTCAGAATTTATGGGGCTCTTGCTTAAATTTAATTATTTTGTCTTGCATCAAACTATATAGTCGATGTAAAAACCTAAAAGAAGCAGGGGTTTTCATCCGAACATATTTTTACTGTCACTATAACTCCAAATCAGTTTGCTAGGTTATACTCAGGTATGTCATCGACATGGCAGCGTCAAATATAAATTTTCATTCATTTTAGCACCCCTGTTTCTTATTTCTAATGTTATAATAATTAATGAAGTATAGCTAACTTTGAGATAGAGTTGCCGAGAGCTGAAAGTAAGGACTATTTCCTGCGGTCAACTGACAATGGCTAGTGTTGATGATTATCAGCACAAACAGCCTGGTTATCTTCATGTAACTCATGTGCTTGGGACTGCAGCTTAATTGAAAGACTTTTGTTAAATGTAGGCGTTTGTGCTATACGACGAATACTGTTAAATGTTGTACGTAAACAGTAAACATGAGTTCTAAAATGTAAGCTACGTGTTCGCAAGAAGACAAATGTTTTTGTAATGTGAAGTTTTTATCGAGTCACCTAAACAGATGTGACGGGTCTCGAAGTTCTGTTGACTCACGTCGATGTCAGTTATTGATTTAACTAAACCACTACTGTCCCACCAATAAATTTAATTAGAATATAATTTGGGCAGGCGCGTAATTAGTTATCCGGGTCACTAACTATTCCACATGATGTGACAAAAGAGCGTACTTTTGTTGCGCAAGTTTTAAGTTTAGCGTAGCAATCATTTTGTATCGCCGTTTTAGTGTTAGTGTAAACAGCTTATGGTTGGCTGTTATATCATCAAGGTCCGGAATTTGAATGTTGACAAGTTAGTTATGAAAACAAGCATTGTTAAATACTAAAAAAATATAAATAATAAACTGTTGGTTGTTTTAAATAAATAAATACACTTATATGTCTCTGTGAACACGTGGTTGTAGGAATAGTGATGCGTGATGCGTGATGCGTGATGCGGCGCCGCGCGGCTGTGATGCGGAGGGAGGTAGTCTAGCGCACTCTTCTGTCCTGTACTCGTACCTACCACTCTTTTTAGAATATTATACTCCGTCGGGTTCACTGGGGGCTCTCGTGGGACATAGGTTGCTATTTTTTATATTTAGGTGTAAGAAGCTATAATTTTCAAAATTAATGTATTTTCACGTTTAGTGTAATATGTATATAGTGTCTTTAATTCCGTCTTTCATTTGTGAGTTTAAAATTTTGTATTTTTGTGCAAAGTATTATTCATCGCAGTTCAGTGTATTTGTTTTTGAAAATATTCGATTTTACTTCGATGTATCGGTTCCGCGGATAGCCCCTAGTGTACGTGAGGTTTGAATTGTCTCTATCCTCGCTATACTTACACGAGTGCTGGACATTGCAATCGGCGCCTCATTGTTAATACGTATCTATATATTCAATCAACTGACCAAAGACTGATTTACAAAGCGAGCAATGTGAACAACTTCTCGGCACGTAAATTAAACATTTATGATTGTAGATTAAGGGCAGCACTCGTGTGATGATAGCTCAGTCTATTTTTACTATATTTTTAATATATTGTGATTATTATAGCACCTATGCTCTGTGTAATATTTTTCTATTGTTAACTTTTAAGTAGTATAGATGTATTAGAACAATAATTCTCTTTGAACTAGAATATCGAGTCATTGTAGCCAAATTAATAAATAGTTATGAGAATACTTCTTAGTGCATTGTTTCATTTCTGGAGAGAGCGCCGCGAGCGGGTAGCGTGAGCGGGGGCGTTTTTGAATTTATTGATATACTAAATCTTACAAAGGCATTTTTGCAGACTTTCAAGGTAAGGTTGACCAGCCCAGTGAATGCTTCGCGTTACTCACTGTGCTTGTCAGCCTCATATCTAGAAAATAAATTTAAAAAGGAACATTTTCTATCTGCTCATGTTTCATAACTAACGTTCCATGGATTCGTGTAATAGGGGCGCGAGAACTGGAGAAGCGCAGCTCACGCTCCTGCTACATCTAACGTGTCGGTCACAAAAACTGACCTTTATTCACTTTACTAAATAAAAATGCTAAATCTAAAGTCATATGAGCAAAGTTTTATGAGCTAAGTCTATTTTTCAAGGTGGTACTTGATGGGAAAATTTGTATTTTTTCTTATCAGCTTAGTCGATTTATATCATTTTAAAAGTTTATATAATGACGTTCTCCTTCATTAGGAAGGCACTAAATAATATAATAACTTACATACATACCATCACGACCTTGTCCCAAACAGGGTAGTCAGAGGCAAGTGACTGTTGCCGTCATGGTGAACGGAACACTCAGAAACCCCCTTTTCACCAATGGTATTAAAACCCAACGTGGTAGGTGGTGAGCCTTCCGCCGTTATCCGGGTTGATTTGGTTTTTTATCGATGTTTTCCATCACCGGAGAGGAAGCCGGAAATTAAACAATGAACAATGAATGAATTTTGGTTCTGGCCAGATTTGAACTCGGGACCACACGATCTGCGATCCGAGTTAGAGTGCTTACCCATAAGGCTCTCACCAATAACTTGTCATTTAAAATATAGAAGACTTTAATATTTACTCTTCTGCGCACAGCAGAGGGTTGTATTTTTATTTATTTCAAAACAATAGAGGGGGTTAAAACATTTAAAGAAAAAACATACATAGTCTGTTAAAAAATATATTATCGCTTTTGAACTGCAAATAGCAACAACAGCCCTGTTTACTAGGTGTTTAGAAATCCTGTCATCTTATTGATATAATTCAAAAAAATACCATACATTTTGAAGCAATGTAATCATTAGTTGAAATTGCTTCGAATGACTGCGTTGCGTAACGGGTGTCTGATAGTTACGAGTGTTGTGTCAATGTTGAATTACAAATGTATAACCTGAGTTAGGTAGGTACTTTCTCCCCTAAAGCATTTTTCTGTATTTAATTTTCTACAAGTTTAATTTTGAAGTTTTAATAAAACAACCGTAGTTCATATCCTTACTTGTCACACTCAGTGTGCTTACCTTTTGTTTCTATGTTTTTCGCCACCACAGACTGAATTTCGGCACTGCCAATTGTTTTGATGCTATTACAGGTTATGAAAAAGAACCATTTACTTATCATGCCGCGATGCATTATTATATTTCCTCTGATTAGGGTGAGTTCATGACAGCGTCTAATTATGGGGAATGTAAATGAGGTAATCAGTATGTAAGTGTGTATCAGTGCCGCTCGTAGCGGGCCGCGCAGGCAGGTAGCGCGGGCAGTCGAGCCGCGGCCGCCGCAGCGAGCGCACGCCGTCACGCTGTCGAGCGCGACTCCGATACCCTCGCGAGTGCAGTGATCGCAGCAGCCGTGCGTGCCACCTGTTCCCTGTGCCTAGTGTGTGAGCGGCGCCGCGGTGCGGGCGCACTTGCTCCAGGCCAATTATACGTGTGGCGCGTTTCCGGATTTTCTTCGCCGACGCCGGCGCTGATCTATGACGTTTGAGGATCGGCCGACACCATTGTCAGTGCACTTGTAAGTATCTATTCACGTCTTTACTTACTATTCGTTGGTGTTGAGTTGCGGGTTCGAAACCTACTTAGGAACATTTTTGTTTGTCTATTGCATTTGTATTCATTTAAAGTGTTTTAGTATCTATGTACTTATATCAGTCTTTAGTACTTATACTCATAGTACAAGCTTAACATAGTTTAAAGTCAGATGGTCATGTGTAAAGATGACCCAGATATATTTATAATCATTCAGTTTTTGTTATTGTGCAACTACCCTCTATAAAACCTCATGGCTTGGCATAAACAATCTTTTTATTGTACACCTATGTTAGTCACATATTATTGCAGGGGTAAGCAAGTTAATCCTAAACTTGTTGTTGTAATTTGTCACAGATATTTATTTCAATACGCGTGTACAAAGGTGCACATGCAAGTTGCAAACTTCAGTCAGACAGCAATACGGTTGAACGGTTGTCAACCACAAGGTATTCTCCGTGACGTCGCCAAGGTCTTTTAGTCAGTAGATAACAAATTAATTGTTTTTACTCACAATAATGGCACGCTAATGTTTAATACCTGTTATACCTCAAACTGCTAACTGCACTATGAATTTACCTACCACTCAAAATAAAGCAACCAAAATCATATAAAGCTTATACGAGTATTATCTCGCAAGACACGAATAGATACAAATATTGATTTAATTATTCGTAAATGTGAGAATAGGATTAATTTTATGATTCAAAAGTCCATGTTAATATAGCTATAAGTGGATAATAGATACTAAAATACCAATGCATTTCAACCTATTCTTAGCTCGGCTGGTTTATCTTAATCTATAAAGTACCTACACACTTTAGTGAAAAGTCCCTTAAGACAAACAATATCGTCTGATTTATTAGGTTTAAATGAAAAGGTTTCGGCATGGATGCGCGGCATGGTGTTAATTCTATAACACAATCTTTACAATCTATTGACCCGATTATGTAACAGCGATTAATTACGAATATTCAATCTTATTAGTTCACCAGTAATTTCAATATCATAAGGTTTTCCACCAAACCACCCGAGATGTCAAAGAACATTCCTATCAATCGCTATTTTAGGTATTCACAAAAACTTTTCTGTGAAATTGCATCAAATAGATAGACGGTGAACTCAATGCTGTTACATACCTATCTATCCATTTCTCACGTCGTCGTTGCCTCGCCCGGAAGGCAACTAAACGTGCAATACCAGGTATGTTCAGAAAGCAATTTGCTAGCTCTTCACATAGGTTTTAGTTGATTGGATGGAAATAGAACAATCCAATCATCAAGATAGGTCGTAGGTGCTGAAGTTAACGAAATAAAGGAGTTAGGTCAGTTAGAAAAGAGGCCAAATCAATACTTTTTACCCATCGGTGAATTGTACCATTGTTTAATGCTGGTTCTTGTGTAATGTGACTTGATTTGATGATACATTGAATAATATAAGTAGTTATAAACAGTCGGGTACAAAACACTGCGTGCAAGGTGAATCTGATAAAGATCGCTCGCTGGATTTCGTTATATGCAGGCGATTGAGTCCTCTTAAGGCTGCATAAATAATACGAGTAGAAATACAGTTTTGATGTCATATGTGATTTACGGGGGAGTGCGAAAATAAATAATAGTTGTAAAAGCTATTGAGTGTTTAAGGCCGCGGACACGAAGTCAGCGGTTGCGGGGCGGCAGCGGCGACGCTGCAACGCAGACAGGATCTTTAAAGTAGAGTTTTCTGTGCCGAAACCAAAATAATGTAAGTTAGGCATAGGTAATCAAATGTATTCCATTATTATTTTCCGTCCGTATCCTCGCCGTTGTATGAATGAACCTTTGTATCTTGTTATGGTCTGGCTAATAGTGTGCTAATAGGCTAATCTGTAAGGTTGTAAAAGGTACGGCTAGTGGACTGCGATAGGGCTGGACACTTGGCAGGTTAGTTCGCAAAGGTGTATTATAGAGCCTTAGGAACGCATTGAAGGGTTCTTAATGGGGCGTCCCGTAACGGATCCCGGCTACCTTCCGTCTCAAGACGAAGAACTCCTGACAGGTTTTAGTGGGTGGGTCTTAGTTATATCCCAAGAGTTCCGAGTCCTGTCTCACTGTTCTTTGTATGCGCAATTATATCGTTTGCATACCTAATCGTGACCCGTATGTGGCAGGTGCTGCTAGCAGCGGTGTCGCGATGGTGAGGGTGCGGGCAGGCAGCGCGCGCGCACCATGAGGAAGTTCATGCGCACGCGCGCGCCGGAGCCGCACGCGACCCCCTCTCCCCCGCACGCGCATGCGCCGCGCTACACGCACGTGCACGACGCGCATGCGCACCACAACGGGCACGCCGCCGCGCACCACGCCAACGGACATGCCAGTAAGTGAACTGCTATTGCCATGTTAAATGCTGAAAATCCGTCATTCGCCCTAATAAATCTCTCTATCTAACGTTGTCTGGAAGAGAGTGTTCTGTAGCGTTATCATTTATCTTATCTTACTTTAAACTAGTTGCCTCGCCAGACTTCGTTCTGTAAGTAATTGCACGTTGCGGCGTCGGTAAAGCAGCACACTGCACATCTCGCCCGCGTTTCTCCGACTTGAATTACATACTATTACTATTATTTAAATAAATATTTTGTGCAATCATAATAAAATGTAGCCTAAGTCACTCCCTGATAAAACTCTCAAAGTCAAACTTAAATAACTTTATTCAAATAGAGTTTTACAGTAAGTACTTTCAAATCGTCAAATTTAAAGCAAGATATACTAAATAATAGACATAAATACTATAATAATATAGATATATAAATACACAGTATACAGACATAGATAGATAGATATATTATTTATTGTACAAAAACAAAAAGAGACTTAAAGCTAAGTATTACATTTAAAAAAATAATGCGACATAATGCGACTCTACCACCGCGTCGGAGTTGTTTCTTGCTGAGAAGAAGATAATGTAGCTTCAAATAGGGCAAATATTTTTTTAAAATCGGTCCAGGTGTTTCGGAGCCTATTCAATACAAATAAACAAACATACAAACAAACAATCAAATCATTTCTCTTTATAATATTAGTATAGGCTAGCTGTCCAGCGGAGGCTTCGCCCGCGTAGACTATCTTTCCCGTCAAAATAAAGCCTAAATTAAAAAAAGTAGCCTAGTTCACTCCCTGATCCTCCTCGCGTCGTATTACTCATTGTATACTCAGGGTCGTGATCCCCCTGTTTTGTTAGCTTTTGCTTGACGATGTTCCGCCGTGTGTGCCTATCCTTGGCATTGTGGAGCGCATCGTGTAGTCTCGTGCCCAGCACTATCCGAATCTGGTGGGACCATCTCAGTGGACTATCGCCTCTCGGGCGTCTGCCATCAACCTTGCCTGTGACCATTAGCTGCTCCAGGCCATAGCCCTCTTTTCTCGGGATATGCCCAAAAAAATCTAACACCCTTTTTATCCAGGTAGAAAAAAGCCTGGTAACTCCCTAATATTGTAGCTTTATATTGGTGAAAGAATTTTTAAAATCGGTCCCGTAGTTTCGGAGCCTATTTAATACAAACAAACAAACAATTTTTTATTTATAATGTTATTATATATACCTAGATAGATAGATAGACTATTTATTTCTCATTACAAAAATACTCATTAAATTACATTTGTTCATGGTCAATTAAAGGATTTTCACAATGAGATCGTCAAAGAAAATAAATTAGAATGAAATATAACAAAATATGGAACAATAACACAATAATTCAAATTATATACAAAAAGTCCCAAAAAAAATGTCAAGGCAATCACAAAATATAATATAAAATAAGATGTCGTCAATATCAAGTCAAAAGGAAAAATAAACAATGTCAAATAATGTTACACAAACTATAAATTAAATAAACAATTTACAACCAATTTTAAATGTCGTTTTAGGCTGCAGTGGAATCCTTTTTCAAGAATTCCACTGTAGAATAAAATTGATATCGATGTCTCGCTGAAGTTTAAGTTCTCTACAGACATTTATCAGCTAAGTGTTTTGGTGGGTGACGCTAATCGATGAGTCTGGCTGTCAAAAAGTGATCGGCTTGACCACAAAGATCTTACTTATTTTATAGTTTAGAATTGCTTCACCAGATAAAGTAAAACCCATGGACTACTGCATTACCTCGGGTGTCACCCATTTGTTGCTGAGCCTTCAAAAAAGGATGCTCTCTTTTTCCTGCGGGTTTTTGAGGCTTAAATGGGCTCAATACCGTATTATCCTCAGAAAATACTATCGCTGGAAGAAGTGAGAGATCAATTCATATGTTTAGACTCGCGGTTATAAATGAGGTGTAAAACGCACGGTCGTCTTCTTTGGATTCAGCTCCACTATACATTCCAAAACATCCTTATCTCAAACTACGTAGCTGGGTAGCCCTAACCGTTTGCAGAGTTGTATATTTTGTTCAATTGGCCCAAATGGCGAACTTGCAATTTGTGTTGACCTTTCACGTTGAACTCTTTTGTTCCGTTCCGAGTAAACTAATGAGAAAGTGTCTACCGATTGTATTTCTCTTTGACTACAGTAGGAATGTAAAGTTTGAGTTTGCAAGATTTAGGTTTTGCCCCATATCAAATTATACTAATCTAATCTAATGGTAACAAAATGGTTCTCCACCCAAAACCTATTGCGATTTCAGTGGAAAATTTGACGATGTTGTAGTTATTTATTTTGTTTTCAGAATTAACTTAGTACTAACTTGGCACATTATTTTTGTGGGAAATTATTCATGCAATATTCCCTCTGCCTCGCAGTCGGGCCGAGCTCACCTTCGCATTTACTAGCTAATCATCCTCCGGGCTCGATTTAACTTTTAACACTCACATTAGCAATACGACGGCCGTGCAGAGTACCGCCTCCAGCCGGTATTCTGAAGGTGTATAGTACGAGTATTATCTTAGACATGTTGCAATCATGTTAATAATCGTATTATCGCTTACGTCCGTTTTACAAATCTAATGTAGCTAAAAATCATCTTTTGTGTTGGGAAAAACTATTTTGTTCCAAGGATTTATTTCCCACCCAAAAATTCTGCTAGGTGGTCATTAGTAGATATTCAACAAAATTAAATGAGAGAGTATGTTGTCGTGACATATATAAGGTACTTTTGTTGAACGGTTTCGGCACCGGCATTATGAAATTCGATAAACTACAGTTCGCCCAAATAGCGGGCAAAAGACCATTTTTTCTAGACTAGACAAATTAATAATAGTTTGTAGTAGGTATCGGATTACCGCTGATACTTAATAACTCTTTTGTCACTTTATAGCTTACGTTCAGCAAGTAACCACATTCGGTCAATCTGAGTCCCTGAACCACTAATTAACTTCTGGTATTTCAATATTTCAATTTTCCGTTTCATATCTTATGAGAAACACAGTTACCAAAGTAAAATTCTCAGTCCCAGCCGTTATTAGAAATCAGTTTCATTAAAAGATATTGGGTATTGGTGCAGATTCGAAATTGTGACGGATACTGCTCATTACCTGTAGTAGTAAAACGTACTTAGTAAGTATAAATTTCCCCCGTTTCGATTACTCCAACCGATCGAGTATGAACCTGCGCCAGAATGATATTGAACTCGTTCACGCACCATCGGCGCAGACGCAAACAAATAAACAGGTCGCGCGCAACATAATGCGCACAACTACACTTTACTTGTATTGCGCTCATTTGCGTTTTAATGAGATGAGGTTAATACTGCATCGCAGCGTTCAACGTTACGGACCTGACCACCGTGCTTACTTACTCTGTCATTTAAAGTTATTTTATTATTTAATGCTACACCTAGTTAGTAATTGAAACTTTAGAATATAACATAAACGAATAGATATAGATAATTCAGGAAATGTTATGATTTCTATTTGCCTAAGTTAGTTTCAACCGGCAACGGCTTAGCCTCAACCAATTACATCTAACCACGGTAGTTTTTGTTGTACATAAAAAATATTACGGTACAGTAATCGCGTCTAGTCGAGTAACGTTACTTACGGTCGAAAATACCAATTTTAATTCGCGGAACGATGTTGGTAGCGGGACGTAGCTGAGGTCTGTTTGAGGTGCGGCGAGTGAGTTGTCGGTCGAAATTGAAAAGCCTATTAACACACATTAAGCGCCGGCGCGCTGGCCGCGGGTCTCGCCGTGCGGACCGGCGCTCCCCGGCGGTTCCCACGGTGCGCGCGCGCATTGTGGTGATATGGAGCACGATCCGCGCAAGAGCGGCGCAGGCGCACAGTGAAAGTGCCCGAATGTTCACGCACGCATTACCGCTGAGACACACGCCGCGTAAGGATGCCTCAAGATTCCTCATTCTATATTTGCGATGAGATGACTGATTAAGCTTGCTTTTTTCATCAAACCCTGAAAATTAACAACCTTGGGTCTAACGGATACTCTTATATCGATTTAGAATGAATACCCGTAATAAAATCAAAATCAATAACCTTAAAACAGTGTATCGATTCCAATGTTTCTTTTGCATCCTGTTATTTTACGCAGAAATCGCTTTGGTTCACCTTAGCTGGCACCCCTGGCCTGGCTCGCCGGCGCAGGCGCTGACGCACGCCGGTAAATCACGACTTCGTGCCCCTAATCCACAACCGCTTTGTTCTCGCTGCCAGCGCCGTGGATCGGCAAAACTGAAAGTTGATCAATATTGTGATCAACCACAAAAGAAAACCATTAATCCGAATCGATCATAAAGTCGTTTGTACTGCTGGTTTTTATCGCTTTAATCTTGTTTGCAGATGTTAAATACATACAAACAATTAGTGAAAATAAGACTTCGTTACTAAGTTTATCCAAGTGTGTACTTCCTCTTTGATAATTTTAGATATAAATCATTCCCGTTACTCGATGTAAGGATATTTATAAAAACTAATGGTCTTACGTAGTGTAATCACGCACGGTCACCTTATTATCGTGAAACTCGTTAGTGCAAACAGAACAGATGTCTTCATGGTCCCTTCGCCCGAGTCTGCACCAATCGGCGCAGCGCGTGCTACGTGTGGATGTGGCCTTAACGGTGGAGATGTTATTTCCTTGACAAGACATTTAATATTTACGTTAAGTACATGTAAATATATGTGTGTGAGAGCACGCCCTCATTAGATTGAAGTTTGAGTAACTTTTTACAACCGACAGCCGGTCTAATTCGTTTATTAACGAGTACCTACGAACCTACGAGATTGAAATGTGAACTCGTTGACAATAGACAGACAGACGTTGGAGGCAACGGTTATTATATATTCTCTACTTGCAATTAGGTCTTCCCAACAATGCGCTTATACCGAGCACTATCAAATCGCGTCTACCTAGTATTTTCCTCAAACAGTTTTAATGGCCGTGTTTACTGTGGTATTGTGTCGCGGTGCGGTATGGCGGCGCGCGCATTCCGGCGCGTCGCGCGTCCCGTTGCGCGGCGCCTGCGGCCTCGCGCCGGCTAGAATGCTTGCTACCTCTGCACTCTGTCCCGCGTGGCACGCTACGTGCGCGCTGACGCTGCCCATTCCCACGCCAATTACGCATCTCCCTCGGCAGAGTTGTGTTTTCTGCGCCTAAGCTCGACGCGGTGCTTATCGTGCAAGCGATCACGCCCGATGAGACGCCGAGCAGCGGTCGTTTAATTAGCGAATGCCGTGCGCTGGCACAGGCTGCGTGCGCAATTTGTTCGAGAAGCGCCCGCGCACGCTCGGCTGCAGTTCCTGCAGATAGTTCCTTGCGCGTCGACGAGGGTACCATGCAATGTACCACATTAATATCTGACAGAATCATCTTTCTCACCAATGATGCAATAATGGTCGTTCTTAAAGATTAACCGCACGAACGGCAGGAGAAGCCTCTACTTTTTACAAAACTATCTATTACAGAAACATAACATCTACTGTGTATTTTCATTAAATACGTATTGAATTAGTAAAAGTAATACGAAATAATTGTTAAGATAAATCGTCTTTGGTTAATTACTTTCAACAATTTCACTAATGTTAATAATATTATAAATGCGAAAGTTTGCGAGGATGTATTATGTATGTGTATATGTTTGTTACTCTTTCACGCAAAAACTACGGACAGGATTTAGATAAAACAAAACTTTACAGTAATATTCTGATGTATGAAGAATAACATAGGCTACAATTTATGAAGATTTTATGTAATTTGGCCATAAATTAAGAAGTTCACGCGGGCGAAAAGCTAGTGCTAGAATAAATGTATTGGCTCTTTCAGTTTACGCGTTATAGGTGTTAAGCCTTTATTTCTTATTAGCGACAAAATGGGCCCTAATACATAAGACACACTGCCCAATGTTGAATATTCACCATAATTACAAGAACACATAGTCGTCTTCTGAAATAAAATTAAAGAAGTTTAAGAAAATTATGCAACAGTTTTAATATTTAGATAAAACAAACAGTAAAATAGATCGTTGTCGACCACAAAGATGTCAAGAACATGGCAGCAATAGCAAGTGTACCGCGCGGGTCACGGCTGCGCGGGCGCGGCTGAGCTCTAGCTATACGACATTATTTGTATAGACACCACTAAATTATTGTTAGAGATGTCTGTTGCTTATGGGTAGACTGTACCCGTAGGTTTACTAAACGATTTCAAATAGTCTTTTTGGCTTATCTTAAGGACATTATGAGGTAAACCGCTAACTCTTAAAATGATTGTGGTTGGGAAGACCTACAAAAAAAATGCTTTATTTACTAAGTTACCTATGCTTAAAGTTGATGACTAAGCTGAGAGAATATTGATATAGAATTTACAAACTACTCAATACTTTTAGTTTCATCTACTACATTATTTATTAATTCTAGATGTAGGTAATACTATTTTTATGGCTCGTGATCTAAAATGAATCTGTAAAATGATGTTTTGAAATTGTATTTATGCCAGTTTTGGGTGTAGTTCAGATGTATTTTTTAAATGTTTTTTGCATGCGAGAGGCCGGATATGGGGATACTTATCATGTTACTATGTTCACGTATAGGCTCGAATCTAAGCTATTTGCATAATTTATATTTCAGTAGCACTATGAGGTAGAAAGAGTTAAACTGTGGAAAAGTTACGGCCGCTGTAACCGAATCAGTTTTTCTTAAATTGAACTGCTACCCGTGAATTCAAAACACCTGGTGAAATCCTCGAGATAGCGCTGCTCTTATTTTGCTGGAAAACGTTCACTTCATTTTGTTGTTATTTGATATGCCTTTCACAGTTTCACTACTATACTATACACTACTTTTTAGCCTGTACAATTTCCGCCCTGAGAAGTATTTTTTCATGCTATCGGCTTGGTTATGTCTGTTTACAATCCACGATGTATTGCACTCCTTGTATGCAACACTCAGTTGCTCGACTCGTCGTCGTCCAGCAGATGAACAAACACCGCGATGCGCGACCTTGTTTCGCTTCATAGGTATCACATAATACGCAAATACACGCGTCTATTGAACACAAAACTATTGGGAAATTTCGGCCTCGGAACACATTCCATTATTATTTACTTTTTCAAATGTGTTTTCATTGTCTGTGTCGTTAATGTATGAGTACTTACCTATCTAAGTAAACAGAACGTCATTATAGTTAGCAATTTTTAATAGACTACAGTATTCGGTGACAAAATAGAATCGGTAGTCGCTAGTTTGCTCAACACCACTGCCACTGTTCACTCTCGATAAAAAACAAAGATTTGCTACAAATTTTTATTCTCTTGATTACTTTCAGGAGAAGATTGCAGGAACTCTAGTTAGTGCTAACAGAATAGTGCCAGAGAAAAGTCACTCTTTTTGCGGCTTTGCGCATTTGACGACACGAAAACCTTAGTGCGCTGTGGCGCGGTTTCTCTTCATGACATTCAAGTCTTGGAGGTTCGATTCCCATAGACAAAATTTTGAGAACAAACTTTTCGAAAAAGGCTGCTGTCTGGGTGTGCTGGAAGACGCCTCAGGCTTCATTTCTTATTGGAACATACCTCGTAACACAAGGAAATAATTTTATCCCTTCTTGGATTTCATGACATAAAAAGCTTATTCGCGTCGCCGCTGGCGCAGACGACGTCCCGCGGCGCGTGGTACTTCGTAACGCTTTTTAGTAAAAAGCGTTACGCGCCGTGACATTGAAATTAGTCTAAATATTAAGTAAAAAGTTTTTACCTAATATTTAGACTAATTTCAATGTCACAATAACAGAACCAACCGTTGAAAATGACCATCTTGATAGCCTTACAGATACCTCCTCTTCTCAAAATTCTTCTCTAACAAAGGTTTTATTGTTTAACTCCTGGTAGTAACAGTGAACGAATAATTATCTGGTAATTAGCGCAAATAATATAGCCGGTTTTATTAATTCACAGATGGCGTTAACGGCGGTGCGCGCCGCGATGACCACCACTCCACGCTCTCCAGGTAAGCTAGGTAACTTAAAGCTATTATGTAGCAATTAAATAGGGAGGTTAGACCTATGGATCGTCACTACACCTGCCGCCCATACGTATTCCTATCCTACAGTCTATCGTCCTGTCAAAGTACGCACCTAAATTCCGTCGCAGAGCGAACACTTTCAATAAAATAACTAAGACGGTAGCCTCTAAGTGAATAACGACGTGAGAACACATCGGTCATCAGAGGATTCTTCTGCTGAGTCACGGCAGTTGCGGAGTGCAGCGTGGGGTCAACGGTACGGCGTCGGAGCGTCACGGTAGATCAATCACTCGTCTAATTAGCGATCGTTACCGCCGCCGCACCCACCGCTGCTCGCCGCATGCCGCGGTCGCACCACGGATATGCGAATCAAAAGTGCGTAGAAGAGAAACTTGGGTGCACATCGATTTTAAACCATGAAAATTTACATAATAAACATCTGGTTTCCCTATACTTACATCCATTTTTAATGGAGATAACGAGAAATGCTTGATAGCATAAAACTTACACTCAAATAAATGGAGATAAGATCTAAACTTGGCAATAAAAAAGTTCACCTAAGCTAGTTACAAATGACAGTCCAGACATCACAAAATATCAAATCAGAATATGTATTTTACATAAGGGCCTACGCCTTTACGAGTATTTAAGGGTATATATAGCTTAGGATAGGATTTAAAAGAGCACAAATGGTATTCAGGTAATTCCTAACTTTTACCTATCTAAACAATCATAATCAGGGGGCCATAAATTGTGACCTTGAACGTTTCGCTGGTGATGTTTCGTTCTATGGTTTAGTGATTCTCATGCAGCGGACCCAACACTTTTTGCGGCAACGGGCGCTGAAGCCCTGGCCGATAGCAGTCGTTATTAATACGTAGCGGTGTAATAGACGCTCGGCTCATTGACCCGCGGCATATGAGACCTCACGATTGCAATCTCATGTTGGATTAGTTACGCAATTCAGAAAATGATACAGAATTGATATTGATGTTGTGATCTTCCGGTGGGCTATGAAGATGTTTATAACTGAGATCAATGTATGCGGAAGGCACAGTTCATTAGACAAACATTGAAATAGACTTTGGCGAAGTTATTGCCTTCATTAAGGCCTTCATTCCTTTGAAGAATCGAATGAAATAAAAGCATTTGATTACAAATATAATCGTTTAATTTGCCGCTGTACAGGATTCCCTCCTCTACTGTTTCCTATATCTGAAGTACTACGACTTAGGAGCTCTTTTTCAAGAAAATAATTATTCTTTGTTTTTTTTAAGGAAAAGCGCGCAAAGCGCAATTGACTGCGGAGCTCGCATGAGCTCTTAGCAACAATGTTCAAGTCTATTTGTATAGTATCGTAGGTAACACACGTCTAATCTGATCATATAGAGTTTCCCTTTAAATTTCCGTAATAAAAAAAGAAAGAGTCATAAAAAAAATATCTGTGAGCAATTATCCGAAGATACATGATGGGGGTCAGAGACTGATAGATTTACTCAAATATTTCTAAATATTTTTTTTAATGGATAATACACCCAGACACAGAACACACACAAATGTTTGTCACATGAATGTTTGTCACAGTTGGGGATCGAACCTTCGACCTCCGGTGCTAGAGGCAGGATCGCTACTATTGCATCAACTGGCTAGTCACCACTTCTGTTATTTGTGTCCATCAAGCATGACCCCGTGTAACAGATCACCCTTTATCTTCACCCCCCAAAACCACATCGCTTACCACAACCATCTACCTACTTTTCATTTATTGTAATTTATCTGTCGTGTAGTGTAATGTATCTGTGTGGTGCGTCAGGTACTGGAGCGGGTCGGAGGGGTCCCGCGGCGCGCTGTTCGAGGACCCGGAGTTCCCCCCCACGTGGCGCTCCATCGGGGACAAGCGGCGCGTGCAGTGGCTTCGACCGCATGTGAGTACATTTCTTCAACTTTCTTCTGTTTTAGGCAACCAGGTTCTCATGATCTCACAATCATACCTTTCATGTTAAAACATGCACGATTGATGAAGTCCCTCCTCAAAAGCTAGATTTTGTTTATGCGACCGTCATCAAAAGTCATGATCAGACAATGATGTCCAAAATGGAATAGGGTTCGCGCAGTACATATGTCTTGAAGGCAGCGCACACATTATGACTTACAACGTTGTATTACCATGCATGACTGTGTGGCAAACGCAAACCAGCATTGAGGCAGAAATTAGAACGTAAACGGTAGAACTTATGAATTTAATTTTCGTTACATAGTGTTTTAAAAAGAGTCGACGTCGTGCTATTCGTTTTTGTTTATGGAAAAGTTAAGCTCACTTTTACCTAGGCCACTTACACTAGATTAAAACAAGTAAATTCTCTTCGTGTTCCCACAGCGCTAATTCGGCACACGGCTATTGACTACAATACCGAGGTGAAAGTGCTATCATTGTTCCATATTTATTATATGTTCTTTCTAAAAATCTTTTTTACGTGTTGTAATGTAAAAATTAAAATCTTAACAGCAGTACAATGGCATGTATTGTGTATTACAACGTCGAAATTCATATTCTGGATTCAAGTTACAACCTTAATGCGGTTTGCTTCGTCAAAACACCTTTAGAAGAAACTTCGTATCTTTTTATAGATGAGTTCGAAACGATCATAAGATTGTTCATAGTACTTCATAAATCACAACACTTTGATAGAAATCAACACGTTTTATGATGCAAAACTTGAAAACAGTCTGTTTTCTTTATTTCCGAGATAACTTTGATCAACTACGGATATCGCACGTGTTGGCAACGCAAACACCAATACTGCCGTGGTATAACTATAATGCCGTTATCTGACATCTAGTTGGTTTTTAACTTTTAATCCTATATTAATAAGAAACAAATTCTCTATCGATCTGTATTTGCGGTTTTTAGATATAAAATTCCGTTATTTACCCTTTTTTTCTCGCGTATAATAAGCAAAAATGCCATAAAACAACTTTGTGAGTCTATATAGCCGCTAAATGCCATCAACTCATTTTTTTATTTCAAAATTTTCATATAGTTGCTTCTCTATATTGCTGTTAACGTTCTCGTGTACTCTATAGAGGTGTAAAAGTACTTTAACTGTTTTTATTGTTAATCCTTTTCTAATTAAAGAAGTTATCTTTTGTTAAGCTATAACATCGTTAACTGAATACACTAGACTTCAATGTAATTAACGACGCTTAACGGCATTATAGCTTAATAACAAAGATACTTATTTTTTGTCATTCCGTACATTATAGCCAATAGCGGCATTTATAAAATTAAATAAAAATTATTTGGGCTTCACATTTAGACTAAATCGCCGTTACCTTACACTTATACACAATAATGCCGTTAACTGCTCTCGCGCTGGGCTTCGATCCTGCTCTCTGAATTAAATAATTTTAACTATTAATTTAATAAATAATTTTAATTGAAATAAATTGAACTCTATAGGGTCTTCTCGTCATTTAAATTTATTTTAACTTTTTAATTAAAAAAATAAATTATTTAATTAAACTGGGTCGCGTGGGTATAGCTAGTGAATTTAGTGCATTCGGCGCTTGCGGGTGAAGGATGCATGCACATGCAAGTGACATTAATACAACACAAATGCATAAACATTTTTGTGCGACATACCCCGATGAAAGCATTTCCTACAGTTAATAAAATGAATATCTCTTTTACTGATCTTGGCAATGATATGCGAGGGTTATAATTTTCACAAACGGAAATCATCACATGATGCCACAATCCAAGCACTTGAAGAGTGTACAGTTTGTATGGATTGGGATAAGCATCGCCAAAGGTACACAAAGGCACGAGAGCTTTATACAGCACATAAAGAGAAACCACAAAATAATCTACAGGTATTCTATAGAGCTGACCTCGAAAAAGTGATCATGTTCCCTAGATTGGAGATGTTTAAAGTTGAAATTTTTTGTCAGCGCCTTATAGCATACAATCAGACCTTCGCACCACTTGGTAAGATTACAACAGACTGTAAACCCCTCGCAGTTATCTGGCATGATGGTATAGCGGGCAGAAAACAAGAAGATATAATGTCTGCATTTTATCATTTTCTTTTGCGTAATAGAGATGTTGGGCAAGTACACATCTGGCTCGATAATTGCAGCTCGCAAATTCTTAATTGGCTGTTATTTTCGATGCTAGCACACATGATTAATAGTGACGCCATTGCTACAAAAAAAAAATCTGCATTGCTTTGAACCCGGCCATACTTATATGAGCAGTGATCAAGTGCACCATCAGGTAAAGTTAGCCATGAAAAAAAAGGTACACTTTACAACTTTTACGATTTTAAAGAGTGTGTCATTATCATCATCATCCGTGCGGTCTATCCCGGTTGTGAACCCACACTGGTGTGTGGGGTCCCAGGGTCCGCCCTTTTAAATTTCTTGGCCCACTTCGCGCGATCTTGTGCATCCTCAGTGGCGAGTCTGTTGGCACGCATGTCACCCTTAACGACGTCGAGCCACCGCTTCTTTGGTCGACCTCTTCTACCGGTACCTAGCGGAGGCGGCATGGCCAGACATTTGTTGCCCACGTAGTTTGCCGATCTCCGTGAGACATGACCATACCAACGAAGGCGGCACTCCTGCAGCTTGGCTGCGATGTCACGAACACGAAGGCTGCCGCAGATGTGGGTGTTACGCACGCCATCTTTGCGTGAGACTCCACACATCCACCGCAGCATCTTCATTTCCGTGACGCGCAGCTACTGCTTGTGTCGCTCTTGTAACGGCCATGTTTCACTGCCATATAAAAGGACAGGCCTAATGATGGTTTTATAGACCTGCCCCTTCAGCTTGATCGGCATTTTGGGGTCACAAATGACACCAGTCACCTCACGCCATTTGGCCCAAGCCGCGGAAATTCGGGCTCAGACGTCGTGGTCGATGTCCCCGGACGCGCTTAAGACAAATTCCAGGTATTTGACACGGTCCGTGCGCTCGACCACGTCAACGCCTATGCGGACGGACTGGGGATTTGTGGTGTTGGCCACAAATCCCCAGTCCGTCCGTAGGCCATGTACTCCGTCTTCGCCACATTAAGTTTCAGACCGCCGTTTTCAAGTGAATTTTTCCACTTATTCACCCGTTGTACCAGCCGTCCCCTGTCCGAATCTGCTAGCGCTATATCATCAGCATACATAAGCAACCAGGGTGGTTGCTCATTGTGGTCTAGGATGCTGTTTGACAGAACGTCAAATATTACGCTGAACAGAAACGGGCTAAGCACGGAGCTTTGGTGTACTCCATCGGTGATAGGGAAGGGAAGCGTGTCACCAACCGCAGTCCTCACTATGGAACTGGAATCGTAGTACATGTCCCGTATAATGTCTATAAAGACTTCGGGAACGGCCCTGGACCGCAGCGCCCAGCCGATAATCTCACGAGGGACACAGTCGAAGGCCTTCTGCATGTCTAAGAAAAGTAGATGCAGAGGTGTATTCTTCAGTCTGTATCCCTCCATGAGCGTTTTCAAGGCAATTACGGGGTCCATGGTACCGCAACCCGTTTGAAACCCATACTGACACGCCGAGATTGTACACTCCTGTCGGATTTTTAAGAGTGTGTATCTTCCATTAATAAGTTGAAAGTAATCGTAGTCTATGTCGCCAGAAAACTTTTTGAATAAACCAAATTATATATCGCAGAGAACAATCCAAACATCCAACCCAAGGGCTTATTTAAAAAATATGGTTGAAGTATGTTCCAGCCGTAAAAGTTATGATCTTAAGTATAAGAACAATTTCGATGCTATAATCTAAACTTCTCTACGTTTCATGAATGATAAATATTTAAAAAAGCCAAATAAAATGATAATTGAATTCAGGACTGAACCTAAAGGTATCGAGCCTTCAAGAAAAAATGATATACTTGAAAAACTATCAAGCACAATTCGCCCTCACAAATGGCTGTTTTGAAAAAAAATACCAACAAAGCAAAATGAATATTCCGGTACAAATAGTGACAAAAATAACAAAAAATAGACTGATGTAAATTTTATAAGACAGATTTAATATTTTAACAACTTAAGTAATAGCAGTAAAATAATGTTATTTTTATTTAAGACTGTTAAGTTGATTAAAATTCTGATTTATGTGGTTATGTTACTTAGGATACAATATGATTGAACTTAATGATGTTCGAGTATTGTTTGTTATTGTTGCGTTATAATGCCGTTAAACTAAAAGGATCTTCGTTTAACCGCAATTTTATTAAGCTTGACAACGAACCAATTTTTTTAAGCAAATTGAATTACATTCATAGGTTACCAGGCATTAAAGCAGTAAAATCCCTTAGCCGCACTGAAGCCTAACGTGAGTCAGTTACATGAGTATTACTTATTGATAAGCTAAATCAACGTTATGTGATGTAACGGCCTTTTAGTCACTTATTATAGAGTTTTTTTTTGCGTCCTAACAGACAATATTTATCTATGAAATAGATACACTAAAATGCGGCTACAACATATGTAGCGGCATTTTAGTCCAACTTTAACGAGATTTTGCCAACACTGTGGTTAAACTAAAACATAAAACTTATATTATATAATATAAGTTAACTTAACTTTTATTATATAATAAAAATAATATTTACAATGTGGCAAGAGAATTAGTAAAACTAGTTTATTTGATCTATTTTTTGGTACTTTCAAGTCTCAAGTACGAGTTTTCTATAACAAGTAACATCGGTTTAAATTTTTGCCGCCTTTTTCGCGTATTACTCAAAACAAAGATTTGGCAGATAACGGCATTATAGATATACGAGTATCACGGCAGAATATAGGTACACATAACTAAATATATATTAAATGTTAAACCTAATACTACTTCCAGGTGAATCTTTATATAATAAATAATCTCATAATCTCAAAATAAGTGATCAAAGGTAGTCACTTATTAGATGTTGTGTAACTGTACTGCGCTGTGTGCGCTGTGACAAAGGCTCGTCCTCGGCGCAGGCGCAGCGCGGGCGGCGCTAACACCTGTGCAAATCGCGCCGAGGACGCTGTCGCGTTAGCACCTGCCGCACTAATCAATACCCTACGCTTTACAAAACCGCACGAATAAATAATTTTACCTCCTGTGCAAGGTCCCTTCGTTCAGATACGCGCCTGTTATCTTGGGACTTGATCTACTCTTTGGAATTGTCAGTTTACTGATACTGACTGTGACTAGCCACATTTGGTTGGTGTGGCTGTGGTTGTGGCATATTAGTTAATTTTAGTATTTCTGTCATGAGGACTAAGGTCTCATCAGGAAATTTTAGTAACCTGTAGTGTTTAGTGATATCATTTGCGCGTAAGTTGTGTGTGTGCAGCGCGGGCGGTGCGGTGGTGGCTTTCGTTAGCTTTATCACCGCTAATATGCTTAAATCCCGGTTTTGCGTCGCGTTTCCGCCGCCGCGCGGTAACGTAGAACGGTCATATAGTCAACACTCATTATTGTTGTGAGTGAACTAATAGCTTTTTAATTATGTCACTCCTTGTCCTGGCATACCCAGTTTTACAACCTGTTATAAAGTGTTTTGTTTGTTATTAGTAGCTTGATTGATCAGTCATTGTCACTGGAATGATTCTGGGTTGTTAGCGTAGTATGAGGAGTCCTTTGTTTCCTAACTTTGTTGACCTCTTATGTCCATTTGTTATATCGACATATATGAAAGTATCTGCGCAGGAAGAAAGAAAGCTATACATTATAAAAACGCTAACCAAATAACATCATATCAGATATAGAATATGGAGAACTATGTGGAGAGCTTATAGCTCGTCGCCCGAGCCGCGGGCGTGTCGATGACTCGGCTATGTCTTTGTTGAATAGCTATACTTACAGTCGTTCTGCTTGTATAGTCGTATAAACCAGCAATTAATGAGCACCTGAGAACAAATTGACATGTATTTGTTTTATTGTGTTGAACGTTCTGCAAGCTCACTGGGTATTCATGTGTCAAGTCGATCAATCGTGTAGTTCCGTCTATGAATGGCCCTGCATTACTTACCAATCAATCAGTTGAACAGCGGCGAGCAACGGGACCGCCTTCCGATCGTGCCCCTCTTACGGGCAACCACAGTTTGAAGCTAGTGACATTATTTGCACGTCGAGGTCATCATCACTTCTGTCTGGTGGAATAATGGCTTAGGATGCTCGTATGCCGGATACATTTTGAACTTGATGCTGTCTTTAGTTTTAACATTTTGATAACATTAACTTGCTGACTCCCCGCCCTAACATGACTCTCATTACCCGAATGTTAAGTTAACACTCAATGTGTTGTACACACGAATTGGTAGATTATTATAACGAACCTTCCTCATGATATCTACTGAATAGTAAACGAAACTAGACGATTAGCAGGCGCCTCAAAAATGTACACAATTTAGGGGAAAATACTTTTATAACAATTATCCAAAATAACATTCACGGATAGTATTTATGAATACTGCTTTGTCTTGTTCGATTTGAGGAAATGGTATTGACTAACATTAGCTTGCTTTATCGCTACAACAAATTACTTACTTCCACTTTATGTTCGAAGAAAAACCAATCACGACTTCGTTGGCTTACTGCCATTAATTGATGATTAAAGGGAAAGCCTCACTCGCTGACACTGCCGATCAAATGGGTGCCGCAATAATTAAATGACCGAACCGATTTAATAATGAATTGTGTAAATCCGTATACCGGGAAGTTCTGGCATAATGACGAGCGTACGTGTCGCGGTGTGGGAGCGGGCGCGTAGGGGTGGCGAACTACTTAAAGGAACATCCCTCTGGATTATGAAGAGATTAAAATCTGAATTTAATTAATATTCTCTATTGCACGCTTAAACTATAATTTGTAAACCTACGGGCAGGCAAGCATTGCAATTGAACACGAAACCGTACAATGTAAACGGCTCCAAAGCGAAAGAGGTTACTTTTTAGCTGTGAAGCTAAGCTTCTCTTTCAAACATCCGACAGAAATTTATAGAATAGCACTGTACTTAGTTTAAGATCTATTTAATACTGTGGCAAGCAATAAATAATCTGAATCTGAATTAAATAATTTATTCATCAGTGCCAATGATCAGTACCGTTCTTGATTTTTGCGTCTGCTACTATAAAGTTAGTTAGCGTAGATGTTACGCTGAAGATCACAGAGCTCATGGTTTCGGTTACTGTAGCACGCCTTGATAGTCACCATCTCTTTAGTCAATAAAACGCTGCATCCTCTGAAGACTAATCGCTGCTAACAGCTAGCACCCCTGCCTCGCTGCATGCGTCCCCACGGCATTGCGTGTCCGCAGCGTCACGTGATCTGCCGGCGCGCCCGCGACGCTCCCGCGGCGGCATCCCGCGACCCGCGCGACGCGGTCAAGGCCGCTCTGATGGCGCTTTCTGCATTCACCTTCACATACTGGACAATTTGTCCTAGTCCGAGCATAACATCGTCCTCACATTATGGTTGTTTCTCAAAGTCAGAATGTAAATTGTGTATTTTTTCAGTCACTTGTTCCACGATATAATACTCATAATGTAAGTCATTAATATGTAATTACAATGTGTCTCTACCATAACTTCGGAAGGTTTTTATCGAGATTATAAAAATGCAAATCCTGTGCACATTTTGACCGAGTTTTAGAAACATTCAATTGAGTTACGATGTCGCTAGAATCTCGGGACAACCCACGCGCCTTGATGTAGGCTGCGAGGCTCATCATTATGTAACTACACTAATCTACACTAATGTATACTTAAATACATTTAGTGAATTCGTTTTCCCTGCATGATGGACGGTGTTGTCGTCGCATACTCTTCCAGTGTCAAAAATCTTGGTCTCCACTTGGACAGCACGCTTAGTGGGACTAAGCAAGTAAATGAACTCAGTAGAAAAGTTACTGGGACTCTTCGTGCTCTCTACCGATTCAAGAACTTTCTTACCACGTCAACCAAGGCTTGTACAAGCTCTCATCCTACCTCTCATCGATTACGGCGATGTTTGTTATAGCAACATTTCACAAGATCTCATGAACAAAATTGAACGTCTGCTTAACAATTGCATTCGCTTCATCTTTGGGCTTCGCAAATACGACCATGTTTCTAGCTTCCGGATGAAGTTAAACTGGCTACCTATCCGTCAGCGAAGATGCATTCGTATTTTGTGCACCCTTTTCTCAATCCTCCCTGCCCCTAATTCTCCCGCTTATTTAAAAAAAAATTCACTTCCTTCATAATTCGCACAGTCGTGAATTGCGCTCATTCTTCTGGCTTTTTGTCTTCTTCATTCACTGTTTCGCCAATACGACTTCGGAACAAACTGCCGGTCTTGGTTAGAAAGGCGTGCTGTAAATATGCTTTTGAAAAGGCTTTGCGTGCGCACTGTAAAAAATTGATGACACCCCAAGAACTGTAGTTGCGTCATTATCTTGGACCCACCTGTTAACTGTCTGTTTTTTTTTTTAATGTGTCTATATAATGTGTAATTGCTATTATTAGGTACCTATATATGTTTTAATAATTTCTTTAAAATCTTATTATTTTGATTTAAACCATTTTTCACCATCTTTACACCTAATTTAAAACGTTTATCTCTAGCACTGCCTGTAATTTCTCTGTCTGACTGTATGGTTGACTGGTAGAGAATGCCTCTAGGCATTAAGTCCGCCCTTTGTAACATAGACTATGTGCAATAAAGAATAAATAAATAAATTAAATAAATAAGCTGGCAAATGACCAAACCTACTCAGCTCGTTCCAGCTTGAATACTCGAGACTAAGTCTAAGTAGTCTTCATCGCTTAAAAAGCTTGAAAAGAAAGCTAAAGGATGGTTTCGGCAAACATCGTATATAAGTATGCCACGAATCTCGAATCTTATTCGGAAATTAAAGACAAAACTAAAAAAAAAACTTTCAAGAACCTTTTGATGTTGGGAACAATTCCCACTTCATTATTCACCTTCTGTGTTTGACTAATGTTTGATGTTATTTTTAATTTTCTATTATAAATTATAAATATTGTATGCGATGTCTAATTATCTAATAACATGTACTTCCCCAACCATATTATTGGTGCGTGTAATCCCGCGTCCTAGTTTCGAAGCTATTCTTACTTACGTTAATAAATGGTAAACGCAGCTTTGTTGCGCGCTTAAGTTTTTTGTCATAATCACGGCAGAAAGCAAAGAGCGCAGCGGATTAAACGAAATCAATGTAAATGTAATCCCATTCTCCGCAGTCCATTTCGTGCTATCTGAAGCAGCTCGTTACTGTTAGCGCGCGTGCGCAGACTCGGCCGCCTCTTCCGGTCTACTTGCGCCTGGCCCATTCACAGAACTATGGAGGACATTCATACGTCATTTGTACCTCATAGGCACGAAAAATGTTATCATTGCTTGTAAACCCTAGGCTAGCTGCAGTTGCATTTCAATAACAAAGTGAAATTTCTCCATTGCAAACATTGCTACAACAGTATCAACTCATTTTCAAATTGAGGTAGCCATAAAGTGCTTGGACAGTTTTAAATCGTCCCACCGATAAGAGCTTATTATTTTTTTCTATGCAAAATGTTATGTTCTATATGTTAGAATAATTATATAATGACTTCTTTGAATTCATATTTTTGGTTAGGCTATAAGTGTGTTATAATAGGGATCTGTGGTTTTCTTTCGTATTGTTTAAGATTTAGTTAATAGATGTGAAATTGGATTACCACATTCACTGCAACCACGATTTACTTGAAGTTCATCGAGATGCCGCTGTATAAAACTGCGGACACGCTAGGCGTGTTCGCGGCATTGCGATTTGGAATAACAGTAAACACGCCTCGCGTGTCCATGGCACTGACTAAAGGTAAAAATTCTTTGAACGGCTTTTTTTCGGTTTTAACTATGTTTGCCGGTTAGTATTTCTTGTACTGTGCGTGAATAAAGATGTCTACAATAGTATCGTGAGTTTTAGTACTTGGAAATATGGCGGAAAATAGATTTTATGGTAAGTAAATGCATGTAAAACCCCCATGCATCCATGAATAAAATTTGCGGTTATTGTGAATTGTAACATTGGAACTGTATTGCAAGTACATCCGTTTTATTATTATGTTGATTGACAATCCTTTTTAAACGTATTAGTCTTATATTAGTAAATTCATTTAAATTATTTAACCCATAAAAAGCTTTGAACTGCGGAAAGTTTGTTTACGTTATTTATCACGTATTAAGGGTGATATGCGTGCCAACAGACTCACCACTGAGGATGCACAAGATCGCGCGAAGTGGACCAAGAAAATAAGAAAGGCGGACCCTGGGAGCCAACACACCGGTGTGGGTTCACAACCGGGATAGACCGCACGGATGATGATGATGATTTATCTCGTATAATCGTAATGTTGGTTGGTTGGTCATACCTACCGTATGAAATGGGACCGTACGCTTGTAACCGTGGCATGGTAGATCTCCTGACTTAATTTTTTCTTGCGATCTATGGGGAGGTGCAAAGACTCGTGTACGTTGAGTAAGCACAAAGTTATGATGACCGCAGATGATAACACACTTGACACTTGTTTATTTAACGGATAGTTTAAGGAAGCGTGCGCTTTTGTGTTTTGAGATATGTGATTTTTCAGCTTATCACTACGATCGTTTCGATGGATGGCTTAGCGTACGCGAATTATTTGATGACGTGAGCGTTGCCAAGTATTGAGTTTCTAATGGATGTTTTAATTTACATGACATATGAAACATAATAAATAAAAGAAATCGTTAAAGTTGCATCTTTTTATAGATCTCTAGATATTTATTTTGAAATTTAGTGCGTCCATTCCAGGTCACCCTGTATTTAAACGTAACAAATTGATAACTTTATGCTTTTTGAAGTCAGTTCCAAATCACATCGCAAGCTAAAAGCTTTAAAATTAGCGAAGCGTTCAATTGAATAATGAAGTTTAGGCACCTAGCTTCAGTAAGTGAATACGCCGAGCGTGTTCCCGGCACTACAAACACCTTTTTTTCGTCAAAAAATATAACTAGTTTTTCTAAGGTGGACGCTAAAAAATGCAATACTCGTACTAGCATGTCCCTTAAAAATGATGTACAAAAAATTTGAATAGAAAATCTGGCCTAGTTTGAGAAATATTACCGAAACATTGAAAACACGCCTGGCGTGTTCTTGGCGTAGAGACGTAGATTAGCCTGAACACGCGAGGCTTGTCGGTGGCAGTGAATGAGTGTATTTTAAAAATGTTATTTTTTATTATCGTCGCAATCGAAGAATACTCACACTACTGACAGTAGGCGCCGCACCACCTAATGTGATACCGTATTAAGTAATGTGATAGACACGTACTTAAACAGTTTATTCAGCTAGAAATTAATATTCTGTGTTTGTTCAACATTTATTCTCGCCATAAACCGTTTGCTCCGTCGCCACCAGCGCCCGCGCTACTCGCCGCTACCACTTTTACGACCATCGTTAAGATTATGTTTATAGGAAATGTTTTACTACTCGGTATTTGGCTTCAATTACATGGTAAATTTGTTCAATTTGGCATAATCCTACTGCAGTCCGTGGGGTAGAGAAAGCAATGATAATAATGTGCGACCTCTGACCTGCAATAATACTTAACTGTCAGAACAGTCTGCGTAGGTAGGCTAGACTATAATTTATCTAAACAAAGAGGGCATTTTAATCTTACTTGTACCTGTCCCACACTTAAAACTATTTAGCTTTCTCTGAAAAGGTGAAGTGTAAATTATTCTTTATATATTAGTTCTTGCTAATTTTACTCACGATCTTTTTAACTAAATTAAACACTATTGTTAGGTATTAAGAGCGTTGTAACACTCGCCCGTAAAATGACAGTATTCTAAACTACTATAATACTTGGCATAACTTTCTATAAATATGTATAAAAATAATCGCACAATGAGTAGGTGACACTTCGAGTGCGCGCAGGCGTTACATAAAAAAGACATCAACGCGCGCCTTGTGCGTCCTACCCGTGTGCGTGGGCGGCTTGGCGCTGGCTGGTAGGGAGGGACTCGTGATAAGGATTCTAATTAATTTGAACTTCCACCAAAGTTGTATTTCATAGATAATCTAGATTATTTTGATGAATGATTTTCAGAAAATGGCAGTAAATTTTCTGGTAACAAAAGATATATAAAAAAATAAATATCTGGGACAGCTTTGCACCAAGATCATCTGAATTACCAAATTATGCAGAGTTTGTACTATGGGCTTCAGAGACTGATATATTTTTGACATACTTAAATATTTCTAAATATTTAGTTAAATAAATAGTAACACCAAGCCACACAACAAATACAAAAATGTATCACAGAAATAAGTGAATTTTTATTGTTAGCATTAAACAATGCTATATTTTCTACACAGAGATGGAAACTAGAATCCCGCTTGAGTCCCATGATCTGGTCGAATTTTTCTAGTTTCTCTCTTTGTCACATAAATGTTTGTCACGGCTGGGGATCGAACCCACGAAACCCGGCGCTAAAGGCAGGTACACTGCCGTTGCGCCAACAGGCCAGTCGTCGAATCCTGGATGTATCATATTATTTAACATAACACCATGACCTGGTGTTGAAATGGTGTTTGTACGTACGATCGTCAAAATTTAAAATGAAAATGTTGAACACTCATCTTCACCCTATCTCATCAAATCAGTTACCATGTCGAGTCAGAACGACTGAATGTTCAGCGGCTTTTGTTGGTAACTGTGCGAGGTATTAAGTGGAAATACAAAGTGATTCAGTACAAAGAAGTTTAGTAAATAATTTAAAATTGGAATCCCAGTTAGCCCGCAGTGCCCGCGCCGGTGCACTCGTGACTGCATTCGTTTGGGTTTCTCGCATCCAATATGTCCATTATAACTTTCATACATTTTTGTCATAACTTTAACCATTATTACTATTACATTAACTGTGTTTCTTTATGTTGCTTCTAAAAATGGTTACTGTGATATGAATTCGTGTTGTTAACGGCTATGACTAATAAATAAAAACATGAAAATGAAACAAACTCGCGCAGCACAGCTTCTTTCCTCTTAACACTTTAATAAATGCTAAAATATGATAATTTGTTTACAGTTCTTTAAATTGTTAGCTTGCCGCATGGTTGATTTATAGTTGTTGTAACTCGTATTGCAATTTATGCACACTACAAGTTAACTACTATTGAAAGGGTGTGACGTGCGGACATGGGTGAAAAATGATTTAGTACAGCTGACCGTGTGATAAGTATTACCACAACAGGATGATATTTATGGCTACACATTAGTATGGCTGTCGTCGCGTCGGCCAGCACGCGGGCCTCAGGCACTCCTATATAAGAGTGAACCAAAGTATTTCATATGGGTATTGAATAATTCACTATAATTTAGAAGACAATATCGGAATCAAATTCTACGAAAACGATCTTGATACAATAAATCAGTCTCTGTCCACAACTTCGTCCGGGTGTAGGTAATAGCTTTTATAGTAAAATTACTCTGTATATGCATGTGTGTAGAGTCTGGAAGTAGCCCAAAATAATGTTCTTCAAGGCTGCTGCTGACATACAGAATAATATGGCCTGGTATGTTAACCTTATAAAATCTTATTCAGTTAGTGAATTCATTGAAAACATTTAGATTTGTAGTAAATATGTAACGAGTGGTATTAGGCAAGTATCACGGAACAGGCTTATCAACATCAAACTCTGGTTTTTTATAATGTTTGTTGAATAGCTGGTATTTGATACTTAAAAAAATTTATGATGATAATAATATACCTTAACATTAATGCTGCAGATTAAATAAACAAAAAGGGAGATTACTTGAAGTTTTCAATACATCAAACATGAGACATGTTTACTCCATAGCTGTACGTTTTGCGACATATTCAAATTAATTGCATATCTTCAGTGTTCACCACGTAGGTGTTCCTCGTGAACTCCAATGACAGCGACAATTACCGCGGGCGTAAGCGCTGCAGGCGCAGTGTGGTGATGCACGTTGCGTCACGCGCGCGCGCGCGCGCACAGCTGCGGCGTCCCGAAAGATCTTATCGAACGATAATTTGTCGCCGCCCGCTCAGCTGTTCACTTGCCTGCTGTGCGATGCTCACTTACACGCTTGACTAAACGGTTTTGTTTTCTGTAATCGCATCTGTTTCGAATAGTCATAATTTATTAACGAAAAGATAAGTAGTTCCGGCGACAAACCAGGGGAGTAGCCTTTGGCTGCATCAAATTGTAACGGTCATCATTATAATGTGAATTATTAGACAACAGTTTATTTGCATTTAGGTAACCCGTAAAATCCAGAAGCGAGTGCCACGTGCCCCGTCCGCTTGCCGAAGTGGCGCGTGCGCTCGCGAATACTAATCGCGGAACAATTCGCGGAACCCGCCTCCAATCAATACTCACTCCGCTGCCAACGCGCTTTGCATTCAATGCGGCCGCTCTGCACATTACAATGCATTACGAACTCGTTGCCACTTACTAAGCACACCTCTATTATTTTTATCACAAGTTACTCGGAGTGGTAAGCTTTTAAACTGCGTCCGGTTTTCTCGTCACTTGTTATGATATTTTACACCAGTATTAACTTTCTCTGCGGTCTAGCTCGATGGCTCGCGTCGTGTTACGGCGCTATGGTTATGATAGTAACGCTCGATGATATCGCATTTACATGTGCTATCGAGTAAGTGCTCGCTTCGGAGAAACTTTGTCCCGTCGGGCTCGTCTAGCGCGGGCGCAGTGTCCACCAGTTGGAAAGCGCGCAAATCGCAAAAGCGGAGCGCGACAAGTGCCCTGCGCCCGCGCCCGCGCCGCCGGCAGCACGGAACAAAAACAATAACACGATCGCTTTGATGCACTTCTGGTGACTGATGTTTGTATTCATGTCGTAAGTAATCGGTCACGAAGGTTGTAAATATTGTCATAACAAGCTTTCGAATGCGCACGCTAAAGATCGCACCGTCCTAATGGGCCGGCACGACGCGGCACATGCGAATGCACGCGCTTTCTGATCAAACATTTAAACAAGTAGAGAGCACATCCTGTTGCAGGAGAGCGGCGCCTCAGCCCCCCTGCTCTATGTACAGTGCGCTTGTAGAGAAGAGAGTAAAGAAGCAAAAACAAAGCCCTGACACGAGATTAAAGAAGGATTTTGCCATTTTGACACAGACACTCTTCACTCATATTGGCTATAATATCATAGAATCTTCAGATTTGAAAAGTGCGCAAGTACCATTTTGTAAAAAACACCTTAGTTAAGTAGGTACGGTAAGACTACCTTTACTCAGTTGATTGGACAGTGATGAAATGTGAATGTGAATTTTGTTATGAACTTTTTCGTTCCCTAATGTACAAAAGCCTTAAGTACTTGATGGTACACTGTATGCGGATAGTTTTGACGTCCACTTTAGGAAAATAATACGGATGCGTTTTAATTTCTACTAGGACCTTGTAACCGTGATAATACTGAATACAAAACGTCCTTCCAATCTATAATAATGGAAACATATTATTTTATCATCCTGATGAGCAAATTATGTAGCTTACATTGATATCTTGAAAGCCAATTATTTCAGTAACAGATAGTGATAGCTGTGATTACGAGTACTTACCACTTAATTGATCAAATGACGTTGCAAAGTAATCTAATGCACGCCAACTGCTGATGCTCTTGAACGATAAAAGAAACAGTGTATCATCTGCGGCTTGTGTCATTTATGCCACTGTACATGTGTATGCTATGCCCACCCGGGCGGGGAATTGCAAATGAGTGTTGGTAGCAGCGCGATAGCGGTAGCGGTCACGGGCGAGGCTGGACCACCGACGACCGCACGCCTGCGCGCCTTCCCAGGATGCTGCGCCCGCGCGTGACACGTCACAGCGTGCAATGCGCGCTGCGGCAGCGACCATGCAAATATTATTCATATTGCGATTCTGACATAGGCATTAGATATGCTATAAAGGCAAAGTTTTGGAATTGATTAACATTCGGAATTAACTTTTTGTGCGAACTGGGAAACTGGCTTGTTCGACTGTGTTTTCAATAATATACAGTATGCATGAAATTGTAGTAATATACTTTACTAACTATTTAATTATTCGAAAGAGCTTCGTATGTAATTTTCCAAAACAGGCGGCTTATCCATTTCATTTACCAAAATTAGACTATGGACTAGCATCTCATGGTTCGTGGTGGTTGCAAGCTTGCCTCAAAGTTGAGGGCTTTTCGGTTCTATTTATGTGACGAACATTTTGGCTTTCACACAAAGATTCGACCTGATCCTAAGGTCCCACGCGGGATACGAACCCGCGACCGTTCAGGATCCGGCTGACTGCTCTTCCAACTGAGCTACCGAGGCCGTTAACTGACCTGGCGAATTCATCTAGTGTATTTTACGTTGTAAGCCAACGTTGTTTCATCAATGTTATAGGCCAGTGCCTTCAACACCCTAGAGAAATATTCTTGCAAATATTTGACTTTCGATTAACATGTAACTAGCTATGATAAATAATAATAAATCATTTATTTTAAACAACATGTCCATAGTGGTTAGTAACAAAAAAATAGGTACCTTCCCTTAAAGGTAAAGTAGATAGGTCTAAGCAATATATTTATAATTCTACATTATATCGCGAAGACAACTAGGACTAACCAATGCCGATACGGACGCAGGACTATTTGAGTGCGTGGATTGCTATCCAGCGGGCCAGCATCGGCGAGTCCCAGCGGTCCGAGAACGCGCGCAGGATGGCACAGCGCTTGCGCATGTTTGCGGCGAACCCGTCTGTGCGTGCCTCTGCGAACATACCGGACGCGCTACAGCGACGCTCCAGCCCCACAACCATCCTGAACGCGTTATTATATTGGACGCGCAGGTCACCGCAAGATAGAAACTAGAAAAATTCGACCTGATCCTAGGGACTCAATCGGGATTCGAACCCGCGACCTTCCACAATCCGGGTGGCTGCTCTTCCAACTGAGCTACCGAGGCCGTTAACAGACCTGGCGAATTTATCCAGTGTCTTTTACGTTGTAAGCCAACGTTGTCTCATCAATGTTATTGGCCAGCGCCTTTACGAGTACCACCCGAGAGAAATATTCTTGCAAATGTTTGACTTTCAACTAATATGAAACTAGCTATAACAATGCTCTATTTTCTACACAAAGATAGAAACTACAAAAATTTGACCTGATCCTAGGGATTCAAGCGGGATTCGAACCCGCGACCTTCCACAATCCGAGTGGCTGCTCTTCCAACTGATAATAGGTAGGTAGATCAGTTTCTGAAATGCGATGTGTCATCAGCTTAGATAATCTTTGCTTGAATAGGAAGCATTCATTTTTTAAATTATGTGTTATCAACAGGAGCTGTGTTCACGGCCGACATTCCTTAACGAGGCGGCGGCGGGCAGCAGCGAAGCGGGTGCGGGAGCTGAAGGGGAGCACGACGGCTCCGAGGACCCTGCTGAGGATGACTCTCCGCACGAGAGTGACGAGGATCTCGCTGCAAGGTAAACTGCTGGATTCATTGAAAGGGGCTGTTTGCCCAACCACCGGTAGGCGTGTGGTTGCGTTATTGACGCACTTATTGCCTGGGATTTTCCTTCAAATATAATCTTTTGATTCTGAGTGAGAGTAATTTTGAATTACTGTCAGAAAAGGGAATGTCATGATCGGGGACAACTGATCGGCAACGATTACCGTTGCTAAGCTATGAATTCAGGTTGCCAAGTGATAGGGGTGGCCTATCTTTAAAGTAAGTAAAGTAAAGTAAAGTAAAAAATCATTTATTCACTTAAACTTTTACAAAGAAGCACTTATGAAAGGTCAAAATTCACAAAAAATATATATAAACGATAATAGACGTAAATAAAATAATACAATAATAGTACATATACTAAATAAACATAATGCGAATCTACCACCGGTTCGGAAGTTGCTTCTTATCGAGAAGACTCCGGCAAGAAACTCGATAGTTACTCTTTTGAACTTTGTTTTGTTTTACAACAAATAAATTCAGAGTACAGTCAAAAGAACAATAAAAATACATTATTTGAGCAGAGGAGCAGATTATTCCTACTATGACCACAAATTCTTGTCGTTCAAGTAATCCTCCACGTTATAATAACCTTGTTTTATCAACTTTGTTTTAATTGTAGACTTGAACTTGTGAAGAGGTAGATCAACAAGACTTTGAGGTATTTTGTTAAAGTACTATACAGATTGACCCACAAAAGAATTTCCTACCTTATGTAGCCTAAGACTTGGAGTAATAAGTTTGTTTTTATTTCTAGTATTGTGTGTATGAGTATCACAGTTTTTTTTGAACATTTGCAAGTTTTTGCGCACATACATTATGTTATCGAAAATATACTGAGCGTGCACAGTTAAAATATCAATCTTCTTAAATACTTCTCTGAGCGAGTCGCGTGGCCTAAGGTTGTATATCGACCGAATAGCTCTTTTTTGGAGTACAAAAATGGTGTTAAGGTCTGCAGCTGAGCCCCACAACAGTAGACCATACGACATAACGCTATGAAAGTAACTAAAATACACTAGTCTTGCTGTTTCAATATCAGTCAGGAGTCTAATTTTTCGGACAGCACAAGCGGCCGAACTAAGTCTCCCTGCCAGAGCCGTTATATGTGGACCCCACTGTAACTTAGAATCTAGAGTAATTCCTAAAAATACCGTAGAGTTAGTAATTTCTAATGTCTCATCATTCATGTTGATAATGGTATCAACCTGTTTAACATTAGGCATAGTGAATTTAATACACTTCGTTTTCTTTGCATTTAGTAATAAATTGTTGCTTGTGAACCAACATAGTACTTTGGAAAGAGTATTATTTACATCGTCAAATGCTTGCTTACCTCTGTTGATTTTAAAAATCAACGAGGTATCATCAGCAAATAATACTATTTCACAAATCTCTTTGACAAAGTAGGGAAGGTCATTTATATAAATAAGAAAAAGCAGTGGGCCCAATATCGATCCCTGGGGCACTCCCATGCTAATGGTGGCACCGGAAGAGGTGGTTCCGTTTATACTCACTTTTTGTGTTCTGTCTGTGAGATAAGATTGTATAAGTTTAGACGAAATATCCGAAACACCGTAATGTCTCAGCTTAATCAGTAGGATTTCATAATCCACACAATCAAACGCTTTCGAAAGATCACAAAATATTCCTATTGCATCCTGCTTGCCTTCCCAAGCATCAAATATGTGTTTGATAAGTGCTACACCTGCATCAGTAGTGCTTCTATGTTTAGTAAAACCAAATTGTTTCTCATGTAGTAATTTATTTAAAGTAAAGTGTGAAAGCAGCTGATTTAATATAATTTTTTCAAAGATTTTACTAAGAGCTGGTAGTATAGAAATGGGTCTATAATTAGATGGGTCACTTTTGCTACCAGATTTAAAAAGCGGGATGACTTTACTAAATTTCATTAAGTTGGGAAACTGACCTTCGTCAATGCAGTTATTAAAAAGTACTGCTAAGTGGGCTGAGATGATATTTATGATTGATTTAAGTAGACTTATCGAAATACCCCACAGATCTTCGGTGTTTTTCATATTAAGTTCCTTAAACACCTTGATTATGTCATGAGAATTTATATGAACAAAGTTGAACTGAAATGAGCACTCATCAACACTAGATGTGAGCAGGGACCTAGCTAGCGGTGCACTAGAATTTAAGGTACTTGTAGTTACAATGGGTATATTAGAAAAGAATGTTTCAAAGGTATTAGCTATGTCAATCTCAGACTCAATTAAATTATCTTGAATTTTAAGAGCCAATGAGTGATCTCGAGGTTTTGATTTACAAGTTTCCTTATTAATTATGTTCCAAGTAGTTTTTTATTTTATTTTTTGCTTGTTTTATTTTGTCACGCAAAAATATAGACTTAGCCATATGGCATGATTTGTTAAAGATTTTTGAGTATAATTTGACATAATCTACTAGTTTTTGACACTCAGAATTAGCTTTTAAAGCATATAATTCGTATAATTTATTTCTACTTTTATGGATGCCTGGCGTAGCCCAATCACTAAACTTAAACTTAAAATTATCGACCTTTAATTTCTTCTTAGGAAAAATAAAATTATGTTCCTGTTTAATTATCTCAAAAAGACACATATACTGATCATCTATGTTGTGGCATTGGGGTAGTAGATTAGAAAGGTTTTTATTCACATTACTCTTGAACTTTTCTACTCGCTTGTTAGTAACCAGTCTATAACTAATATCCACTGATTGAGAGACGTGACGGTGCTCAAATTTAGTCAATAGACCACAGTGATCTGATTTCAAACAATTTATAATTGATTTTTCAATTGAGATATTTTCACAAAAAATATTGTCCAAGCAGGTGGCTGATGTGTCAGTGATCCTGGTTGGTTTATCATATAGATTTAGTAAATTAAATGATTTGAAAAGATTTAAAAATCTTACAGAGGTCTGAGAAGAGTCTAAAATGTTAACATTAAAGTCACCGCATACAACCACCTTCTTGTTTGCTTTACAAACCTTCTTCAGCACTTCTTCCATCGTCTCTTCAAACCGACAATAATCGGCCGAAGGGGGTCTATACACACAAACAATAATAATCTGCTCTAACTCTATTTATTTATTTATTTATTTGGGAACTCAACAGCTTTTTTTACAAAAACATTTAAAACACTCATATAAAATTACTAAAGCCAATTACAGAGTTCCACCACTAACTTAATTCACTTATAACTAAGCACAATAGAACACCAGAATACTGACAAGTACTGACAAGTCTTGTTATCAGACATTGGCAAACAACAACTTAATACAGCAAAGACGTCTGGTAACACTTCTGAATAGGTGACATGTTTAATAATTAATATAAATTTAATATAAATTCTCAATTACTCTCCCAAAGTGTCTAAGTTAAGGTTAAAGTTAATTTGTTAGGTTAACAAGTCCGGTTAGTTTGTTAATTTAAATTTTAGATTAAATGAGGACCACAAGCCAGACCAGGCCAATACAATACAAGTAAGTCTTACAATAAAGGTAGTAGTGAGTATTGCATTTAGTTTTATATTATTTCCATTTCATTCTTTTTATTCTTTCTTCATTTATTTTAAGGTATATTATGTAAGTCTTAGAATAAAGGTAAGGAGTGAGTATTCCATTTAGTTTTATATTATTTTCATTTTATTCTTTTTATTTTTTTATTCATTTAATTTAAGGTATCTGCACATGAAAGTTCAATGGTTCGCTCAATTGAGAGTGCTACTATGTCTTTTCGCTCTCTACATTTAAACTTATTATGAATTAATATCAGTGACCCACCGCGAATAGCAGAACTTCTCAAGAACGAACTAATGACACTATAATTATCAATGCTAATCATACAATCATTTTCTTTCAACCAGTGTTCGGTTATACATAAGACATGTATGTCCATACAGTCTAAGAATAATCCTACTTCTAATTCTTTGCCAGAGAAGCCTTGCATGTTTTGATGCACAAAGTTTATAAAATTATTTTGGGGCTTCTCTCTTGTCAACAATTTGCAAGAGTTTACCTCTGTTGTCTCTACATCTAATTTAAATTATTTGGAACAAGTTCCAAAGTCTGTGGTACAACGGCATTCTGCTCAATAAAAGCAGAGTAGTTAGCCAAGTGGTTGGCTGAAATCTTAAAAAAATAAGATAGCGACATAGCTATCTGTCGTTTATAAGAATTTGATAAATGAAATCTACCTTTCGTCAGGTACATATTATTATTAATAATAGGATTGATGTCAATTATATTAATTAAATTATTTGAGAATGTCACAGTATCAAGTGTCATATTGATTTTATACCTTTTTTCATTTTCTGTTTGTGACAGACCCCTACTGTAAGGCAATGTGAACATCACTATTTTATTGACATTAAGTAATGAACATAAAGTATTACAATGTTTTTTCATTTGGGTTTTGTTCACAGTACCTCGGTTTCCAATTAAAATAACTAGGGTTGAATTGGGGCTGAAACTATAGTCAGCAATTTTCTGAATTATATCACAGTATGAGGCACCCGGTGAACAGTGATTTATTACTGACTTACCCAGACTATTAAATAAAATATGGCCTATACTTTTTCCAATGTCATCACTAAACATAACAATGTTGCAATTTAGTTTATTATCAGTGTTTGTGACAGGGCATGTATCAGGGATGGAAATGTTGGTGGCTGATTCTGAAGAAGAGGAGTTGAGAAGAGAGGATTCACATTCTGACTGAGTAACAGTGTGGCAATCACTACTGCTGGAAACTGAGTCCGGGTTGCACAAGAGTTTAGTCAGGGCCAAAATATGTTCCTCATTTTCTTTTTTAGTTATTGAGTATCTGTCAGATAAACGTCTCAGATTTTCCTTAAGACTAGATATTTCTGATTGTAATGCTTTCACATCATTGTCATGCTCAGTTAAATTATTGTCTATCATTATAGAATAAATATCCAGTTCATCACCTAATCTTCGGCGTTCCTTAATATATTTCACATTTTTATTCATCAATTTCTGACTTTTAATCAGTTTTTGAGTTTTCTTAATAAATTTGCTTATTCTAACATATTTTTTGAATTTGTTTTTGCTGCACTTTGCTATACCCCCTGGAGCATTCAAATCAGTACTCGCCAAATCATGAGCTACAGTGGGGATTGAGAAATGTGCAGCAGAAACCAGGCTGGGCATACTAAGAACTAACTCATCGAACAAACTTTGGTTTTGGGTGTCAACGGTGTGTAGTTTCTCAGTCTCCATGGAAGATATTAGGTGGTGGGCCTCTTGTAACTCTTGTTCAAGCATTGTAATCCGTTTAAGGCATTGGACATATTCTTCACTGCAGTCACCAAACCCATCTACTATTGTTTGTAACCGATCCCGCTCATCTAGTACTAATAAATACCTATCATGCATCTCAGCCATGTCTTTTTTAAACAACCTTTGCTTCGAAAGGTACGCTAACAGTTGGTCCCGACTTACGACGCTGTACGGTAGAAGTTAGGCCTGTCCGGAGGCCTTAGAGTGGCTTGATAACATAAGACATCATAAGTTTATCACATGTTGTAGCCAAAATTATACCCCTACAATAATCCGCACTAAGTGTTCTCGTTGGAGTATGACCATACCACTTCATAAATGAAGCTTGGGTTCTGTACAAAGACGTAATGAGGCTCTTTCTTTTTTTAGATGGAGCGTGTCAGTGGGCGAGGTGGGTGACGCGCACGTGTGCTGCGCGGCGGCGGCGCTGGCGCTCACGCCGCGGCTGCTGGCGCGCGTGGCGCCCCCGCACTCCTTCCGACTGCGCTACAACGGCTCTGTAAGGTACAATAAAAGCGGGAGGGAACTTGAAAGAGTGAGGATAGGAAGTGTCCTATCCTCAGTCAACCTGCTGGAGAGACTGTTAATGATGTCTGATGGATCCACAAGGTGTAGTCCATTGAGTGCAATGGCCTGCACCTGATGGGTCCATCAATCAGTCGCTAGTCGCTACTGACTCCTGTTGCTACATAGTTAGTTAAAATACACAGAATTCAGCAATGCGCCGCTGATGATAATATGAATCTCTTTTGGTCAGCTAGCCTCAGTCTTATACGTCAATCTCGTTTCAGACTTACATTCAATTCACTGTCTGCCAATACTAGGTTGTTGCAGCTCATTTTGAATGGGGATATTAGTAACAAAAGCATGTCGCGTCGTGTTTATGTAACAATCCGTGTAGGGGCCCGACGTACACGGCCGGGGCGGCGACGGACACGACGCACCGCAGCGCCGCGCGCCCACGCGGGTGTCATCGTTGACATACCTTATATCATTCGGTATATCGAGCTTTAAAAATAAGCATCGGAGATAAATTTTGGAATTCAAGACCTCATTAAGGAAAAAGGCGGTTTTATAATGAGATAATAAATTTAGAAGGCATTAATGAACATAATGAGGCGCAATTAATCCTGCTTGTACAATTTATCTGTAAATTACCGCTCTGATCATTTTAATTTTTTCAACGTGTTTCAACACTTAATTTGAAAATGAATTGTGGCATTTGCATAAAATCATACTGCTTAGTATACTCTTGGCACATTTACAGCGCAATCTTGTGCATGATATTTGACGGAGCGTGTCCGGAATACGGCTGCGGGGTAATTTCATTTCGTCAGAACAATGGGAAAATTAAGGTCATAGCGACGCTCGCACGACGCCGCACGCACCGGTGACGTATGCGAGCACAGCACTAGCTGCTTTACGAGAACCGTTGTTTTGTAAATAACTTGCAAAATCTGAATGGGGTGTATTTACAACAACTGTCAATCTCGTGCGACGGATGCTCTCCATTAGGCTGTGTTGGTTCACGGCGCGCTTGGTGTCCCACGCGGCGTCAGTGAGCCGTGAATGTTCCCATATATCCTTCTGCTTGTTTATGCATGTCAGTATGTGTTCCGGGAGATACGCCATGATGTGGTTTGCTTGGTACACAATATTGTATTTGCATTATTCAAGAGTTATGTTTGTCGCGCTTGAAGATGCTATAAATATCTAGAAAAAATAGACTTGTTTTCCTTTTGTAGTTTAAAGCAATGTCTAAAACAGTGGACTGTTGTTTTAGTTGGTTGTGAAGTTGGCGTTTGTTGTCAGGTTTAAGTTCTGGGTGTTCGGCGCGTGGCGCGAGGTGGTGGTGGACGACCGGCTGCCGACGCGCGGCGGGCGTCCGCTCTTCAGCCACGGCGCGCTGCGGGACGACTTCACGCTGCCGCTGCTGGAGAAGGCTTATGCCAAGTAACCATATGCAATCATTACACGCACTTCCGTATTCTACCCAGACACTGCAGCAGTGTTATTTAAAACTTTAGCACCCAAAGAGAGACTATGCCTACTATCGCACTTTTAAATTGAAAACAAAAATTTTAACAAACAAAAAATCAACTTCAAAAAAAAACTATTCCAAATCAAAACACTAACACTTAGTAAAAAAATAATTGCGTATTCTTCTCAAACTTATACGATAACATAATGTGGGTACAATTATTGTTATTGTTGGAGTCGGTGTCGCCAAGGAAACACTACGATATACCACCCTAGCAATATACCTACTTTTTACATCTCACGTTTAAGTATGTATGTAGGTAGTTACAAAGCTACATTGGCTGACACCGACTCTAACAATAACAATAATTGTACCTACATTATATTATATAAGTTTGAGAAGAATACACGATACAATTTTTGTTCATTTCTTGATTTTCAGTGAATAGTTCTTGTGATTTTTATGCATCGAAAAAGTATCGTTCATTTGCTCCTAAAAATTGAAGAGTTCCGTTACTTTGTCATGGATCCCAAAATCAGAACCTAACCAAACTCTCATTAAACTACCCTTGAAGTATATCCTTTCCAATAAAAAAAGAAGCAACGAAATCGGTTGGCGTGCTATTGAGTTATTCGTCCATTTGTCGCGCATATAGTTTATCTAGATTTGAGACTTTATGGTTTTCTCATGGATGCCACTGTCAGAACTGGACCAAATTAAAATGTGGTCCCATTCCCACGGGCAGCATCAGCTTTCAAATAAAAAAATAATTTTCAAAATCGGTTCACCAGCCAAGGAAACACTACAATATACCTATTTTTTACATCTCACGTTTACGTATGTATGTAGGTACTCGTAGTTACAAACCTTTATTGGCTGACACCGACTCCAACAATAACAATAATTGTACCTACATTATATTATCGTATAAGCTTTAGAAGAATACGCAATTATTTCTTTACTTTTTAGTGCTGCGTTTTGTAATATGTTTTTTTGAAGTTGGTTTTGTTTTTGTTAAATTTTTTGTTGATTTATTGATTTTCAGTGAATACCTAGTTCTTATTTATTTTATACATCGAAAAAGTATCGTCCAATCGCTCCTAAGAATTGAAGAGTTCGGTTACTTTGTCATGGATTCCATATTCAGAACCAAACCAAACTCTCATCAAACTAGCCTTGAAGTATATCCTTTCCAATAAAAAAAGTAGCATCGAAATCGGTTTGCATGAATTTGAGTTGTCGCACATATGGGTTATCTAGATTTAAGAATTATATGGATTTCCCATGGATGCCACTGTCAGAACTGAACCGAATTAAAATGGGACCACACGGGCAGCACCAGCTTTCAAATAAAAATCAATGATCAAAATCGGTTCACCCAGTCGAAAGTTATGAGGTAACGAACATAAAAAAACATACAGTCGAATTGAGAACCTCCTCCTTTATTTGAAGTAGGTTAAAAAAACAGTCGAATTGAGAACCTCCTACTTTTTTGAAGTCGGTTAAAAAGCGCGATAATCGATCTTAAAAAATACCTTGAATGATGTAGCCCGCTTGACAGTGTGTCCCGTCGAAGTATAGCCAAAATAAAAAATATATAGGCTAAGTCACTCGCTGATAATGTAGTTTTATATTGGTAAAATATTATTTTAAATCGGCCCAGTAGTTTCGGAGTCTATTCATTCCAAACAAACAAACAATTAAATATATTACTTTTTTTTTTTTTAATGTAATAGGGAGCAAACGAGCTAGAAGGTCACCTGATGGAGAGTGATCACCTCCGCCCATGGACAACTGCAACACCAGAGGTGTCACCGATGCGTTGCTTGCCTTTTAAATGGGAATACGCTCTCTTCTTAAAGGCCCCGATGTCATATCCCTTTGGGAACACCGCCGCAGGAAGATCATTCCATATCTTGGCTGTACGTGGAAGAAATTGGCGCGAAAAACGCACGGTTGTTGAGCGCCAGCCATCCAGGTGATGAGCATGGAATTTCAACTTATGGCGTGTCGTGCGGTGATGAAATTCAGCGGCAGGTATAAGATTATGCAGTTCGTCTGAACACTCCCCATTGTAAAGACGGTAGAACACGCAGAGTGATGCAACGTCTCTCCGTAGGGCCAAGGGATCCAAGCGTTCGGAGATCACAGGGTCGTTGACAATTCGAGCGGCTCTCCGCTGTATACGGTCAAGAGGAAGGAGAAGATACTGGGGTGCTCCCGCCCAAAGATGGCAGCAGTACTCCATGTGAGGCCTTACTTGCGCCTTGTAGAGTTGAAGGCGCTGAGACGGCAAGAAATACTGCTTTGCCCTGTTTAGCACACCAGTTTTTTTTGAAGCCAATTTGGCTTTACCCTCCAGATGACTGCGGAACTGTACATCACTCGAAATGTCAACGCCAAGGATTCCGATGCTAGGCCCGATACTCAAGGAAGTGCTCTCAAACGTAGGACATGAGACAAATGGAGCTTTTTTCGCGGTAAATGCGCAGAGTTGTGTCTTACCGGGGTTAAAACTGACGATGTTGTTTTGACCCCATTCTGAGACTTGTTCGAGGGATGCCTCAACTACAGACACAAGCTGTCTTCGGTTTTCGTCAACTGCGGTCTTGGAGAGATTGCGTTGGCCAACGTACAGTGCGTCCCCAGTGCTGTCATCCGCATGACAATGAATGTTGCTGGTTTGCAACATATCATTTATGTGCAGGATAAACAGGGTCGGAGACAACACACAGCCTTGTGGAACGCCAGCATTTACAGGCATGGAGTCGGAGCATGAGCCGTTGATAACGACTTTGATGCTTCGCCCTGAAAGGAAGCTTGCGATCCACGTGCATAATCCCTTGGGAACCCCATATGATGGAAGTTTGGCAAGGAGCGCTTTGTGCCAGACCCGATCAAATGCCTTCGCTATATCCAAGCTGACCGCTAAAGCCTCTCCCTTGCTCTCAATAGCTTCAGCCCAGCGATGGGTGAGTAGAACCAAAAGATCACCTGCAGACCAACCATGACGGAAGCCATACTGTCGGTCGCTGATCAGTTGGTGGCACTCCAAGTACCGCAAAAGCTGAACATTGATGATACTTTCCATTACCTTAGAAAGTAGGGAGGTAATGGTGATTGGCCTATAGTTATTTGGGTCAGAGCGGTCACCCTTTTTAGGGATCGGGTGCACAAGCGCTGTCTTCCAACAGACCGGGACCACTCCAGATGAGTATGACAGCCGGAACAAACGCGTGAGAACAGGAGCTCCGGGGCGCACATTTTTAGCACTATAGCGGGGATAGTGTCCGGCCCAGACGACTTATGGACGTCCAGTGAAAGTAGAGCTCTACGTACGGCACGATAGTGAAATTTGATTTCGGGCATAGAGCTTAGACACTGTGGGATACTGGGTGGTGTCTTACCTTGGTCGTCCAACGTCGAATTAGTAGCAAAAAGAGAGCATAGAAGTTGTGCAATCTCTTTTGCAGAATGGGCAACGGAACCGTCCTCTTGGCATAAAGGTGGAAATGTGGGCCGACAAAAGTTTCCCTGCACCGCTTTGGCCAATGACCAAAAAGCCCGAGTGCCGGAGGGGAACTGTGCCAGCTTTGCGCCAATGTTGCGGATGTGATCGCCCTTTGCGCTGGCAATTGTCCTTTTGTAGGACCTGGAGGCATGATTGTAAAGCTTCTTAAGGGACAAGCTGGTGGGATTCCCGGTTGCTTGAGCTTCTGCCCAAGCACGATAACGGTCCTGCTTCAGGCGCAAAGCAGCTTTACAGGACCGATCGAACCAAGGCTGGGACTTACCACCGATGGGCACTGCAGTGTTTGGAATAAACATTTCCATGCCCTGCAGCAGAACATCGGCAACTGAGTCTGCACAAGCACTGGGATCTGCGGATTTGAAGCAAACTTGCCCCCATTGGTAGGAAGCAAAGAAAATGCGCATTCCATCCCAATCTGCCGACCTGTAATGCCAAACATGCCGGCTTCCTGTGGATCGCGGACGTTTGGCACGCGTAAGAGGCACCGTGCTTCGTACCAGGCAGTGATCGGACGACCCAAGAGGAGCGCCAACTGAGATCTGGTAGTTGTCCGGATGCGAGGTCAGCAGAAGGTCCAACAGGGAAGGGATGTGATCTTCCACATCAGGGACTCGCGTAGGCGACGAAACCAGCTGTGTCAGACCATAAGCCAGCGCAAAGTCGTGAACCGCTCTCCCGGCATAATCAGTTGTTCGAGACCCAAGCCATTCGACGTGGTGGGCGTTAAAGTCACCCAACACAATGACTTTTTTACTTTATGAGCTCTTTTTTGATTAAAGTTTTCTGTAAAGGTATCTTAAATTCTGGCAACCACTAAAGTCTAACAAATCGGTCCGCCAAATTATCGTTACAAAACCTAATTATGTTTAATGAACAGCGGCATCTTCCTATAGCGCACTTTTATCGTGAAATGACTTATGAAAAATTTAAAAAAGTCATTTCCTCTGAGTGTATTACAAACCTTATTTCGCTACTGAATTTATCATGATGATCATCAGGCTATACGGTTCGTATCTGGCCCTCCGCTCGGGCAGCACGGCGCGCGCGCTGCAGGACCTGTCGGGCGGGATCGTGCAGAGCTTCGGGCTCCGGCAGCCACGCGCGCTCACGTTCCGCGTGCTGAACTCCGCCGTGCCGCGCTCCACGCTGCTGCTGGGCGTGCTGGCCGGCGCCGAGCCGCGCCGCGGCCTGCTGCCCGCCACTCCCTACCTCGTCACCGGCCTGGCGAGAGTCAGAGAGGTTAGAAAGCACACTTTGAAACTGCCACCATCATGTCATTTAGTCCGTGAGATATATTGACATTAAAATGTAGTTTTTACTGTAACTTGTTCTATTTCGTTGCTAAAGGTTTTTGCCTAATTTCTAGTTCACTCTGAATATGAGACGAGTCCCGCATTCCCTCTTTCACTTTGGTAATATGCTTGCGCGAAAAAATTTTAGAGTGAACGAGAACTTTAACCTCATTATACGTTTTCATGGCCATACGTTTGTCTGCATAGTGGTTTACGACGTGTGGCAACTTGTGTATAAGTAACCCCTCCCTCGTTACTATCTATTCTAAGTGTCTGTTGCGGTCTTGCAGGGCAGCGGTACTGGCACGCTGGGCGGGGAGACCGAAGCGGGGGCACTAGTCCGCGTGCGCTCCGTGTGCGGGCGCGGGCTGTGGGCGGGCGCGTGGGCGCCGCACAGCACCGAGTGGCGCGCGCTGCCCGCCCACGACCGGCAGCTGCTGGCCGCTCGCGCCAGCAACAAGGGGGACTTCTGGTGAGTAGTGAGCCAGCAGTGAGCGGCTGGCCGCGCGGGCCAGCAACAAGGGGGACTTCTGGTGAGTAGTGAGCCAGCCATCCCTTTGTGGATCGACATCATAATCTCGAACAGCCAGCTAAATATCAATCACGTGAAGCAAATCCATTTTCTGCCTTGCAGTTGGCTGGGTACAATATTTTCAATGTATCAATGTACCTTTCCTTTCTAGCTATCTGAGGATGCCTAGGCAGATTTACGCACTTGGTGCACGAGGAGATAGTTATGGCAATGCTCGTCCGTCATTAACTGACTCTATAAATATAACACGTCCGTTATGGAGCCTTACCAGCCTGCATGAAATCCAACTAAAACTACTGTTAAATAAAAATATGTAACAATTAATTACCAAAAATTAACTACTAGTACCAATTAATGGTTCTACAATGATACATGCTACCGAGTTAAAATATTGAAATAATTAATGAAAAAAAAATTCAAAGTGCACATGTCTTGCCAGGATTGTTAGCTTGCAAAGCATACGTACAAATGTTCATGTAGGGCGAGAAAAACAATATGAATTAAACTGAATTAAAATTAAAAGTTAAAAATTATCAAATTGTATACATATAACTAATTTTATTACGTTTATTTATTGGAAAAGTAATCTAACACTTCCTAATCAATTTCAATCAGCAATAAATATTTGTTTCGTATGAGAAATAGGAAAACTCGAAAGTTACATATTACTTCCGACAGTCACCAAAACAAAATCGAGTTACCAGTAATAAAATTGTGCTGCTTCCGCAAAAAACAAACCCAGTTATAACACAAGTAGGTACTTAATTGTAACATTGTAAGGATGCGTTACGCAAGCGCATGAACTTGTCGCGTCGTCGCGTTCCCACGCTGCGCGCGCGCAAGTTTCACGACCAGCTCGAGCGCGCGGAAATCTTCATTGATAAAACTGAACGCTCCACTCACGAGTATTATTATGCAAGTCAATAGTAATGCAGCCATTCATGCTTCGGTTAATTCTGGTTCAGTTGTAATGAAAATATCGTCAATCAAGAGCAATGAAAGTGATTGCCGGAAGCTTATTAGATTCGGAAAGCTGTTTCTTACCGATAATATATTGATAAGGTTTATGGGTCATGTTGTGTTCTTACTGCAAGTGTTTGAATGCGGTCAGGCGCTGCAAGTCTGAAGTGTGCAGTTTATAATTGCGGCTTATAACTACGGTTATCTATATACATATTTTGTGCCGGTGGCTGTAAATACGTTCTTTGCTCAGCTATGTACGACGTAACACTTTCAATTTCAAGCACGGACGAGCAATCATCAATCGCACTCGTAATTTTAATTTAACTAGATTCGAAACTATTTCTCGGTCGGTAACAGGTAGGGGTTACATTACCTGGGATATTTGCTCCCGTATCGATTTAAAAACCTCAACCTCGACTTTCACGGTCGGTAACAGTAAAAGGTTATATTACCTGGGATATTTGCTCCCATATCGATTAAAAAACCTCAACCTAGACCTTTTCGGTCGGTAAGAATGAGGGTTACTCGGGAAAATAGCACATGATTCCGCCGTGGCCTGTGCTAATTTAGTTTCCCCGACTCTTCAAATTATAGGGTTGCTTCCAATCGCATGGTTTCTCACATCTGTAAGCGTATTTTCCATATTTGCCATGATAATGACAAATTGTTGCTTCTTGGTTACGCGATCTTGAACTTGACTGTGGCGCGTAATACATACTTGCGATAATTGCTGCGTCGGCTATTCTTGCGTTTCGTATCGTTTTTGCTCACAACTCCGTTTGTACTTGTTTTTGCTGCGTCAGCACACCTTAAAACATTTGATGATGACCTTTGCTTGCGCTGTCGTCTATATATTGCTGAGACTTCGTTAACTGTTTGCGGTTTCCAAAATTTTGTTGACAGCAATCCGGCTCACTTTATCTAGATCCGAAGAAACTGTGACGGCTTGCTTTTGTAGTGCGATGATTACTTCAAACTGGGTAACCCAAACACGGGTTGATCCCTTTGGAATTCCGGAATATGTGATATGATGGCAGTGCTGGTAGCGACTCCTTGCGACGCACTGATACACCATTTGCCCGGAGATGCCATTTTGTTGGTCCAGCGACGGGTTACCACTATAACCACAGACGGGATGGCAGTGTAATGAGACAGCAGTTGGTAATAGTCTGGGTTATATCATCATTCTACTAAAGCTTATATACGAACTCATACACGTACACTGTGTTTGCCTAATCTTACTACGTGACCATCCGGCACAAACAGATTAGCCGTTAGTGCTTACGTATTTATGTTCTCTCTTGTCTCCAGGATGTCGTTCAATGACTTCGCATCGTCGTTCACGCAGCTGGAGCTCGTGCACGTGGGTCCGGATGACTGGATGCGCGAGCGCGCGCTGCACGCCAAGCGGCCGTGGCGCGCCGTGCTTGCGCGCCGCCGCTGGCGCACCGGCTACAACGCCGGGGGACCGCCTTCTTGCACTGGTGAGTCACAGTCAAGCTGAGCCGACTGGATGCGAGAGAGCGCACTGCACGCCAAGCGGCCGTGGCGCGCCGCACCGGCTACAACGCCGGGGTACCGCCTTCTTGCAATGTTGAGTCACAGTCAAGCTGAGCCGACTGGATGCGAGAGCGCGCACTGCACGCCAAGCGGCCGTGGCGCACCGCACCGGCTACAACGCCGGAGTACCACCTTTTTGCACTGATGAGTCACACTCAAGCTGAGCTGACTGACTGCGCGAGCGCGCGCTGCACGCCAAGCGGCCGTGGCGCGCCGTGCTTGCGCGCCGCCGCTGGCGCACCGGCTACAACGCCGGGGGACCGCCTTCTTGCACTGGTGAGTCACAGTCAAGCTGAGCCGACTGGATGCGAGAGAGCGCACTGCACGCCAAGCGGCCGTGGCGCGCCGCACCGGCTACAACGCCGGGGTACCGCCTTCTTGCAATGTTGAGTCACAGTCAAGCTGAGCCGACTGGATGCGAGAGCGCGCACTGCACGCCAAGCGGCCGTGGCGCACCGCACCGGCTACAACGCCGGAGTACCACCTTTTTGCACTGATGAGTCACACTCAAGCTGAGCTGACTGACTGCGCGAGCGCGCGCTGCACGCCAAGCGGCCGTGGCGCGCCGTGCTTGCGCGCCGCCGCTGGCGCACCGGCTACAACGCCGGGGGACCGCCTTCTTGCACTGGTGAGTCACAGTCAAGCTGAGCCGACTGGATGCGAGAGAGCGCACTGCACGCCAAGCGGCCGTGGCGCGCCGCACCGGCTACAACGCCGGGGTACCGCCTTCTTGCAATGTTGAGTCACAGTCAAGCTGAGCCGACTGGATGCGAGAGCGCGCACTGCACGCCAAGCGGCCGTGGCGCACCGCACCGGCTACAACGCCGGAGTACCACCTTTTTGCACTGATGAGTCACACTCAAGCTGAGCTGACTGACTGCGCGAGCGCGCGCTGCACGCCAAGCGGCCGTGGCGCGCCGTGCTTGCGCGCCGCCGCTGGCGCACCGGCTACAACGCCGGGGGACCGCCTTCTTGCACTGGTGAGTCACAGTCAAGCTGAGCCGACTGGATGCGAGAGAGCGCACTGCACGCCAAGCGGCCGTGGCGCGCCGCACCGGCTACAACGCCGGGGTACCGCCTTCTTGCAATGTTGAGTCACAGTCAAGCTGAGCCGACTGGATGCGAGAGCGCGCACTGCACGCCAAGCGGCCGTGGCGCACCGCACCGGCTACAACGCCGGAGTACCGCCTTTTTGCACTGGTGAGTCACACTCAAGCTGAGCAGACTGGCTGCGCGAGCGCGCGCTGCACGCCAAGTGGCCGTGGCGCGCCGTCCTCGCGCGCCACCGCTGGCGCACTGGCTACAACGCCGGGGGACCGCCTTCTTGCACTGGTGAGTCACAGTCAAGCTGAGCCGACTGGCTGCGCGAGCGTGCGCTGCACGCCAAGTGGCCGTGGCGCGCCGTGCTCGCGCGCCGCCGCTGGCGCACTGGCTATAACGCCGGAGGACCTTCTCGTGCACTGGTGAGTTACAGTCAAGCTAAGCCTCTCATTACCCTCTCCTAGGACAGCTTAAGTGTAATTTGTGCAAGGATGATAGGAGGAATTGATCTACCAAAAGTTTTTATGAGAATGTGTGTTATTTTATTTTTTTGTAACTTTGGAAATGGTTTTTTCTATGGATTAGGTTTTGCTAATTATTCAATCGAATCATTTTCGGTGGTAAATATATTTGTACCTAAACATCTTCTTTGACATTGTTCCATAGGCTTCAAATATTTCTGTAGCTACACTTACGACTACATTATGTATGGATTAGCAATCTATTAGTTGAATTTTTTTAATTTAATTTTAAAAGTATAATGATAATAACCATGAGATAATGTGTTGTTAACGCCAAATAATGCAATTGTAATAAAGTCGTATAACCTAAACGGTTTACTCGTACAGAGACAACGAGCACCAACCCCCAGTTCCACGTAGTGGTGGGGCGCGGGCAGGCGGGCGCGGGCGGCTCGGGCGGCAAGTGCCACGTGGTGGTGAGCGTGACGCAGCAGTACGCGCCGGCAGCGCGCGCGCGCCCACTCGCCATCGGCTTCTGCGTCTACGAGCTGCCCCCGCAGGCGCATCCCAGGCATTCGCACAGCAACCTGCACACACTGGTAAGCGCACACCTTGGATAACCATCGCCCTTCAACATTATCCAACGTTCATTGTTACGCGGCCGTATCCCAATCACATGATATTTTTTTTTATTATATTAAAACCTTACAATATGGCTAGGTTTAGTATTTTTTATTTGATATTTCGCAACATGATATAAAATGTGAAAGTATTATTAGGGGCATGCCAAAAGAAGTTAGATACTCTTTACTCATTTAATTGACACTGGCACTCATTTGATATACACCATCTTTTAGGCTGGTTGTTCATTGATATATTTGAAAATAGACAGAAACAAATTTTCGCCTCGTTTTTCTGCAAAACGGGTCATATTGCTACTGTAGTGCTAGAGGATCAAAGAACGGTGAACTCTGAATGGTATGTGACAGTTTGTGCTCCAACAGTAATATCAGCTTGGTGTGACAAGCGGCGGAAGTCAGGAATCCGGCACCTTCTCTGGCACCACGACAATGCGGCGCCCGCACACGTCTGCCAGAACACTTGACTTTTTCAACTCAAAAAATGTGTTAATCCTTCCTCACCCACCATATTCCCCTGACCTAGCGCCTTGTGATTTTTACCTGTTTCCAAAAATTAAAAAATAAATAAAGGGGAAGAGGTTTATATATAGGTGTATTTACAAAGGGGCCGGGGAGTTGACGTTCAAAGATTTTTGACTCACGAATTGTGAGTGTTAATGAATACATGATAGTCAGGGTAATGATCAGGTTGATCTCCACCCCGGCGTTGAAGTTGGTCTCTGTAGAGTCCGGCTGCTTCGTGGCCGTTGCCCTGTGCAACACCGTAGAAATAATGCATTTCTGCATATTCACTCAAAGTGTAGGCCATCACTAACACTTTCTAGTCACAACAGTCCGAAACGATAGGTAAAACGGAGTCCAATAACTAACAAGCAGGGGTCGAACAAGTAGGCAACAGCAGTATCACGGTTGGAAAAGCAAAGTAGTCGAATAAAATGGCGAAATAAGACGAGTAGCAGTTAACACAATGTGAGAACGACTGAGGTTAGGACATGTGGTTACGTATTGCTTGTGATAACCCAGGTAGCCAAGTTTTTTTACCTGTGTCCGTGATATCAAGGTAAAAAAAGATGACCAAACAAGATCATAACTGAAGAAACAAACAATAGCAATAAAATACATTGATTTTTTTTCCTTTATTTACTTAAAAGTTCGGTTTCAGAAAATAAGCCCCTGTTAACAATAGTTTTTTTTGGTCTTATTTTATTGATTAATGTCCTATCAAGTTTTTAACAATACCAAGAATCCACAGGTTCTCCGTTTACATTTTTTTGATACCTTATACATGACCTTATCAAGTTCCGACAGTAATTCTTACCTTGCGACTGAATTTTTGAAATAAGTTACGCAATTCCTAGATACATCGTAGTTAAGGTGGTACTTTAGAGTGTTGTTTATGGTTATTACCAAAAAAACTAACTACAAGTGCTCGCCAGAATAAGAAAAAAAATTAAAACCATTAATAGGTGAAAAGTAGGGAAAAAACAATAAAAATAATTATATCTCTTATACTAAGCAAAATCGTAGAACATACAAGGGGGTGATTTGGATACACCTTGATGTAAGGCATCTAAATTTTAGCTTTAAACGTCAACTCCCCGGCCACACTGTATATATATACATATATATATGCGCCAGACAACACACCTCTTGTCATGGTCTCTGTGCCGTCTGGTCACGTAGTGAGATTAGGCACACACAGTGTACGTGTATGAGTTCGTATATAAGCTTTAGTAGAATTATAATAAACCAGACTATTACCAACTGTTGTCTCATTTCACTGCCATTCCGTCAGTGGTTATATAGTAATTCTTAAGGTCCAACTGTGTCTTATTGCGTCTCCTCGACAGCACTGCAACAGTGGTGACCCCGACGTGACATCACGCAACAGTCTCGAAGTAGGGATAAATATCCCTGTGTTACGAGGTACCAGACAAGGAATTAAGCCAGGGGCGTCTCCCAGCACACCCAGACCCAGGCAAATTTAGAAAAGATCGTTTCCTGAATTGACCTGACCGGGGATCGAACCCTGGACAGTACGGAATTAAAGGCGAGAAACCGTGCTCCAGCGCACTACGCCAATCGTGTCATTTGAAAGCAAAGAAGATGTACTGGCTGCCTATAATTTCGAGATTTCTGAGGTGTCTAAAGAAGAGTTGTCACAGGTATTTTCCAATTGGTTCAAACGTATGGTTCAAAAGTGTATACGTGCTCAGGGTGGATACTTCGAAAAGATCGATACTTGTAATAAATAACAAATTTTATAATTTTTGATTAGGTATCTAATTTCTTTTGGCATGCCCCTCGTATGTAACTGAGTGTGTACCTACTGTGTAGTGACAACGGTCAAGATTTTTACAACCATAATAATAATAATAATTAAATTAATCACAAAGAAATGAAAACTAACCTTAAACAACAGTTCAAACATAGATTAAACTCAATATTAAAAACTCAATTAAATTCACGCAATACCATCAAAGCTGTAAACAGTTTTGCTATACCCATTCTAACCTACTCTTTTGGCATTATTACTTGGAATCAATCTGAGTTGAAGACACTTCAGCGTATAATAAATACAACCATGACAAAATTTAGATAACATCATCCATCTGGGATGATATTCAAAGATTGACTTTGCCTAGAAAAGAAGGAGGCCGAGGGCTTATTGACATACACAACCTTCACAGTAAGCAGATAACTACACTCAGGCAGTACTTTCATGAAAAAGCAGAGTCATCAGACATTCACAAAGCAATCGTAGAAACCGACGTTAAATTTTCCCCTCTTAACTTACATGCCCATAATAATCAATTAAATGAAAAACTTGTGGATGAGAAAACTAAAATTGCCGAATGAGCTGCAAAATCGTTGCACGGTAGGCATCGACATGATTTGAGCCAATCCAATGTCGACAAGACAGCGTCGAACGCATGGCTCAATCAAGGCGAGCTCTTTCCAGAAACTGAAGGCTTCATAATGGCAATCCAGGACCAGGTGATAGAGACACGTAATTACCAAAAACACATCATCAAAAATAGGGCAACTGACACATGTAGAAAATGCAATAGTTCTCCGGAAACGATCCAGCACTTATCAGGCGCCTGCAGAGCAATAGTTCAGACAGACTACAAACACAGACACGACCAGGTAGCCAACATAATTCACCAAAAACTTGCCATTAAATATCAACTCCTTGCTTCACCTGGCACTGCATACTACCAGTACATCCCTAAAACAGTTTTAGAAAACCAAACCCACAAAATGTATTTTGATAAAGCCATTCTTACAGACAGGACCACTCATTATAATAGACCGGACAATACTGTAGTGGACAAAGTAAATAAAACAGCATTATTAATCGATATAGCTATACCTAACACCCATAACCTACAGAAGACCATATCAGAGAAGTTAACCAAGTATACCGAACTAAAAGATGAAATAACACGACTATGGAAACTCAACAGCGTAACAATAGTACCAGTATTAGTGTCCACTATACGGGTGTCATCCCTACACAAATACATCACTCAATAAATATTCTGAACCTTCCGCCCCTTACGTACACTTTAATACAAAAAGCAGTGATACTCAACACATGTAGGATCGTGAGAAAATTTCTGCAGATAGATGTGCAATCACCAAACCCACAATCTCAAACGACTTCATCAACAAATGTTAACAACACACCAAATCGCAGCGTAGTACCCAACAATCATGAGATTCACTTGGCCTAGGCCCGTGCATTTCATTAAACCGGTATTTCTAAAAAAAAACTGAGAAAACAAAAGAAAAGGAAAAACAATAATTATTAAAAATTAAAATAATAATAATAATAATAAAATAATAATAATAATCTTAGGTTTTATAATTGTGATTATGTATTTTGTTTTTATAATTATAATTCATAAGTTTTTTTATTGTTGTAAATCTTTGTTTTTGTAGGAATACTGTACAAATTTTATACCTAAGTTTTATGCTAAATAATAATAATAAAATAATAAAATCTTTATTTGAAACCAATAACAACATTTACAAACAATTTTAGCGTTAATGACCAAGATGCACTCTTTTTTCTTCTTCTAAGAGATCCATGTTTCAAAAGTTTATATTGTGTTACTAAGGAGCTGCACTTCCCTCTCAAAAACGACTTCTACTTAAATGTAGCTCCTCGGCATGTTGTGCTTTTTAGCCCTTGGTATTATCTATAGCGTTTTCAGTTTAGACCATATTTTATTTACTTTCATAACTAACGTAGATCATAAACCGATAGCCTTATGTACTCGTACTTATGCCTGTACCTTCAACAGAACTGTATTTTCGTTTGTTTCCAGCGCGCGCTGGACGTGACGCACGAGTGCCGCGCGCGCGAGGTGGTGACGTTCTTTACGCTGCCGGCCGGCCGCTACCTCGTCGTGCCGCACACGCGCCGCGCGCACACCGACGCCGCCTTCCTGCTGCGTATCCTCACCGACGACCACACTGACGTCTGGTAAGTGCCGCACGACTGCCGCGCGGCGAGATAATGACGTTCTTTACGCGTGGCCTATTCCTCAAACTACGGTTTAACTGTCGCTTATGCTGTATTAGAGATCGTCAATCCGGAAGCTTGCCAAAGTGCATTATATTTTATGAACTATTTTATCAAATTTTTATTTGTCCATAGGGAAGTGAATGAGGATAACGTGATCGTACGTGACATCTCGTCAGAGTTCCACGAGGACGGCCGCCTGATACCGGTAACGCAAACACTGACCACTCGCTTCTCAGACGCTACCTATACATATCGCCTCTTAAGACGTAATGGCTAACTCGCCTTTATCCTCGTTTAGGCATTTTTAATTTAATGTTATTGGTGAGACACGTGTAGATATCAGCGTTTTGTTTCTTGCAGCCGGAGGTGCGGGCGTCCGTCATCAAAATGCTGGGCAAACGGGAGATCGATGAGGTGAGTTACAGTCTACATGGGGGCTAGGGGTAAACGCCTTTACAATTTGCCACTGTTATTGCTGAGCCGGTGATATCGTGGCCTGGGTAAAATTCAAGAAGTTTTTTCAATTATTCTTCAGTAAATCGCTTGGATTTCTGTCATTGGACATTATTTGAAATAAATATTGTTTGTTGTCAGTTGGATGCGGCGGGCCTGCGCGCGGCGCTGAAGCGCGTGTGGCGCTGGTGCCTGGTGACGCGGCCGTCGCTGGAGCTGTGCCGCGCGCTGGTGGCGCTGCGCGATGCGGGCATGAGCGGCCGCGTGCGCGCTTCCGACCTGCCGGCGCTCAGCGCGCTGCTCGCCTACTGGAAGGTACGTGTCGTCAGTCGCCGCTGGATGCTGGTGGGTCTTTGCAGACTGGTAGATCATAGCCTTATTTACGAGACTCAACAGGACTGTGCATTACTCGCAAGTTGTAGTCTCCTGGGACGTCATGAATCTTTAAACCATCAGGTAGGAGACTCGAGTCAAACAAAAGGACCTCCATATTAGGCGTTTTATATAACTTTTGAGAAAATTGTGTTTGAAGGTTTCTAGAGCTATCGAACAATTAGAACTTGATTTTAACTTCCAACTTAGAATTCTGGAGCCAAGACTAAATGATTAGTGAGTTAGTGGCCCACACCTGACGTGCCCCTTCTTGCAGCACGCGTACCTGTCGGGCGGCGGGCGCGGCGGCGCGTGCGCGCGCGCGTGCTCGGCGTACCGCCTGCGCGCGCTGCTGTGGGCGGCGGGCGTGACGGCCTCCAACAAGGTGCTGGAGTGCCTGGTGCTGCGGTTCGCGCAGGGCACGCGCCTCAAGCCCGAGGCCTACATCATGGCGCTCGCTCGCCTGCATCTGGCTCATGGTGATCTACCATTTTTATACCAAGAAAATACACTATTTAATGCTATGATTGGATGTAATTTTTTCTCTACTTGTGGATTAGTAATAGAGTGCTTTTATACTATTCACAAGATAAAAGGCCCGTTTTGAAATTTGTCTTCACGACGTAACTAGTGATGTACCCATGCGACTCGGTACTCGATACTCACGATAAATCGATTCAAGTGATTGACCTTTCGTAACATTGTATCATTTCAAAATACATACAATATCAAAGTTAAAGTAAATTTTCTAATCAGAACTTTAATCCCAATCCAATGCACTTTACATTACATATTCAAATCGATCGAAATACTCATGCAAACTTAAAGCGATATATCGTGAGTATCGAGTACCGAGTTTGAGTTTGAGTTTTGAGTTATAAGGGTATATCACTAGTTACGTCGTGAAGACAAATGTCAAAACGGGCCTTTTATTTTGTGAAGAGTTTAATTAACTTAAATTCAAATTATTTATTTCAGGCAGGGCCCAAATAATTGATCTAACACTAGTATTTAAATAAATAAAACAGGCAGTGCTAGTCAGCCTAACGAAAAATATCTTGACAGATTTTTTTTATTAACCGATTATTATATAACCGAGTCTGTGGAAAAAAAAGAACGTTATGCACAGCACTTAGCCGAGTGAGCGGTACCCGTAAATGAAAAATGAAATTATCTCCATAACATTTCGATCGGTAAAAAATAGAGAACTTCATGGGCGTGAAGTGTCAAAACGGGCCTTTTTGTGAAAAGTCTTGAGACTATTATATTTCATGATTGTTACCGATCTGTAATCTTCCTTCGCAATTGTTCGACATTGTTTTTTCGGTAACCCATAAATCTTTCTCTTTAACTAAAGATCGAATTGTGTGTTTCTTTAAGCATGGCCATCTCAATTTGTTTTTTTAGGTTGTTGTGTATTATTTTAAAAGTTAAAATTCATGATTAATAAAGACATTACTTGTTTTTTATTTGTTATATTTAATTTAATACTTTTGATCCCACCCACTGTACGAACTGTGTTCGTGATTTACCCGTTTCTCAATCCGTTTTTGTTTAAATGTTTCAGAGCGATATCGTGCCCTCGACACAAAGATGAAGTCCAATCCTCTCTCCTTAGAAGAGGTAACCTATTTTAATGAGTTTTTCTCTGAACTGGTCATTAAAGACACGTCACCTTTAAAGATTGTTTTTCTCTCCAGATGATACTGATGACCATCTACTCGTGACAGCCGCCTGCGGGGCGGGGCGAGCGAAGGGATCGCGTCGCGTTGTTATACTATCTGTTGTTGTTGAGTTGTTGCTCGTTGTCTGTTTGTATATTACCGGAGCCGGTCGCTCTGCAGGCGACCGCAGCTCCTCAGTATTTATTGTCGTTGTAATAGTTGTAATGTTTTACGTGCAGTAACCAAAGATTCTCTTCGTTCCAAAAACACCTGGAGTTTGCAGTACAAAACCTTATTTATTGGAATTTAAAGAGTTCTTTACTTATAATGCGTTATGTATTTATTGAATAAATATTGCGATGTGATATTATAATTTTATTTACGACGTACTTGCGTAGGTATGTTAACTTGTAAAGGTTTGTCGTATTGATTTGTTACGGTTTTATTATTATTATTGTGTAATTATTAATTAAGTATCTCTTACTGTTTTGTAATCGGTGAGACAGTGATACACAAATGGAAACACGTTTCTTATTATTAAACGTAAATAAAATATTAATTTTATTTAATTAATAATTCAATCTGTCTATTTACTTTTATTGTACTTATCTAATAATTTGGTGCTAAAAATAAAAAATAAAGTCATTTGCAAAATATAATATTATTTTTATTTGACCATCTCTTTGTATTTGTGACGAAGATTACTTGTATTTTTTTAAAACGTTTGGTCTGGCTGTGCTTATAAATAAATAAATATAGTCTTAAGACTGGTACCATTCATCCTTCGATCTAAAATAACACTTGATCGAAGCCTCACCACCCTCACGGCCATATCACTCCCAAAAAATACACCAGATGATTTCCTCTTTTTTTGAACTTCTACAGAACTCTGGGCCCACCAAAATCAGGATATGTGTGTATAGTGGATTAAAAACCCCGTGACCCTCCTACAGTAGATGAACATCAGCGAAATGTAACGTGAACACGAACAATGTTTTTAAATATTTTAACAATTTCAAATATGAGAGATAATTTATGAAAAAAAATTCGAAATGTACTTACTTATCCTAGCGCAGCGACCCAAAATGAATCTTGGCCTCAGACACAAGAAGACGCCACGCTTGTCTGTCCTGCACGATCTCTTGCCAAGGATGAACTTGGAGAGCCAGCAGGTCCCGCTCCACCTAGTTCTTCCAGCGGTAGCTGGGCCGACTCACCGGTTGACGACCGCTCGGCCATACGCTCTCTTCACTGCCCGATCCTAGCCCATCCGCTCGACGTGGCCAAACCAGCATAGTCTATGGGATTTTATCTCTCCAAGTATGTTCGGTTCAGCCACCAGCTCTTCCATCTCAAGGTTTTTCCGGACTCTCCAACTTCCATCTGGTCTCCTCGCAAGCTCAAGAAATTTACGGAGCACCTTGCGTTCCGCTACAAGCAGCTTCAATTCTTTCTTTTGTGTGAGTGTCCAGGCTTCACATCCATACATAAGTATTGGCCTTGACGTCTTATTACTCAGAAGCCTGGACAAAAGGACTTTGTGTAGGGCTGCACCACAACGTAGAGTGTTCTGGACGCGAACATCAATCTCCTGTTCTCTAGTGTTAGTGTCAGTGATAGTGCAGCCCAGATATTTGAACTTAGCTGCACCTCTAAAGCACTTGTCATCGTACTTGTACGGTCAACGTACATTAAACCTTTCGCAATCGCTGCGCCCGGCGTCCTAGACGCTCGGTCAGCATTTTCATACGTCAATCAATTATTTCATTTTTACTCTATAATTAGTTTAACACCAGTACACGTTCAGCTACCATACATACCGGGCGCGTGCTCACCATACCATACCATACCATTCTACCATTTAGTTTAGTTAGTCTAGTTTGACCAAAAAAAAAACCAACTTCAAAAAAAACTATTCCAAAACAAAGCACTAAAAAGTAAAGAAATAATTGCGTATTCTTCTAAAACTTATACGTTAATATAATGTAGGTACAATTATTGTTATTGTTGGAGTCGGTGTCAGCCAAGGAAACACTACAATATACCTAGCAAAACCTATTTCTTACATTATCACGTTTACGTGTATGTAGGTAGTTACAAACCTACATTGGCTGACACCGACTCCAACAATAATAATAATTGTACCTACATTATATTAACGTATAAGTTTTAGAAGAATACGCAATTATTTCTTTACTTTTTAGTGCTTTGTTTTGGAAGTGCCTTGCCTGGCCTGCTGCCGGCGGCACCCTAGGTTAAGGTTTTTATAGTATTTTTATAAATCATTGTTTTATAACTTTAATTTAGGCTTAGGTTTTATGATTGTGATTACTTATGTATTTTGTTTTTATAATTATAATTCTTAAGTTGTTTTATTGTTGTAAATCTTTGTTTTTATAAGAAAACTGTACAAATTTTATACCTAAGTTTTATGCTAAATAAAGAGAATAATAATAATAATAATCTTTATTAAATAGAACATTATAACAAAACAATTTACAATACAACAGTTTGGGAATGTACATTCAACAGTGCCGGTTAACAGCGGTTACCACACTAGGACGAGCCGGTATCGTGGTAACCATTTTAAATACATGGTACCATTTTTAACATTGCGAGCATAGTAACAAAAATATTTCTTTGAGAAAACCAAACAAAAGTTATTCTGACAATTAAGAACATAATAAAAATTAAAATACTCAATACTCAATAATCAATTATTTTTTGCAAAACCATAATGTAAAATAAGATGTAACAGTAGTGTTTCAGAACAGTGTTATGGACCCTGTCGGGCACGCAACTTTGGGTTAGGAGAGAGGAAGTGCTTGTAATAACATTGAAATCTAATTAAATTAAAATACAGACAAGAGACGTCACATAAATATAACATTTATTAAGTTATACAATTATTATGGGATTAATCCAAAATAAGAAAATAAAAAATAACATTAAAAATAAACACAAAATCCTAAGCTGAATATAATTTGTAAATATTTACAAGTGTGTGTGTATATATGCGCGTGTGCTGTGTGTGTGTGTGTATATGTATTGCTGTGGGTGAGTGTGTAAGTGTGTGGTTCTGTATTTTCGTGTGTCTGGTGTGCTCCCGTGTAATCGTTTATCGATTTATCCTCAGTAAATTTTCAGTATCATCATACGATAAAGTTAAGAGCCACTGAAATACAGAGCATGATCGTATGTCGAGGTTGCGTGCAACCAATTTGTAGATAAATGGCAATTTTTGGTAGTACCTGCCAAATGTAGTTTTAACAGTAACTTGTGGTATACGAAAGACTCCCTTTTATAAGCTGTTGGTAGTTTGAGGAGTTAATGGTAGAGCGGTGACCTAGTGCAAATACTTTCGCTATGTACAATTTTCTTACAGTCAGAACAAAAGCTTCTTGGTACAGGTCTGAAGTGGGATGTAATCGAGGTTTTTTAAGCATTACTTTAAGTATGGATCGTTGTGCCCTTTCAATACCTATCATCGTCGTCTTACCTATACATATATATTTGACGACCGACTTGGTGTAATGGTTAAGAAGTTTGCTACTACACCAGAGGTCGCGGGTTCGATCCCCGCACAGTACAAACATTTGTGTGCATGAACATGTCTGTTTGTACTGGTCTGGGTGTCTCCTATGTATAATAGTATGTATTTACAAAAGAAAATGTATTTAAGTATGTTTATCCGTTGTCTAGTATCCCATAACACAAGCTTTAATTAGCTTACTTTGGGGCTAGATGGCGCTGTGTGGAATAATGTCCAGGGATATTTATTTATTTATTTATTTATTTTATTATTTATACCACCCCACGTTAATATACAATAGGTTTGGATTGATTGAGATAGCGAAGTATAAATATAGCTAAGAAGGTTTTCATCGGCTGAGTTTCGGAGTAATCTTATTAAGCGTATATGTTTTCTCAGTCTAGCAATAAGTAGGGCTGCGTGTTGCTTAAATGATAGTTTTTCGTCAACTTCGACGCCAATATATTTTATGCTTTTGGTTTGGACTATGGGGTCGCATTTACAGAATGGTGTAGTGCATGAGTGTATTCGAATTTTGGTGGGGAAGGGTGGTTGTGAAGCTTTGGTTTTGTGGAAACACAAATATCTAGTTTTACTGTGGTTTAAGGTGAGTAGATTTTGGTCAAGCGGATTTATGTATTGGAATAACAGTGGCCACCTTCCAGTTAGTGGTAAATGTACCTGTGGATAGGCTGAGATTAAAAATGTGGGTTAATGGGTCGAGTAATAGCTGATTTCATTGCTTTCAACAAGATTGGTTTTATGCCATCAGGTCCAGGGGCGCGTTCAAGCTGCAGTTTTGATATGAATGCATTCACTTCTATTTCGTCTGTCGGAGTCAAAAAGAAGTTTTCAGTTGAACCAGGGAGTTTGACTTGTGTAGCTAAATGCTGTTCAGTCTCATTTAGTGACTTTAACACAAGTTACTGGAGAGGTTTTTGCCTAGATTCGCGAAGTGTTCGTTGCAAGCATTAACTGATTCTACTGTTGTTGTTTTTATATTTAGGAGTTCTGCATTTGTATTTTTGTTCGAGGGAGTTTCTATGATTGTCTTGACAGTTTTCCAAAGTTCTTTCGGATTGTTCTTGCATGATTTTTGATGATTCTAGTTCTTTCGACTCGTAATCCCTCTTCACTTTAAGCAGAAGATTTGTCAAAAAGTTTCGATATCTGCAGTAGGTCAGTTTGCGCATTTGATCAAGTGGGTGTCGACGCGAATCTAAATGGAGTTTGTCTCTATGTCTCATGCATCTGATTAGTCCCGGGGTTATCCATGGCTTAATAACAAGGTTTGATCGGCTGATGCGGATTGTCTTAGTGTTTTTCTCAACAGATGATGAAATGATGAAAAAAAAACATACAGTCGAATTGAGAACCTCCTCCTTTTTTTGAAGTCGGTTGAAAATATAGTTCCATTCCCGTTACCAGTGACTTTAATTTATCTACCATTCAATCTGTAAATGTTAGGTGAACAACCATACCTTTAAATGGTCCTTCGATTCGTAAGGGAACCATCCGCGAGTGAATAGTGATTCAAACCATAGTGATAACTGTGACCTCGAGGTGTGTTCTGTGACAACCAGTACCATCCCAAGTAACAAAGTTCTCCTATAGTGCACAGCTTACAGGCTTACATCACTAGTACCACTCTCTTAGTGGTTTCAGATTTTACTACCAAGCTTTTAACAGGTTACACGGAGTTCGTTTGGATTTATAGTATACCTGTTCTTATAAGTTGACTTATAGTCGTGTGTAGAACGAAATTATAGGCGCAGTAAAGGCTAAGATGGCCTATAAAAGTCTTGCATATGGGTAAATACACTTGAGAAAACTTGCTCCAGTAAGTTACACTCATAATCGCCTACAGGAAGTAATTTAGAAAGCAGCCTTTAATAAAGCCACCAAGGTCACGAAGAGGGCTTACATTAGAGCAGACGCCCAGCGAATTGCACGTGTTGGCCAAGAACTCATCACGCACCCTACGGGTAGCCGCTCTTACTGGCGACTGGCTAAACACGTGCAATCTAACTTCTGCGTGCCTTCGCTGCCCCCACTGAGATTCCCTGATGGATCGTTGGGTCATCAACCGCAAGAGAAAGCCGATTTACTGGCTAACCTCTTTGCCGCAAACTCTTGCATCGTTGACTGCGGTGCTGCGTCGCCTGAAATCTCACATTGCGGCTCCACAATGCATGATATTCGTATCAGGCAGTGTGATGTTCGTGCCGAACTGCAGTCACTCGATTTCAGGAAAGCCAGTGGCCCTGATGGAATTCCAGCTGTGGTGCTGAAGAAATGTGCAGCGGAGTTGTCTCCAGTGTTCACTAGCCTGTATAGCCTCTCCTACAATTCGGGTCTTGTGCCGCTGTCTTGGGGGGAGGCGAACGTTCAACCAGTTCCCAAAAAAGGGGACCGGTCTGACCGCCTGCCAATTACCGTCCAATAGCCGTAACCTCAGTTTTAGCTAAAGTGTTTGAGCGGATCATAAACACGCAGCTCATCCGCTACCTAGAGGATCACTCTCTCATTCACGACCGTCAGTACGGCTTCCAACCAAAACGGTCTACGGGTGATCTTCTAGCGTACGTAACACACATCTGGGGGGAGGCTATGGACAAGCATGGGGAATCTTTGGCCGTCAGCCTTGACATTGCCAAAGCTTTCGACCGTATATGGCATCGTTCGCTTCTTTCCAAGCTTCCGGCATATGGTCTGCCACCTCGCCTATGCGACTGGGTCGTCGGATTTCTGGAGGGACGTAGAATTCGTGTCCTTTGCGATGGTCAAAAATCACGCTTTCTCCAGATTAATGCCGGAGTGCCGCAGGGCTCCGTCTTGTCGCCGACGTTGTTTCTTCTGCATATCAATGACATGTTATCTCTTGGTAATATTCATTGCTATGCGGATGATAGCACGGTCCACGCGCGATATTTCGAGCGCCCTTGGGCAAAGCAGACTGACATCGAGGAGAAGAGGCGAAGTCTTGTTGTTGAGCTTGACGGAGTGTAGGACCGCATTTCAGAATATGGTGCATGCAATCTTGTCGAGTTCAATGCCAAGAAAACGCAGGTGTGTGCATTCACAGCAAAGGCGTCGCCTTTCCTTTCCCATCCCACTCTTCAGAGCACCCCGCTACCGATTAAGGATAGCCTAAACATCCTTGGCATGGATGTTCGTAGCAACCTAAACCAGCGGGACTACATTGAGAGCATCATTAGAACTGCATCCCGTAAACTCGGAGTCCAGAGTGCCGAGTGCGAGTTGCAGTGAGAGAAGTGAATGACTTCACCATCGCGTTTTGCGAGCACGTAAATGTCAATTACTATGGAATCGAGTCAGCGCCATCTAGCGGCGAATTCGGGCAACATTAAGGCCGCTAGATGGCGTTGACTCGACACCATACAAATTCGCGTTTTTTTTCTCGCAAACGCGATGGTGAAGTTATTCACTTCTCTCACTGCAACTCGCACTCGGCACTCTGAACAGAGTGAGACGATTCTTCACGCCTGAGCAGCTCTGTCTCTTGTATAAGACACAAGTTCGCTCGTGTGTGGAATACTGCTCTCATCTCTGGGACGGTTCCGCTAATTACCTATTCGAAACTCTTGACAGGTTGCAGCGGCGTGCTATCCGTATTATTGGAAACCCAGAGGCAACTTTGACCCTTGAGCCCCTCCAATTGCGTAGAGATATTGCCAGGCTAAGTGTTCTCTATCGCTTCTACAATGGGGAATGCTCTGACGAGTTATTCCAGCTTTTCCCACCCTCACCTTTCCGTGTGTCTTTCCGAGTGAGGTCATCTTGGCGGGCAATATAAAATATATATATATAAATATATATATATATATATATAAAGGTTTCTTGTAAAACTATTAGTGTCCGAAGATATCTTCGTGAAGTCCATTTAAGAAGACAGTTGCTTGTAATATTTATCGCATCTTCACGGCCATTTATATTTCTTTTGAGTCATTGGATTTTATTACAATAATGGATTTATACAAATGGGAACGGTTAAAAAAAGCGGTTCATTTAAGAGGAAAGTGCAGAAAACATACCAACAAATGATAAGTGTGCCGAGTACTAGATTTACATCGAGCCAAGAACGTTCTGTAGAAGATGGCGAGGGTTCCGGACAAAATAATAATTTTTAAGATATTAGTCCAGGAGTTCTGTAGCCAAATGGCAAAAAACGGAACCCTTATGGATTCGTCAGGTCTGTCTGTCCCTCCGTATGTCACAGCCACTTTTTTCCGAAACTTTAAGAACTTATATTGTTGAAACCTGGTATTCTGTAAACCGCATTAAGATTTTCACACAAAAATAGAAAAAAATTGAGGTTCCCCATACATACTTAAAACGGAAACGAGTTCGCAATGTTTAAAAATTAATAAAAAAAAAAACTAACAGCTAGATCAACGAAATATTGAAATCAGTTTCTTATAATAGTAAAAGGTATTTAAAAAAAATGTGTTTCATACCCAATTCAGGTATTGTATACAATGTATCCCTAGGGGTTGTACCGTTATATACATGTATTTGTACAGAATGCATTTATTGGTAATTCGTTAAGTTCAATTTTACTCATCACTTTTCTAAAGAGGTGTTCCGCTCTGTAAGAAGGGGGTTTATTTAAGGTTGCGAGGAGCGGAACGACGAGCATGTTATGTTCACATGAACAAGCTGCAGGAGCCGAGCGAGCGAAACGAGCTTGCCGCGGCAGCGGCCAGCGAGTGCCAGAGACGAACTGGCCTCATTTTCTTTATGCCGTTTTATACTTTGATATTATTACTAAAGTAAAGATATTTTGATAAAGAAGTCGATTTGATTTTACCAAAATATATGCCAAAGGACGATTCTGACAGTGAAATTATTCATAATGCCCGGTGAAAGTGATAAATTGAAGCTATCTCAAACTTTGATTCATTAAACTGCCCACGAGTAGTCTGTCATTATTCATATGGTCCGGCCAAGGTAATTAATTTATCTAATTGACCAATGCACTTTTATTCGTCGTCATTATTAATTAGGAACGGCCCGTATTAATACTGCCCAATTAATCGAGTAGCCCGTAACGTATAATATGTATATAAAGACATTCTGTAGTATATTTAGTATCAGCATTGCACCCGTGCGGAGCCGGGGCGAGTCGCTAGTTTTTTTCTTTATAAAATATTGAGCCGCCATCAAGCTATCCACTTTTGGCAGATTGTCTGACTGGCCTTTCTGAAATCCTTCTTCCATGGCGTTGATCTTATAGGATTTTATGATTTTATACAATTTAACTAAAAAAGGATAGCTATACTTATATAGGTACTCGAGTTTCAATCAGGCGGCGGGCAGCGCGGACGATGCCACTGGACTTCTGGGGCCTGATTCTTTTATTTAAAAACCAATGGAATCGTAATTGAATGGCATGATTTTGACAGTTTTAGTATGGACCAAACGTCAAAATCATGCAATTAAATTACGTTTCCATTGGTTTTAAATAGCAGAATCGGGCCCTCGAAAATCTCGGAGATTTAAAAACTGGTCTATAGTTCTCGCAGCGATAACTTCGGTAATAATGCATCGATTTAGATGAAATAACAACTAAGGAAACCTAAACATTGATGTTGTACCTATTTATTTCAGAGTAACATTGTAACCCTTTTGTCACCATCATTACATTATTTAATTAACATTTTTTTTACTCTTCTGTATCTCGTTGTTGGTGGAATACTATTAAATCAACTAGTCTGTTTCACAACCATTGCATTTCTCACCAACTAATTTCATTTTAAGAAAAAGATAACATGAGCGATTCAGTTTAATCAAATTACGTAATAGCAAACACTCTCTAAGGAATCCACGATAACAATGAGTTCTTTGAATATAGATAGACAATAGCCCCTACATATGGCAAAGTAAGAGTTGGTAAAAAAAATGGGCGGCGTCTGACACAGTGCAATCGTTTCATTTTATACCTATTAGAATTTACAGGCATAGTGCTATTTTTGTAGTATTTAACACTGAAAAGGTTAGTGCTACAATTCGGACCTAAGTAAAATTATTCATCGGGGTGGCACTTCACAAGTGGGCGGTACCCGTCAATAAAAATACGATATTATCTGTAGTACACTTCACCGATGTATACGAAAGAGGAAATGCTTTGGACTCATTTGATATAATATATATCGCTCATTTGGAGCGACAGTGACACATTTGCAAAAATACGCGAAAACGACTTATTAATGCCAAAATACTATACATAATCATCTGCATTGGCAGTGAAAACGCCACATTTGTAGGTTCAAAAACTGTTCGATAGAGGGCAAAAAGTCTTTGTAGCACTACTCCGTTTTGGCACGTGCGCGCGGAGCAACGGCGACCGAAAAGTCAGTTGTGCGGGGCGCCCCCCGAAGAGTGGACCTGTCAGGGAGCTACACAGACGCAAAAGGTAAATGTGTCATATTTTTATTTAAAAAATCGGAGAACACATGACTCATTTGTATTTTGGGTCACTGAATTGAAAGACAATACTACAAAATGTTATTTCTGGCACGAAGAGCTTGGTAATAGAGGAGCTATTGAAATCGGATCCTGTGTACTGAAGATTTTTAAAGAGATTTCAGAACGTCATCCTATTTGCAATATTATATTTCACTCTGACTATTGTTGTGGCCAGCAGAAGAATACGTTTAATATCCTTAAGTTCTTAATTTTATTATTGTTTTTGTTTCTACCAAATTTTAAAATTATTATGTTTTCCTTCAGGTTTCTCCTTGGCATGTATCACTATGCAGTTCAAACTCTTCCAATTACATCAATCACGCACAAATTTTTATTTCGGGGCCACACCCAGAATTAGGGTGACAACGCTCACTCACTGATTCAGGAGGCAAATAAAAGAGCAAAGAAATCTGGATCTATTTACAGTCCTCACCAGTACGTGCAACTCGTAAGGAATGCTAAGAAAACTGGTAATGCTTTTGTGTTTCACGAGCTAAACTATGACGATTTTTATGATTTAAAAAAGCTGTTTGAAGACATTGGGCTAAATATTAACAAAGATTTGAGAGGTAATCCGATAAAATTAATAGAAATAAAAGCTATTCGATTTGTAAAAAAGTATTGAAACTTACTCTATAAAGTACTCCTACGCAGATGAATGGCAACAATTACTTGTCTTACGCACAAAACCCACAAAAACTGTGAGGAAAACCCGCTCGGGTGTTAATTTAAGGATCGCAGAAATTTGCCTAGAGCCAGCTTTTATTTCAAAGCTGGCAATTTCAGATCTAAAGAAGCAAGATTTGCGTATTTTGCTAGAAAAAAATATTGTTCCTATCTAGGAACAATATTTTTTTCTTAAAACAAGCTTTCGTAAAATCTAGAATAACTTCCGTTATTCTAGATTTTACGAAAGCTTGTTTTAATTGTTTAGTAGTAGCTATACTAATTGTTTTTCTTTATAAAAGTATTTTTTTCATTCATTTACGTGATTATTTTGTAACTGTGAGTCATTTACTTACTTAAAACGATAAAACATTAAAAGTTTTCTTTAATAATTAGGTATAAGCAATAAGTCAGTCCATTATTAAGATTTGTAACAAATGACTGGGATTTAAACATGCCATATTAGTAACTGACAACACTGTACTTAGTCTACAAAATGTTGATTATTTCTTAAATGTAACTTAAGTATAATGTGAGAGGTCCATTGTTATTATTGTGGTATGCAGCATAGCATTTACACTTGACTACTTATGTCACCGATATTTTTAAATTTTAGTAACATAATAAAAACAGAATATTAATGAAAAAAAGTTGTTTTATTTGAGGAATCAAACGACTTAATTTCTTAAACTGTCTTCATCGAGGGAAACAACGACGCAATTGTAAGTATTAAAAGAAAAAAGAAAAAAAAATGGTAGTTTCTGGACTAGTTAATAATAAAATAATGGGTTTATTTAAGAACCAAGGGTTCCAGCTATAATAAAACCAGTTGAAATTAATAATTAGCCATAAGAATGCTTCAGAATCTTCTTCTGAACTAAGAAATAATCTTTATTCTGATCTGGTGTAAAGTTACCTAATTTGCATTCGTGTCACTGTCGCTCCAAATGAGCGATATCTACTCTAGGAACTGTCACAATTTAATGATTAAATAGTTAAAACTGTAACAGCGTTTGAATGTTTACATAACTCTAAATAAATTCAACAAAAAAAAGAGTGGACTTAAAGAATAAAGAATTTTGGACCTCTTAGTATGTTAAACTAGATCTCCCTTGTACATAAGCGCTCAACCACATTTCGGACCGTGTCTTTAAAAAAAGTTGCTGTTAGAAGAAAGATGACATTTTAACTTTTGCTAAAGTTTCGGAAGTACCGTACAAGTCCACTGGGGTTTTATTCGCTGTTTATTTAAATATTTTGTAAAATTCGGTTAAATATTCATATGTGAAGGGAAATATGAAATCAATATTAGGTGCAGTACTATTATGTCAATGTATAATCGAAATACAATGGGTATTGTGTTCGTCTGTCTCTCGCGGCGATTACGGCGATGTGCGGTTGTTCCGAACACCGGCTTCGTACGACGTGGAGACCACGGTTATGCTCAACGACATAAGCAAGAAAGACAAGGAGGTCGGCTATAAGATCAAAGCCAAGCTGCACGTTCATCCTGTATGGTCTGACGCCAACGCAGAGTTCTTGATAAAGTTCAGTGTGAGTACCCAAACTTCACCAGCCTATTCAAACAAACTATACCAAACAAAAACTTTAAAATGTGTTCATTGCTTGCTAACATTATAAGAGAAGAAATAACTATCTATAGTTAAAACCTCAATGTAGGATTTATATTTTTATTATTTTTTTATATTAACTTATTCTGTTAAACTCACTTTCCCTGACTTGTTAAGTCTGTTTGGTCATATTTTATTTCCTGCATATTAAAAAACTTTATCGTTTTTAGTTACATAAACCGAAATTGCACCTTCGCGGGAAGCATATAAATGCTGACTTCCGCCCATTTGACTCTGTGTGGGATTCACACCAGAACTCTGATTTTTATGCACATTTGAAGAGTGGCCTGGTGCACACAGCTTACTTGGACTCTGATGAGCTGGTGGACTTTCTTAATTACAAGAAATCCTTGATAAGCTTATTCCAGGTAATAAACATCTGTTAATTTCTGTTGTTTAATAATTAAACAACATCAGTGATTGTGATAAGTGTAATTAGGGTTAATTTGTTATCTATGTATAGTCGCAAATTACTAATGGCTCTACTGTTAGTCAGCTAACTATAATTTTGTCTGAAGAAATACTATTCTATTCAATCTTACAGAATCCTAAAACAACATATTAGGTCATTTTTAGACTTTAATATAAAGTTTTATAAATTTAGGTACAGTAAGATTTGTGATAAATTCAAACACAGCAAAGAATTGCACACAGAAATAGCCATGGAGCTAAGCCTATTAAATAATATGCCGACATGAGAGTAGTGAGTAGGAGTTCTTAATGTATTATAGTGAAGCCAACTAGTTGCACAACTGTCTGTGGTGTGGCCAGAGATGCTGAAACTGAATCTGAGGCATTTCGAAATTGACTTTTACTCATCTTATTGAAACTTGTCTTTCTTAAGGCAAGGGAACTACACCTGCTTCCCTACCATTTATATTTGATTATATTATACAGAAATATCTTTGTATTCTTAATTTTGTAATGTTCTTAATCTATCTATAGTGAGAAAATGGTTATTGCATGTTTCTAGGAACCACAAACATTAAGGCAAAATAACATATATAAAGTTACATGAAACGTCACAGGTAACTTGAGTGAGATCCCATCAGTCCCAATAAGTGTAGTCATTGCAGAGTCATTGTGTGTGTGGAGTGTTTGTACTTGGCTCAGCTTTGTGGCCGTTTTTATTTAATGTTTTTAGTTGAGTGTTTTAGTTATTTGCTTACTATTGATTTGGTTGGTGTTGATCATAACCTGCGCTGTGTCCAATTTAATTTACCTAATTTTTCAGTTCCAAATCTTTGATGGTGAATATAATGAAACAGACATATCAGGAAGCTGTGATGTTTTATATGAGTCCATTTCAGAAAATGTATTTAGAAAAATAAAGGTAAGATTATCATCATCTAATTATACATATGTTTCATACCTAAATATCAGAGTAAATTAAAACCATTTTGATATAATAATAATATTGTTCTTAATTCTCTTATGCAGTATTGTTTAGAAAAGGCTCTTTTAAAACTTTAAATATGAATAGGGTTGAATTTTTTTTTGACCAAATCACCACACCACACCAAAGTCCCTTGTTTGTGCGTCTTAATCTCTATATAAAAGAGATAGACAACTTCAAAATTTCCTTCAAAATGTGTTTTAATGAATTAATAAATAATCTATAACCAGTCTACCAAAATGTCTGTGGAGGCATATATTCAGTTGGTAAGGCCGTGTGATTGTTGTCTATTGCTTAGAAAGCATGCTCTACGGGAGCGGGCGTGGTGTCAGCGCGGCGCGTGGCGCGCTACACGCTGGGCGCGGACTCGCTGGCGGAGGTGTACGCGGACGAGCTGGTGGAGCTGGGCAGCGCGGAGCTGGGCGTGAAGGCGCGCGCCTGGCACCGCCTGCAGCCGGCCCTGCGCCCGCCGCGGGAGACGCCGCCGGCGGCGGACCTCGCCGGGGCGCTACAGGCGCTGCCCGGGAACCTCCGGCCTGAGCCGCTCACGATGTCCGATGGAGATGATGCTGATGAGGATCTGGTAAGATTTTGTACTTCTCTGAAAGTAGTTGTAAGAGGATAAAGCTGATAGGATAATAACTATTATTGATTTCAAACAAATCTTATGAATTTAGATTTCTATGGATTCTTTTGTACACAAATGTTGATAAACTGCTAGGAAATGCCATAATCCTGTTTCATAATTCGTCACCAGATATGATGTTGAAGTTGCCAATGGCTTTATAGCTTCTCACATGCAATGTATGTGTAAAACCAGTGCAATGCTAAAGAATATCATGTGATGATTCATATAAAGAGTACATTATTGTATAATAGTTTATATCACTATCAGTAAGTCTGTGACGAATTCATCTTATGCCACGTACCCCACTGTAATTGGAGCATAACGAAGTTCAAGTAATTTGTTTACACGAAAGTAATAATAACAAATGCCTGGGCTGCATGCTATAGATAAATTATCGTGTTTAACAAAGATGCCTGCAATGAACATATTACGACTTCATTACCCTTAACATTTCGTTAATGGTACGAAACCTATTTCCTAATAATTGTTTGTTTTTAACAACATTCTTAATCTTACAAACCTATCAGTCATTCAAATATTCCTTTTGTCGTCAATCGGCTTTAGGTAAGTGGCGCCTAGTCAAGCAAGTCACGCAATACATCGCTCTCAGAATTAAATTCCAAAAAGGTGCTAAAGTTCTCTTAATTAACCAGTGTACTATGCCATTTTACTTATCCGGAAGTTATACGTGTGTACAAATAAACTGAGTGTTGCAATTGTTAATGCTTAATAACTAAAAAGATAAAAAACTGTGTAATCATAGTGTCGTAAACAGTGATGAGTGGTGATTCAAAAACAAACAGTACAACATTACCCACCCACTCATCGAACAACCAAAACTATCTCCTACAACCAGTCATATTTTTCGACTCGAAAAGGAATGTTACATTGGTCTAGTGGTAATTACTTAGCAGTGCATACCACTGGCCCCTGGTTCGAGCCTGAGCGTGAAAACTTTTTGTAAATTCATTGCCCGTTTCATTACCGGTTTCTCTACCACCAAACATTCACAACAAAAAGACAATTATTTATTTCGACGACACGAACTGCAAGTTTCTTCTCACAACCTACAGAGGTCACTAGTTGTATTGAGAGATCACCATATCTAATTTAACTACTTCATCGTATTGATCTACTGGAAAGCCTAGACAAAATGAATATTGACAATGTAACAACACGCAACAGAATACCCAGATCGAAATCTGAACGAGATCTTTCAACAATGGATTACAATCTACTAAATTCTACCATTTTGGATACCACCATGTTGGATTCCACTATGTTAAGTATACATAGTGAGACTTTTCTTGACAGATCAAACCCAGAAGAATATTTAAAAGAAATTTTGTCATTAAAATTTAAACTAGAGCAAGCTGACAAAGAGATTGAGAAATTGAATTTAGAAAATAATAGATTAAAAAAACAAACTAATAGTCAACAAATACAAATATACGCACTGAAAAGTATGGCTTGCAGATCTACTCAGGGTAACAAAAGCAGTTCCCCACTCCGAAAAAGAATGTTACAGATCAACACTACGGTATCAACATCACCCCTGCACATGACTAAAACTGTATTGTTTAACACGCCTTTACGAAATTACTCCAATGTTTGCGACAACTTCGAAAAATTGGCTGATATTGCAACTTGTAATAAACAACCCGAAGGGTCACCCGAGGTACCATCCTGTAACGGCAATACTGAACCGCCACCCGGTGGAGATTTCTGTACCGATGCTATTGGAAGCAGCCAATTTCTCAGCAAATCGTTAGGAAATGAAAACTCGCAAATTTTCATTCTTGGCGATGAACAGATAAAGGGCTTATCGAAATTGTTACACAGAAGTCGGAGTTGCATTTTGAATGACCCATTCAAAGTTTCCACAATGGTAAAGCCAGAAGCAACATGCACTCAAATATTGAACTCCTGTGATCATATAGAAAAAAACATGAACACAGACGATGTAATTGTCTTAGCTATTGGATCGCATGATAAAAATCCCTATGTTTTATTGTCGGAGCTAGGAATTGCTTTATATAAGTTAAGGAATTTTAGAGTATTAATTCTAAATGTTTTGTATAACCCACACATAAATGTAGACCTATTGAATTATAATATAAAATTACTTGTTAGAAATTATGATAATTGTACATTTATACAAACTGTAAAATATAATAAGAGAATGAGTTTGCAGGATTTGTGTTATAGAATTAATATTGAGGTAGATTATTTTCATTACAAAAAAGAGTTTCTGGCACCGCAAAAAGTAAGGCAATCAATCGTAAGGAACAACATAGGACATAAACAAACCATGGTTAAGAGCAATACTAAAAATAACTTTAAAAAATTAGTACAAAAAACTACGACGACCAGACCTGATAGTGGGAATATTAATGGGCTTTTTCGTGACAAAAAAAATTACATTATTTCACCAGAACATAGCCAGTGCGCTTAGTAAACAAGATCTCTTAGCGATTACAATAGAAGAATTGAGTAAAGAAATAGGTGATATTGACATTATTTGCTTAACAGAAACTTTTATAAAACAGGGATCTGGCAAAAACCTAAATGTACCTAACTATAAATTGGCCTCATCTTTCTGCCGAACTGAACGAAGAGGTGGCACTTGTATTCTTCTAAAGAGTGATATTGAATTTAGTAAAATAGAAATCACACAGGCTATGCCCTACGTATTTGAGTGTTGTGCGTTGGAAATGGTTCAGTATCACCTTATTATAGTGTGCATTTATAGAACACCGTCCTCAAAAGCTGAAGAATTCCTCGTTCAATTAGAATCCCTGCTGAAAACGCTATCGCGCAAGCGCAACAAAACATTCATTCTGTGTGGTGACTGGAATATAAATTTAATTAAGGACAGTAAACTAACAAAGGAATTAAATAGTCTGTTTAAGAATTACAATTTAATCAGCCACATAAATAAACCTACTCGCAAAAATGCTTGTTTGGACCTCATTGTAAGTAACTTATCTCAGAAAGTAACACCTAAATTACACTACTTATGCTTGTCCGATCATGAAACTGGCCAAAGCATAAGTTTTCAACACGATGTAGATCTAAAATTTCGTAAAAAAGCTAAATTTTGGTTTGAATATAGACGAGACATGTGCAAGGATAACATGGATAGGTTTGTGGAATGTATTTCTAGGTTATCCTTTAGTGAGGTTCTTTTAGAAACGAATATGGAAAGAGCTTTTCAGATTTTTTATGAACTTTTTGTTTTGTTTTACAATTTGTGTTTTCCCCTAACAAAAGTAAAAAGAGTCGCTAAGCAAATGAAGAATAATTGGCTTTCCAAAGGAATAAAACGATGTTGTATAAAAAAAAGGCAGCTATACCTTAAATATAGACTAAGCACGACTAATAAAAAAAACGACAAAAAGCGGTACAATTCTTATTCTGCAATCTTGAAAAAATGTATAAATGAAGCACAAAAGAAAACTAATACAAGATACATCAAAGAGTCTAATAATGTATGTAGAACATCGTGGGACATAATAAAGAATTATGCACAAAGTACAGATACAAGAAAGGAAATTGACATGATAAAGACAGACAAAAATAACTTTATACAGGAACCTAAAAAAATATGTGACTCATTTAACAATTACTTTATAGATCTGACTACTAAGACGAATATGGTTCATAATAATAACACAAAAGATGTACCAATTCAGATACCCTTTCACCATAAAAGTATATACCTGACTCCTGTTAATGAAAATGACATGCTAAAAATAATAAGCGGGCTAAAAAATACATTTTCTACAGGCTACGATCATATTAATACCGAAACGATTAAAAAGAGCGCGTCATTTATAGTGCGGCCGCTGACACACATAGTAAATCTATCTCTTTTGGAGGGTCGCTTTCCTGTTGAGCTAAAGCGATCTATAGTAAAGCCATTACATAAGATTGGATCTAGGGAAGACCTAGGTAATTATAGACCCATTACACTAATACCAATATTTTCTAAAATGTTTGAAAAAGTGATCTTTGACAAAATTTACACTTTTATGTCAATTGAAGGGTTATTTAAAGACGAACAATTTGGTTTCCGTAAAAAATGCTCTACTGTACTAGCTTGTTTTCATCTTGTACGGGAAGTTACACGTAATTTGGACAACGGTATGCATACATTAGCTCTATTCTTAGATATGAGCAAAGCATTTGACTTTGTATGTCACAAGTTACTACTCGCTAAGCTAGAAAGATATGGGATAAGGGGTACAGCTTTGTCATGGATAGCAAGTTACTTGTCAGACCGCCAACAATGTGTCGAAATTGAAAAGATCTCTCAAAAGACAAAAGAGAAGCATTACTCTACATATTGCTTTAATCGCTGTGGTGTGCCCCAAGGCAGTGTGTTGGGTCCTTTGCTGTTTTTAATATATATTAATGACCTGCCTGATGTCATAGATCAACAGTGCATTCTATTCGCAGACGACACCACTCTTATCGTTAAATCTAAAAACATAAAAGAACTCCAAAATATAACTAACAATTGTTTTAAAAGGGTAAAACAATGGTTGGAAGACAATAATTTAAAGATCAATATTGACAAAACAAAATATATATATTTTAGAACACAGCGAAGCAATGAAAAATATCTGGACATACATTTTAATAATGATAAGATAGAAAATGTAAATTTGACTAAGTTTCTGGGAGTAACAATAGATAAGTTTTGCGATTGGAAGGCTCACATTGATGTATTAGTTAGTAAAATTGACAGATTTGTATATGCGTTGCACAGAATTAGACAAACAGTATCGAAAGAAGCCGCTCTGACAGCGTATCATGGATATGTGTCATCCGTGTTGCGTTATGGCTTAATACTTTGGGGAAACTCCGTAGATATGCCAAGAGCTTTTAGGGCTCAAAAAAAGTGTATAAGATCGATCTGTGGAGCAAACTATCTGGACAGCTGTAGGCCGCTGTTTAGATCATTAAATGTTTTACCTATTCCTTGTCTATACATCATGGAAATCGGGATATTTGTGAAAAAAAACCATATTTTATTCGAAACCAATAAGAGACAAGGTTATCGAGGCAGGAAAGTAGATAGGTTGGTTGTTCCACCCCAAAAATTATCACTCTACTCAAGAAATGTTAACTGTATGTCTGTGAGATTATACAACAAATTGCCAGATTCCCTAAAATCCCTACCGATTGGCCAATTTAAAAATAAATTGCATGAATTTTTAATTAACAAAATGTATTACTCTATTAATGATTTTCTTAATGATAAAATTTGACATCCAGTAATACGCCTAATCGTTTAAGTAATTATTTTGAAGATTTATTGTAATTTTGACCTGTTTTGTAAAATTGTGTTAATTTTTAATTTTTATTGTATAGTTTAACTGGACGTTTTAATATTTGCACACCGACAATTCGGTAGAATATGCTGGAGTGAAACTTAGATTAAGACCAATTGTAATTTACCATATTCTTGCAAATAAACGATTATTATTATTATTATTATTATTATAATGTCACCAAACGTGTAATTTGGTCCGAATGTCGAGTCGAGTCGTGGATTGGATGTTATCGCGTGCCCTGATAAGCGCGACCCTCGACCCCTCGACAGTCGCCAGTTTGACTCTTAATTCAATCAATGGCATCCTTCTTAACGTTTAGTATTTATAAGCCAGATGGTTGTCCTTGTCCAATGTCCATGTTTACCTTGCATGGTTCCATGTTTATCATTAATAACTCTACCTGATGGCAATGTTAAACATGCAATAGTTATTTTCATGGCATGTGTTCCTTTCTTTGCGGTATCGTGACCGTTGTCTATTCAGCAAACACTAGGCATTGCACTGATTTGAATCTTATATGAAAATGTGTTATATGATTCAGGTTTTATAATTTAGCATTCTCCCTTTATGAGATTTAGATGAGTGATATGGTCCAGTATGATTGCGGAAGATAATTAAGATTAAAGACATTTATTCTCATAAGAATACAATAATTCACTTAAATGAGAAATACATTAAAAGAACAAAGTTTGAATTAAACAATAACTTGACATCGAGCGTGTTAGGCAATTCTTAATATTGTAAGTCACTCAATAATTTGTTAAGAATTGTGAGGGTAGGTATTGACTCATTACCATCGCCACATGATCTCAGCGCAAAAACGAGCTAGCGAATACAGAATGCACGGATCCACAAGATAATTACTAAACCAAACGAACGTACAGGGCTGTTAAACTGAAATAGTCTTTACTGACCAGATAACTAGGTCACCCGGTGCCCCACGTTCGTTTTACGCGCTCTTTGTAATCATGGCGCCCACGAATGTGTGAAAATTTGACTAGGATGATTATAATATGCGTACTAGAATGATACATTTTAATAAGTGTCCACTATAATTTTATTTATGAAACAGACAGTCATTACAATCTCACTTTGTGGTAAGTGTGGGCACGGTGTACTGTGTGGTCTATATGGTACATACTGTCCAGTAAATGCCTATTCAGTATTGTTCAGAAAATATCCATAAACCAGGCAGCGCGATCCACTCCCTAAATTTTTAGGCAGAGGTTAGAGCGCTGGTTTTGAAAGTACTCGCTGTGAAAGTCTATTTGAATAAAGTTATTTGAGTTTTAGTTAAGTAAGACGCAAAAGATCGCGGGTTCGATTCCCGCACCCTTTGTTTTGATTTGTGTTAGATCTGGGTGTTTGTGTCTACATAGCCCAAGGGAAAAATCTAACTTAGGGATTAGGGCAATCTATGTGATGTTGATTTGGTGGTTCTGTTATTTAATTGGGTTAGTGCAAGCTATGTTAATCATTAATGCACAATGTAAGTTTCGTAGATATCCTGTCTAGCTTTTATGGTATAACTGTAAAACAGTTATATTACAATTATTTCACCGAAGTCTTCGAGCGGAGCGTGAAAATGTGTTTTTGCAGGCCTTTCAGATGAGCTGACCTACTTAGTGATTCCTTTCCTTTACATTACTGTGCATGTCAACTTCAAATCTGGACCTGCGCTGCTTTCCATCAGGTGGAGAGCGAGGTCATCTTGATAGGCAAAATAAAATGTAAATGAACTTTAATATTAATCAAACTTTTTGTCATATTCTGGTGCAGACATTAGAACAGGCGTTAAAGGAGAACGCTTCGGCTCTGGACAGCGAGGAAGCGGGCGCGGGCGGGCGCGCGTCGGACGCGCGCGCGGCGCTGCGGCTGCTGCCGGCGCTGCGGGCCGCGTCCGCGCCGGCGCTGCGGGCGCTGCTCGAGGCCGATGACGCCTATCCCACGCTGTGAGGATGCACTTTTATTGCCGTTATATCGGCTGCTTACAACTTGTTATACTATTTTCATTACTCATACACGGAAAGTACGCTTGAAGTTGCCTGAGCATAGGGTTGAAAGCTTCACTTTCAGCCCTAGGGCTGTAATAGTACATTGTTACCCTAGGGGTGAAAGTAACTTATTTAGTCCCGAGACGGGGTTTGGCGCCCGGAACGAAGTGAGGGCGCCAATAGTTCGAGGGACTAAATAAGTCTTTAACCCGAGGTAAACACTGTGCTTTTCATTACAAATACAAGGAAAGTAAAAATAAAAACATGAATTAGCTAAAGAAAAAAATAGTAAAATAAATGAAGATCGAATTGCCGCTTTCCCGCCTATTTTGTTTGTTTTTTTTTGTGGCCGGCCAGCTATTCAGCCATTATTTTTTTTTATCATCATTGGAAAAATGGTAAATATTTTGCCTAAATCTAAGTTATTTTAAAGAAATTGTTAAAACTAAATTATAATAAAGTTATTTAAAAAATATTTATTTATTAACCACATATATAATCTTTAATCAATACTTCAATCAATCAATCAATCAATCAATTTTACATCGTGGCTGTATAGAAAGTTGGAACATGGTTCAATAGATATGTGAAAAAGAACTACTTTTTTTTAAATAATTTGACAGCTGTCAGTTGAAAGTGATTCTCCCTAGGGATGAAAAGTATTACTTTCATCCCGCTCCTCAGGCAACTTCAGACCTACTTTCAGAGTATGAGTAATGAAAAGTTTTTTTCAGCCCTAGGGCTGAAAGTAAATAACTGTCAAATGTCACCTTCTATTTTGACATTCCTTTTGCGGCAAGTCGATGTATTCTATTCAGCCACAGCTGTATTTAAAATTTCTTTATCTTGATTTCAAATGAATATTTAAACAATCGAAGCAGGAATATACTCATTAATGTATGTTTCACTTAATTAGTATTTAATTGAATAAATTTGAGCTAAGCATTTAAGATAGAAATTAAAAAAAAAAAAAAAAAAAAATAAGGCGGGGGAATTCCATCATCATTGTCTAAGTATGCTTTTTTACAAATATTAAAAAAAAATGGAAATGAATGGGATTGAATTCCACAGACAAAAAAAAGGCGGGATTGCAACTATTCGAACTTCATTCAGTTGTTTCGTAAATCGAGTGAGGAGTTTATTTTCTGCAAAATGAGTTCATCAGACTTAGATATGGATTTGACTCCTGATTTCATTAGAGAAGCTCAAACAGTTGTACTTTCCTTATATTCGTAATGAAAAGCAGAGTGTTTACCTCGGAAGAAAGACCTTTTCAATTCCCTCGAACTATTAACGCTCTCGCTACGATCGCGCGCCAGACCATCTCGTGCATTGAAAAGGTAACTTTCTCACCTTGTGTAACAATCTACTATTTCACCGTATGATGATATCCCTGACAGTTCATAATTGACAATCATAGTGATGCAACGAATAAAATTTAATCGATGGTTTCAAAATGTTGGATGAGTTGGCAAAGGAAATGGAATCGGATTTACCGATTCTTAATTTTAAAAAAAATCTTAATAAACGGGTTATGGCTAAAATAATAGTTAGAATAAGTTATAGAATAAAACGCGGTCTTTCGAAAAAAATAGTAACTATATTAATTATTTACTGCTAGAACTTGATTCTTGTGAACTGATATCAGAATCGGAATCGTCTTCTACTGTTATTATTATTTGCTAGTCTCTTATTCGGTCAATGTGGATCTATTTGTCCCAGTCCTCCATTACGGTTTGGCGAGTTTTTTTAACGCCCTTTCTCCAATTTTCACCGGTTACATATTGACATGCCTCTTCCAATAATTTCATCATCTTATTTGCTGTAAACGCCGGAGACATGTTGTTTTTGGCCGCATAATTTAATGTAATAAACAAAAACTAATGAATTAATATTTATAAAAATATTGTGTCCTCGGTAGCCTAGGTACATTGTTTAAACACTCATTGAAGATAATTTCAACTACGTGTGCCCCAAAAATACTCCTTGATTTTTGAAAATTAGCATCTTATTTAGTCGAAAAGTAGTTGTTTCATGACAACGATAACCTAGGGTTCTTCAAGTCTCCAATACAATTTTTTACGCGTACGATAATGCAAATTTAAAGAGACAACTCGTGGTAGACGTACAGGACGTACTATATACTCGATGTACTAGGTAGCGTGGATTAGCGGGCGAGGAGACGATGTTTAATGAAAATATAGCTTAGGGATGATTACTTCTTATAATCTTGAACTAGGACCCTATTAAAATTATAAAGTCGCTTGTACGGTGTACGCTTCTTCGGAGTGTATAACTTCTTGTCTTTTGTACCGGTTTCACCATATTTTTCTTTTGTTATACGAGAAACGGTAGCTGTCCCGTTGTCCAGAGCTGCCGCAACTCGGTCTATCACTCTTTCGATCGGTATTAACGGGCCCCCATTAGTACGCTCTCGTTCGAAGTAGTCCCTCAAACGAATAACTAACTCCCGACTTTGAGAACTCAAAACAGTCTTTTTGGTATTTTTCGGCATCGTACCAAACAAAAACAACTAAAACGAAAAACTCAACAAAAACAGCAAAAAAAGTCAACACAAACAAATACGCAACTCAGACGTAACGCAAACACAAACCGCATACAAGGCAGACGCATTCGTACTGATTTATCTAATTACTCTTTTTAATTGACTACTTTGTAATACAATTGGACATTCGGATTAAGATGATTACTATTGTATTGTATGCTTGTGAGGCGGAACACAGTGAGACTTTTAATCTGATCTGAACATTATTGTGATGCGCAATAAAGTTTATTTGTATCTAACGTGAATGACATGTATTCATCGATTTTTTTGTCGATTTAGTAGTGCCAAAACACTATTGAATGGCGTTCCTTTTCACGCATCAGGCGCCGTATAGATGTATTTATTTTAATTTCATCTACTTTATTTAATAACAGTTAATAATTATAACAATAATTAACTTGATAAGTTTCGAAAGGACAATAGTTTTTTAATACTTTATTAAATTTTCTTTTGCCAGTTTCTTTTTATTTAGTTTGAAATAGTATGCGTGACATGGAACAATGAGAGCTGTCAGGCATATCATCTTAGAGAGAAAATTGTATAATCGAGGTTTTATAATAATGGTACAAGAAAGATATCTGTGTCCTTCTCATTGGCAGGCTTGCTCATTTAAATGCGTTTCAGAAAAGCAGTCCCCGGCGAAACTAAGCATACACATGTGCTGAATACTGTATAGATTATTATTCAAACTGTACGATGTCCGCTTAGTAGACCACGAACACCGGTACACTTGTTGTATAGTAGTAGTAGAAGTAGATAGTAGATGAGCACGTCGGAGAGAAAGATAGCCAAAGTGAAGTAAAATAGTTATATTGTAAGTAAAGTGACAAAGTAAAGTATTATGGCAAATCTTTTCTTGAGTAGTGTTTGGTAGGGCGGTCAGTAACGTACTCTCGATTGAAATATAATTAACTCTATATTAAAGGCGCGCGGCGCGCCTAATGTGGGGCGCCGCGTAAGCATAAAATAATAATGTACAGTGGCCTTGCCCGTACATGTTGGCAACCCAAAAAAGGATGAAAACACTATCAAGATAAAGAAATGCCAGCACAAATAAGTTAAACAAAATAAGTAAACTATGACTTTAAATTAAACACAATGTTGTCTGCCGCTGGGGTAGTTAGTCGAGGACGCTCAGCCGGCTGTCGTGGTGGTGGCTTGCTCGAAGACGGTAGTTCTTGTTGCTGTCCAGGGCGACTCTGCATACGTTTTAGTTCAATGTCTTCATACTTGTGTTGCTCTTGGATTGATATTTTCTTTCTGGCGCAGAATAGGAAGCTACGTTTTTTTATAGCCCAGATGATTGTTACGATAATAGCTGCGCTGAGAAGAGTGTAGACAATGACGTATTGATGTAAGTCATGACTTGAAAGGGAAGAAGGAAGGACTTCGTGTTCTTTCATGGAATGAAGTCTTTTATCTATCTGTCGAATTTCCTCCTCAGGGGATTCTTGCTGGACACGCCATGTTGCACGCTGGTGAGTTTAATCAACAATGTTGTTGACCGTTGAATTAAGCTCAGGAATGTTGAAATTGTAGTCGTTCATCTTAATTTTCGAATTGTACTCATTATGACAGTACAGAGTGAAATCTTTCGATTGTAAAGCGCAACCTTTTGCTAAAGTTACTATGCCTGAAGTTGTCATAGTAAATGAAGTTATGTCGCCTTTGCAAATAGTTCGCAAAGTGAAAGTTCCGCAACAAATAGCCAGCCACCTGTTCGGTGCGTGTAATGTGATCCATGATTCAATGTACGGAGATTCCCTGACGTCACATGGTGTCGAGTACGTCATGCGATGACTCAAAAGCTTCGCTTCACAGGTAGCATTGTTTTTTTGAAGATAGAATACTGGTAAGTTTTTGAAACATATGAAATCCTCTGGTTTCAGTTGAGTGCATTGCTTCACGTCTTCTTCTGATTGTGAAATGTATGTGCTTTTTCGAAAATCCACGGCAATAAATGTTGACTGTAACTGTACGATGGTTGATCTTGTCTCAGTCTTCACAGGTAGTGGGATAGCTTTAAAAAGCTGAAAATGTTCATTTGAAGTTAGAGGGATGTGAACTTCGAACATAAAGTAATCGGTAGTTACTCGAGCCTTTGCGTAGAGCAATTTATACATGTTCTTAATGTCTTCTTTGACGTTTTCTACAGGCAAGGTAAGTGATTTCGGCAGTTTCCCCGAAATAGTGTTCAATTGTTCGATCAAGGTCACTGGAGTAAGCAGATGTACGTCCATATGTCCTTTATAGATGTCGGTTAGGGTGTTGAATAGCATTTCTTGAAATGTTCTCATATTTTTCAGCAGCAAAAAGGATGTGAGAGACGCCGAGTTGAAATAACTAGTAGCCATCATAATTTCCATAGTTGATTCAATCTTGGCTAAGTTTGCGTCAGTTTTATTCATAAACGACATCATGTTGATTTGTCGGTTGATGTTTTGCTCAGTTTTCTTTAGCACTTTGTTCTCCAATTCAACTATCGATGTTTGATTCTTCATAAGGCCAAATAAGTAGTTTTCATTATTCTGTAAAGCCTCAATATCTTTCTGATATTTTTCAGCAAACTGTTGATCAAGAACTCCAAAGAGGCTGTTCGCAATGCTGCCAATGCCATTGATCAAACCTCGTTTTCTTCGTTCTGATAGGTGCTTGTGAGGAGATTCGTTCGTGTTCGATTTCGTGTTCTAACTGCTCTAACGTAGTCTTGCAATATCTTGGGTCAGTTTTTTCACAGAGATCGTCTAAGTCATGAAGATAAGTTTCGATATTTTTTATCCCAATCCAGTAGTTAGTTAGATTATAATACATTAGTAATGTCCACTCGTCTTGAATCATTTGCATTTTGCCGACGGTGTCATAATATACGAGTATCGGGCAGTCGGGCTCGAGGCTTGTAACATGAGCGCTTGTCGTCAATTGCGCCATATGTTCCGGTAATTATAGTAAACATCGTTATCAGAGTAGTAAGCAATGAATCCCATGTATTTCTCTTCTTAATTTTCTTTGTTTTTGACCCCCTTTGCGAAGATGTAGTGTTAATTTTTTCCGATTCTGTTTCCGTATTGGTCTCAGTATTCGTTTCAAGCGGTAGAGGCGACAATTTCACAATAGGACGCTTGATTATGCCAGTTTGCGTTTTCACTGTAGTAACCCGCACGTATCCGTCGGCACCGGGATGTGTCTCCAGCACGCGGCCCATTGCCCATTTCCCGGGTGGCAGGTTATTGTCTTTAATCAGCACAATGTCACCTGCTGTAATATTGCTGGTTGGCTTGTTCCATTTGCTACGACCTTGTAGTTGAGTCAGATATTCCTGGGACCAGTTTTTCCAGAACTGCTGAAACATTTGTTCAGTCAACTGCCGCCGCAAGTTGATGGTATTTTTGTCGGTGTAGTCCGAAATAGGTAGTGATATTACCGGACTTCCAGTGAGAAAATGACTAGGCGTTAAATAGTTATAAAATTCCTCCGGGTCTTCGGTCAACAGGCAGAGAGGTCTAGAGTTTAAGCAGGCCTCAATCTGCGCGATTAGGAGGTCTACAGGACGCGATAAGTTGAACTCAGGATCAGCGAGCTTCAAGTTCTGCAAGTGTGGCCAGTCAGTGTTTGTAAATGACCAGTTAGGTAAGTTGTTAGTGAGTTTTTTCATTACTAGTGCTTGAGTTTCAAATGAGAAGTCGGAATGAATCGACTTACATGTCAGCGGAAGACGTCCCTTACAGTCTCCTGAGACGCTTCCTACTCCAGAAATGGTAGCGTTTAGCCGCTTTCTAGGTAGACGTAGTAGTTGCGCTGCTTTTTCGGTGATCAGATTCACTTGGGAACCTTGATCAAGCAGAGCCCGTAGTGTAATGTGAGTCCCATTTGCAGACTTTATCTGAAGCTGGACAGTTGGTAACAAAATCTCCAAACCATCAGTGGATAAGTGATTAGCGCTTGCTTGAGTAGAAGTCGAAGATCGAGTCAAATTTTTGTCCAGATACTTATCATTGGTAGGTAAAATTTTCTTCGATAAATTGTGTAACAAAGTATGATGTCTCATGTTACATTCTTTGCAAGTCTTTGTAGACAGGCTTTGACCGCCTCCGTGGCTGTATAAGCAGCTTTTGCAAACATGCAATTTCGCAACCGTATTATTGCGTTGTGCAGGGTTCATGTCAATGAACTTTGGACATTGCATTAACACATGATTTCCTTCACAATTGGGACATTTACCGTAAGACGTTGTGAGATAAGTTTTCTTAAACATAGTCTTCGGTTCATAGTGATCTTTTTTGGCAGTATAGAATTTATACGGCACGTTAGTGGAAATGACTTGCTTTGGAGAGTTGGCGACTCCTTTCTTAGCATTTTTCATAGTCTCGTACGCCATGAATTTGCTTTCTAGAAAGTATAGAAAATCGCTCAAAGGTTGCACTTCTCTATGATCTTGTAGTTCTTTCATGTAATCTGTATAGGTGATGGGGTCCAGTTTCTGCAGCATTAGATGAACGATAAGTGGGTCCCAAGTAGATGTTTCAAAGCCGATGTTGGCGAGGCCATTCAAACATTCGGTGATGACGTCATGCATCTTCTTGAGGTTGTGGTTGTCTGGGGTTTGTATAACCGGCAGCTCAAGCATTGCGTTGACAAATGATGTAAATGGAAGGCGTCTGTTGTCATAGCGCTGGTTAAGTATTTCCCAGCAGGAGGCGTAATTGTCAACGCTAACGCTGAGATGTTGCACCAAACGCGCTGCTTCGCCTTTTAGTTTAGTTTTGAGATGCTGCATCTTCTGGGCTTTGTTTATCATCGGGTTGTTGTGAATGGATTCCATAAAAAGGTCTTTGAAAGAAATCCACTGTGTGTAGGTACCGAAAAAATCAGGAATTTCAATTTTTGGCGATGATTTTTCGTAATGCGCTGTAGACCAAATTTTGGAGTTAAGGTATCGTCTAATTTCGTCGTATTTACCTTCTATGGCGACAAACATATCGTAGTATTTGGTATTGGAACCTTTGAGTTTGGCTTCCAATTCCCAGTGATGTTTGTCGATCATATCCCATTTAGATTTCAGGATAGAAAAATGATCTTGCAGTTCCCAAATCTCGATGGAAAATCGCTCCATTGAGCCTCTAGGGACTCCAGTCGTTTGACCAAATAAGCTTCATTTTTCCTGTCCGGGCTGTCCTTTTTGTAGTTAGAACACAGGGTTTTGATGTTATTGAAGCACTCTTGTTGCACTTGCAGCATGATTGGTAGTAGTAGGAATAGCTCTTATTTCTAGCACGTAGTAGACGGTGGCAGATGTAGAGCAAGGTGGTAGTTCGTCTCAGTAAATCTCACACCCTTGTTTACGCTATGTGCGCCTTCTCAATTTACTGGTGAGACCCGCTTGTGGGAGGCCAGTAAACCGATTCGCTAACGTAAAAAGGAAAGTAAGACTCACCAAGTTGTTGCTCGAAGGACCATTAAATGTACGATGTCCGCTTAGTAGACCACGAACACCGGTACACTAGTTGTATAGTAGTAGTAGAAGTAGATAGTAGATGAGCACGTCGGAGAGAAAGATAGCCAAAGTGAAGTAAAATAGTTATATTGTAAGTAAAGTGACAAAGTAAAGTATTATGGCAAATCTTTTCTTGAGTAGTGTTTGGTAGGGCGGTCAGTAACGTACTCTCGATTGAAATATAATTAACTCTATATTAAAGCGGCGCGCGGCGCGCCTCATGCGGGGCGCCGCGTAAGCATGAAATAATAATGTACAGTGGCCTTGCCCGTACACAAATACAGATTGGTAGTTACTCCGATTTGAGCTTGCTGAAATACTTCAAATAAATAGCTGGCATGCCAGTAGCATCATGATGATGATGATCCAAAGTACCTAATATATGTGATGATTTAGCATCACTTCGGTTACGGTCATCAAACACAATAACAGATAGTATGTGCAGTGACATTGAGTTAAAAAGCCATGTTTTTAGTTATCATCAAACTTACTGGTTTAATGTATTAGGTTGGGGAAAAAGTCTTTTCGCATACAGTATGTATGAACTTGTAATAAAATCTCTTTGGCTATACTATTTGGTAGGCTGGATTTGGTATCATTAAAAGTTTAAATTTTAAAGAAGATAATTCCAAATTCAAATTAGGAAAATATGTGATTTTCATTTGTTTTTCTTACTGTCAAGATGAGTGAATCTAACAAAGAAATTCAATATATTTTTAAATTTTACTAAAAAAAAGGTAAAAATGTCATTTTTGAAAAAGTGGAGCAAGATCGGCATATCAGTAGTTACGACGTAGCTGAAGAACTGGGAATTGACCACAAAACAGTTTTGGCGCATTAATGCATCCGCCGTATAGCCCTGATCTTGCACCTTCAGATTTCCACCTGTTTCGGTCTCTACAGAATTCTTTAGGCAGTGTCAGGTTAACATCACGAGAGGACTGCCAAAACCACTTGTCGCGGTATTTTGATCAAAAGCCTCAAAATTCCTATAGCAATGGAATCATGTCCCTCTACCTACAAGATGGCAAAAAGTAATCAAGCAAAATGGCACCTACATACTTTAGTTAAATGTAAATAAACTATATTAAAAAATGTTTTGAATCTTAAAAAATGCAAAGAAACTTTTTCCCCAACCTATTATTATATTCAACGTAGTTAAGCTCAACCATAGCAAATGTTCAACGTGCTCTTTACCAGTCGCGGTTTGTGCCGCCTGCTGGGCCTGACGGGCACGCTGGCGGCGCACGCGGCGGCGGACGGCTTCCTGCACCTGAGCGCGCGCGACCCGCTGCAGCCCCTCGCGCGCGACTACCTCGCCGCCTTCGCGCTCGCGCCCGCGCCCGCGCCCGCCGCGCTGGCGGAGGTGGCGCGCCTCGCGGCGGAGGCGCGGGGGGCGGGGGTCGCGGACGCGGCGCTGCTCGCGGCCAGCGCGGCGGCCGCCCGGCTGGAGGACGAGCAGCCCGCGAGGAGCCTGAGGGATGATGTGGCGCGCTCGCTCGCACGCTGCAAGGTAATGCTGGGGAGGCGGGAGACATGATGACTTTTACTTAAATCTAATCACTACATATCTCTCGCTCATACGCATGTTATAGACACTTACAAAATGAAATTAGGCAGTGTAATGAAATACAAAATATACGATGTAGGCAGTAGTTCTCGCGCTTAAATTAACACTGAATGAAGCTTTGGGTACTTACCCTTAAATTGTCTATGAACAAAAATAAAAATAAAAAACATCAACAACATTAGTGATCGTTTGATAGGCACAGCTTAAAGCAGAAAAAAGTGAACATAAATATTTACTACGGCTATTAAGTACGGTTATTTACTAAGGCTGTTTATTATGGGCAAATTGAGAGGTTATGTTCAGTAAGTATATTTTTCAGATGTTTCTTGGAGACAACATTATTAAGTATTACTGAAGTTGTCCCTGGCGTTCTAGGACGATGCCTGCCGCGCGGTGCGTCTGCAGGCGCTAGGGCACCTGCGCCGCGCGGAGAGCGCGGAGCTGCTGCTGGAGCACGCGGAGCGCGGGGGGGGCGCCGCGCTGGGGGCCCTGGGCGCGCTGGGGGCGCTGCCGGCGGGGGCGCTGCACTTCGCGCGCCGCCGCCGGCTGGAGGCGCTCGCGCTGCGGCCGGGCGCCGCGCTGGAGGTGCGCGCGCAGGCGCTGGACCTGCTGCTGAAGAGCAGCGTGGAGAGGCCGCTGCCGCTGGCTGAGGTGAGTCCTGCGGAATTGTCTACTGCAACTGCCATTCATTGGTACTTTTCTTAGATTTACATTTCTGAGTTTCAGTCTGATTTTTCAGCTAAAACTTACATAAACGTAAGTATCGAAAAACGTCCAGGGCTCGATAATCTGTATACGGTACTGGTATTGTATAATGTCCGCTTAGTAGACACGAACACCGGTACACTTGTAATATAGTAGTAGTAGAAGTAAGTTAGTAGTAGTTGCGGTGCAGGCAGGTAGTCACCTCAAAGTTCACAGTAAAAGTGTATTGTAGAAAGTATAAAGTTACAAGTTAAATAATGTGGCAAATCTATTCCCTGTTAACTGATTGGCAGTCAAGTTCGTTCTCAATATTTTAATATAGCTAATCAATCATATTAACGTAAACAGTGGTCGATGTAGGTCAACACACTGAATGACGCAATGGGGGCTATCGCGTGTGAGTTTGAGAGAGGCGTGCAGAGAGCACTGATAGCATCTGTGGAGCTGACTACTTGGCCCCCTGTAAGCCACTGTTTAAAAGACTAAAAATTCTGCCTTTGCCCTGTTAATACATTTTAGATATTTGTATGTTTGTAAACAAATTTCCACGTTATTTTCTCTTGATCGTCAATGTGACTGGTAAAAAGAACAGCAGAGACCCGCATAAACTATTAATTCCACAGCAGAAACCTACGTTGCACAGCAAAATGTGTACTGCAATGCTATAAGAATTTATAATAAGTTGGCAACTAACATTAGGGCATTAGACGTAAAAAATAAATTCAAATATGTAATGACTATCTGCACATTTTTTTTTGTTATGACTTTACTCTGTCAATTCAATTTTTGTGTAAAAAAACAAGATTGAAAAGAGTTACCATCGAGTTTCTTGCCGGAGTCTTCTCGATCGAAAAAAACCTCCGAACCGGTGGTAGAGTCACATTATGTTAAATTATAATTTTTACTAGCATAGTATTTTTTATGTTAGTCTATTTTTAGTATATTTTTGCTATAATTCTTTTTTTTGTATATGACTTGTCATACTCGTAAGTACTTTTTATAAGTATGAATAAGGATATTTTTCACTTTTTTACTTTTTTTTACTTTATTTTTGCAAACACTTTTTTATTCTTGCAAAGTATCAAGAAATTAAATAGTTTTTTTCTATGTTAACTAACTTTGATTAATATAGGACGACTAAAGAGGTTATACTAATGAAAATAATAATTGTAAATTTTAATAATGTTGTACTCTAATTTATATTTCTACGCCAGTAATGGCAGGATATGTGCACTAACCAATGACTTAAGATACATTGACGACCGACTTGGTGTAATGGTTAAGAAGTTGGCTACTACACCAGAGGTCGCGGGTTCGATCCCCGCACAGTACAAACATTTGTGTGCATGAACATGTCTGTTTGTACTGGTCTGGGTGTCTCCTATGTATAATAAGTATGTATTTACAAAATAAAATGTATTTAAGTATGTTTATCCGTTGTCTAGTATCCCATAACACAAGCTTTAATTAGCTTACTTTGGGGCTAGATGGCGCTGTGTGGAATAATGTCCAGGGATATTTATTATTTATTATTATGTACTAACCATATTCTTAGAAATAAATGATTTGATTTGATTTGAAAGCGGAATTAAGAGAAAGAGGCGCAAAAAGAAGCGGCCTCAGAGAGCAGCTTTTCTACTTCTTCATAAGTTTTTCAAAAGTCTGCAAATTTTTTGTTCAAATAAATAATAATGCTTTCAGGGAATTTGTTGTGACTATGGTGCAGTCTATGTTTTTTGAAGCTGTTGTGATAGTATAAATAATTAAGAATATCTTGAATTTACTGACAATAATATGTTCTTCATGTTGAGTTTCCTCTGTATTTGATGAAAGTTCCAGTTTCCAGTTTTTTTTTTGAGGTTGATGAGCTCTTTTTGCACGTTCTCTTTTAATTTCCTTTCTCTCTTCACTTCCTTGGTTCCAAGAAAATTTACTAGGTACAACTTTTTTGGCTTTAATTTAGGAGTAGCTGAAAATTTGTGAACAGAACATTACAAGAGATGAAAGTAACGTCAAAGTTACTTAAATCAGAATGAATGAGAAAGATAATTACTTACGACCTTCTGTATTTGATTCTTTGGCTAACACATAATCCTCGGGGTTAAAATGTTTTTAACAAACACAAGAATGTTTTGTCGAAGTTTAGTTATTCCTGGGAATCGCCACTAGCCACTGTTTTAAAACAGTTTTCTCTTTCGACAACATGTGTCCTCCTTTTTTTCAAAACAAAACGGAACGGCGCACAACTTTGCGGCATATCCTACTCGATCTGATGATAGTTATTTATAATTTACAAACTTAATGAATTTCTAGATGTAAAACTTTGTTTCGGCGCCGATCTTATGAAGCCGCCTTTGACAGCTATACCTCTGGACCTTAGTCAACAGTGACGCCGACTGGTGAGCAAAGAAACGATATTGTCATAGTCGGCGAAAATGTACAGTAGTTAGTTAGACTGTACATGTTGGCCACCTCAAAAGAAAATAAATAAAAGAAAGTTAAATAATTACTTAAAGGAAAGATATGCCAGTACAGAGCAAATATTTAACAAATTAAGTATCAAAATTAAACGCTAAGTTATTCGAGGCCGCAGTAGGTTGTTGACGCGGAGGCTTAGCTTAGGTGGTCCTTGGCTCGATGTTCCTTGGACGGCTGGCAATGTAGACTGTCTCGCGATTCTTTGCAGCTCGATGTCTTCACGAACAGAGTTGCTTTTCATGCAGTGGTGCGTGGAGCGCCTTTCCATTAGCCGAACTATGATTGCAACGAGAGTAGTGCTGAGCAACCCATAGCAGATAACATATTCATGTATATCATGTGTTGAAATCGGTGCAGGAAGTGCCTCATGTTCTCTTAGTGATAGTATTCTACGATCAATCTCTTTAATGTCTCTTCTAGACGTTTCAGGTGAAGATGCCCCATTCTGTGTTTCCGTGTTTTAATGTTATATCGACGATATTATTTATAATAGAGTTCAACGTAGGGATCTCAAAGTTCTTATTCATCTTCATTTTTGTTTTATACTCATTGTGTGAGTAAATAGTAAAGTCCTTATTGTTGTAAAATGCATCCTTGTGCCAATGTTACTATGGTCGACGCAGCGATGGAATTCTCTGAGATGTCACTTTCGCAGATAATGCGCAAAGTGCAAGTTCCGCGCAGAAGCCAGCCAGCTGTTTGGCGAGTGTAACGCGACCCACGCGTTATTGCACCTTGTTTCTTTGACGTCACACGGTGAACTTGAACTTGAAAGATGATGATTTAGTTATTTTGCTTCACACAGCGCGATGTCGTTATGCAAATTAAACATAGGTAAGTTCTTGTAGCAGATGATTCGGTTTGTGTTTAGTTCATGGCAGAGTTTCACATAATCTTCAGTCATCGATATGCATCTGTTCTGAAAGTTTACAGCAATGTATTGTGATTGTAGCTGTATAGTTGTTATTCCCGTGACAGCTTTCACCGGAAGGGACAGGTCTCACAATGGGGTCAAAATAACATCGTTTGTTTCAACCCCGGTAAGACACAACTCTGCGCCTTTACCGCGGAAAAAGCCCCGTTTATCGCATGTCCTAAGTTTGAAAGCACTACCTTGAGTATCAGGCCTAGGGATCCTTGGCGTTGACGTTTCGAGTGATGTACAGTTGCGCAGTCATCTGGAGGGTAAAGCCTAATTGGCTTCCAAAAAAACTGGAGTGCTAAACAAAGCAAAGCAGTATTTCTTGCCTCCTCAGCGCCTTCAACTTTACAAGGCACAAGTAAGGCCTCACATGGAGTACTGCTGCCATCTTTGGGCTGGAGCACCTCAGTATCTTCTCCATCCTCTTGACCGTATACAGCGGAGAGCCGCTCGAATTGTCAACGACCCTGTGATATCCGACCGCCTAGAGCCTTAGATCCTTTGGCCATACGGAGAGACGTTGCATCTCTCTGCGTTTTCTACCGTCTTTACAATGAGTAGTGCTCAGAAGAATTGCATGATCTTATACTTGCCGCTGAATTTCATCATCGCACGACACGTCATAAGTCGAAATTCCATGCTCATCACCTGGATGGCTGGCGCTCAACAACCGTACGTTTTTCGCGTCAATTTCTTCCGCGTACATCCAAGATATGGATTGATCTTCCAGAGTATGTATTTCCAAAGTAATATGACATCGGAGCCTTCAAGAAGAGAGCGTATTCCTCTTCAAAAGGCAAGCAACGCATCGGTGACACCTCTGGTGTTGCAGTTGTCCATGGGCGGAGGTGATCACTTTTCATCAGGTGACCTTCCAGCTCGTTGGCATTACATAAAAAAAGTGGGATTGGTTTGTGTTGTGGTTAATATTGTATCTACTGGGAGGTAGATGAAAAAAGTTAGTCGTTGCTTGAAACTCCTATAATTTTATCATAACATGGTGGCAGCGGTTAAAATGTTTTTTTGGTGGTTTATTCTTACACAAATAGCGATTAAAGGTATTGTGAGAATAAGTGTGGTGCGTGTAAAGTGTTTTAGATAACACAAACCACAAATTATAGCTAATTAACGATATCGACGTAAACAGTGGTTGATGTAGGTCAACACACTGAATGACGCAATTGTCAGCGAAAATGTTCTGTAGTTCGACTGTACAGGGTATTGTAAAATAACTAATACTTATCGTTCCCAAAGTCATAACACCCTAGGATAGTAAATTTCTGTACCCTATAAAGAACTAGTACGTGATAAAATACAGGTGTTTGATAATAGCCAGAACATCTAATCTAACTCATCGCAAGCTCTTGAAAGATAGTGTCGCACGCTGCGCATGCTCTTTCTACCTTATTTTCATTGAAAAAAAATAGTGTTTTTGTGTTTCACTAAAAATAGTTTTGGTAAATCTGTCCTCAGATTGTTCAGTTTCTTAGATATCTTAATTCTTCCAGACGGCAGCAGTCCTGCACCGGCACGGGCCGGTGGAGCTTCGCCGGCTGTTCTGGCAGCGCCTGCACGCGCTAGCTGAGGAACACGAGCCCGTGCGCGCGCTGCTGCCCAGGTTACCTGTTGAACTGAGGGCCTGGCACGCGCAGGCACACGCAGGTACGTAATACTAAATTTCTCAAAATTGCAGGGCAAGGACTCTGCATTAACGTTAATAATATAGTGGTCATGGCTGAACGCCCACTTCAGAATCCGTAGGGAATTTGATGCTCGATGTTGTCGATGTCTACGTATACCTAGGACTAGTGATCGAATTAGGCTGGAGGCCCAGCTTCAAGATAGAGGTAACCAACTCGTCTGGGCAGCTTTGGGAAAACTGCGCTGCAATTTCTCGTCCAACATACCTCTGTGCCTTTAGACTAGAGTACACTATTCGAGTGTGACAGTATATGTACACCTTCAGTGCTATACTACGTATCATTTTTTATACGTAAACAAAAGATCTTCTATTGTGTCTGGTTTTACTAAATGTGTTAAATCATTACCTGAGACTTAATGATTTCTGAATAATGAATTTTAAAAAAGGAGCTATATGGCAAAATCAGGGTGAATTTGATATTCTATGAACTGAATGATGTATTTTTTACTTTATCAAACTTTTTTATTTTGGGTTATGTTATAGGAATGATCTTTGTAAACTGAGACCTAATTAGGGTTTTCACGTTAGCATTTCCTTGTGCTGGCAGGCACGTCGATGGCCCTGTCGCGCTCCACGGGCTGGGCGGGCGCGGGCTGGGCGGCGCACTTAGACTCGCTGCAGGTGGCGGCGGGCGGGCTGCTGCGCCGGGGCACTGTCAGTCTGCAGGCGAGGGGCCCTGATAACTCTACCGAGGAACTGCTTAGCGTACGTTATTATTATAATCATTCATTAGATGTAACTTGTATTTTTTTGGTTTTTAGTTAACATATATTTCAACTAATATAATCAGCAATGTATTTGGTAAGATACCAGGGTTAAATTAATGTGCACATTAATTCTTCAGTCATCATCTATTGTGCGTGAAATGAGTCTATATGGTGTAATTAATTAGGAATATTTTAAACTAGCTTCTGCCCGCGACTTCGCGTGGAATAGTTACTTTGGGCTAACGCTAACTTTAGCTTTAGCTTAAGCGCTGCTGGCCCCGGATAGCTCTGGGAGATACCTCCCAGAGCTATCCGGGGCCACCGCCTTCCTCCTCATGACTGCCCGCCGGCTTTGCACATCATGAATGCACGCGCAGTACTTGATCATTATTTTGCTGCGATGTTATTTAAAAAACTGCGGTATCTCCCTAAGATATTCATTGAAATCGAGATAGTGTTTTTAAATAAGGTACATAAGCTATGTTTTTCAAAACTCTTGCCACCGCCACAAGAATGTAGCAGAGTGAGTACGTCAATTCAACGACTAAATCTTCATTTTAAGTTTTTTAAAACTGCTCCAACTTGATGTAATAACAAAAAAATATTATGTCCGTAAGGGTTCTTAGGATCTAAACTCTTGACGAAAGTGTTATCATATAGCGTCGGTTTTAATCTTAGTAGATAAACAGATCGCATATTATATGTGTACACTTATATTTTAGGTGTCAGTCTGGACTCGAGGGTTGGAAGCCATAGCGGGCGGCAGCGAGCCCGCCGACCCCGCGCTGTACGAGGCGGGGGCCGCGGGGGGCGAGGCGGGGGCCGCGGGGGGCGAGGCGGGGGCCGCGGGGGGGCTGGTGCTGGCCGTGGGCGGCGTGCACATGCCGCCTATCAGCCTATTTGAAGGACAGGTATGCATTATGTTCAATTTGTTTAAAACTGAAAAATCTAAAATTAAACGAGTAATAATGACTTATCATTATTGTTTTCGCCTCGGTTTTTGAATATATCAGAATCAGAATCATTTATTTCGCTTTAAAGTGGTACAAATATGTTAAAAAAATATATACAAAGTTCTCACATTCACTCAGCATAGCATAGCATGCAAAATTCATTGATATAATTTTAAGTTTACATGGAAATTATTAATATTCATTATTGTCAGAATGTCACCGAATCACGCTAAATTCATTAAAATGAACATAAAATACAAAATAAATGAGTTACAACAAAGGAGACTCAGAGAATATAAAATATTCATCCATTGAGTAGAAGCATCTTTCTATCAACCACCGTTTGAGGTTTGACTTAAATCTCTTTAGTGGAAGTACTTTTATTTCGTCTTTTAATTTGTTAAAGACTTTTATAGCCATACAGAAAGCAATTATCGCGGCATAAAGGTGATGTCCCACACCATGAAGCTCCTCGAGCGCATTGTACACTCTCGGATCCGACAGGAGTGTACAATCTCAGAGTGTCAGTATGGGTTTCGACCGGGTTGCGGAACCATAGACACCGTATTTGCCTTGAGAACGCTCATGGAGGTATACAGACTGATGAATACACCTCTGTATCTCCTTTTCTTAGACATGCAGAAGGCCTTCGACTGTGTCCCTCGTGAGCTGATCGTCTGGGCGCTGCGGTCCAGGGCCGTTCCCGAAGTCTTTATTGACATTATCCGGGATAAGTACCACGATTCCAGTTCCATAGTTAGGACTGCGGTTAGTGACACACTTCCCTTCTCTATCACCGCTGGAGTACACCAAGGCTCCGTGCTTAGCCCGTTTCTGTTCAGCGTAATATTAGACGTTCTGTCAAACAGCATCCTAGACCACCACGAGCAACCACCCTGGTGGCTTATGTATGCTGATGATATAGCGCTAGCAGATTCAGACAGGAGGCGGCTGGTACAACGGGTGAATAAGTGGAAAAATTCACTTGAAAACGGCGGTCTGAAACTTAATGTAGCGAAGACGGAGTACATGGCCCGCAACACCACAGATACCCAGTCCGTCCGCATAGGCGTTGACGTGGCCGAGCGCACGGACCGTGGCAAATACCTGGGATCTGTGTCAGGCGCGTCCGGGGACATCGACCGCGACGTCAGAGCCCAAATTTCCGCGGCTTGGGCTAAATGGCGTGAGGTGACTGGTGTCATTTGTGACTCCAAAATGCCGATTAAGCTGAAGGGGCAGGTCTATAAAACCATTATTAGGCCTTTCTTTTTATATGGCAGTGAAACATGGCCGTTACTAGAGCGACACAAGCAGGAGCTGCGCGTCACGGAAATGAAGATGCTGCGGTGGATGTGTGGAGTCTCACTCAAAGATCGCGTGCGTAACACCCACATCTGCGGCAGCCTTCGTGTTCGTGACATCGCAGACAAGCTGCAGGAGTGCCGCCTTCGTTGGTATGGTCATGTCTCACGGAGATCGGCAAACTACGTGGGCAACAAATGTCTGGCCATGCCGCCCCCGCCAGGAACCGGTAGAAGAGGTTGACCCAAGAAGCGGTGGCCCGACGTCGTTAAGGGTGACATGCGTGCCAATAGACTCACCACTGAGGATGCACAAGACCGCGCGAAGTGGGCCAAGAAAACAAGATAGGCGGACCCTAGTACCCTACACAGCAGTGTGGTTTCACAACCGGGATAGACCGCACGGATGATGATGATAGCCATACAGAAAGTGCTTCTACTGTAAAGCGTCGTAGAGTTAGCGGGTAGAACCAGTTTGTTGGGATGCCTTGTATTAAAATTACAATGTTTTTTTTTATGCATTGATTACAAATATACATATTTCGATTTAAGTGATGCATATAATGTATTTTTAATATTATAATATTGTTTTGACAAAATGATATCAATGCAAATGGCACAATATACGGATGTTCGTTGTGACTGAAGACTTCGACACCAGAATCCGTTCAAAGGAAAACGCAGCGTGAGACCCGCAAGGCGGGCGGACGACCTGATAAAGTTAGCAGAATTTCGAAAGATGCAGACCGAGGAGGCTTACGTTCAGCAGTGGACTTTGACGACACGATTGGCGTAGTGTACTATGGCACGGTTTCTCGCCTTGTTTGGTGTAGGGTGTAAATCCCACAAAATAAAATGGTAAAAAATGGTGAAAATGTTGTATATTAAGAAACTAGTAAAAATGGTTAAATTATGGTGAAAATGGTAAGAGAGCACGCGGAGCGAATGGTTTCCGAACGTGAACTGATGATTTAAATTATTAACAAAGCTACGAAGTTATAATTTAGGTCATTAATAAAATGCTGATCGCGCGCTCTGCAGATCAATGCACTGTACTTTGTACATATTCCCGAGGGAGAAAAAAGTGAGATGAGATGCATTGATGCTGGTGATAAGAGGTGAGGCAACAATAATTTGGTAATTATTAAAATAATATGGTAACATTACTATCCTACGTACTACACTACACTTAAATACTTCATGAAATGGCAACATAGTAACTTAAATATTTCAAGAATTAGTAACATAGGTAACTTAAATATTTCATGAACTTATAGTCTCTATCACTATTCCACTACACTGAAATTAAAGGAGTTTGGTAATTTAACACGGTTCACTTTACTATACACTGGCTCACTCTGGTCACTAATTACAAAACATTGATTATTAATTTCACTTTGGGGTTGGTGAGCAGCAGTAGGGGTGCTTAAAGTTGCGCCAGCGCGTGCGCGTGGTCGCGGCCGGGGCGCCGGTGCTCCCGCCGCCGCAGCTGGCCACTGGCGTCGGGCGCGGATTCTTCGTACGATGTACACTAGACTTGTTACCATTCCAGCGCTCATGGGATATCAGCATATCATGGGAACTCAAGTTTGCATCGTCATCTGTCTCTGATTTGGTGCTATTTTTGGCTTGATTGATTTGGTTCGCAATCGCATCTAATTCTTTCTGGTTCTTCACAAAACTGGTGTTTTCATATGTATAAAATGGCATGGTGACGTTTATGATGTTATTAATAGGTGGTATTTCTATGGTTAGAATATTAGGTGTCAATTTAATATTGCTCGTCAGCTGTTTATGGGCGAGTAGCGTTATTCCGTCGTCCTTGATGACACATCCATTCTCTAATGCGAGTATCCCGACCTTGTGTAATCGCTCGACGGTAACTTGATAGTCACATATCATTTGAATGGAGCATTGACCGCAACATGAGTACAGGTAATTGTTTACTTTAGTCAGCTGAACCCAGGTATTATGGCATTCTTTGTTTTCAGTCTTGCAGTTGGATGATTCATTTTCTCTAATACAGTACCTGTCCGATTTTGTCACGGATATAGGTATTTGATGAGAACATAGTAACATATCTACGTCATATTGGTTACATTGTTGTAGTTGTAATTCTGAGAGTGGCACTTCTAGATCTTTTTGAATATTAATGGCTAGAAGGTCCGCTTTAGGAATTATTTTCTGCATCTTATTGCCATTTGCTATCGGAATTGGTATTAATCGGTATATTTCAAAGTTTTCTCTGCTCACAAGCGGCATTTTAATTTCAAATATCAAATTCTCTTTGGTGAATCTGGTTTTAACGGTTAATAAATGGTATATTTTTGGTAAATCTGTCTGAATATTATCGATTGGTAACGATAAATCTTTAGATATTTGGCTTGATATCATCTGTAGTTCTTCACTCAATTGCTTTGGTTGCAATAAATGTATGTTGAATTTTCCGTGGAATATGTCAGTAATGGTGTCTAATAACATTTGTTGTATGTCTTTCAAGTTTGTAAGTAATCCATTTGCTGTGATTGAAATTAATGCAAACTCGTTGGAAAATGTATGTTCTTGTAATTCTTGGTTAATGTTGTTGGTTAACTTATCTAATTCATTTAAGTGTTGGTTAAATGTTTTATACTGTTTTTCTATTGTGGTCTCCATTCTCTGCATTAAATGAAATTCAGATTCTACTATCGAGGTTTGGTTTTTCAATAGCTGGTGTAAATATTTTTGGTTGTTTCTGAGCGTGGTAAGATCTTTCTGGTATTGTTGTGCGAAGTCGTCGTCGAGCACTCCAAATAGGCTGTGTGCCACGGACCCCACTGCATTTATAAGGCCACGACGACGACGGTAGTGGTTTCTTGGTAGTTGGCCATGGTTGGTTAAGATTTCATTATAATGTTTTAGCTCCTCTTGTCCATGCTTAAGATGTAACAGAACGAGTTCGCAGTGAGATGTGGTTTTAATTTTCATACATAAGTTTCCCAAATAGTCATAATATTTAGTCATTAATATCATGCCCTCCCAATATGCATTGATGTCATAAAATACCACTAGTTTCCACTCGTCTCTTATCAACTTCATATTGCTCATCTTATCAAAATAAATGGTTTGACTATCTTTTAGGCTGGTGGTGCTATAGCTGCCTTGCGATGGTGTAATTGGTAGTAGGATGAACATAAGAGCCATGGTTATAAAAAATGATCGTCTTGATTGATTCACTGGTTTCTTGGGGTCGTTGGTTCTTGATGGGTCTTTAGTTGGAGGTTTAGTCATTGGTTGGTTTGGTGGTGTTTTTGGTTGGTTTGGAGACATGTCTGGTAACTTTGCTGTTTCCTCTTCTTGGTAAATAGGAAGAGATGAAATTTTCGTAATCGGCCTCTTTAATATGCCTGTTTTGGTTTTCAGAGTGACTACTCTTACAAGGCCGTCGCTCCCAGGGTGTATTTCTAGTACTCTCCCGAGAGCCCACTTCCCAGGGGACACGTGTACATCTTGAATGATAACTATATCATTCATCCGGATATTATTTTTTGGTTGACGCCACTTCGAACGTGTCGTTAATTGTGTCAGATATTCAGATTGCCATCTCTTCCAAATATCCTGGTAAATTTTTTGAATAAGCCGCCACCTGGTGCGCTCATCCTTTTCTGTTTCTATGATGGTTAGTAGGGGTCCGCTAGTGAGAAAATGTGATGGTGTTAAAAAATCTAAATCATCTGGATCTTCGGTAATTGCACACAATGGTCGTGTGTTCAAGCAGCCCTCTAACTGAGTTAATAGAGTCATAAATTCTTCGTAGGTCAACTTTTGGTCCCCGAGAACCCTACGTAGATGGTACTTAAGACTCTTGACTGCAGCTTCCCAGATTCCTCCTGCGCTTGGCCATGATGGTGCATTGAAATGCCATTCTATTTGCATGTCTGCTAAATGTTGGTAAGAAGCTTCATCCAATGTTTGTTTTATACTAAAATATTCTTTTTGTATGATGTTGTTAGCACCTACGAAGTTGGTACCATTGTCACTATAAATGTGCTGCGGAGCCCCTCGACGTGCAGCCATTCTTCGGAGCGCAGCTATGAATGATGACGATGTGAGGTCAGATACTAATTCGAGGTGTACTGCCTTTGTTGCTAAGCACACAAAAACAGCAATATAACCTTTGGTGCACTTAACACCGCGGCCTTTGTTACTCTTAACATCCACGTACCCAGTAAAGTCGACTCCAACGTGATAAAAGGGGCGTGCCTGATTGGTTCGAGCAACTGGTAAATCAGCCATTAATTGATTTTGGTTTTCAAATTTAGCGCGTCGGCATCTCACACACTGGCGTAATCTTTTTTTCACAGCATTATTTCCACCTATGATCCAAAATTGCCTTCTTAACCACGCTAGCGTCAGGCGAGGTCCTCCATGGAAAGTTAGTTTGTGTATATGGTCAATAATAGTATCTGTTAAATGGTTATGGTTTGGTAATATGATCGGGTGTTTCATTTCCTCACTTATGTTTGCATGTTTTATTCTTCCGCCGACTCGTAATACGCCGGCCTGGTCTAAATAAGGATTTAATGGTAATAAACGGCTTTTAGCGTTCAGTCTGGTTTGTTTTTGAAGATCAGTTATATCTTCGGAAAACTCTATTTTCTGCACATGGTTAATTAAAATGTTGTTAGCCTTTTTCAGTTCTCCTATAGTTAGGTATGATGGTTTGTTTTGGTCACGTGAGATTGCGCGTAGCATCCATGCGATGACTCGACACATTCGTGTGTAATTGCTGTGTGTAGCTATCAAGTTTCCTATTACGTCGCTGTCATATGGTCTGGTGATTACGTTTGTTTGGTACTGTTTGCGTATTTCTTCTTGAGTGACATATTTTGTTTTTTCAATAGGTTGGTGGTTACTTTGCTGCCGAAGCCAGTTAGGGCCATTCCACCAAAGTGAATGCTGAGTAAGTAGTTCTGTGGTTATTCCTCTGCTTGCTGGATCTGCCGGGTTTTCCTCAGATTTTACGTAATTCCAGTTATCTTTTCGAATCGTTTCCGTGATTTCTTTGACCCGGTTGGCTACAAATGGTTTCCAGCGGTTTGGATCGCCGTTAATCCATCCTAAAACCGCTGTAGAGTCCGACCATCCAAATGTTTTTATGTTATGTTCTGAAAGGCATGCTTGTACTGTTTTCATTAACTTGGTCAATAACTGTGCAGCACATAGCTCGAGTCTTGGTAATGTAATATTTTTGTTTACTGGCACTACACGTGACTTGGCTGAGACAATTACTACTGAAGCTGGGTCCTGGGGATTTGGTTGAGTCTTGCAATAAATCACGCAAGCGTATGCTTTGGTTGAGGCGTCGCAAAATCCATGTAATTCTAGATTGTCATTTTGCTTACATTTCAGCCATCTTGGTATTTTTATTTTATTTATTAATTGCAAGTCTACTATATGTTGATTCCACTGTTGGTTAATATTGTCTGGTAAATTGTCATCCCATTTAATGTCAAGTCGCCAAATGGATTGCAATAACAATTTGAGTGTAATGGTTACAGGTGACAGCCACCCCAGGGGTCAAACACTGTCGATATCTCTGAGAGAAGTTTTCTTTTGGTTACATGGGAGGTTGGTTCTGGAGAAATTTTGCTCTCAAATGTGAATTGGTCATTTAAAGGAATCCATTTTAACCCCAGGGTTTTAGTTGATTCTTGGTGTTTGAAATCAAATGATTGGTTACAATCATTCGACAGATTCGCCATCAGTTTACGTTCGTTCGATTTCCATTTGCGCAAGTTAAAACCACCTGCTTCAAATAATGCGATTAGCTCCGATTGTAGGTTTTCAGCTGATTCTAAAGAATGCTGACCATGCAAAATATCATCCATGTATAGATTGTTCTCAACAGCTTTAGCTGCTTCAGGGTACCTATGAGCTTCATCTCTTGCTAACTGCTTCATGGTCATAAGCGCTAAGAATGGTGCAGCCTTGGTTCCATAGGTAACGGTGGTTAGTTGGTATTCACATAAACGGTCGGTCTGATAGTCTCTCCATACAATTTTTTGGTAATGCTGGTCAAGTGCGTTCACGAGGATCTGTCTGTACATTTTTTCAGCGTCCGCCACATATCCTACTTTATACTGTCTCCATTTGATAATTATCGCCATTAAATCATGTTGAAGATTTGGCCCACTAAACATGAGGTCATTCACACTATACCCAGTGGACGTTTTCGCTGATCCGTTAAAAACGATTCGGATTGCAGTTGTTGTGGACTCGGGTCGTCTTACACAATGGTGAGGGAAAAAGTACTCATTGGCTTGGTTACTAAGGCTCTTTTTCATGTGACCTAGATTCAAATACTCATTCATGAATTGTTTGTAATCTGTTGCTAACTGGTTATTTTTACGAAATTTATTTTCTAATTGATGAAATTGGGCGATGGCCTTTGATTTTGATTCGCCTAATTTCTCATTGGCATCTGGTATCATCGGTAATCTAACGATGTAACGGCCATCTGGTTGGCGTTTTGTTTCTTTTTGGTACTGGTCCAGACAGAATAATTCTTCCTTGGAGTGGTTTTCTGGTTCATCGGTCACATCTTCTATCTGCCAAAATTTCTTGAAGTCATCACAGTTTAAAATGACATTGCAATAGTATGACTTCACGTTATCACATAAAATCCATCCTAGCTGCGTTTGTTGAGCAATAGGGTGAGTTTTGTCTTCTCTGATTATTCCCTCCATTATGATCTCTGCATACACGTCTGCTCCAAGTAACAGATCAACAGAACGGCTTTGGTTAAAGTTGGGGTCTGCAAGTTGTAAGTTTGCGAGACAGGGCCAAGCTGGTTTGGTAAAGGATTGTTGTGGTAATTTCTTAATTAAATTTTTCATAATAAATGTATCTACGGTCATGGTGAAATTGTTATATAATGATGCTATGGTTATGGTGATAACTCCTTTACACATATTTTCCTTTGCTCCTATTCCAAAGATAACGCCTTTACATCTTTGGCGAGAGATTCCTAGTTGTTGTGCTGCGTATTCTGAGATCAGAGATGTTTGAGATCCCTGGTTAATTAGGATCCTCATCTTTTTATAAGTCCCGTCACCTGCTAGGACATTTACTTCGGCGGTCGCTAGCAGTATGTCGGTCATTTGCTGATCGTCACTAGCCACATGTGACACAATTTTTGTAGGATTATTCTGTGCGCTGTGAGTTTGGTTGGTAACAGCATTTGTAGTCATGTAAACGTTGTGCAATAGTGAATTATGCTTTTCATTGCAATGTCGACATGTTTTGTGCGATTTGCACTCATTTCCATTGTGGTTAAGTAAGCAGTTTTTGCATATATTCCATTGCGAAATTAATTTCCTTTTCTCTTGATTGCTGGATTCCCGAAATTTATCACATTGGAATAATAAATGATTTTCATTGCAAACTATGCAATTCTGGTTAGTTTGCTGGTAAGTTTTGGTTGTAGCATGGTTAATAAATGGTTTATTCTCTACGTATCTGGTTTGGTTGAATGGTCTGTTCTCAACGTTTCTGGTTTGGTTAAATGGTTTATATTCTACATGTCTGGTCTGGTTACTTGGTGTGTATTCAACGTGTCTGGTTTGGTTAAAGTTTGGTTTCTTAGGAAATGGTTTTATATTCTGGTTACCATTGCTTGTAGACTGGTTATAATGGTGTGGTTGGTTGTAATGGTTGGTGGTTGATCTGGTTATTTCGTTCTTTCGGCGGGCGGTCTCTAAAGCAATGAATTTTCCTTCTAGATAAGACAGGAAATCTTGTAAACTTGGTAAATCTCTCGGTTCTTGCAATGAATTGATATAATCGCTGTGTGTTTCTGTGTCCAGTTTCTGTGACATCAGGTAAACAATAATTGGGTCCCAGGAAGACGTACTAATCCCAAGGTTTTTAATCGCGTTGATACATTCATTGATAACATCATGAATCCTTTTTATGTTGGTTGCTGTTTGATGCTGCATGGTTGGTAATGACATAAGTACATTCATATGTGAGTTGAAAATGAGTTTTTTATTATTGTACCTTTGGTTTAGTATGTCCCAACAGGTTTGGTAATTGGACGAACTAATTTGGAGATGCTGGATTAATTTATCAGGTTCTCCGCGCAGTTTGCCTTTCAAGAACTGCATCTTTTGCGCTTGAGACATGGATTTGTTTTTATGTATAGATTCTATAAACAGGTCTTTAAATGATATCCATTGTTGGTAATTCCCATGAAATTTTGGAATGTCCATCTGTGGTGTTGAGTTTTCTCTATGACAGACATTCCACATTCTATTGTTTATAGATTTCTTAATATCATAATATTCGCTCTCGTAGTTCGCAAAAAGATCTTCATATTTGCTATCCGCTCTCTGAAGATTACTATCAATCTCCCAATGCAGAGAGTCAATAGCTGCCCAGCGTACTTCTATTGCCTTTAAAGCGTCTTGAAACTCCCATCTTTCAGATAAAACGTTGATATTTATATTCGAGATGGTACGAATAAACGCTTTGAAGTGGCTTTGCTGTCTGCGCATCATTTCGTCGATTTTACTTGTGCCATCGACGTCATGAAAAACAAATCGTGGTAAGACTTGCTTTGGTAGATTGCTTCTAGGTGGTGGAACTCCCTGTCCAGACGTACTTGGATTATTAGCATCCTCCTTGGTTAATGAGGATGGTGTTGGTGGTTGCTGAGCTTCCCCCACAGTTGGTAGCACCGATGGTGATGGCGAGCGTTTAGCTTCAAGATTTTTCAATAAAAAAGCTTTCACGTCTTCATAGAACACTTGTGTCTTCCTGAATGAATCATCTTCGAAGTACTGGTTATCTTCAGTTTCGTCACAAATGTTCATCAACTTTTCGTGGTTCATCGAAAAGTCGGTCCAGAAGTTTTTCAGAGTAATTAGACGACGTTCGATACTCTCCCGGGTTTTACGTTCCTTCCCTTCTTTTTTAAAGTTAATATACAACTTGTTCATGCTTTCCATGATTTCTTGTTGAGTAGCAAATAATTCCATCTTGGTAGTCATATTGGTAAATGACGTTTATTACGGACGAAAAAAAAGGAAAGATCTTACTTGTGTATATCTTGGCTCACAGCGTCTGGTAGGCAAGTGATGGAGGTTAACGAGTGACAACTCCACCCTGGTTGGCAGCACTCGTGGTGGTTGAAGAATGTCACTTCAGCTCCTGGTTGGTAGCACTGGTGGTGGTGGATGAATGACAATCCCGCTCTTGGTTGGCAGCACTATCACTCACTGATTATTCGATTTTCAAAGAAATATCTCCAAAATTGATTAAGTCACTGGTTACACGAAAAGAAAAGTCACTGACACGTCCGGTTCAAAGTTCACAACGACGCGCGACGCTGCAGATCCCACCTTTCCGAAGGCTCGAAGAACCAAATTTGTAGGGTGTAAATCCCACAAAATAAAATGGTAAAAAATGGTGAAAATGTTGTATATTGTCGCGGGTAAGAATTTGTAAATGACACACTGCGTACACGAATATCAATAATTTATTTAGAACAAGGGTCGTAGGTATGAGGCCCGACTGAAAATTTGCTTTCGTTCCCAAACTTCCCTGGGGTTTGTGGCCGAAGGTGGTGGGAGGCCTCAGCGTTGGGATTCGGCGGTAGGGGTGCGCAGGCACGACGGTGGCTCAGGGTGCAACTTGACAAGACGGCGCCGCTTCAAGCCTGATCTTTGTTCCCTGGAGATCAACAACACACAGTTTAAGCCACAACTTGCGATCCCATTTCCGCTAATTGCGATCACCATAACAGCCAGCCAAGCAAGTCGGGTTTATGTAAGATGGTAAAAGTGATGTGGCGGTGATCACAATCAGAACGGAGTAAAAACACAGTGAAGAAAATAACATTAGGAAAGAATTTAATACTAGAAAATGAAATATTACGCGAAATGCCATAACACAGATAATATTACGCCAATGGCCTTCAATTATTAATCACTAAGTGATTTACTTTAGTTTATAAATTAATTAGTTTTAAAATATCAAAAGAGGTAATAATTTAATAGCAGGCTAAACAGATAGAATTCTAATGGAAGATTAGATTGCTAAATTACTTTTAATTATCAATTACATTTTAGAAAGCGGGTAGTTCCTACCTACTTATTACAACACGTAAAAATAAGAAAAGGCGTTAAAGTAAATGGTTCATCACTTACCCTAATCGGGGATTTCACGCACTACACAATTTAAAATTACTCTATAATATTAAATCAGCAAATTACGGGAACAATTTACGTGTCCTTTTAAGATGCAAGAATATTTGCATAGAAATGTGACGAGCTCAGACAGCGTCCGTGCTCAAGCTAGTTCCGATCGTGTCTGTCGCAACAACGAACGAGTCTAGTTTATGCTGCGCCTAGGCAAATTGGTTATGTAACAAAAAACTGTTTTAGGGATACGCGGCCACGCGCCGCGAATAAGCGAACCATTAGCAGTGAGCATTATAATGATTATTATTTCAGATTAAATATTGTAAATATAATTAAGTATTTAGTTATAAGTAAATTGATAAGTTTATTTTTCTGTAAGTACTTTTGTTTTAAGTGTTTTTTTTGTATGTTTTTTTTTTGTAGTAAGTATCATTTTACAGTTTAATATTAATAAATATGAACGTACAACGTTACAATATTAAGAAACTAGTAAAAATGGTTAAATTATGGTGAAAATGGTAAGATGGTGAAATGGTATGAGAGCACGCGGAGCGAATGGTTTCCGAACGTGAACTGATGATTTAAATTATTAACAAAGCTACGAAGTTATAATTTAGGTCATTAATAAAATGCTGATCGCGCGCTCTGCAGATCAATGCACTGTACTTTGTACATTTGGTTTCCCGGTCAGGTAACGATCGGGAAACGATCTTTTCTAAATTTGTTTGGGTCTGGGTGTACTGGGAGACACCCCTGGCTTAATTCCTCGTCAGGCACCTCGTATCATTTATTCTTACTTGAATACCATGACAAGTGGTGTGTTGTCTGGCGCATATCTTTCACTGAAGGCTATATTTGGGTGCAACATGTTCAGGCGGAGCTGCTGGGGCACGTGTGGGCGGGCACGGGCAGCGCGCCGACGCCGGTGCTGCGCGCGCTGCGGCCGCTGGCGGCGTCGCGCGCGCGCGTGGCGCTGCTGGCCGGCGTGCACGTGCGCGCGCACGCGCAGGCCGCGCTGGCGCTCGCGCTCGACGCGCACGCTGCCGTCTCGCTGTGGTATGTTAACTTTAGTTTTACAATAATGCTATTTACCAATCTTACATTTTGATATCATAACAATTATTTATGTGTACATTACCTTTAACTTTTGATATTAATTAAGTAAATCATATGCTAAAAAATTCAACTCTAACGTCATGTTTTATTTCAGAATGTTCCTTGATGAGGTTGATAACTTTCAAGTTAATAACAAATGTTATTCAATTCTCTTAACTATGTAGAAACTACAAAAAATTTAACAAAAAAAAACCAACTTCAAAAAAAACTATTCCAAAACAAAGACCACACGGGCAGCATCAGCTTTCAAATAAAAAAAGAATGATTAAAATCGGTTCACCCAGTCGAAAGTTATGAGGTAACAAACATAAAAAAAAATACAGTCTAATTGAGAACCTCCTCCTTTTTTTGAAGTCGGTTGAAAATCACAAACACATACTAAGGTGCTCATGGTATGTGTTCGCGGTTGGTTGTTTCTTGTCTCTGTAGCATTAGAGACTAAGACGGTACATATGATGGTGTCTCATATTCATAATAGGTTGGGGAAAACTGTCTTCGCATTTTTTAAGAAAAATTGTTCGCAGTAGAGTACAGAATCGATGGTCCTGCCTGGTGGTAAAAGCTCATAATGAATAATGCTCTTCCAATACCACCACACACACAGCATCACCTTGTTGCGAGTTAACCCGGGTTTCGCCACAGTCTGTGAAGCCTGACCGGCCTTTGACCTCGACCTTTTTCGCACGTTCTTGTCGTACGCGATCCACTTTTCATCCCCAGTTATCAGCTTCTTCAAAAATGGTTCGGTTTCATTACGTCGTAATAAAGAATCACAAATGAGCACACGGTTCATTAGGTTTCTTTCAGTGAGCTCGTGAGGTGCCCAAATATTGAGCTTTTTTATGTACCCAGTTCTTTTCAAATGCGCCAAAACTGTTTTGTGGTCAATTCCCAGTTCTTCAGCTACGTCGTAACTACTGATATGCCGATCTTGCTCCACTTTTTCAAAAATTACAAAAAAACACCAAAAATTCCGGACCCAGGTAACCAGAGCGACGTGCATCTTTGAAAAAAATATTTTCGTATTGAAAACGCTTAAACCAAATTTGTGCTACTCTCACAGACACTGCACTAGGTCCTTAAACATCGCATTTTTTTTTGCGTTTATCGCATTTTCTTCATTAGATTCACTCATCTTGACAGTAACAATAGCGGATAAAAATTTTCTTAATTTAAATTTGGAATTATCTTTTTTAAAATGTAATATTTTAATGATACCGAAACCAGCCAGATACAAATAGTATAGGCAAAGAGATTTTATTACAAGTTGATGCATACTATATGCGAAAGGACTTTTTCCCCAACCTAACAATAATTGACAAAACTTGAGTTCGAATCTTTATTTGACCGTGTGAGTGAGACCGATAGTTTAAAGTGCAAGCGAAAAACAAAGCAAAGTGGAAGCGTGATCAAAGAAAATGAAAAAATCTTTATTCCCGAATAGAAAATGGGGTCACCCATTGTGGTAATGTTTATATATTAATTTGCAAGCAGCAGGTTTTCACAAAGTTTAATACATTGTACTTATTTGCTGATGTTTTTCTCATATATTTTATAAAATATGCATATTTATATCGCTGCAAAGGATTAAATTCCACAGAAGATTCTAGCTTTCATTTAATGTCCTTAGCAGCGTATAGAAGTGGGGCACGGACCGCGTCTCTGGAAGATGTGAATAACTTTTGTTGTTGTTGAGGCCAGTAAAAATAAATGTCGTCAATAATTGTTCTCGCGGCCGCGGGTGGCAGGTCGCGCAGCGCGCGCGCCGAGCTGCAGCTGCGCGTGGGCGGCGCGGCCGAGGCGCGGCTGGGGCTGCGCGCGGCGTGGGGCGCGCTGCGGGCGCGGGCCACGGCGCAGGCCGAGCCGACGCTGCGCATCTCCGCGGACTTGGACTTCTACGATGCGGTCGCGCTTTGCGTGCGCGTGAGCACCGATGATTATGTTATTGAGTGAGTATTATACTGAATGTTGGTTTTTTTTCACAAATGATTTGATACACAAGTTTAAAATGTTTTTATCTGTACGAAAGAACGAATCAACGTTTTATCTATACTAATATCAAGAGGAAATATTTATTTATTTAGTATATATTTATTTATTCATTGCTAGTCACAGTACAGAAAAGTTGTTACAAAAATAATTATGTCTTAAATCATGGCCCGAATTATGACAAATGTTTGTCGGTTCATAGGCCAACTTGGGCACTGTCCTTTGACACTAACATTTCATGGACACCTTTTGACAAATATAAATGATATTGTTGTTTTCGAAGTAATATTCACAAGCAATTCCCGTGCTTCCAGGCGAGAGTGTACCCAGCAGTCGGCGCTGGGCGCGCGTCCGCTGCGCGTGCGCAGGAGGCGCGCGGAGCGGCGGCGCGCGGCGGGGCGCTCGCTGGCGCTGGGCCGCGCGCCCGCCGCCGCCTGCCGCGCGCACGCGCCCGCCACGGACTGAGCCGCGGCCCCCAACACATACAACATCTCTTGTAGCTAGTGACGCGACCGCCTGCTCAAGTTACAATTTGCAATTATACATGTATGCCAGTAAAGTAAACATTCTTTGAACGTGCGGTCTATTGTGAGATGACGTACTTGGAGCTATTTTCATGCGCCGACGCAGTCCTCAAATGATTTCCTTCTAACGTGTACTTCTAATCTTTTACGAGTTAAACCGCTGCTTTAGTTTCATTCTTAACGTCACAAAAGCGTAGCCAAGTTATGGTGGGATATTAAAAAATAAAGGAGCGATTGCAGAGTAATTGCTAGCAATAAAACTGCTTTTGGTGTCTCTTAACTTAACCGTACTTTTCTAATTGAGAACAAAGTTAATTACCGCCTCTCACATACTAAAATTGTTATAAATAAAATCGTAAGTACATAGTAGTGAATCGTGGCTACGTTCTCGACCCTTGTCGAGCTTTACCAAAGGTATACCAAATCTCTATGAATCTCTTCTACGGTCGCTTAAGTGCAACTTTGACAGTGACCTCTCTTTCTATAATTCTACTAACGTACAACAATTCTGTAAGGCTATTTCCTTATTTTTATGTTAGATTTTAACTTTGGCCAGATGCTTCATATTCTGTTTTTATATGTTATTTTACGTAATCAATGTAATTATAAGAAATGTGAATTCTTTGTAAATAAGATCAATTTCTGTATAAATGTCACATATCCGTGACGTCTATGTATATGATATTTTTTAGCAATAACGCCAATTATGTACTTCGTTTAAGTGTTCAGTTTTTTAAAAATATGTGCCTTAAATTCATTACGATAACTAGTCTGAATTTAAATAAGATTTAGTTTTATTCTTGTACCAAGGTACACAAACAATGACGAAGCATCATGTAATCAAAAAAATCTTGTTTAAAATGGAAATCTATTTACAATGTTTATTTATTAGAATATTATTGGATAACTTATTAATAAACAAGTCGAATCTACAACTTTGTATTCTTTCTCAGCACGCCTTTGATCGGAAGAGTATGTTTTGAAACTTTACATGCAATTACAGCGGTTTGCTTTTACGTGAGGTAAAATAATTAAAACTGTTTTGTAAAGTCAATGTGATTCATTGGCTGTTAATTGTGCAAAGCTCTTATTTATTTTCCTAGTACACATATTATTAGTGTACTATTGTTTGTGTATTTTTGAAGTTAAATCTTTTGAAAGTATTCACGTCATTGGATGTCTCTTCGACTCAAACAGACGACAGCAACGCAGTCGATTAAGTCAAATGAGTGTAATGTTGGTAGAAGAATTTTATCACCGCGATCTAAAGGAGGATAATGTCATCTAGTTCCAAGAAGTCCCAAAATTAATAATTTTGGGACTTCTTGGAACGTTTCTTGTTGACTGCTTTCAAACAAAATAACCGCTTTGTAAATGAATAATAATAACTGCATAGTCTGCACTTGCTGATAAAATTTTACAATCACTAAATTATTCAATTGTTTTACAAATTTTTTTTTTTTAAATATGCGTTAGACAACATTCCACTTTTCAATTTGTCATGGTCTTGAAGTAAGGATAAATATCTATCTCCCTTAATTCCCACCCAGACCCGAGTCACTTCAGGAAAGATTGTTTTTTTTTTTAATTGATCCGACCGGAAAACAGTCGCGACACCACGCAAGTCAAGGCGTAAAACCGAGGCACAGCGCACTGCAATGCTTTATATCATAAGGCATTAATACTTAACCAATCACTTATGATCGCCAAATAAATATTGCAAAAGTAAATAAATAAATCATTATTTTTCACGGCAACGAAGACGAAGAGGAGCTGCTAACGATGCTCCTGCTGCTGGTGGACGAGTCCGCGCCCGCCTTCCGCACGCTGAGCGCCCCGCCCGCCCCGCCCCGCCCCGCCCCGCCCCGCCCCGCCCCGCCCCGCCCCGCCCCGCCCCGCCCCGCCCCGCCCCGCCCCGCCCCGCCCCGCCCCGCCCCACCCCGCCCCGCCCCGCCCCGCCCGCCCCGCCCGCCCCCGCGCGGTGAGGTTAGGTTAGGTTAGGTCACAGCCGCCCGGCCCGCCCCCGCGCGGTGAGGTTAGGTTAGGTTAGGTCACAGCCGCCCGGCCCGCCCCCGCGCGGTGAGGTTAGGTTAGGTTAGGTCACAGCCGCCCGTTCCCTGCGGTTAGGGGAAGAGAATACTACCGAGGTATCCCTGCCTGTCGTAAGAGGCGACTAAAAGGGCCCTTGGGGTCGCGAAGCGCACGCGGGGGGGCCTGCGTGTGTTTCGGTTTGCGATCCCGAGGATGACGGTAACGCGTGTCTTCGGACACAGTGGTCTGTGTTATCGTGCACTGGAGTCGAGCTTGCTCCTCCCGAGGCTGGCTGCCAGGCGGCCTTGCGCGCCGAAGGGTCCTGCGAGGAGTCTCTCCCTCGTTGGGGATCCCGGGTCCCTTCCACTCTGCGCCGAAGATGACCACCGTCAGGTTTTAGTGGGTAGGGGTCTCTGTTTTCCCAGGAGTTCCGAGTCCCACATATCCCAGGTGTCCCGAACCCAGGGCCTTGGGAATGCCTAAATGCATTTCCTGACGCAAAAAAAAAAAAAAAATAAAAAAAATAAAAAAAAAAAAAAAAAAAAAAGGTCACAGCCGCCCGGCCCGCCCCCGCGCGGTGAGGTTAGGTTAGGTTAGGTCACAGCCGCCCGGCCCGCCCCCGCGCGGTGAGGTTAGGTTAGGTTAGGTCACAGCCGCCCGGCCCGCCCCCGCGCGGTGAGGTTAGGTTAGGTTAGGTCACAGCCGCCCGGCCCGCCCCCGCGCGGTGAGGTTAGGTTAGGTTAGGTCACAGCCGCCCGGCCCGCCCCCGCGCGGTGAGGTTAGGTTAGGTTAGGTCACAGCCGCCCGGCCCGCCCCCGCGCGGTGAGGTTAGGTTAGGTTAGGTCACAGCCGCCCGGCCCGCCCCCGCGCGGTGAGGTTAGGTTAGGTTAGGTCACAGCCGCCCGGCCCGCCCACGCGCGGTGAGGTTAGGTTAGGTTAGGTCACAGCCGGCGGGTTCGCCCATTTTTGCGTCTGAGGCTTCGGTCTCAGACAGTGAGGAGGTGGCCACGACAACACGGTCGTCGGCACCTAAAAAGGCTACGGCCAAAAAGGTCGTAGCTAAAAAAGCTAAAAAGGCGGCGTCTGGGCCTGCGGCCAAAAAGGCGGCGGCCAAAAAGGCGGCAGTTGCCACTGCGGCCGAATTTCTGAGGGCCAAGGCGGCGCAAGTCGCCCTGACCCGCCTGGAGTCGAACTCGAACGCATCTCGCGAAGATGCACAAGAGGTGGAAGCCGACGAGCCTGTCGACTTCACGCGGAACCCACTCCCCGAGGAATGCTCACTCGCGGAGTTGGACGCAGCCGTCGACACGGAGACGTTGCGTGCCCGGGCGGGTAATCTGAGGTCCCTGATTTTCAATATTGCCCGCAAGTCCGGCAATCTCAACGGGGAGTACGTGCGCGACCTGAAGAACTTCGCCACGGAATACCATGAGATTGTCGAGACAATCTCAGAGAGGACGATCTCCGATGAGACAAGGCGGCTCAGTCTCGAGAACCGCAGACTTCGCCGCCAAGTGGAGGACCTTGAGAAAGAGGTGAAGGCTATGCGCCGGGATTTCTCCCAGAGGGACAAGTCCCCGGCACGGCCAGCCCTTCCCTCTCAAGACCCTGTGGGCATCTCGGCAAATCACCTGATGGGCGAGATGTCCAAGATGGTGAAGGACATGGCGGAGGAATTAAAAGCCTCCATGTGCCGCACGGTCGGCAATATGATTAATGCCCGCTTGGCGGTGGTTGAGGAGCGCCTCCCACCAGCACCAATCGTGCGTCCTCCACTTGCCGCCGACAAGAGGAGAGAGGAGGCAGCCAAGGCTGCAGTTGCCTCATCTGCACCTACACCGGCTCAGCCTCAACCCTCTGCAGCTCCCAAGCCGAAGCGGACTCGCAAGGGTAAAGCGAGGATGGTTCCGCAGGCACCCCTCGCTGTTGCCGGCCCGTCGTCCGCGGCGACTCCAGCTGCCCCGGCCACCAGCGAGGGACAATGGAATGTGGTGGTTGGGAATAAGGGGAAAGGCAAAGGCAAGGGGAAGACCTCCACGCCCGCCGCAGCCCGAACCCCTGCCCAACCTTCCGTGAGACAGGCGCAGTCAAAACCAGCCCCAAAAAAGACCCAAAATAAAAATGCGGTCAAGTTGACCCCTCCTCGCTCATCGGCTGTAGTGGTGACACTGCAGCCCGACGCCATCGAGCGGGGGTTGACCTACAAGTCGGCCTTGTTGAAGGCAAGAGAGGTGGTCTCGTTGCCCGACTTGGGCATACCAGGAGTGACCGTCCGGCAGACGGCCACAGGAGCCCGTATGCTCGAGTTGGCGGGGGCTAAAAGCGCCGAGGCCGCTGACCGTCTGGCGGCCAAGCTGACGGAGGCGCTTAGTGGAGTGGCCGCTGTGTCACGGCCCACAAAATGCGTTGACCTCCGCATCGCTGGGCTTGACGACACCGTCACCCGCGAGGAGGTGGTGGCCGCAGTCGCGGCCAAGGGTGGCTGTGACTCGGCCCTGGTCAAGGCGGCCGAAATCCGCTTTGGGCTCAAAGGGACCGGGTCAGTAGTTATAAAGTGTCCGATTGCGGCGGCGAAGGCGCTACTCAACGGCGGACGTCTTCTAGTCGGGTGGAGCTCGGTGCAGGTCCGAGCTCTCGACACACTCCCCATGCGCTGTTTCAAGTGCATGGGGATCGGGCACACCCGCCAGCTGTGCCCGTCCGACAAGGAGAGGATGGACCTGTGTTTCCGGTGTGGACGGCCGGGGCACAGGGCCGCCGGATGTATGGCGGCAGCGCACTGCGTCGTGTGCGCCGAAGCGGGTCGGCCTTCGGGCCACACGATGGGCGGGAGGAGTTGCAACCCTCCCCCCACTAAAGCAAGGGCGGCTCCAAGGACCCAGGCCGCCGCCGATAGCGGGAGGCGCGTAGCGCCAGCGGAAGCTGTAATGGAGCAATGAGTTCAGTCCTCCATTACAGCTTCCTACAGGGTAACCTCAACCACTGCGCCGGGGCCCAGGACTTGCTCATGCAGTCCATGGCGCAGTGGGAGATTGACGTGGCGGTGGTTGCAGAGCCCTATTTTGTTTCTCCCCAGCCTAACTGGGCCGGGGATACTGCTGGCTCTGTGGCCATAGTGGTTGCAGCGGGGTCTCGCTCGCGGCCGCTACAAGTGCGGGAAAGGGGGGCCGGATATGTGGCCGCCACCTGGGGGAACATGGCAGTTGTGGGAGTGTATGTCTCCCCCAACACTGGGCTTGCCAGTTTAGAGTCCTTTTTGAGGGGGCTCGGTCCGGTGATCCAGCGGTTGGCACCTCTCCCAGTTTTGGTCATGGGCGACCTGAATGCATGGTCGACCCTCTGGGGGAGTGTGTCAACGAACGTGAGGGGCCTAGCCGTCGAGGAATGGGCTGTCAGCTCCGGGATGTCCCCACTCAATCAGGGGACATCCTTCACGTGTGTGCGTAGGGCCGGGGGGTCCGTGGTGGACGTAACGTTTGCCACCCCTTCCCTCGCACGGCGCGTCCGGGGCTGGCGGGTGCTGAGTGAGGTGGAGACGATCTCGGACCACAAATATATTAGGTTCGAGGTCTACACCTCCGACGGCTCGGCGGCGCCGAGTAGGCGGGAGGGCCACGCATTTTTCCCGCGGTGGGCCCTCACCAAGCTGGATCCCGAGCTGGCCGAAGAGGCGGCTATAGTGGCGGCCTGGGGCACGACTCCCACAACATCGGGGGTCGATGAGGCGGCGGGCCATTTTCGAGACCTAGTCTCGAAGGTCTGCGATGTCGCCATGCCCCGAATAAGAGGACCCCCTCCGCGGCGCCACCAGGTTTACTGGTGGTCCGCGGAAATTGCCGAATTAAGGGAAATGTGCTCCCTTTTGAGGAGGGCATATACGAGGGCCCTGAGGAGGAGCAACAGGGACCAGGAGAGGGAAGGCCAGCTGTACGTGGCTTATAAAGCCGACAAGAAGGCACTACAGCTGGCCATCTGGCAGGCCAAGTCCAGGGCGCGGGACGAAATGCTGGAGGGTCTGGACCGAGATCCATGGGGGAGGCCTTACCGCGCTGCGCGGGATAAACTGCGCTTCCGAGGCCCCCCCGTGATGGAGACCCTCCAGCCGGAGGTGTTAGAGCGGGTGGTAGGGGAGCTTTTCCCAGAGCCCCCACCGTTCACACCTCCGAGAATGACCTCTCGCACGAGAGCCCTGGACGGCGAGCCGATCCCACTAGTTTCCGACGAGGAGATGGAGACAGTGCTGGATCGGCTCAAGGGCAAGAAAAAGGCTCCTGGTCCCGACGGAGTGCCGGGCAGGGTCCTCGGCCTAGCCCTGAAGCACCTGGGGGAGCAGCTTCGGGAAATTTTTAACGCCGCGCTAACATCAGCGCGGTTCCCGAAGCTGTGGAAGGAGGGGCGGCTTTGCCTCCTACAGAAGGACGGTAGGCCCCCAGGCGTTGCCGGCGCGTATCGGCCGATAGTCCTGCTGGATGAGGCTGGGAAGGTCTTTGAGAGACTCCTCTCTTCCCGCCTCAACCAGCATTTAGATGAGAGGGGCCCAAATATCTCTGGCCAACAATTTGGTTTCCGTGCGGGGCGCAGCACGATAGACGCGCTAGCGCAGCTAAAAGAGGTAACGGAGGTAGCAACCGCTCGGGGCGAGCGGTCGTTGGCGATAAGCCTGGATATCGCCAACGCCTTCAACAGTCTGCCGTTCGGCGTAATAAGGGAGGCGCTTCAGTATTTTGAAGTGCCTACTTATCTCAGCAGACTGTTGGAGGACTACCTCCGAGGGCGGGAAGTCCTCTATGAGGGAGGAGGACGGTTGGTCCGCCGGCCGATGAGGTGTGGGGTTCCGCAGGGGTCCGTTTTAGGGCCCCTGCTATGGAACCTCGGATATGACTGGGTGCTCCGCGGCGCGCTCCTTCCGAGGATGCGCGTCATCTGTTACGCGGATGACACCCTAGTCATTGCAGGCGGCAAAACCTTCGCGGAAGTGAAAAGACTGGCAGAAGTCGGCGCCAGTCTGGTGGTTGGCCGCATCGAGGCGTTGGGCCTGAAGGTGGCCCTTAATAAGACCGAGGCCCTCCTCTTCCATGGGCCTCGGCAGGGGCCGCCTCCCGGCGCGGTAGTCCGCCTCAACGGCATCGATGTGAGGGTGAAGGCCCAGATGAAATATCTGGGCCTAGTGTTGGATGGGCGGTGGAATTTTAGGGCGCATTTTTCCCGCCTTGCGCCCCGCCTAATCCGCACTGCGGGTGCTCTGGGCCGTCTTCTGCCCAACGAGCGCGGCCCGAGCCAGTCATGCCGGCGTCTCTACGCCGGCATCCTGAAAAGTATGGCGCTCTACGGAGCGCCAATCTGGGCGGGGGCCCTCAACGCTGAAAACAGGCGCCTGTTACGGGCGCCTCAAAGACAAATAGCGTTGAGGGCCGTACGGGGTTACCGTACGGTATCGGGGGGGGCTGCCTGTGTCCTGGCAGGCATGCCCCCCTGGGAGCTGGAGGCGGACGTTCTTGCTGCTGTGTACCAGTCCCGCACAGCAGCGAGAGCGGGAGGAGGGCGCCCGTACTGGGACGATGTTGAGGGGGTGCGCCGGCGTGCGCGGAGCGCGCTGCTGCGGAGGTGGGCGGAGGACCTGGTCGACCCGCTCTATGGCCGACAAACCATAGAGGCGATCAGGCCGGTCCTCGACCAGTGGGTGCGTAGGGAGAAGAGGCCCCTTACGTACCGGCTGGTGCAGGTACTTTCCGGACACGGCTGTTTCGGGAAGTACCTGCATAACATCGCCCGGAGGGAGCCCACCCCGAGGTGCCACCAGTGCGACGCCGAGGAGGACACCGCCCAGCACACCCTTGAGGTGTGCCCTGCTTGGGCGGTGCAGCGTCGCACTCTAGTGGATGTGGTCGGTACCGACCTCTCGCTCCCGGCCCTGATACGGGCCATGCTGGAGAGCGGGAGTGGATGGGAGGCGATGGTCTCCTTCTGCGAAGAGGTGATGTCGCAGAAGGAAACAGCGGAGAGGGCCCGGGAGGAAGATCCTCAGGCGGGACCTCTCCGACGCAGACGGCGGGGAGTGAGGAGACGGCGGTTTGCACGCCTTCTCCCCGCTCCCTGAAAGCAGCACCGGGGTGAAAGTCGGGGGGCTTTCACCCCATTGCACGGTGCTCCTGTCTGGGGGTGTCCCCGTATACCGGGACGCCCCTGCTGCGTGAGGAGGCCCGGCGTGAAGGCTGGGCCGTCCGCCAGGGACGGCATGGTAATCCGAACTAGGCACCATGTCGTCCCGTCAAGGCGATGAGGTATACCGGGGGTCTTTTTAGTGGGTATGCCGTCACCTTCAGTGACGGAGAGTCCAACACTCCCCCGCTGCCCTACCCAGGCAGCGGGATAGTGCGTAATGCATTTTTTCCCCCGAAAAAAAAAAGGTCACAGCCGCCCGGCCCGCCCCCGCGCGGTGAGGTTAGGTTAGGTTAGGTCACAGCCGCCCGGCCCGCCCCCGCGCGGTGAGGTTAGGTTAGGTTAGGTCACAGCCGCCCGGCCCGCCCCCGCGCGGTGAGGTTAGGTTAGGTTAGGTCACAGCCGCCCGGCCCGCCCCCGCGCGGTGAGGTTAGGTTAGGTTAGGTCACAGCCGCCCGGCCCGCCCCCGCGCGGTGAGGTTAGGTTAGGTTAGGTTAGGTTAGGTTAGGTTAGGTTAGATTGCGCCTGTTACGGGCGCCTCAGAGGCAAATAGCGTTGAGGGCCGTGCGGGGTTACCGTACGGTATCGGGGGGGGCTGCCTGTGTCCTGGCAGGCATGCCCCCCTGGGAGCTGGAGGCGGACGTTCTTGCTGCTGTGTACCAGTCCCGCACAGCAGCGAGAGCGGGAGGAGGGCGCCCGTACTGGGACGATGTTGAGGGGGTGCGCCGGCGTGCGTGGAGCGCGCTGCTGCGGAGGTGGGCGGAGGACCTGGCCGACCCGCTCTATGGCCGACAAACCATAGAGGCGATCAGGCCGGTCCTCGACCAGTGGGTGCGTAGGGAGAAGAGGCCCCTTACGTACCGGCTGGTGCAGGTACTTTCCGGACACGGCTGTTTCGGGAAGTACCTGCATAACATCGCCCGGAGGGAGCCCACCCCGAGGTGCCACCAGTGCGACGCCGAGGAGGACACCGCCCAGCACACCCTTGAGGTGTGCCCTGCTTGGGCGGTGCAGCGTCGCACACTTGTGGATGTGGTCGGCACCGACCTCTCGCTCCCGGCCCTGATACGGGCCATGCTGGCGAGCGAGAGTGGATGGGAGGCGATGGTCTCCTTCTGCGAAGAGGTGATGTCGCAGAAGGAGACAGCGGAGAGGGCCCGGGAGGAAGATCCTCAGGCGGGCCCCCTCCGACGCAGACGGCGGGGAGTGAGGAGACGGCGGTTTGCACGCCTTCTCCCCGCTCCCTGAAAGCAGCACCGGGGTGAAAGTCGGGGGGCTTTCACCCCATTGCACGGTGCTCCTGTCTGGGGGTGTCCCCGTATACCGGGACGCCCCTGCTGCGTGAGGAGGCCCGGCGTGAAGGCTGGGCCGTCCGCCAGGGACGGCATGGTAATCCGAACTAGGCACCATGTCGTCCCGTCAAGGCGATGAGGTATACCGGGGGTCTTTTTAGTGGGTATGCCGTCACCTTCAGTGACGGAGAGTCCCACACTCCCCCGCTGCCCCACCCAGGCAGCGGGATAGTGCGTAATGCATTTTTTTCCCCCGCAAAAAAAAAAAAAAAAAAAAAAAAAAAAAAAAAAAAAAAAAAAAAAAAAAAAAGGTTAGGTTAGATTCCCGTGGGAGTTTTCAGTCTTCTATCGGGCGCGTCCCCCGGGTGGCGGATAGGGGAACGCCCTCCAGATATGGGGGGTACCGGCTACGGCCGGCGCGGACCAAAACTGAAGAGGTGGGGCCGCTCTTCGTATTCCTCTGCTAAGCAGACGATGCGAAGATGTGGCCGCTTGGCGGCTATCCGATTTTCCGTGCTTTCACGGCTAACGGACCCCCGCCAAGCAAACCGTAATCCGCATTTTGTGGACCGGGGACTCTGATCGCAGAGTTACGAGGAGAAAACCTCTATAAAAAACACCAGGAGGGGGTGGAAACGCCCTCTTCACGGCGCGGCGGGTCTGGCTGGTTGTGCTCGCACGACTAGCGGACACTGGCTTCGGCCACCGTCGGGCAACCGTAATCCGCAGTCGCGGACCGGGGGTCTTGCTTAGCAGGGCTGCGAGGATGAAAACCTCTATAAAAAATCACCCGCAACCCGCAATGAGCGGACCGGGGACTCTGTTTCGGCAGGGTCACGAGGATGACCACCTCTCTAAAAAATCACCCGCGCGGCGTCGATCTCGGTCGGCGTCGGGCAAGCCGTAACCCGCACTGAGCGGGCCGGTGGCTCTGCCTAGCAGGGTCGCGAGGAAGACAACCTCTATAAAAATTACCCCAACCCTACGATCGCCGCACGTCTATGGGGTGAATGGCTGGTGGGAATCCAGTCCCGAGTGCGGAAAAAAACAAAAATGGATAACGGCGATTTCAAAAAAACTACCCACGCGGGTACCCGGCACGAAGCCGGGGAATCCCGCATGACGCCTGTGGTTGACGCCTCAGTGGCGACAACGACAGACGTTGTCGGCCCTCACTCGTATTGTGGGGAGGGCCAGAAACGCCAAAAGGACGAGCCACGTCCCAAAACTGGCACTGAGGTGGTGCGGGAGCCCGTAGTGAGGCTGACCCGCTTGAGCTCCGAGGAGCTCAGAGCTGCTACGCCGGAGCCATCGACTTCGGCGGCGGCCAAGCGCATTTTGCGTAGCGGCCGTTCAAGCGCAGCAGGAGAGCGGTCGCGTTCTCCGTCTGCCCAGGATTCGGATTCAGGCGCGAGCCTGATGACCGTGGATCCTTCCTCCGGGGAGGAACTCGGCCGACTCTGGGGCACACGGAAGCGGCCGTACTCCAAGAGTGGGGGCTCGGGCTCCGATAGGAGTGACCCGGGGTCAGTTTCCCCTTCTGGGAGACCGGCGGCCCGTAGAGGCAGGGTCAGAACCCCGAGAGCCGGTACCAATGCCAGTTTGGCGGAGGCCCGGCGGGAATTTATGCGCCCCAGGCGCGAGGAGGAAAGGCTGGAGGCGGAGCTACGGTCCGAGCAGGAGGTTGCGGACATGGATCGTGCTCTGCACCATGCCCAGGAACGCATGTCGCGTCTGTCGGAATCGTCCCAGGGCGAGACCGACGAGCGCAACATGACCGCCTCCGCTATTAAGGAGCGCCTGGATATTTCGTCGGCCATAGTCCGGAAGGTCATCGCGTCTTCCGGACATCTGAAAGGGACCTTTCAGAAGGCCTTGAAGACGGCAGTCGGGGACTGGGAGCTTTTGGCTCCAGTGCTGTACGAGCGAACAGTCTCCGAGGAGACCGAGAAGCTGCGGCTGATAAACCACCGGCTGCTCTCCGAGGTCTCTCGGCAGGGGAAGGAGCTGGCCCAACTCCGCAAGGAGATGGACAGCATCCGGGAGAGCATCACTGGGCAAACGCCCCGAGCGGCTGGCGTGGCTGACGACAGCAATGTTGTCGCTTACGTCAACGCTCGGTTCGAGGCCATCGAGGCTCGGCTACCCCCGGAGCGGCTTCGGCCCCCGTTGGCTGCCGACAGGAGTAAGACGAACGCGCCGCCACCGGCCACTGCGCCGGCAGCCGCGCCACCCCCGGACAAGACACAAAAAACCCCGGACAAGACGTCCGCGAGCAAGAGGGTGACTCAGCCGCCCCCTGTTCGCAGCACACCGGCTGCAGCTGCGCCGAAGCCTAAGGCTCCAGCGCCGCCCAACCCCGAATCCCGAGGGAATCCTCCCAAGGGGAAGAAGGGAAGGAAGTCGGCCAAGAAGGGCAAGGCGACTAACGCTGCCCCGCCCCCAAGGGAGCCCCGCCCTTTGCCGCCGGCCCCCGAGACCATGGAGTTACCGTGGAACCTCGTGACCGGCCGCAAGGGCAAGAGCAAGGGTGCACAAGCTGCAGCAGCAGTGAAGCCCCCCCCGAAACCCCAGACGAGGCAACCTAAAGTGCCGAATCTCCGTCCCGCACGCTCGGCGGCAGTAGTACTAACGCTACAGCCAGAAGCCGAGAAGCGGGGCTTGACGTATAGTGACGTCATCTCGCAGGCTAAAGCCAGCATCAGCTTGGCGAGCCTCGGGATTGAGTCCGTGCGCTTTAGGCGAGCGGCCACCGGAGGCGCCATTTTGGAGCTACCGGGCGCCGCAGAGACAGACGGCAGGGCGGACTCTCTGGCTACCAAGCTAAGAGAGGTCCTCAAGGCGGAAGACGTTAGAGTTTCCCGACCTGTGAAGTGTGCAGAATTGCGCATTTCTGAGTTGGATGACTCCGTCACCGCAGAGGAAGTCGCAGCCGCTGTCGCTAAGACTGGGGCGTGCTCGGTGGAGTCCGTGAAGACGGGCGAGATCCGCCGAGACAGGAGGGGGCAAGGCGCCTGCTGGGCACGTTGCCCCGTGGCGGTGGCCAAAAAGCTGGTGGACGGTGCCCGTCTGCTGGTCGGTTGGACATCGGCGCGGGTCAAACTGCTGGAGGCCAGGGAGCTGCGTTGTTTCCGGTGTCTCGAAAAGGGACACGTCCGGAGCAAGTGCGGCTCGGAGGTTGACCGTAGCAGTCAGTGCTACCGTTGCGGTCAGCTAGGCCATCTGGCGCGTGCCTGTGAAGCAGCGCCACACTGCACGGTGTGCGCAGTGGCCGGCAGAAATGCCAGTCACAAGGTTGGGGGCCCAGCTTGCAAGGCCTCCAAACCCAAAAACCGCAGTCGGCAAGCTGCCACCGAGGCCACGGCCCGGTCGCAGCCGGCCCACTCCAAGCCACTCGCTGACGAGGAGATGCTAATTGCATCCCCTTAAAATGGCCCTAAGATTCCTGCAGGGGAATCTCAACCACTGCGCCAGAGCTCAGGACCTGTGGGTCCAGGGTCTGGCGGAGAGGTTGATAGCCATAGCGGTAGTGGCTGAGCCGTACCACATCCCGCCCGATTGGGTTTCGGATGTGGACGGCACAGCGGCCATTGCCACCCGAGTGGCTAACGGCGCCCCCTCTTTTCAGAGGATTGAAAAGGGGCACGGATGGGTTGCGGCTGAGTTGGGAGACACCCTGGTTATCGGGGTGTATTTCTCTCCTAACCGGCCTCTCGCTCAATTTGAGAGTTTTCTCTCCGAGTTGGAGGCTGTGATCGGCCGCAATCGTTCGCTCCAAGTGCTGGTCGCTGGGGATTTCAATGCCAAGTCCTTGGTATGGGGATCTCCAGCGACAGATGTGCGTGGAGAGGCGCTCGAGGAGTGGGCAGTCGCTTCTGGCATGACTGTCTTGAATCGGGGTTCGGTAGACACCTGTGTGCGCATGCGGGGAGGGTCCATCGTGGACTTGACGTTCGCGACTCCTTCGCTAGCACGACGTGTCCAGGGCTGGGAAGTGCTGGAGGGTGTGGAGACGTTGTCGGACCACCGGTATATCCGGTTCGACGTTTCTACGCTTCCGGCAATTCATACCGGTCCAAGCCGTTCTACCCGGCATAGAGACAGTCCGAGATGGGCTTTGAAGCGACTCGACCGCGAGAAGTTGGAGTGTGCGGCTATCGTCCAGGCATGGGTGCCTGTGCCGGATGGGCCTGCTGAGGTGGAGGATGAGGCCGCATGGTTCCGGGAGGCGCTGTCGCAAATTTGCGACGCGGCCATGCCCCGGGCCGGGCCTATCCCTCCTAAGCGGCAGGTATACTGGTGGTCCGCAGACCTCGCGAGCTTGCGCTTTGCGTGCGTGAGGGCGAGACGCCAGTATTCCCGGTACCGTCGCAGACGCACCCGGATTGAGGACGATGAGGCCCGCCTTTATGACGCCTATAGAGAGGCGAAAAAGGCGCTCAAGGTCGCTATCAACAGAGCCAAGTCCAGGGCAAGGGAGGAGTTTCTTGAGACTCTTAATGCGGATCCGTGGGGAAGGCCGTACAGGTTGGCGTTGAGTAAACTCCGCCCCTGGGCACCCCCGGTTACGCAGAGTCTCTCTCCTCCCTTGCTCCACGACGTCGTCCAGGCTCTGTTTCCGACCCGAGGAGAGCACACTCCGCCAGTGATGACGCCACCCACAGGTGTAGGAGTAGGTGTAGACGAGGTCCCTGCCGTGTCGGACGTTGAGTTTGATGCGGCAGTCTCGCGGCTACGGGCCAAGAGTACGGCTCCTGGTCTAGACGGCATACCCGGCCGCGCTTGGGTTCTGTCCCTCGAGTGGCTGGGGCCGAGACTGCAGAGCCTGTATTCGGCCTGTCTGTCGAAGGGACGTTTTCCGCGCCAGTGGAAAACGGGGAAGCTCGTCCTACTGAGGAAGGAGGGTCGACCATCTGACTCCCCCTCGGCCTACCGCCCGATTGTGCTGCTCGACGAGGTTGGGAAACTTCTTGAGCGCATAATCGCTGGCCGCCTGATTGGGCACCTCGAGGAGGTGGGGCCGGACTTGGCAGACTGCCAGTACGGCTTTAGGCGTCGTCGGTCCACGGTTCACGCGATCCTCCGCGTGAAGGACATCGCCAAGGAGGCGATATCGCAGGGTCAAGTGGTGTTGGCCGTATCTCTCGATATAGCCAACGCCTTCAACACCCTGCCGTGGACCTGCATAAAGGAGGCACTACGGCACCACGGTGTCCCCCTTTATTTACGGCTGATCCTAGAAGACTACCTGACAGAGAGGTATGTCGAGTTCCCGGGGCGCGATGACTGGCAGCGTCATCCCATGTCGTGCGGTGTCCCACAGGGTTCGGTTCTTGGGCCGCTCCTGTGGAACATTGGTTATGACTGGGTGCTGCGAGCAGTCAACCTCCAGGGCGTTGACGTAACTTGTTACGCCGACGATACCTTGGTAACGGCGAGAGGGAACAACTTCCGGGATGCAGCCGTCCTTGCCACAGCAGGCGTGGCGGAAGTCGTCGGCAGAATCCGACGCCTAGGGCTACATGTAGCCCTAGAAAAATCCGAGGCGACCTGCTTTCACGGGCCTCGGAGAGGACCTCCAGCCGGTTCGAGCATTCAGGTGGGTGGAGTCCAGATCCGTGTCGAGTCGACCATGAAGTACCTAGGATTGGTCCTCGACAGTCACTGGAACTTCCACGCCCATTTTAAGCGCTTGGCGCCTAAACTGGTGCGAACGGCGGCCGCGTTAGGCAGATTGCTGCCCAACATCGCGGGGCCGAAGGCTTCTTGCCGGAGGCTTTACGCGGGAGTTGTGCGGTCCATGGCCCTGTACGGCTCACCTGTCTGGGCCGACACCCTGACAAGCCGGTGTATCGCCGAACTGCGGAGACCGCAGCGGGCGATGGCAGTCAGGGTCATACGGGGCTACCGCACAATATCCTACGAGGCGGCCTGTGTGCTGGCCGGCACACTTCCCTGGGACCTTGATGCGAGGACCCTCTCGGCGGTGTTTCACTACCGGGAGAAGGCGCGTCGGTCCACAGTCCACGGGGTTACCCCAAGTCAGGTTTCATCCTGGCTGGAAGAGTTCCGCACACTTGCTGTGGAGCTCTGGGATGTGCGGCTCGCGGATCCCGGATCGGGCCATCGCACGATCCAGGCGATCCGCCCTGTCCTCACGCAGTGGCTGAATCGGCGTCACGGCGCCGTAACGTTCCGTCTGACGCAGATACTCACGGGGCACGGCTGCTTCGGGAGTTATCTGTGCCGGATCGGACGGGAGGCTAGCGATGCCTGTCACCACTGCGACGCCAGTGAGGACACGGCGCAGCACACGCTGGAGGTGTGCCCAGCTTGGGCAATCGAGCGCGAGACGCTCACCGCCTCGATCGGGCGCGACCTCTCGCTGCCATCCGTGGTTTCTGCCATGGTGGCGAGCGCGAGCTCGTGGGATGCGGTGCTCTCCTTCTGCGATGCCGTCGTGTCGCAGAAGGAGAGCGCCGAGCGCCAGCGCGAGCTGGACAATCCCGCCCGACGTCGGAGGCGAGGCCGCCGGGGTGGTGGTGCGTAATCCCGGCGGTTCCCTGCGGTTAGGGGACAAGAATACTACCGAGGTATCCCTGCCTGTCGTAAGAGGCGACTAAAAGGGCCCTTGGGGTCGCGAAGCGCACGCGGGGGGGCCTGCGTGTGTTTCGGTTTGCGATCCCGAGGATGACGGTAACGCGTGTCTTCGGACACAGTGGTCTGTGTTATCGTGCACTGGAGTTGAGCTTGCTCCTCCCGAGGCTGGCTGCCAGGCGGCCTTGCGCGCCGAAGGGTCCTGCGAGGAGTGTCTCCCTCGTTGGGGATCCCGGGTCCCTTCCATTTTGCGCCGAAGATGACCACCGTCAGGTTTTAGTGGGTAGGGGTCTCTGTTTTCCCAGGAGTTCCGAGTCCCACATATCCCAGGTGCCCCGAACCCAGGGCCTTGGGAATGCCTAAATGCATTTCCTGACGCAAAAAAAAAAAAAAAAAAAAAAAAAAAAAAAAAAAAAAAAAAAGGTTAGGTTAGATTAGGTTAGGTTAGGTTAGGTTAGGTTAGGTTAGGTTAGGTTAGGTTAGGTTGGGGGAGGCCCCATGAGTGTTTTGTAAGTGCTAGATACGTCCTCGTCGTCTCCCCTGGCTCTCCCAGTCCTGTGCACGGTAACGCAGTGCCAGGCTGGTGACTAAACTCTAGCACTTGGGGCAATCCTTGCGGTTTTGTTTATTAGTGTTCCCAGCTCCCTGGCCGTCGAGGTATCTCCGGTTTCAGGTCGAGCGGGCCCTAATAGGCTTCTCGTGAGGTCAAATCAAAACTCTTGTGTTTTGATTTTTCGTGTATATTAGTGTTCTCAGCTCCCTGACCGTCGAGGTATCTCTGGTTGCAGGTTGAGCGGGGCCTAATAACGCGCTCTCTTACTGTAGCTTTATTCTTGTTTTTTGTTTTTATTTTGTGCTGTAATTATGTCCACCCGACGTAATTCAGCCAACTCTATTGAGGGTCTCGCAGTCGCGGAAGCCTCGGTGGACGAGCTGGACCAGATGGTCACACGCGCGTTGCGCAGCTCACGCACCAAGAGGCCGGCGGGTTCGCCCATTTTTGCGTCTGAGGCTTCGGTCTCAGACAGTGAGGAGGTGGCCACGACGATACGGTCGACGGCACCAAAAAAGGCTTCGACCAAAAAGGTCGTAGCCAAAAAGGCCAAAAAGGCGGCATCTGGCCCTGCGGCCAAAAAGGCGGCGGCCAAAAAGGCGGCAGTTGCCACTGCGGCCGAATTCCTCAGGGCCAAGGCGGCGCAAGTCGCCTTGACCCGCCTGGAGTCGAATTCCAACGCATCTCGGGAGGATGCACAAGAGGTGGAAGCCGAAGAGCCTGTCGACTTCACGCGGAACCCACTCCCCGAGGAATGCTCACTCGCGGAGCTGGACGCAGCCGTTGACACCGAGACGCTGCGTGCCCGGGCGGGTCATCTGAGGTCCCAAATTTTCCACATTGCCCGAAAGTCCGGCAATCTCAAGGGGGAGTACGTGCGTGACCTAAAAAATCACGCCACGGAATACCACGAGATTGTCGAGACGATTGCGGAGCGGACGATCTCAGATGAAACACGGCGGCTCAGTCTCGAAAACCGGAGACTTCGCCGCCAAGTGGAGGACCTAGAGAAGGAAGTGAAAGCCATGCGCCGCGACTTCTCACAGAGGGACAAATCCCCGCTGCGGCCAGCTCTTCCCTGCCAAGTCCCGGTGGGCAACTCGGCCAATGACCTGATGGCCGAGATGTCCAAAATGGTCAAAGACATGGCGGAGGATTTGAAGGCCTCCATGTGCCGAACCTTCGGCGATATGGTGAACGCCCGCTTGGCGGTGGTTGAGGAGCGCCTCCCACCAGCACCAATCGTGCGTCCTCCACTGGCCGCCGACAAGAGGCGAGAGGAGGCAGCCAAGGCTGCAGTGGCCTCAGCTACACAAGCACCAGCCCAGTCTCAGCCTACTGCGGCTCCAAAGCCGAAACGGACGCGGAAGGGTAAAGCGAGGGTGGTTCCGCAACAAGCACCCCTCGCTGTTGCCGGCCCGTCGTCCGCAGTGACTCCTGCTGCCCCTGTCACCCGCGAGGGACAATGGAATGTGGTGGCTAGGAAAAAAGGGAAAGGCAAAGGCAAGGGGAAGACCTCCTCGCCCGCCGCTGCCCAACCCTCCGTGTCGGCAGCTGCACCCAAAAATGTAGCGAAGAAGAAGACGAAAAAAGCGGTGAAACTCACACCGCCAAAGTCCTCGGCTGTGATAATTACATTACAGCCGGAGGCAATTGAGAAGGGCGTAACATACGCAATGGCAATGAACCAGGCCAGGGAGAGCATAGCTCTGCCTGAGCTTGGCATTGCCAAAATAAAAACTCGCACCACGGCCACGGGAGCCAGAATGCTCGAGCTACCTGGTTCCCAAAGCGGGGATAAGGCTGACAACCTCGCGGAGAAAATCCGTGAGGTTTTAAAGGATGTCGCCACCGTCGCAAGGCCCACAAAGTGTGTGGATCTCCTGGTACGGGGCCTTGACGACTCGATCACAAAAGAGGAAGTGGTCACCGCTGTTGCGGCAAAGGGCGGCTGTGCCGCGGAACTTGTTAGGGCTGGGGAGATCCGCTCCGGCCCTGGTGGTACGGGCTCTATCACCGTTAAGTGCCCGGTGGCTGCGGCCAAAACAGTCGTGGAAGCGGGACGCCTCTTCATTGGCTGGACCTCGGCCCAGGTGCGTGCCCTTGATACCCTGCCCTTACGCTGTTTTAAGTGCATGGGCACGGGCCACACCCGCCAGACATGCCCCTCGCAAAAGGACCGGAGCGATTTATGCTTCCGGTGCGGGCGATCGGGGCACAAGGCCGAAAAGTGCACAGAGACACCTCGTTGTGCGATCTGTGCCGATGAGGGAAGGCCGTCAGGGCACGCAATGGGGGGAAGGAAATGTGTTCCTTCCCCTAAAAGAGGAACAATGGCCCCCAGGACCCAGGCCGCCACGAATGAGGTAGTGCGCCACGCATCGGCGCCGCGGGAAATTGTAATGTCGGAATGAGTGTAAGCCGGCATTACAATTTCCTACAGACGAACACCAACCACTGCGCTGGAGCCCAGGACCTTCTCGTTCAAGCAATGGCGCAGTGGGAAGTGGATGTTGCGGTGGTGGCGGAGCCCTATTTTGTGCCTCCTCACCCACACTGGGCTGGGGATGTAAACGGCTCCATCGCTATTATAGCGAAGACGGGAAGCGCTGCCCGCCCTCTTATTGTCAAGGAGAGGGGGTCAGGCTATGTGGCCGCCACTTGGGGGAGAGAATACGCCATTATCGGTGTCTATTACTCCCCCAATGGCACTCTGGCTGGTCTGGAGGTGCTTCTAGACACGCTAGGGCATGTCTTGCAGCGGATGGCACCCCTCCCTGTTATATTGATGGGGGACCTTAATTCTTGGTCCTCCTCGTGGGGAAGTGCCATCACCAACTCCTGGGGCCGCACCGTCCAGAACTGGGCGGTCGATGCTGAATTGTCTCTCCTGAACCGGGGGACAGAACATACGTGCGTGCGATGGAATGGGGGGTCCGTGGTGGACATTTCGTTCGCCACCCCTTCTATCGCACGTCGCGTCCGGTGTTGGCGGGTTCTCAGCGAGGTGGAGACTCTATCGGATCACAAATACATCCAATTTGAGATCTCCACCTCACCTGACACAGCGGCCCTGGCCCGGCGGCGGGGACAGGCTTCCTTCCGGCGGTGGGCCTTGACTAGGCTGGACAAGGAGCTAGCGGAAGAGGCCGCAATAGTTCAGGCTTGGTGCTCGGCCCCTATCTCCTTGGAGGTCGACGAGGCGGCCAGTGTATTTCGGGCCTCTCTTACGGAGGTGTGCGACGCATCCATGCCGAGGGTGAAGGGTGCAGCACCTCGGCGGCAGGTGTACTGGTGGTCCGAAGAAATCGCGGACCTCCGGAGCACCTGCCAACGGTCTAGAAGGGCGTATGGCCGCAGTCGGCGTCGTGCCAACCGCGACCCAGTAGTCGAGGGCCAGCTGTATGCCACCTACTGTTCTGACAGAAAGGCGCTACAGCTGGCCATAAGCCAAGCCAAGGCTCAGGCTCGGGAGGAGCTCCTGGAGGGTCTAAACCGTGACCCATGGGGCAGGCCCTATCGCGCAGCACGTAATAAGCTGCGCAATCAGGGGCCCCCAGTCATCGAGACCCTCCAGCCTGAACTGCTGGAAAGGGTGGTGCAGGAGTTGTTTCCGGACTGTCAGGAACACTTCCCACCACCCATGGCTCCTCCCACTGGGAGGTCGAATGAAGCCGAGCCTCTTGCGCCGCCTGTCACCGAAGAGGAACTGGGGACGGCGGCCGCAAGCCTCAGGCTCAAAAAGAAGGCCCCTGGACCCGACGGGGTCCCGGGAAAAGTTTTGGGGATAGCGCTCCGGCACCTGCACGAGCAGCTGCGGGAACTGTTCAACGTTGCTATTGCACGAGGGCAGTTCCCCAAAATATGGAAGGAGGGCCGCCTCTGTCTCTTACAGAAGGAGGGGCGGTCGCCTGACACTGCTGGGGCCTATCGCCCGATTGTCCTGCTGGATGAATCCGCGAAACTCTTTGAACGCATCATTGCGTCGCGGATCATCCAGCACATGACGGACATTGGGCCTGATCTGTCATGTAATCAGTTTGGATTCAGGGCAGGGCGATCAACCATCGACGCTCTCCAGGCCCTGAAAGCCGAGACGCTTGAGGCGTCCGCGAGAGGAGAAAGGTCATTGGCGGTGTCACTGGACATCGCCAATGCCTTTAATAGCTTGCCCTATGGCACTATAGCGGAGGCGCTACGATTTTTCAATGTGCCTCCATATATAGGGCGCCTGATAAAGAGTTACCTCACAAACCGTGAGGTACTCTACGTGGGCCCCGACGGAAGTATCCAACGTCGGGCAATGACGTGTGGGGTTCCTCAGGGGTCCGTTTTGGGACCCCTATTATGGAATATGGGCTACGACTGGGTTCTGCGGGGCACGCTCCTTCCACGGACGCGTGTCCTGTGCTATGCAGACGACACCCTAGTCGTAGCCCGCGGAGGAACCTACAATGAGGCAGCAAGGCTAATAGAGGTAGCCACCAGTCTTGTTGTGGGGCGAATTGAGGCGCTGGGGTTGAAGGTCGCCCTGCAAAAAACCGAGGCCCTTCTTTTCCACGGGCCTCGGAGGGGACCTCCCCCTGGTGCAAAAATACGCCTCAATGGCGTAGAGGTGAAGGTGGGGGCCCACATGAAGTACTTGGGCCTCCTACTTGACGGGCGGTGGCGTTTTGGCGAACATTTTAGCAGGCTCGCCCCACGCCTTATTAATGCCGCGAGTGCTTTGGGCCGCCTTCTTCCCAACCAAGGCGGCCCGGACACCACATGCCGGCGACTTTACGCCGGCATTGTGCGAAGCATCGCCCTCTACGGCGCACCGGTGTGGGCAGATGCCCTTAACGTCGCCAACAAGCGCATGCTGCGGAAAGCGCAGCGTGTGGTGGCGACCAGGGCGGTGCGTGGATACCGCACCATATCCACGGGGGCTGCCTGCGTTTTAGCCGGCACGCCCCCGTGGGAGTTAGAGGCCGGGGTCCTCGCTGCGGTATACGAATACCGTGCAGCAGCGAGGTCCAGAGGACAGTGCCCAGCCTCCGAGGAGGTAGAGCGAGTGCGTGAGTTAGCTCAAGATGAGCTAATTTGGCGGTGGCAGGACGAGCTTGAGGGGTCGCGATACGGTACACGTACCATCGACGCCATCAGGCCCGTCCTCCGTAGGTGGTGTCGAAGGGGGTTCGGCGCGCTCACCTTCCGGCTGGTGCAGGTGCTCTCTGGGCATGGCTGTTTCGGCCAATACCTGCACCAGATAGCCGGAAGAGAGCCAACCCCCGTGTGCCACGAATGTGGCGCACTCGAGGACGATGCCCAGCACACCCTCGAGGTGTGTCCGGCCTGGGAGGTGCAGCGCAGCACACTGGTTGCTGCAACAGGCCGGGACCTCTCGCTCCCAAGAGTAATTCCAGCTATGCTCGAGAGCGAGAGGTCGTGGGAGGCGGTGGTCTCCTTCTGTGAAGAGGTTATGACACGGAAGGAGACCGCGGAGAGGGCCAGGGAGGACGATCCTCTAGCGGCCCCTCTCCGACGCAGACGGCTGGGAGCCCGGAGAAGGCGGTTCGCCCACCTTCTCCCAGTTCCCTAGGACACCAGCGGGTGAGACCGGGGGGTCTCACTCGCATTACACGGTGTCCCTGTCTGGGGGGTATCTGTTGTGTATCAAGATACCCCCCCGTGGCGTGAGGAGGCCCGGCAGTGGCTGGGCCGACCGCTTGGGACGATGTGGCCGAAATCCTTAGGGAATCCCACATCGTCCCGCTAAAAGCGAAGCGGGATACACCGGGGTATTTTTAGTGGGTATGCCGCCGGCTTCACCGGCGGAGAGTCCCACACTCCCCCACCGCTCACCCAGGCGGTGGGATAGTGCGTAATGCATTTTTACCCCGTTAAAAAAAAAAAAAAAAAAAAAAAAAAGGTTAGGTTAGGTTAGGTTAGGTTAGGTTAGGTTAGGTTAGGTTAGGTTTTTTTTTTTTTTTTTTTTTTTTTTTTTTTTTTTTTTTTTTAATTTCTAGTACCCCTGGTGTGGTGGCCAGAGATTTTTTTATAATCTTTTTCTGTCTTATTCTATGTCTTAGTATACATCTAAAGAAGTAGGTTGCCTGTGGGCAGAGTGGTCCTGACATACATTTTTATTGCACTTTATTATGCCGTACTCTCTTAAATTTTATTAACTTAAACAATTTTTATCGCACTTTCTTAGTGCCCTTTTCTCATTTTCTAGTTTCTATAATCTAATCCTATTTAAACTTGCTTACATTTATTTACCTTAATTACATATTGCTATTATTATAATACATTATTACTAATGATTATCAATAATAAACATATTTTGCTTTCTTATGCATTGTTATACTTGTTATATTTAGTTGACTCGCATTTTATCCTATAATAAATTGTAGTCAATTTTTACTTGCTATTTCTTTTATTTACTATTTTTGTTAACTTTCTACAATAGTTAAGAAAGCTGTTTCTCAATTTACAGTCCTTTACGATCGTGTGCAAGTTTTCTCTTCCTAATTTTGTTTCGATTTTGCTTTCTAGGTCATACCTATCTACGCAGAACGTTGGGCATTCCAGCAGAATGTGCATGACCCCTTCCGAGGCGGAGGGGTCGCAGGTGCAGGATGGACTCTCCTTGCACTTGAACCGGTTCAAGTACTCGGAGAATCCACCATGTCCTGTTAGTACCTGTACCAGCAGTGGATCGGGCTCTATTTTCCTAATAAGTGAGTAGGCCTCTATTGCGTTGGGGAAGAATATTTTGGTGATGGACGCAGTTTCTCCGGAACAGTATCTCCGGTTCCACTCGTCAAGCGATTTAGACCGGATCTGTCGCTTGGCGAAAGAGACCGGACATAGGTCGTAGTCCGGTTTTTTACGCGATCTCAGTGCTGCGTCTTTTGCGAGTTCGTCCGCTCTCTCGTTTCCCGGCAGCCCCGCGTGAGCTTTAATCCAGAAGAAAGTCACAGCTTTGTTCTGGGTTAATGCCTCGCCAAGGTTGCGTCGGGTTTCCACAGCGAGGGGATGAGGGGAGCTTGGGTTTGCGATCGTTTCCAGCGCTGCCCTCGAATCGCTATAGACGCCAAAACTCTCCTCTCCTATCCGGAGTACCTCTTTTGAAGCTCTACATATGGCCAGTAGTTCTGCCTGATAAACCGTGCAGTATGACGGCAAGCAAAGTTTGATGGTCTTCGTCTCTGCCTCTCTATCCCACACGGATAGAGCAGCTCCGACTTTGCCATCAATTTTGCTGCCGTCCGTGAATATTCTCACCGACTGCGCGTTTCGGTTGTCAACCTGTTCTTGGTTTATCAGGCATTCGAACTCTATGCTCATATGTGTAGCCGGGTGCGGAAGCTCTGCAAAGTCCACCGGTCTCTCCGTCTCCCGATCTCCTGGTCCATCCGGGGGTGACCCTCTCTTGGCCTCGTACAGTGACGCTGCCTCCTGTATTCGCAGGTCGAGAGGCAGTATCCCAGACAGAGCCAGAGCCGAGTTCAGAGAAACGGTCCGATAGGCTTTGCATAGCTTCTGTGCGAAGCCTCTCTGCACTGCGTCGAGTTGCTTCCGAACTCCCAACTTCTGGGTTGCAGGTGCCCATATGCTAGCAGCATACATTATGACTGGTTCTACTGCGGCGTTATAGATGGTCCTTATGATATCTGAGTTTAGTCCCCAGCTGACCTTTGCTGCCTTAGAGAGCTGTTTGTATATATTTAGGGCTTTTCTGCACTGGCTGGCAACATGGGTGTTAAAGGTCAGCTTGCTGTCGATGGTGACGCCCAGGAGCTTTATTTCCCCTGCCACTTCGATGTCCACCCCTCCCATGTGCAGGCGTGGTATGTCATACTTCAGCTTTCGGGTTAGCACCATTGCACATGTTTTGTGCGGCGCGAACCGGAGTCTGTTTCTGACCCCCCACGCCCGCACATGTTCTAGTACAGGGTTTGCCTCCGTTTCTGCCTCTAAGGCGGTGTCGGTACTAAATGCCAGCACGACGTCGTCAGCAAAGGCGTGGCAGTACACGTTTTTTCTTTCTAGCTGGTGCAGAAGGGGGTCGAGGAGAAGGTTCCACAGTATCGGTCCTCCGATCGATCCTTGTACGCATCCCAGAGTTGTGTTTCGGGAGGTCTCTGCCCCGGCGTACCTAAGGTTCACCTTTCTGCTGGACAGGTAGCTGTCAATCAGCCGCCTGATGTTCACCGGACAGTTTTCCTCAGCTAGTCGGACTCTTATTGCTGGCCACCAGGCGCTATCGAAGGCACCCTCTATATCCAGTGACACCAGTGTAATTATCTTTTTACAGTCCAGCTTGGACCTGATGTGCTTCACTAGGTTATAGAGGGCGTCCTCGGTGCTCCTCTGGGGCATGAATCCATACTGGCGAGTACTCGTCTGGGGAACCAGGTGCCACTTCAATCGAGCTACCAGCATCTTCTCCAGGATTTTGCCAAGAACGGGTAATAGGCCGATTGGTCTATAGGATTTTGGGAGAAGGTAGTTGTCCTTTCCTGGTTTACGTAGTACCACTACTGTGGCTTCCTTCCATACGTCCGGGAAGTGGGACAGCTCAAGGCATTTGTTGGCGAGGGAAAGGAAGGCATTTGGATCCTGGAGAATGGCATGCTTGCAGATGTCTGCAGTGAAACCATCCGCCCCGGGAGCTTTTTTGGGATTGAACCCGTCCACGGCGGTCTTCAGCTCTAGCATTGTGAACGGCGGGTCATGCCTTTCGCCGTGTGTCCACACGTTCACTCTGTCAGCAGCTTCTCTTGTCCACCTGTGGTCAGCGTTGTCCATGCTCACCAGGTCTGCCGGATAAAAGGTTTCGGCGAGTAAGGTTGCCGATTCTGTGGGGTTTTGTGGGGTTCCGTTTTTCACAAGGGGTAGGTCTTCCTCTCTTTTCTTTGTTCTTCCTATCACCCTGTATATACCTTCCCACACTCCTTCCCGGTCTTGCTTTTCGCAGAACTCCTTCCAGCTTCGGGTCTGGGCAGCTTTTGCCTTGCTTTCGTATTCTAGTTTTGCTTCCAGGTACTCCGTGACAACCCTCGCTCTTCGGACAGTTGCTGCGCATCGTATTCGTCTCTTCTTGGTGGCGACTTCCTTCTTCAGTGCTGCGAGTTCTTCGTTCCACCACGGGATGGTGAGTTTGGACGATTTTTTGACTAATGGGATATGTTCATTACAGGCTATTTTAATATTGTTTGTAAAATTTTTCACTACGTTTTCCAAATTGGTTTTATCGCTAATCATTTCAATGTTTTCCCGCTTATATTCTAATTGTAGGTTTAACTGGCCCAGTTTCTCGCGAAACTGGTCCCAGTTTGCCTTCTTTGTGTTGTACGTCCGAGTTGTTCTATTTACAGCTATTCCTATTGCTTTTTCTAATTTAATATTGAACAATATCCCGTTGTGGTCAGAACTTGTGAAGCCTCGCTCTACTCGCCAGTCCTCCACCAAGCCCAGCATGTCCAACGAACAGGCTGTCACGTCCACGTGGCTGGTGATCGCCCTGTCTCCCCTCACAGTGTCGAAGGTGGGAGTGTTTCCATGGTTCAGTACTTGGAGGTCCAATTCTTCCAGAGTCCCGGACATCTCTTCGCCTCTGTGGTCGACCCTTGTGCTTCCCCACCAGGTGCTCTTTGCGTTTGCATCACCTCCTATGACAATCCTGTTTGGGCCCAGGGCTGTGCGTATGCTTCTCAACTGCTCCAGGTATGGCTCTATGGGGTGGTCTGGCTCGAAGTAATAAGATACCGCCGCGATTTCCCAGGCGCTGGTCCGGATCCTCACCACTACGATGTTGTTCGTGGTGAGTTCTGGGCACTGTATGACATCGAGGTCAGCATCGTGAACCACGATCGCTGCCTTTACAGTCCCGCTTCCTTGGTCCGCGCACTGGTAGACTCTCGCGTTACGGTAATTCTTCATCCTTCTGGCTCCGCCCACATATGGCTCCTGGAGAAGTGAGAAGGCGATCCTACGCTCGCTGGCCTCCAGCATCAGCTCTGCCGTCGCTAACTCCTTTCGTTGTAGGTTTGCTTGAGCTATGGTGTATGGCGCTCTCCTGATGCGGTTGCCTGTCCTGGTTGGTCGTGAGGTGCCCTTAGCAATATGCTACTGTGGAGCGCGCCAGTGCGTCCCACCGCTTGCGTACCGGGCAGTGCTGGCTAAATGCGCTGTGCTGGGAGTTGTCCATTTTCGCTCTAACACAGTTTTTGCATTTGGGTTCCCCTCCGGCAAGCCTGTCAGCGCACTCATGACTCATGTGCGGCTCCCCGCAGTAGCTGCACAGGTCTGCCGCTTCTTTACAAAAGCGCTTTCCATGCCCGTATTCAAGGCATCTGGTGCACTGAACCAGTGGCGACTGGTCTGCCACTTTGATGTTCTGCAGGTCTATATGCACGGAGCCCGCCTCTATAGCTCTCTGCCAGAGCGCTGGCGAGGTGCTGAGCACCACATGGTTGGTCAGGGGATTTCTGGCTTTTCTTCTATATCTGATGGTCATTCTGGCCTCCTCACCGTCGAGGCCGTGGAAAAGGTGTTTGTTTTGGTTCTTCAGAGCCTTCTCTATGTCCTCATTTTTGTTAAAGATGAGAACATCTTTGAGTATTAGTAGAGGGTCTTTATTTTTCACTTCCTCCACGGTGAGTTGGCTGTTCTTTTCTAGTCTTTCTTTAACTTTTCTTCTTTCCTCGGTGGTCTTCATGCCCATAATAATCTTCCTGTCTTTTCCTTTTCTTACGTTTCCCACTCGGATCCATCCTTCCTTCGCGTCCACTGCCTGTCTTATTTTTTGTAGGACCTCCTCGCCCGTCTCTTGTTCGTCCTTAGACGTGATTACAATGGAGTGGAGAGCGGTTTTCTCCGGACTGCGTGTCGTAGCAGCTACGCTAGCATAGGTGGTCTTCTGCTTTGTCGTTTCCTCCTTGCATTCGTCTATCTTCTTAGCGTTTTCTTTTAGGAGCCTATTGTTCTCCTCCAGCTTCGCGAGGATCTTTTCATGAATGTTTTCATTTTCTTCTGGATTTCCACTCAATACCACGCTGCTTGTTCCTTCATAATGGTCTTTCGGTGGCTTTTCTTTGCCCTCCTCTTCCTCACCATCCTTCACCATTTGGTAGAGTTCTTCGAGCGCGCGGTTCACCTCTGCCACAATGTCCTTTTTGGTGTTTCTGGACTGCTCCAGTGCCTGTTTGCCTCTAATCATGCATTCTCTGGCTTTGGTAGTTTTGCTTTTGGTGTTTTTCGGCATGGCTTTAGGAGGTTCCGCCGATAGTCTGCGGGCTGGCACGGGTGGTACTGCCAGCTTCGTTGTAGGCTTTGGTTTCTGCGGTGGTTGCGCAGGCATGGTTTGTGTCTTCTTGGTTGGGTAGGCAGATGAAGGCCCAGCTTTCCCCGCCTCCCACTCTCCAATACTACGCCTTACGCCTGTCACCGGTTTTGGCCTCTCTTTCTCCTCCGATTTTGGTGAATTTGGTTTCGCGGCTTTTTCTTGATTTTTGGATGGAGTTCTAAAGCCAAACATCTTGTCAGGGGTACGCGTTACGATATAATAAAGGTTTGTAAAAGTTGTAAATAGGTAGTCTAAAAATAAAGTATTAGTTATATAGTTTAAAATTCGATATTATATCCCTCGGGGATATCGTTAGCCTAGTAATATAGGGTTATAGTTATATGTACTGATCGGTACTCAATACCGACGGTTACTAACCTAGTAAACAACAAACAAGTGCCTCCAAGGGGGAGTAGCGGGTTTGCTGCTTTATTCCTCAGGAACTATAAAAAAATGTATTTGTTTTTCTCTTCTAATTTTGTTTTACTTTTCAGATGCAGTTGCAGATTGCAGGGTTCTTCGATTTCACGGTTCTATAGTCTACGCTTCACCGAGTCTACGTTCTTCCACTGCGGTAAGCACCTTGTTTGGTGTTTTATTTTATTTAACCTACAACACTTTAATAGGATGTATTAGTAGAACAATAAATTAGGGGCCAATAGTGTACTAAAATAGCACTGCGAGTGCTACCTATGTCTTGGGTGGTCAATTTCACCCTGTGAGCTCAGGCAATAGCTTATTCTAATAAAATAAAAATAAAATAAAATAAATTATTTTTTGTCGAGCCCTCGAAACCTTGATGGTCGGTGAACAAAGGGAGGGCGGGCGGGCGATTTTTTGCCCTGATGACGTCTAAGGGTAGCAAACTGGGTGTCTGCGGATAGGTCTCGTCGACGCGCGCAAGATTGCCGAACAAAGCAACAGGGTGTTCCTTAGAAAAAAGTTGGGAAAAAGCTGAAAAACTGTAAATTAATTAAATTTGTATGTTTCAAAAATTTCTAATTAATTCAATATTGGGCGGAGCGCGCTGAAAACAACGGCGGTGTGTTAGTATAGTCCTAGCGAATAATATTGAATCAAAAAAGTTTGAAATTCGAAACAAAATTTGAAAAATTAAAAATTTAGTATGCAGCTGTATGGAGTGACTATGTAAATTTATATGAAAATGTGAGAAAAGGCCAAAATATTAAGTAATTAAGATTTTAATTAGCTTCTTTCGCTGTAACAATACGGAAACTACTGATTAGAAACTATTAGAAGCGCAAAAATAAGTGTATCTCAGCTTTAAGTTCTACTTTAGTGTTGGTTAGGTTAGGTTAGGTTAGGTTAGGTTAGGTTAGGTTAGGTTAGGTTAGGTTAGGTTAGGTTAGGTTAGGTTAGGTTAGGTTAGGTTAGGTTAGGTTAGGTTAGGTTAGGTTAGGTTAGGTTAGGTTAGGTTAGGTACGTAGTGCTAGATACGTCCCCGTCGTCTCCCCTGGCTCTCCCAGTCCTGGTTACGGTAACGCAGTGCCAGGCTGGTGACCAAATCTAGATACTCTGGGGCAACCTTGCGGTTTTAGCTTACTAGTGTTCCCAGCTCCCTGGCCGTCGAGGTATCTCCGGTTTCAGGTTGAGCGGGCCCTAATAGGCTTCCTGTGAGGTTAATTCAACACTCTCGTGTATTGATTTTTCGTGTTATTAGTGTTCTCTGCTCCCTGGCCGTCGAGGTATCTCCGGTTGCAGGTTGAGCGTGGCCTAATAACGCGCTCTTTGCTTTTGATTTGTTTCTTGTTTTCTGTTTTTACTTTGGTTTGTAGTTATGTCTACCCTACGTAATTCTGCCAACTTAGTAGAGGGTCTCGCAGTCGAGGAAAACTCGGCGGACGAGCTGGACCAGATGGTCACACGGGCGTTGCGCAGCTCACGCACTAAGAGGCCAGCGGGTTCGCCCATTTTTGCGTCTGAGGCTTCGGTCTCAGACAGTGAGGAGGTGGCCACGACAACACGGTCGTCGGCACCTAAAAAGGCTACGGCCAAAAAGGTCGTAGCTAAAAAGGCGAAAAAAGCGGCATCTGGCCCTGCGGCCAAAAAGGCGGCGGCCAAAAAGGCGGCAGTTGCCACTGCGGCCGATTTTCTGAGGGCCAAGGCGGCGCAAGTCGCCCTGACCCGCCTGGAGTCGAACTCGAACGCATCACGCGAAGATGCACAAGAGGTGGAAGCCGACGAGCCTGTCGACTTCACGCGGAACCCACTCCCCGAGGAATGCTCACTCGCGGAGTTGGACGCAGCCGTCGACACGGAGACGTTGCGTGCCCGGGCGGGTAATCTGAGGTCCCTGATTTTCAACATTGCCCGCAAGTCCGGCAATCTCAAGGGGGAGTACGTGCGCGACCTGAAGAACTTCGCCACGGAATACCATGAGATTGTCGAGACGATTGCGGAACGGACAATCTCGGATGAGACACGGCGGCTCAGCTTCAAAAATCGAAGACTTCGCCGCCAAGTGGAGGACCTCGAAAAAGAGGTGAAGGCTATGCGCCGGGATTTCTCCCAGAGGGACAAATCCCCGGCGCGGCCAGCTCTTCCCTCCCGAGACCCTGTGGGCATCTCCGAAAATCACCTGATGATGGGCGAGATGTCCAAGATGGTGAAGGAGATGGCGGAGGAACTTAAAGCCTCCATGTGCCGCACAGTCGGCGAAATGATTAGCGCCCGTATAGCGGTGGTTGAGGAGCGCCTTCCTCCCGCAAAAATCGTGCGGCCTCCACTTGCCGCCGACAAGAGGAGAGAGGAGGCAGCCAAGGCTGCAGTTGCCTCATCTGCACCTGCACCGGCCCAGCCTCAACCCTCTGCAGCTCCCAAGCCGAAGCGGACTCGCAAGGGTAAAGCGAGGATGGTTCCGCAGGCACCCCTCGCTGTTGCCGGCCCGTCGTCCGCGGTGACTCCGGCTGCCCCTGCCGCCCGAGAGAAACAATGGAATGTGGTAGGTGGGAATAAAGGGAAAGGCAAGGGCAAGGGGAAGTCTTCCACACCCGCATCAGCCCGAACCCCTGCCCAACCCACTGTGAGACAGGTGCAGTCCACACCAGCGCCAAAACGGACGCAAAATAAAAAGGCGGTCAAATTGACACCCCCTCGCTCATCGGCTGTAGTGGTGACACTGCAGCCCGACGCCATCGAGCGGGGGGTCACCTACAAGTCGGCCTTGTTGAAGGCACGAGAGGTGGTATCGTTGCCCGACTTGGGCATACCAGGAGTGACCGTCCGGCAGACGGCCACAGGAGCCCGCATGCTCGAGCTGGCGGGGGCTAAAAGCGCCGAGGCCGCTGACCGTCTGGCGGCCAAGCTGACGGAGGCGCTTAGTGGAGTGGCCGCTGTGTCACGGCCCACAAAATGTGCTGACCTCCGCATCGTTGGGCTGGACGATACCGTCACTCGCGAGGAGGTGGTGGCCGCAGTCGCAGCCAAGGGTGGCTGTGACCCGGCCCTGGTAAAGGCGGCCGAAATCCGCTTTGGGCCCAAAGGGACCGGGTCGGTCGTTGTCAAGTGTCCGATTGCGGCGGCAAAGGCGCTTGTCAGCGGAGGTCGTCTCCTCGTCGGATGGAGCTCGGTGCAGGTCCGAGCTCTCGACGCACTCCCCATGCGCTGCTTCAAGTGCATGGGGATCGGGCACACGCGCCTGCTGTGCCCGTCCGATAAGGAGAGGGTGGACCTGTGCTTCCGGTGTGGTCGGCCGGGGCACAAGGCCGCCGGATGTATGGCGGCGGCGCACTGCGTCGTGTGCGCCGAAGCGGGTCGGCCTTCGGGCCACACGATGGGCGGGAGGAGTTGCAACCCTCCCCCCACTAAAGCAAGGGCGGCACCAAGGACCCAGGCCGCCGCCGATAGCGGGAGGTGCGTAGCGCCAGCGGAAGCTGTAATGGAACAATGAGTTCAGTCCTCCATTACAGCTTCCTACAGGGGAACCTCAACCACTGCGCCGGGGCCCAGGACTTGCTCATGCAGTCCATGGCGCAGTGGGAGATTGACGTAGCGGTGGTTGCAGAGCCCTATTTTGTTTCCCCCCAGCCTAATTGGGCTGGGGATATTTCTGGCTCTGTGGCCATAGTGGTCGCAGCGGGGCCTCGCTCGCGGCCGCTACAAATGCGGGAAAGGGGGGCCGGATATGTGGCCGCAACCTGGGGGAACATTGCAGTTGTGGGTGTATATGTCTCCCCCAACACTGGGCTTGCCAGTTTGGAGTCCTTTCTGAGGGGGCTCGGTCCGGTGATCCAGCGGTTGGCACCTCTCCCAGTTTTGGTCATGGGCGATCTGAATGCATGGTCGACCCTCTGGGGGAGCGTGTCAACGAACGTGAGGGGCCTAGCCGTCGAGGAATGGGCTGTCAGCTCCGGGATGTCCCCACTCAATCAGGGGACATCCTTCACGTGTGTGCGTAGGGCCGGGGGGTCCGTGGTGGACGTAACGTTTGCCACCCCTTCCCTCGCACGGCGCGTCCGGGGCTGGCGGGTGCTGAGTGAGGTGGAGACGATCTCGGACCACAAATATATTAGGTTCGAGGTCTCCACCTCCGACGGCTCGGCGGCGCCGAGTAGGCGGGAGGGCCACGCATTTTTCCCGCGGTGGGCCCTCACCAAGCTGGATCCCGAGCTGGCCGAGGAGGCGGCTATAGTGGCGGCCTGGGGCACGACTCCCACAACATCGGGGGTCCATGAGGCGGCGGGCCATTTTCGGGACCTAGTCTCGAAGGTCTGCGATGCCGCCATGCCCCGAATAAGAGGACCCCCTCCGCAGCGCCACCACGTTTACTGGTGGTCCGCGGAAATTGCCCAATTGAGGGAAATGTGCTCCCTTTCGAGGAGGGCATATACGAGGGCCCTGAGGAGGAGCAACAGGGACCAGGAGAGGGAAGGCCAGCTGTACGTGGTTTATAAAGCCGACAAAAAGGCACTACAGCTGGCCATCTGGCAGGCCAAGTCCAGGGCGCGGGACGAAATGCTGGAGGGTCTGGACCGAGATCCATGGGGGAGGCCTTACCGCGCTGCGCGGGATAAACTGCGCTTCCAAGGCCCCCCCGTGATGGAGACCCTCCAGCCGGAGGTGTTAGAGCGGGTGGTAGAGGAGCTTTTTCCAGAGCCCCCACCGTTCACACCTCCGAGAATGACCTCTCGCACGAGAGCCCTGGACGGCGAGCCGATCCCACTAGTTTCCGACGAGGAGATGGAGACAGTGCTGGATCGGCTCAAGGGCAAGAAGAAGGCTCCTGGTCCCGACGGAGTGCCGGGCAGGGTCCTCGGCCTGGCCCTGAAACACCTGGGGGGGCAGCTTCGGGAAATTTTTAACGCCGCGCTAACATCAGCGCGGTTCCCGAAGCTGTGGAAGGAGGGGCGGCTTTGCCTCCTACAGAAGGACGGTAGGCCCCCAGGTGTTGCCGGCGCGTATCGGCCGATAGTACTGCTGGATGAGGCTGGTAAGGTCTTTGAGAGACTCCTCTCTTCCCGCCTCAACCAGCATTTAAATGAGAGGGGCCCGAATATTTCTGGGCAGCAGTTCGGGTTTCGTGCGGGGCGCAGCACGATAGACGCGCTGGCGCTGCTGAAAGAGGTTACGGAGGTAGCAACCGCTCAGGGCGAGCGGTCGTTGGCGATAAGCCTGGATATCGCCAACGCCTTCAACAGTCTGCCGTTCGGCGTGATAAGGGAGGCGCTTCAGTATTTTGAAGTGCCTACTTATCTCGGCAGACTGTTGGAGGACTACCTCCGAGGGCGGGAAGTCCTCTACGAGGGAGGAGGACGGTTGGTCCGCCGGCCGATGAGGTGTGGGGTTCCCCAGGGGTCCGTTTTAGGGCCCCTGTTATGGAACCTTGGTTATGACTGGGTGCTCCGCGGCGCGCTCCTTCCGAGGATGCGCGTCATATGTTACGCGGATGACACCCTAGTCATTGCCAGAGGAAAGTCATTTCCAGAAGTGAAAAGACTGGCAGAAGTCGGCGCCAGTCTAGTGGTTGGCCGCATCGAGGCGCTGGGCCTGAAGGTGGCCCTTAATAAGACCGAGGCCCTCCTCTTCCATGGGCCTCGGCAGGGGCCACCCCCCGGCGCGTTTGTCCGTATCAACGGGATTGATGTGAGGGTGGAGGCCCAGATGAAATATCTGGGCCTGGTGTTGGATGGGCGGTGGAATTTTGGGGCGCATTTTTCCCGCCTCGCGCCCCGCCTAATCCGCACCGCGGGTGCTCTGGGCCGCCTCTTACCCAACGAGCGCGGCCCGGGCCAGTCATGCCGGCGTCTCTACGCCGGCATACTTAAAAGTATGGCGCTCTACGGAGCGCCAATCTGGGCGGGAGCCCTCAACGCTAATAACAGGCGCCTGTTACGGGCGCCTCAAAGGCAAATAGCGTTGAGGGCCGTACGGGGGTACCGTACGGTATCGGGGGGGGCTGCCTGTGTCCTAGCAGGCATGCCCCCCTGGGAACTAGAGGCGGACGTTCTTGCTGCTGTGTACCAGTCCCGCACAGCAGCAAGAGCAAGAGGAGAGCGCCCGTACTGGGACGATGTCGAGGGAGTGCGCCGGCGCGCGCAGAGCGCGCTTCTGCGGAGGTGGGCGGAGGACCTGGTCGACCCGCTCTATGGCCGACAAACCATAGAGGCGATCAGGCCGGTCCTCGACCAGTGGGTGCGTAGGGAGAAGAGGCCCCTTACGTACCGGCTGGTGCAGGTACTTTCCGGACACGGCTGTTTCGGGAAGTACCTGCATAACATCGCCCGGAGGGAGCCCACCCCGAGGTGCCACCAGTGCGACGCTGAGGAGGACACCGCCCAGCACACCCTTGAGGTGTGCCCTGCTTGGGCGGTGCAGCGTCGCACACTAGTGGATGTGGTCGGCACCGACCTCTCGCTCCCGGCCCTGATACGGGCCATGCTGGCGAGCGAGAGTGGATGGGAGGCGATGGTCTCCTTCTGCGAAGAGGTGATGTCGCAGAAGGAGACAGCGGAGAGGGCCCGGGAGGAAGATCCTCAGGCAGGCCCTCTCCGACGCAGACGGCGGGGAGTGAGGAGACGGCGGTTTGCACGCCTTCTCCCCGCTCCCTGAAAGCAGCACCGGGGTGAAAGTCGGGGGGCTTTCACCCCATTGCACGGTGCTCCTGTCTGGGGGTGTCCCCGTATACCGGGACGCCCCTGCTGCGTGAGGAGGCCCGGCGTGAAGGCTGGGCCGTCCGCCAGGGACGGCATGGTAATCCGAACTAGGCACCATGTCGTCCCGTCAAGGCGATGAGGTATACCGGGGGTCTTTTAGTGGGTATGCCGTCACCTTCAGTGACGGAGAGTCCCACACTCCCCCGCTGCCCCACCCAGGCAGCGGGATAGTGCGTAATGCATTTTTCCCCCGCAAAAAAAAAAAAAAAAAAAAAAAAAAAAAAAAAAAAAAAAAAGGTTAGGTTAGGTTAGGTTAGGTTAGGTTAGGTTAGGTTAGGTTAGGTTAGGTTAGGTTAGGTTAGGTTAGGTTAGGTTAGGTTAGGTTAGGTTAGGTTAGGTTAGGTTAGGTTAGGTTAGGTTAGGTTTTTTTTTTTTTTTTTTTTTTTTTTTTTTTTTTTTTTTTTTTAATAATTGAATTGAGGCTTAAGGCTTTTTCATGTGCAAACATTTTCCGTAACGTGGGGTTATTAAAAGGCAGATGGTATTTCTCAGGCATGGGTGACCCGAGACAAAACAAAATCGGCGATTTCTCTGGCATGGTAGACCAGAGACAAAACGACAGGGGGGTTTTTTGGGGTTAAGGTTTTGGATTCGGGGAAATTTTCGGGGACTATTGTGGTGATTATTTTCAGGGACATTTGGGAACGGGAATTTTGAATCTATTTGAATTTACTGTCAAATTTTTGAGGTGGATTGAGGATCCACTTTTAAAAGTTTTGTAGTAGCTGGGTGTTTGGGCTACTGGTTGTAGTCAGAGATTTGAGGAGAAAAGAAGAATATCTTGTAACATTTTGGGTTTAACATACTTGGGTATTAAATTTGCAGTGTATTTATTTTTGGGAACAATTGGTAGACGGAGAATTTTGAAACTATTTAAGTTCACTGCCAAATTTTTGAGGTGGACTTGAAAGTCCACTTTTAAAGCTTTTGTAATAGCTGGGTGTTTGGGCTACTAGTTGTAGTCAGAGAGTTGGGTTGAAAAGAAGGAGACTAAAATCCTTTAAGATTTTGGAGAGAGTGATTGCTCTTGAAATTTTTGATATTGTTGGGTTTAAAAACATATGTTTGAGATTTACTGTAGATTTATTTTTAGGAACAATTCGGTAGCGGAAAATTTAGAAATATTTCATTGATAAGCCAAAATTTTGTGTTGTGGACTTTAATTAAGTTTTTCAGTGGTGGTAGATTTTGGGGTTACTGAGGTTTTTTAGGTTTTGGGAGAAAAGGGAGTTTTTTGAAACTAGTTTTAGGGTAATTTTGGAGTAATTTTAGGGAAATAGTATATCTGTTGAGTCACATTAGTTACAACACTTTAAGTTAAATTTCATTTTTTGAAAATGATAATTGAAGTTTGTGAGAATTACGTTAGCTAAAAACACTTTGAATTTGAATTTTGATTATTTGAGATAATTTCTTACGGGTGTTTATAAGATTTTAAGGTTTTTGATGTTTTAAAAGGTGGTAATTTGAAGTTTTTACGGGCACAGTGAAGTTATTCAAACTTTTAATAAATTTAGAAGGAAACATTAGTTGATACTGTTTTAAACAATTATTATTTTAAAAAGCTACTTTAAGTTTTAGATTACTAGAAAGAATTGACAATAAGTATGTACAGTTTTTAGAATATGTACTTAGTAGGAGTATTTTCGGAGACTGTTTTACTTCTCATTATGAGAAGTATTAGTTTCCGTAGTCTGTTTGGTTCTGGAGCCGGAGAATCATGGACTTAATTCGGGGGCACTCTCGGGCGTTGGATGCATTATGGGAGACTTCTCCTTTGGTGCCCATGCGGAGGTGGTGTGCGGAACAATTGTAGCACTTGAGCTTGGATTTGTCGTCTTTGTTTGGACACTCTGACAACTGGTGTCCCACACTCGCGCAATGGGCACAGGGCTTTTTGTCCGTTTTGCATTTGGCCTTCGTGTGGCCGAATTGGAGGCACTGATGGCACTGCACAAAGCGGCTGAAGTCTTCAACGTGGACCCTACTGTGGTCCACGTTGAGCTTCCCGAGAGCGAGGATGGTTTTACGCATCTCGGGGGTCACCTCTACAACCGCGTTGTACAGTACCGGGTTTCTGTTCGAGGTCAAGAAGCAGATACGGGTCAGCTCAACGTCATTTTGGGTCACGAGGACCTCCGCTAATTCCTCACGGGTGACGTCCTTGGAGATTCCCTTGAGGATTAGGAGCGGTGGTCGTCGCTTCGCACGTTCGGCGGCGAAATTAGGACTTTTGTGGTGACGGGCTATAGTTTCTTCGCACTGCTCCTTGCGCTCGAATTCGACCCTCAGCTTGGCGTTAGGAATCGGCAGAATTTTTACTGGCGCGTATTTGTGTTTCCGGAAGGATATCTCCTTTTTCCAAAGGGATACCACATCCGGGGGTTTGAGGGTGCAGTCGAAGGCGCTTACTATTATGGCGGGGTTCGTTTCGGGAGTTGGTGGGAGGGGTTTGGCTGTGACACTGGCGTATGAAGGTGCTTTTGGGGGTTCAAGATGGGGGACAATTTGGGGCTCTGTCATAGATGAGTGCGCCATAGGGGGTTCCTTAAGGGCGGCGGCCAGCATGTTGCTCGAGAGGCGTACGAGGTCCTCGAGGCGCTCATTCTGCTTAATAAGGTCATCAACTTTTTGTGAGACCTCTCGGCGGACCTCCATCGCCGTCTCGTTTTGGATGCTGAACATCGCGTCCACGCTATTGTCAAGCTTAAAATTTAGCTGCCTTATACACCCTTCATTAAATTGGTCGGGATGGTATAGCGTCGGTAACATGTCCATGCAGTGGTCAATTTCGGTCGCAGCGTCGGTAATTAATTCTTTGTGGCTCTTTGTTACTGATTTGCCGGCCTTTATGGCCTTCTTGATCTGTCCGCTTAAGTGCAGGACGACCTCAATGAGCGACGGGACGTCAACACACTTTTCCTGCCGAAGGCGTATCTGGATCGGTGATGGACTTCGCTCTTTTGCGGCCGCCATTTTGCCTTTAATAGTGCACAGAAGTAGGTTTTTTAAGAAACAATTGGGATTTTAAGGGATTATACAGGTTTTTATGAGTTTTGATAGGATATTTTTAGAATTAGTGGCAATTAATAGAATATTATGTGGCAATTAGTGGTATTGTATTTATAAGGGATTTTTGTGTAGTTGTTTTGTGAACAATTGATTTTTTAAGACGTTTTGGAAATTTCGGGGGGGTGGGGGGTTGATATTTTGGAATCACTCAATGCGGGTAGAAGGGAGTTGGGGTGAAGTAATTTTGAGTTTAATAAAAATTTATGAAATTTTGATAATGAATTTTTTATGAATTTTTTAAGTTAATTTTTCCTACGGAATTTTAATGTTTAGAGTATAAGATTTTAGTAACAAGGGTTTTTTAAAGTCCGAAAATAAAAACTGAACTGAAAGCTGTTGTTATGAAAACCGGTAAAATTTCCTGTGAGCCCAAGAAACGGATAAATCCAAAAATAAAATATTTCGAAAATAAAAGCTCTCGTCGACCCAAAAAGTCTTAGTGGTAAGTGAGATAAGGGAGGGCGGGCGGGCAATTTTTCGCCCCGATGACGTCAGAGGGTAGAAAAGTGGGTGTCTACGGGTAGGTCTCGTCGGCGCGCACCAGATTGCCGAAGAGAGCGACGGGGTGTTCTATAGAAAAAATTTGGAAAAAAGCTGAAAAACTGTATTTAGATGATTTTTCTATGTGTTTAAATTTAATAATTAATTCAGTATTTATCGGAGCGCGCTGAAAACAGCGGCGGCGTGTCTATTTAGTCCGAGCGAGTTATACTGAATCAAAACAATTTGCAAATTGGGTCAAATTAGGAAGATTTTGAATTTTTTCGAATTTCTATATGAAAATTTGATGTTTCGAAAATCTATAATTAATTCAATATGGGCAGCAGCGCGCCAAAGACAACGGCGATGTGCTTACACGGTCCCAGCGAATGATATTGAATCAAAAAATATTGAGATTCGAAGAAAAATTTGAAAAATTTAAGTTTTAGTATGGAACAGTATGGAGCGTCTACGTAAATTATATGAAAAGATGAAAAAAGGCCAAAAAATGGAGTAAATACGATTTAAGTTGGCTTCTTTCGCTGTAACAATGCTGAAACTACTGATTAGAAACTTATAGAAGCGCAAGAACCACTGAATTTCAGCTAAAAGTTCAGTTTTTAAGATGGTTAGGTTAGGTTAGGTTAGGTTAGGTTAGGTTAGGTTAGGTTAGGTTAGGTTAGGTTAGGTTAGGTTAGGTTAGGTTAGGTTAGGTTAGGTTAGGTTAGGTTAGGTTAGGTTAGGTTAGGTTAGGTTAGGTTAGGTTAGGTTAGGTTAGGTTAGGTTAGGTTAGGTTAGGTTAGGTTAGGTTAGGTTAGGTTAGGTTAGGTTAGGTTAGGTTAGGTTAGGTTAGGTTAGGTTAGGTTAGGTTAGGTTAGGTTAGGTTAGGTTAGGTTAGGTTAGGTTAGGTTAGGTTAGGTTAGGTTAGGTTAGGTTAGGTTAGGTTAGGTTAGGTTAGGTTAGGTTAGGTTAGGTTAGGTTAGGTTAGGTTAGGTTAGGTTAGGTTAGGTTAGGTTAGGTTAGGTTAGGTTAGGTTAGGTTAGGTTAGGTTAGGTTAGGTTAGGTTAGGTTAGGTTAGGTTAGGTTAGGTTAGGTTAGGTTAGGTTAGGTTAGGTTAGGTTAGGTTAGGTTAGGTTAGGTTAGGTTAGGTTAGGTTAGGTTAGGTTAGGTTAGGTTAGGTTAGGTTAGGTTAGGTTAGGTTAGGTTAGGTTAGGTTAGGTTAGGTTAGGTTAGGTTAGGTTAGGTTAGGTTAGGTTAGGTTAGGTTAGGTTAGGTTAGGTTAGGTTAGGTTAGGTTAGGTTAGGTTAGGTTAGGTTAGGTTAGGTTAGGTTAGGTTAGGTTAGGTTAGGTTAGGTTAGGTTAGGTTAGGTTAGGTTAGGTTAGGTTAGGTTAGGTTAGGTTAGGTTAGGTTAGGTTAGGTTAGGTTAGGTTAGGTTAGGTTAGGTTAGGTTAGGTTAGGTTAGGTTAGGTTAGGTTAGGTTAGGTTAGGTTAGGTTAGGTTAGGTTAGGTTAGGTTAGGTTAGGTTAGGTTAGGTTAGGTTAGGTTAGGTTAGGTTAGGTTAGGTTAGGTTAGGTTAGGTTAGGTTAGGTTAGGTTAGGTTAGGTTAGGTTAGGTTAGGTTAGGTTAGGTTAGGTTAGGTTAGGTTAGGTTAGGTTAGGTTAGGTTAGGTTAGGTTAGGTTAGGTTAGGTTAGGTTAGGTTAGGTTAGGTTAGGTTAGGTTAGGTTAGGTTAGGTTAGGTTAGGTTAGGTTAGGTTAGGTTAGGTTAGGTTAGGTTAGGTTAGGTTAGGTTAGGTTAGGTTAGGTTAGGTTAGGTTAGGTTAGGTTAGGTTAGGTTAGGTTAGGTTAGGTTAGGTTAGGTTAGGTTAGGTTAGGTTAGGTTAGGTTAGGTTAGGTTAGGTTAGGTTAGGTTAGGTTAGGTTAGGTTAGGTTAGGTTAGGTTAGGTTAGGTTAGGTTAGGTTAGGTTAGGTTAGGTTAGGTTAGGTTAGGTTAGGTTAGGTTAGGTTAGGTTAGGTTAGGTTAGGTTAGGTTAGGTTAGGTTAGGTTAGGTTAGGTTAGGTTAGGTTAGGTTAGGTTAGGTTAGGTTAGGTTAGGTTAGGTTAGGTTAGGTTAGGTTAGGTTAGGTTAGGTTAGGTTAGGTTAGGTTAGGTTAGGTTAGGTTAGGTTAGGTTAGGTTAGGTTAGGTTAGGTTAGGTTAGGTTAGGTTAGGTTAGGTTAGGTTAGGTTAGGTTAGGTTAGGTTAGGTTAGGTTAGGTTAGGTTAGGTTAGGTTAGGTTAGGTTAGGTTAGGTTAGGTTAGGTTAGGTTAGGTTAGGTTAGGTTAGGTTAGGTTAGGTTAGGTTAGGTTAGGTTAGGTTAGGTTAGGTTAGGTTAGGTTAGGTTAGGTTAGGTTAGGTTAGGTTAGGTTAGGTTAGGTTAGGTTAGGTTAGGTTAGGTTAGGTTAGGTTAGGTTAGGTTAGGTTAGGTTAGGTTAGGTTAGGTTAGGTTAGGTTAGGTTAGGTTAGGTTAGGTTAGGTTAGGTTAGGTTAGGTTAGGTTAGGTTAGGTTAGGTTAGGTTAGGTTAGGTTAGGTTAGGTTAGGTTAGGTTAGGTTAGGTTAGGTTAGGTTAGGTTAGGTTAGGTTAGGTTAGGTTAGGTTAGGTTAGGTTAGGTTAGGTTAGGTTAGGTTAGGTTAGGTTAGGTTAGGTTAGGTTAGGTTAGGTTAGGTTAGGTTAGGTTAGGTTAGGTTAGGTTAGGTTAGGTTAGGTTAGGTTAGGTTAGGTTAGGTTAGGTTAGGTTAGGTTAGGTTAGGTTAGGTTAGGTTAGGTTAGGTTAGGTTAGGTTAGGTTAGGTTAGGTTAGGTTAGGTTAGGTTAGGTTAGGTTAGGTTAGGTTAGGTTAGGTTAGGTTAGGTTAGGTTAGGTTAGGTTAGGTTAGGTTAGGTTAGGTTAGGTTAGGTTAGGTTAGGTTAGGTTAGGTTAGGTTAGGTTAGGTTAGGTTAGGTTAGGTTAGGTTAGGTTAGGTTAGGTTAGGTTAGGTTAGGTTAGGTTAGGTTAGGTTAGGTTAGGTTAGGTTAGGTTAGGTTAGGTTAGGTTAGGTTAGGTTAGGTTAGGTTAGGTTAGGTTAGGTTAGGTTAGGTTAGGTTAGGTTAGGTTAGGTTAGGTTAGGTTAGGTTAGGTTAGGTTAGGTTAGGTTAGGTTAGGTTAGGTTAGGTTAGGTTAGGTTAGGTTAGGTTAGGTTAGGTTAGGTTAGGTTAGGTTAGGTTAGGTTAGGTTAGGTTAGGTTAGGTTAGGTTAGGTTAGGTTAGGTTAGGTTAGGTTAGGTTAGGTTAGGTTAGGTTAGGTTAGGTTAGGTTAGGTTAGGTTAGGTTAGGTTAGGTTAGGTTAGGTTAGGTTAGGTTAGGTTAGGTTAGGTTAGGTTAGGTTAGGTTAGGTTAGGTTAGGTTAGGTTAGGTTAGGTTAGGTTAGGTTAGGTTAGGTTAGGTTAGGTTAGGTTAGGTTAGGTTAGGTTAGGTTAGGTTAGGTTAGGTTAGGTTAGGTTAGGTTAGGTTAGGTTAGGTTAGGTTAGGTTAGGTTAGGTTAGGTTAGGTTAGGTTAGGTTAGGTTAGGTTAGGTTAGGTTAGGTTAGGTTAGGTTAGGTTAGGTTAGGTTAGGTTAGGTTAGGTTAGGTTAGGTTAGGTTAGGTTAGGTTAGGTTAGGTTAGGTTAGGTTAGGTTAGGTTAGGTTAGGTTAGGTTAGGTTAGGTTAGGTTAGGTTAGGTTAGGTTAGGTTAGGTTAGGTTAGGTTAGGTTAGGTTAGGTTAGGTTAGGTTAGGTTAGGTTAGGTTAGGTTAGGTTAGGTTAGGTTAGGTTAGGTTAGGTTAGGTTAGGTTAGGTTAGGTTAGGTTAGGTTAGGTTAGGTTAGGTTAGGTTAGGTTAGGTTAGGTTAGGTTAGGTTAGGTTAGGTTAGGTTAGGTTAGGTTAGGTTAGGTTAGGTTAGGTTAGGTTAGGTTAGGTTAGGTTAGGTTAGGTTAGGTTAGGTTAGGTTAGGTTAGGTTAGGTTAGGTTAGGTTAGGTTAGGTTAGGTTAGGTTAGGTTAGGTTAGGTTAGGTTAGGTTAGGTTAGGTTAGGTTAGGTTAGGTTAGGTTAGGTTAGGTTAGGTTAGGTTAGGTTAGGTTAGGTTAGGTTAGGTTAGGTTAGGTTAGGTTAGGTTAGGTTAGGTTAGGTTAGGTTAGGTTAGGTTAGGTTAGGTTAGGTTAGGTTAGGTTAGGTTAGGTTAGGTTAGGTTAGGTTAGGTTAGGTTAGGTTAGGTTAGGTTAGGTTAGGTTAGGTTAGGTTAGGTTAGGTTAGGTTAGGTTAGGTTAGGTTAGGTTAGGTTAGGTTAGGTTAGGTTAGGTTAGGTTAGGTTAGGTTAGGTTAGGTTAGGTTAGGTTAGGTTAGGTTAGGTTAGGTTAGGTTAGGTTAGGTTAGGTTAGGTTAGGTTAGGTTAGGTTAGGTTAGGTTAGGTTAGGTTAGGTTAGGTTAGGTTAGGTTAGGTTAGGTTAGGTTAGGTTAGGTTAGGTTAGGTTAGGTTAGGTTAGGTTAGGTTAGGTTAGGTTAGGTTAGGTTAGGTTAGGTTAGGTTAGGTTAGGTTAGGTTAGGTTAGGTTAGGTTAGGTTAGGTTAGGTTAGGTTAGGTTAGGTTAGGTTAGGTTAGGTTAGGTTAGGTTAGGTTAGGTTAGGTTAGGTTAGGTTAGGTTAGGTTAGGTTAGGTTAGGTTAGGTTAGGTTAGGTTAGGTTAGGTTAGGTTAGGTTAGGTTAGGTTAGGTTAGGTTAGGTTAGGTTAGGTTAGGTTAGGTTAGGTTAGGTTAGGTTAGGTTAGGTTAGGTTAGGTTAGGTTAGGTTAGGTTAGGTTAGGTTAGGTTAGGTTAGGTTAGGTTAGGTTAGGTTAGGTTAGGTTAGGTTAGGTTAGGTTAGGTTAGGTTAGGTTAGGTTAGGTTAGGTTAGGTTAGGTTAGGTTAGGTTAGGTTAGGTTAGGTTAGGTTAGGTTAGGTTAGGTTAGGTTAGGTTAGGTTAGGTTAGGTTAGGTTAGGTTAGGTTAGGTTAGGTTAGGTTAGGTTAGGTTAGGTTAGGTTAGGTTAGGTTAGGTTAGGTTAGGTTAGGTTAGGTTAGGTTAGGTTAGGTTAGGTTAGGTTAGGTTAGGTTAGGTTAGGTTAGGTTAGGTTAGGTTAGGTTAGGTTAGGTTAGGTTAGGTTAGGTTAGGTTAGGTTAGGTTAGGTTAGGTTAGGTTAGGTTAGGTTAGGTTAGGTTAGGTTAGGTTAGGTTAGGTTAGGTTAGGTTAGGTTAGGTTAGGTTAGGTTAGGTTAGGTTAGGTTAGGTTAGGTTAGGTTAGGTTAGGTTAGGTTAGGTTAGGTTAGGTTAGGTTAGGTTAGGTTAGGTTAGGTTAGGTTAGGTTAGGTTAGGTTAGGTTAGGTTAGGTTAGGTTAGGTTAGGTTAGGTTAGGTTAGGTTAGGTTAGGTTAGGTTAGGTTAGGTTAGGTTAGGTTAGGTTAGGTTAGGTTAGGTTAGGTTAGGTTAGGTTAGGTTAGGTTAGGTTAGGTTAGGTTAGGTTAGGTTAGGTTAGGTTAGGTTAGGTTAGGTTAGGTTAGGTTAGGTTAGGTTAGGTTAGGTTAGGTTAGGTTAGGTTAGGTTAGGTTAGGTTAGGTTAGGTTAGGTTAGGTTAGGTTAGGTTAGGTTAGGTTAGGTTAGGTTAGGTTAGGTTAGGTTAGGTTAGGTTAGGTTAGGTTAGGTTAGGTTAGGTTAGGTTAGGTTAGGTTAGGTTAGGTTAGGTTAGGTTAGGTTAGGTTAGGTTAGGTTAGGTTAGGTTAAGAAGTCTGCCCAAGTGCCGCCGGCCCCCGCAACCAAGCCGACACTGGCACAGCCGGCTGCCACCCCTAAAAGGGCGCAGTCCGTTACTGTGC